>CM052706.1:56183141-56198230 GCA_028551405.1 Uromys caudimaculatus
CAAGCAAGCCAGTAAGTTACATCCCTCCATGGCCTCTGCATCAACTCCTGCTTCCTGCCTTGCTTGAGTTCCAGTCCTGACTTCCTTTGGTGATGAACAGCAGCATGGAAGTGTAAGCCAAATAAACCCTTTCCTCCCCAACTTGTTTCTTGGTCATGTTTGTGCCGGAATAGAAACCCTGACTATGACAATAGGTGTCTGTGGAGAAAGAGGTGAAGAGCCACAGAATAGCCAGGAAGTGACAAGGAAAGACTGAGACAGGACCACAATTCAGTCCTATGTGAAATCAGTCTTTGGATCTCCTTTAGTGTGGGGCAAAACCTACGCTGATTGGCTTTAAATGTCAACTTGCTACAATCTAGAATCACCTGGAAAATGTCTTGACTGAGGGATTATTGAAATGAGGTTGGCCTGTGAGCATGCCTTTAGAGGACTGTCTGGTTTGTTAATTGACCCCAGTCCACTGTGGGCAGCACCATTCCCTCCTCTGTGCCTAGTGAAGAAAGCAAGCAGGCAGCATGGGTGCATTCATTTCTTCCTGCTCTTGACTTTGGGTATGATGTGACTACCTGCTTGAATTCCTGCCTAGACTTTCCTGAAATGATGCTTTTGTTCAGAATATTTGTTACAGCAATGGGAATATCTCTCCTTTTAGGTCACAGGTCATTGTAGGCCTTCCAGATTTCTCTATGGATGAATAGAGCACCCTCTCAGAGAGCCACAACCCCTAGGGTGAAATACCTGGAGGTAGTAATCTTCTGGCTCACCTTCCCCAGAAGGTTCCCAGAACAAACCAGGAGTTTCAAATTTATATGATTAGAAAAAAAGACAAGACGAAAATAGCTACTATGTTAACACAGTCTTTACATGTTCCTGTCTTGTGAGCATCATAACTTAGTGTTGGCTTTCTGAATGGCCAATTTTTTTAAGGAATAAGCTAAATGCTATTTTTATACTCAAAGGGGGAAAACATCACATGGCCTGCTGGTCAGGAGAGTATAAGGCTAGAGGTTTCAGAGTAAGCTGCTGGAAGCCAATTGACAAGGCTGGCACACAATAGTAAAGAACATAGAAGCCTTGAGAGATCATCTGGTCCATCCCCCTGCCGTTTGAGAGGCATATTGAACGAGACACAGTATCTGGTCCCACTGTGTCAGAGCTGCCCCTCAGAATGGAATTTCAATGACTTTCCCACTCTCTGGGCTCCAGAGAATAGGACACTCACGGCTTCATGGAAACTGGAGCAGATGGTCCCTCGGAGCCTTTGTAGAAACAGCCTGGCTTGTGGCTGGGCAACATCCCTTTAGGTGTTTTCACATAGTGAGAGGGAAGGTGTAATACCACACACACATACACATAACACACACACACACACACACACACACACACACACACACACACTTTCTAAACTCAATTTTAGATATTTATTTATTTAGTGAGACAGATTGGCCTTGCACTCATGATGTTGCCAAAGGTTGAATTCTTGATCTTCCTGCTTCCAGCTGAGTGCTGAGATTACCAGAGTGCGCCACCATGATTTATGTGGTGCCGGGCATGCTGTGCAGGCATCCTACCAAATGGGTTACATTTAGATTTTTAAAAAATATTTATTTTATTTTTAATTTTGTGTATGTATGTGTATATGTGAGTGTGTAAATGTGTGTAAGCGTGTGTGTGTGTGTGTGTGTGTGTGTGTGTGTGTGTGTGTATGTCTAAAGGTTCCAACTGACAGAATAAGAGGTGATCAGCAAGGAAGTCCCCCAGCTTGCCAAGGTCAAATAAATAACTGGCAAGTGAGGCCTGCATTCCAGTTTGTTCTCCCCTGGCTTAGATCCCAAGGCCTTCATGACCCTGGAAAAGATGCAGAAGCACAGGGGCCTTGAGATTTATCACACTTCTCTGAGCTCTGACCCCATAAGGAGAAGTCTAACAAAACATCCTTGTCTTCCTGTTTGTAAGAAAGTGAGTTTGTAAGTACTAGACAGACCTTGCCAGGTTGTCCCTCCCTCTCCCCGTGGACTTTCTATTTTATTTTTATTACACTGTGTGTGTGTATGTGTGTGTGTGTGTGTGTGTGTGTGTGTGTGTGTGTACGGCCATGAGAGCATATGCACTTTTGCTGTCTCGCTCCACCGTGTAGGACCCAATTATTACACCTGTCAGCAAATGTGTTGGAGATCACTAGGGCTTGCTGGCTGCCAGTCTAGCTAAGCAAAGGTGAGCTCTGGGTTCAGTCTGAGACCCTGCCTCAAGGGAATAAGGCAGAGAGTGGTAGAGCAAGATACCCCAAGTCCCCAAGTCTTCCTCTGGCACAGGCACACGAACACACACGTACACACCCCACACACAACAACACATACATGTGCCATCCACACTCACACAATACCCACAGGAATACACACACACAAAACCAAGGTAGATAGCTCCTAAGGAATGACATTTGAGGTTGACCTTTGGCCTCTATACATATGAACACACATGTGCGCGTGCTCACACATAAACACACACACACACACACAAATGCACACATTCTCTCTCTCTCTCTCTCTCTCTCTCTCTCACACACACACACACACACACACACACACACACACACACACACACGTACCCTCTGCACACATATTCATACACAAAATCCTTTTCTCTCATGCCGTCCCCAATAACACCATGCCAGGGAGTGGGCAGTCCTGGCTGAATGTACTTCAGAGAACTGAGGTCAGATTCCCAGGGGATGTGACATCTTACTGCTCTCAGAACTTCAGAAAGGTTGGCTTTTTCCCAGGATGGTCCCCTCCTCCTTCCAGTTTCCCCAGAAGCGTTCCCTCCATTTTCCAGGCTCTCTGTGTGCCTTATTCAGCTTACTTCTATGGAACCACATGAGCACTTGAGCCCTGGGCTGTGGTCAGAACTGTAGCAACTGGGGTACAGGCCCTGTCCTCAAGGTGAGGGCAGCCTTGGGGCCAGAGGCCACGAGGAGGCTCTGCAACCCAGGAATAGGGCTAGAGGAAGGGGAAGGCGTCACCATCAGTATGTTCAGAGTACCGAGAGGACTGTTGGGGCAGAGATGGACCCCACAGAGAGCAACAGCAGGCCTGAGTTGTGGGGGTGGAGAGGGGAGAGGGACAGGGAAGTGGCAGAGAGCTAGGCTTCCAACTCTGTGGTGACTGTGACAGTCTGTGAAGGGAAGCAGCTTTGGCACCAGGCTGGGGCTTAGGGATGTTGACTGTTAGGCCCTAGGGGGACATTATGGTCCCTCCAGATGTCATATGTTTGACTTTGTGGCACAGACATACTGTCCAACTGGAGCTGTGGATTCAGAAAACACCAACAAGGAAAGCAGACAAGGAGGATGAGAGAGAGGAGCAGGGCTGTATGGGAGGTGACTAGAGGGGCCTGAAAATGTGAGGGGAGTGGGTGGATGGAGATGGGGCTCTTACAGTTACCCTTGTTCCCATCCCCCACTTTCTCCTTCCTCGTCTACATATGGTATGAGTGTGGGTGGCCAGACCTTGGCCAACCATAGTCTAGGTTCCCACTGCCTCCTTCAGTTGGTTTAGGAATGGTTGTGTGACCATCAGAGCCAAGGGGAAATTCCCAGGAGTAGATGTGAGAGAGGTGTGTCTGGGAGTTCAGGAGAGGGATTCCTCTACTGAGTAAGGTGCCTGTAGCCTAGAGAGCAAGGTGAAGACATGGGTCAGGCACCCACACAGCCACCAACGGCTGTAAGAAATCACAAGACACCTGAAGATAAAGCCTGCCACAGAGATAGAGATCGAGAGAGCAAGAGAGCGAGAGAGCGAGAGCAAGAGAGAGAGAGAGACAGACAGACAGACAGACACAGAGAGAGACAGAGAGATAGAGAGCAGGTCTCCGGGGACACTGTTCCAGCCACTGGGTCAACCCCACTGCTATGCTTTTTGGTCACGTCGTAGACTTGACAGGTCCCTTTATTGTTCAAGCCTTTCTGAGCTTTGGTACCCTTGCTCTTGGTAACAGGAAGCCCCTGGTTAACTCACAGGCTGAGGAAGCGCTGACCTGGATCAATGGCCAGCAGTCAGGTAGGAATCTCCATCTCCCTGTCCGTCACCTACAGAGCCGCACTGGTGGTGTTACTACTTTCTATTTTCAGTCTCGTCACAGTTTTTTTTCCCCCCCTGTCCTCTAAGGCAGTACAATTAGCACGCTATTAAAGCCACTTACTCACCAAGGAGATGCAGCTAGAAAATAGGTTAGACTCCCCTGTTTATGGCTGTCTAGAGTGCTGTCCTCACAAGCCAGGAGCAGAGCCACGCCCTCATGGTCATATGCATGCTCTAAAAACCACACAGTTCTTCTTCCTGAGGCCTGAGCAAGACCTCATCATCAGTGTTGGCAGTCCAGGTTCCGGTTCACCTTCTTACTTCAGCTACCTTCCCAGGAGCCTGCCCTGTTTCCTTCTCCATCTTTCCTTCTAAGCTGCTCAGGTTGGGGTACACATTCTGGAAAAGCAAATGGAGTTTGGAGGTTGAGGTCTGCCACTAGGGTCAAGGCATAGGGGATCAAATGGGGAAGGCTCAGAGACAGAAAGTGTGGGTACAGCAAGAGCAGGATCAGGTTAGGAAGGGGGTCTAGGACTCTACCCCATCAGAGTCCAGGCTTCTCCCCACCTCAGCCAGTGTTTCAGGGTTTCCAGAAGCTGTGGCGTCTGGGGTCAGGTCCTCCTCCCTATGGGACACCCCTTACCAACTTTACATCTCTCTGTCTCTTCCTCTTAGTGTGTGTGGGAGTGTTTGCAATTTGCAAATATCTAGAGCCTTACCACACTGAGAAAGACAGGCGCTCCCCTCAGGGTACATCCTTACCTCAGGTCGGCTCCTTCTCTGGTTGAGAGGAGCTACATCCCTTCATCTTGTCTCAAGATATTTCTGTTACCCCTCCACCCCTGCCTCTCTCTCAAGTAATCTAGCATAATGAGTTTGCACAAAACAAAAGCCAGGAAGGGGAGGAGGCATCTTCTAGGGTGCCTAGCAACCACATCCTGAAAGCTAACTCTCTCCTGGAGAACAGCTGCCGACCTGGGGATGCAGTGTCTGCAGTGGGAGGAGTGCTGGGGTAGAAAAAAGACTAAGCCCTTTATCCCCACAGTCCTGCCGTAACCCCACATTTGGTCACGGCAGCCTTCCTCATGCGCACGCGCAATGGCGATTGAACGCTGGACGGCAGAGCTGTGTATTCACTGGGTTCACTTTGACCTCAGGTTGGGGCCTAGCACACACAGTAGGTACTCAGCAAGTGTTTAAAGAGGATGAAAAAGAGGGGAAGGAGGAAGGCGGGGACTGATTTTGTTTTTGTTTTCCTGTTTCCTAGTTCACCTTTCTGTTTCTCCCAGCTAAAGGAAGAGGGTAAGAGCCTCTCTCCAGAAGGCTTCCCAGGCCAGAGGGAGGAGAAAGTCATCAGTACCACTGAGCTCTGGTGATGACAGGCCTCACCTTTTTTGGGGATTTCCAAGCTGTGGCAATACACCTGAGGTGTAAAAATAATTATAATTTTTTTCTTCCTAGCCACTTATTTCCCCCCCAATAATGACTCTGAGACTAAATATTTATTAATAAATGCCTAGGCCATAGCTTTGGCTCATTCCCTAGCTCTTAACTTATTTAAACTATGTCTTAACTTATTTATTCTATGTCTCCCATGTGAACAGTCATCTCTCCTTCAGGCCTGGTCTGCTTCTTCCTTCCAGTCTCCTTAGCGTCTCTCCCAGCATCTCCCTGAGTTCATCTACCTGCTGGTATACATCTGTCTCCTCAGTCCATCTCATGTGGGTCTCTCTTTTATAGTCTTACTATTTCCCAGAATCCTGTGTCTTCCTGCCAGTGTCCCACCTTCTATTTCCTACCTCAGCTTATTGGACATCAGCTTTTGATGCTTCTAGAGAGTCTCTCTACATGGAGAAAACAACTGAAGAAAGCAAGGTTTTATTTAAGCTCACAGTCCTCAGGCTTCAGTCCTTGGTCACAAGCCCCATATTCCAGGCTGTGCTAAGGCAGAGCATTACAGTTAACAGACGGGTAGAGCAAAGCTGACAAGACGCAAAACAGACATGAGGTGCTGAAGGCATAGTACATGTGCTGGCTAGTTTTATGTCAACTTGACACAAGCTAGAGTCACAGGGAGCCTCAATTGAGAAAACGCCTCAGTAAGGATGGACTATAGGCAGCCCTGAAGGGAATTTTCTTAATTAGTGATTGATGAGGGAGAACCCAGCCCATGATGGGTGGTAGCATGTAGGAGGGACTAGTTTATTGTGGGTGGAGCCATCCCTGGGATGGTGGTTCAGGGTTCTTCTATAAGAAAGCAGACATGAGCAAGCCATGAAGAACAAGCCAGTGAGCAGCACCCCTCCATGGCCTCTGCGTCAGCTCCTGCCTCCAGTTTCCGACCCTGGATTTGATTTCTGTCCTGACTTCCTTCTTTGATGAATAATGATATGGAAGAGTAAGGCAAATAAACCCTTTCCTTGCCAAATTGCATTGGTCATGATATTTCATCATGGCAATAGAAATCTAACCAGGACAGTCCACACCACTTCCTGCATCAGCCCTACTTCCTCCTTTCTACTACTTCCTGTAATCTGTCTCCTCACGACTTCACTGAGGAACTGATTCATGGATTAGATCAGAGTCTTTATGATCCAACTACTTCTCCCCAAACTCCACCTCTAAACACTGTTTTGGAAACCAAGGTTTCAGCATATGAAATATGTGTGTGTGTGTGTGTGTGTTTGTGCGCGCGCGCGTGCACACAAGTATGTACCCAGAGACCAGAAAACAGCATCTGGGGTCCTCCTCCACCACTTTCCACCTATTCCTTTAAGGCAGGATTTCTCTCTGAAACTTTCTGCTTTCTTAGCTAGACTGGAAGCTAGCAAGTCCCCGCAATCTTCCTGTATCTGCCCACGCCAGGGCTGGGGATACAGGTGAATGTAAGAGCTTGTTATGTGGGTGCTAGGATCCGAAATCCAGTCCTCTTGATTGCGTGGCAAACACTCTTAACTGCTAAGCCAGTCTCTAGCCCCAGGGCTGTAGCTTCAATCTGGAATGTCCTCCTAAGCCAGTGTGTTGAGGGCTTGGTTTTCCAGCCTGTGATACTATTGAGGGGTAGTAGAGCCTTTACCAGGTAGAAGTGAAATCCTAGGGGGTGTGCCCTTGAAGGGAGGGGGCAACTCTCTCTTTGCTTCTGACTACCATGAGATGGACAGGCCACAATGCACTATGGTGCTATGAATTGAAAGTGAGGGCACCGGGCAATTATGGGCTGAAAGCTCTGAAACCGTCAGCAAATTGTTTGTAAACTTATTATTTTGTGTATTTTGCCACACTGAGGGAAAGCCGACCAAGCTGGCTACAATGTATTCAGTTCCTTTAGCGGATCTAGTGTGGTGCTGAACACTTTTTCTTTAAGACATGATCTCATATGGCTGACTTCACACTCACTGAGTAGCTGAGGAGGATCTTGACTTTCTGATCCTTCAATTTCTGAGTGCTGAGATGACAGGCCTGTAACACCACAGCCTGTTTGAATGGTATCAGGGATCAAACAAAGGGTGTGCTTGCTATACAAGGATTCTACCCACTGAGCTACATCCTCAGCCCTGGATTTTCTTAAGATCAATCAACCCTGTGAGAAGACCACAACCACCCCTTAATTCAGACCCACTCGCCCACAGTTACAGAATCAGAGTCAGTGCAGAAGGGAACCAGTGTGATGACCTGTGCCCACCTTGATCAGTGACTGGAGAGTAAGGGAAGGGAAGTAAGGTAAGGAAGAGAGGTGAAGGGCAGAGAAAGGGGGCGGGAGGGGGAGGAAAGGAAGAAGAGAGGAGGGAAACCAGAGATGACCAACCCCCTTTCTTCATGTAAGGAGAAGCAGCTCCCTGGCAGCCACTGCCAGACTGTGGAGAGGGCCCACCTAGCCTTGGGAAGTGAGGGGTGAGTATTGCTCCCATTTCCCTTCCCAGCTGGGGTCCTGACTGGAAGGAAACACAGTTGTCAATTCAAAGTCTGCCTGTGAGGGGCTGCACAGCATGTCTGCAGCAGAGCCTGGGTTAGTTCTGTTTAATCCAGTGTTTACTTTCTTTCTTCCACCCCCCTTGGGGCTCCCTTTGAAGAACTGCCTGGGGTTCATGTTGCAGCATCAAACAGGGAAGGAAGAGGCATCTGATGTTAGTAGCTGGAGTCTCTAAAGCAGCTAAGCCCCTGAGGGGGGCCTGGCACACTGACTCCTGCACAAAGCCGAGAGCACAGCAGGGTGGGGCTGTATTTGCAGCTGCAGTGGGAGGAGACACACCCAGGCCGTGGGCAGATACAGAAATGCAGTTCTGTGGGTGAACAAGACTCCAAGAGTATACGGAGCTTCACGTATGCAGACACATACATGACCACCAAGGTGAGATCGGGTGTATGCATGTAGAGAGACAACCCTGTGTTCATGAATACTGAAGAGGCAATAACTTCTGAGAGGAGCATAGTTTTGTTTTCAGCTTTCTGCCAGTGACACTGAAATGTCCCTTCAGACGAGGTTCCCCTGCCACAGTTCCAGTCTCTCTATCTCCTTCTCTGACAGCCTGACAGTAGTCGTGGGGTAAATTCTTTTCTGTTCAGGACCACTCTTTGGTCCTTCCTACAAGCCACAGTGGCACCACAAACTTGTCACGCAAACCTGACATCACTCACCTTCTGGAGACACTTTTTCTATAAGACCAAGTTCAAAGCACTTGGCCTTCCATACAGGGCTAGGCTCCTGATCCTGACCAGGCTCAGCCTCTGTACGGCCAAGGGTCCCAAAGATGAGGATGCTTAATGCATCTGCGATTGCGGGATTCACACCGTAAAGTCCCTCCATCCCTCCACCTTTCCATGATGGATCTCTGTTCCTCTGTCCTTTTAGGCTCATTGGAGCCAGTGTCTCTCCACCTCACCCCAACATTCAAGGGTGGCCACTGACTCTCCCGTTGCTTTAACGGCCTTCCTGGGCTTGTACAGGTACCAGTTGCCTTTGTCCCCTGTGTGCTCACAACTTCAAGCACTTCGGATGCATAAATGAGTTAGCATAGAAGATAGGATGGTACCGGCCAATGGTCTTTCCTAGCCAGGGAACCCTTGGACAACATGGTCTAATTTCTCTGAGCTTGGCACCCCCAGTGGCAAAGAGGTCCCACTAACAACTCTGGGTAGTTTCAGCACATGTGGAAGGATGTTGTGTAGATCTTTCCTCCAAACTAAAACACTGGAGAGGGTCCTAAGACTCAGGAAGTAAACAGAACATACCAAGCTCAGAACATTCCAGAAATTTACAGGAGCCACAGACCTACCCAAGGCTATAATTGCCAGGCAGAGGAGTCTCTCAGATCAGTTGAACTAGGCAGGGAGCTCCGGGGACACAGTTTACACAAGTTGTGTTGTTAGTCCCTTGTTTCATGCTGAGTGGACCCTGGGGTTACTCAGGCTCCTGTAAGCAAGCCCCCTTAACCACGTTCTTGCAAATAACCAGTTAACTCACCGGGTTACTAATCCAGACTTGGGTGGAATTGTTTGTCTGTTATTGATGCCCTGTCTGGGGTGAAGAGATGTTTGTTCATGTCTCCACAGGAAAAGACCCACAGCAGATGTCTGTGAAGATCTCAGCTGAGTGACTAACACATGGTGGGCACTGCGCAAACAGTAGCCATGGCTAGTGTTTTCCATTTCCATATTTGTTTTCAGTGAGACCTTCTACCGTCTCCTGACTCTCTGTCTCCGATCCAGCTGCCTCAGTTCCGTGCTTGGCTCCCAGAGCTGGCTCGCTGAAGGAGAGTTGGATTGATCGGCTTAATGGCTTCTTGGGCTCATTTCTAGTCTGAGGATTCTGAGCTGAATAATGCTCTTCCTTGCTGCCAGCCTCCTGAGACACTGGCAGCCAGGAGCTGCTCAGGGTAGCCCCTCCTCAGGTCTCTACAGTTGAATAGCTGCTCTGACTGGAGTTCTTGGAGCTGGGCTGAGTGGTGATTTGGGGGACCGGAACAGCCGAGGAGGCTTTCCGCTCCAAAAGGGTAGTCATTGCAGCCTGACCCCCAGCAGCTGCCTAGCCCCTTCTGAGCATCCCCAGGGATGCTGCTGCACATGTGGCTGGGGTTCCCATAGCAACCTCTGTGGGACCTGCTATGCCTGCATCACCACATCTCTTGGCCTCATGTGAGAGGCGGGAAGGGACTGGGGTGGGATGGAGTGGGTGGTGGCTTCCAAGCACTTTTTCATCCTCACAGTAACTGGGAAGTGGCCATTGTTGTCTTCATATAGCAAGAAACTGAGATCCCAAGGTTTACCCAGCATACATTCAAGAGAACAGAGATGTCTCTAACCAGCTTGTACTGATGGTCGAGACAGTCAGAACCCACCACCGAGTCCTGGTTACAAGCAAGAAAAACCCAGCTGTACATCAGATATGATGGAAAAGTGCAGTGCACATCTAGAAGTGAGAAAAGCTGATGGGAAAGGGCACAGAGCTGGTCAGCTTTGGGCATCAGGAATATAGACTTTGTTTCACCAGAATGACTAAACTCCCACCAGGATTCTTTTTCCATCTTCCAGAGTTCAGACTTTATGGAGTGGAACGCAGTACCACCTTTTGGACAGGAGAGTCCTACCAAGGTTCCCTGGAGTGGTAGGTGTTTCCCAGCCAATATTGAGATGCTGGAAAAGGGAATGGATGCTAGACAGGCCCAACCTCAACGATACCATGCTGCAGTGGTAAGTATGGGATGGATGCTAGACGCTAGGGGAGGCGTCCATAACCAGTGAGAAAGGAGATGTGAAGAGCGTGAGAGTGGGTGGCACCCAGAGGGGCTGGGTCTATGCAGGAGGCAGCAGTGGCTGGAAGATGGATGCTGAGAGAAGAAAGCTGGAGGATGATATTTCCCACAGAGACATCCACACCTCAGTTCTTACATGCCTCTGCTCTTGCATATCACAGCAAATTCCCTCTCTCTCTGGTTTGGGGACCCAGAGCTTTCAGTCTTGGGTCTACTCATTTGGGCCTGTGGTGAGTCTGTACATCACAGGAGGGAAATTTGAGGAGTTGAAGAAACTGATCAGGGTGATTCTTCCAAAAGGAAGAGAAAGCAAGCACAAAGGTCCTGAGGCTGGAGCTTTGTAAGCAAGGGATAGATGAGGATGGAGGCGTATCAGGTGATGGTATGGAGTTTGAATTGCATTCTGGGTAAATGGATAAGTCACTAGGGATGTTTTAGCTTCTTATATTAACTATTTTCTTTTCTTTCTTTTTTTTAAAGATTTATTTATTTATTATATGTAAGTACACTGTAGCTGTCTTCAGACACACCAGAAGGGGACATCAGATCTCATTACCGATGGTTGTGAGCCACCGTGTGGTTGCTGAGATTTGAACTCAGGACCTTTGGAAGAGCAGTCAGCACTCTTAACCACTGAGCCATCTTTCCAGCCCCCTATAACTGTTATCTTTGGGCCTTATACAACCATTGAACCAGAGCAGTCTCAATTCCTGATGGAAGTCATCACAAGATCAGGCGCATTAACATCTCCTGGGAAGATGGAGGAAAGAGCCTTCCTGAGAGCCTCAGCAAGCCCTTCCCTCCCCTCCACAAGATAATAGAGGAGGTAAACAATTGAGTGGGGTGGGGCTCTTCCCTGGTGCAGAGTTTAGGCAAACAAAGGGTCACCTCCTGGCCACCTCAGCTAAGTCAAGTGCTATAGTCAGGCCAGTGATATTACCTGCTTGGCTCCCTGAAAGCGCCTCTCCTCCGGCCCACTCCCAGCCAGTGGCTGATGGATGGAGCGCCTGATGGTCTGGCTGGGCACCATGCCTAAGTGACAGGTGACGGATGGGGTTGGAACCAAATGCTCTGAGCCATTCGGCCAGTACACTGCTCCAAGGAGGACTTGGGAGCCAGGAGTTAATTTTTAAAAAAGAAGGAGCAAGGGCACTCAATATCCCTTCTTCTACTACTCAATTAGTGGAGCAGGCTGCAGGGAGCCGGAGTTCTACAGATCCCTTAATCATCTTTGTCTGTTTGGCCTTGTGCTGAGTGTGGTGGGGATCATCACACGTACCCATTAACCAATGCAATTAAAGCCTTGGGGCACCCCGCACCTTGGATTCTAATTAAATAGCAGATAAGAGGCTTTCAGAGGTGGCCCTGGAGATGAATCACTCCAGGCTGGAGAGCTGGGAGTTTGGGAGGCTGGAAAGAGAGGTGATTAGATTCGCTAGAATTGCCGTGGGAAGGGGGGGGTCCCTTTATCAGTCCCAGCCTGTTCCAACTCCAGGCCCAACCTGCACACAGATGGACCATCTTTGGGAAAATTATGAAGACCTGCTTTATGCAACAGAGAGGCAGTATTTGGACTGCATGAGCCATTACCTGCTGCCAAGTGTTTCCTCTTTGCCAAGGGCATAATCATGAAGCGTTTAGATACAGGTAAATCCCTGGATCATCCACTCTGATGAGAAAGTAGGATGTCTGGGTGTGTTGCCAGTAGTTTCTGACCAGCCATGCTCCCATCCTGTGGAGGGATACGACAGAAGGACTCTCTGAGGAATCACTGGTGTGCCGGGCCAGGTGCTGTTCTCTCCTGTCTGCTGTCTTCAGCTCAAATCCCACCAGCCTCAGCAAGAGCCCAGATGTCTTTATTACAAATAGATGATGGTAAAGAGACATGGGGGAGTTCAAGCTTCTTGTCTATGATCACAGAGATAGCAGGTGGTGGAGCTAGGATCAGAGCCCTGGCCTGAGACTGCCAGGAGCCCACTCCACCGTGCAGAGGCCTGTTACACCATGACTTCACTGCTGCTATCGTTACCTGCACAAGATCAGGTCAACCAGCTCAGCTGATACATTAACAGGCATCACTAATTGGACTCAGTGGATTACCAAGAGGGAGAAGGGGGCTGAGACTGGGAAGAGGGGATATGTTGGAGGTGTCTAGAAGGAGTTGGAAGAGAAACTGGAGTGGATATGATCAATGTATACATGCAGGAAATAAATAAATAAATAAATAAACAAACAAACTTTTTTTTTTTTTTTTTTAGAAACAAAGTGAACAGCTCCTGAAGAACTGCACCCAAGATTGATCTCCAGCCTCCACATCCACCCTAGACAAGAAGTGGGATGGGTCTGGTTCTGGGACTTAAGGAGACTGACTCCCAGACAACTGCAAGAGATAACAGGCATTCTGTGTCTATTGGGGACCCAGCAGCCCTGCAGGGTTGCTAAAGTCCTTCTGTTTTTGTCCCAGGGGCCTCAGTGGGTGAGCATTTCCTGATTCCCAGTCCCCAGCCCCATTTTCCTGAGAATTCGGTTTTGTTTGTTTGTTTGTTTGTTTTTCTCTGTGGCCTCACTGAAGAGAGTCACTGGGTTAGGACAGGTTTAAGAGAAGTCACTGTCAGCTCACCTGTCCTCTGAGGCCTTCAGAGCTTACACTAGGAAACCTGCTGTTTCCTGGGAGGGAGGGGCACTTTCTTCTTGAGTTTAAAACTCTCCTGTAAGATGGAGAGAGACAGGGCAGGAATGATTGACTACCTATGGCATGGTCCAGATGTGAACCAGCTGCTTGTCTGGTTCATAGCAGCCAGGCAGCCATCTATCTGCCAGAGGAAGGGCCAGCCTTCTCTTGCAACTCTAAGAGCCCTTGCCACTGCTGGGGCATTAGATATAATTCTGAACTCTTCCTCCATCTTCTGCCCCTCCCCATCATGGATGCCTTTCAGGAATCTGGCAAAGGTCCAGGGGTAGTGGACCAAGCAATAAACAAGGCAGCTCCCTGTCAAGGACCACTGAGGCAACAAATAACTGAGTGAGGAGCTTTCCCTGGGGCAGCAGCAAAAGTTCTCTCTGGGAACCTGAGGGAGTAGTGACTGGGGAAGCTGGCAACATAGCCCTCTGCAGTCTGTCTTGAAGGTAGAATAGGGCAGGGTAGGCACAGGTACTCAGGAAAGGAGAGAGGCTGAGCAACGTCTACAAAAGCACAAAAGATGTGGGAGCCAGGGCAAAATGGGGGAGGGGATGAAAGCACTTGCCAAAAACCCGATGACCTGAATTTGATCCCCAGGACCTGTGTAAAGGGGACAAGAAAGAATCAACTCCATTTAGCTGTCCTCTGACCTCCACACGAGGTGTCACTCAACTCCATACATAATAATGATAATTAAAGATGTGGCATGTAGGTGCCACCTGCGCCTTGCTGCTTTCAGGGACCTCAGATCTTCAGGATTTCATGGATCCAGACTCAAAGTAGAGGAATGTCACAACCACTCCCTATACTGGTCTCTTGGGCCAGGTGGGAGCCCTGGAAGGTCTGGGCACATACCCCTTCTCAGGAGAAGTTGGAGTGAAGGTAGAGGGCTGTAGGACACTTATACCTTAAAGGGAACATGGATACACCCAGGCATATTGTCTGGGAAACAAACTGAGAGAGAGCCGTGGACATGAAAGAGTAGGAGACAACCTACCTTAGACATAGCCTTCCCAAGATCTGTCAAAAGCAGTGTGCTCCTGCAAACAACACACGCACACGTGGACTCTCTCTCCCTCTCCCTCTCCCCACCACACACACACACACACAAACGAGATCTGGAACCCAGCTTTGCTCACTTTGCAAGCCCTCTGCCCCAGGCAGGTTCCCCTTCATACAAAACTGAGCACTGTCAATCACCTGCTGCCAAACCAGATGGTGGCAAAAAGTTCTTGTTCCAGGATAGAGGCAGTGTCAAGGTCACTGTTGACAGGTGAGGGCTGGCTGTGAGACAGTGACAGATGGATGGATGACTCCCTCCTTTCCTTCCTGCCCTGCATCTCAGCTTTTCACCTGGAGGTAGGAAGCAGAATCCACAAGGGGACTCCTCTCTTCCACTCTCTCGCTCACATTTAATTTTAACCCTTTCACTCCCTCGTTCCGCTTGCCTACAGTCTTCGTTCCTCTGGGGAGTTGTGAGGAGGACAGGAGGGTGATGGATGACGAGAAAGACAAAAAGGCCAGTGACCTTCAGAAACTGTGGGACCCGCCAGCGGAGCCGGGCTAGTGTCTGATCTGATC
>CM052706.1:56198730-56258179 GCA_028551405.1 Uromys caudimaculatus
GTAAGCCTGAGACCTGCACGAGGCACCCAGCTGGGTTTAGCTGTCTTTGTTGCTGCTCTCTGTGGAGTCTTCCTCTGCCCTGCCCTGCCCTGCCTGCACCTCAGTAACAGTTGTTGGATGAGTTGTGATCCTGGTGGAGGCAAGGAGTCACATCCTTTGTACTTTATTGCAAAGCACACCTCTGCCTAACCCTCTTCTCTCACTCACAAAGGCTTGAACTGGAGCCTGGACTTCACCGACTCCAACTCCCACTGGGCCCCACTCCCTTCCTTACACAGGATCTTGTTGCTGCTTCTTCCTTTTTTGATCCCTGAGACCCCATGATGGCTCCAGGCTTTTAGGTTTTCTTTGGACTTGTTTATAAAGCTCAAAAAAGCCAGGACAGATTTTTCTAGAGATGTCATGTTGGCAGATCACCAACTCCCAGTGAAGTTCAAACCTTGACATTCAAAGATGCTTCAGTCCAGCCCTACCTGACACAGGGACGCGTGGGTCATGGAGTGTTCTCATTAGCCCTGCTGCCCTCCGGTCACTGTGCTTTGCTCAAGTGGATTCTGCCACCCCAGTGTCTTTCTACCATTAAGTTTGGAAAAAACAAACAAACAAACAAACAAACAAAACCCCACAAAATTCTGATCAGGCTGCAGCGATGGTTCAGTGGTCGAGAGTCCGTTCTGCACAATCATGAGAACTGGAGTTCAGATTCCTACACCCATGTAAGGAGAAGAACAAGGCATCCTTCGCTTGCCTATAACCCCTAACTCTGAGCGGGTGTGGAGGTAGGAGGATCACTAAAGCTTCCTGCCTTGCTGAGAAAATGCTAGCCCAGAGTTCATGGTGAGATCTGGACTCAGAAGATAAGCAGAGAGTGATAGATGTCCTCTTGTGATAGCTGAACACACCCATGTGCAACACACACACACACACACACACACACACACCCCTTTAGAGCTCACTACTTACACAAATGCCAACCTCATGCCTACCTCCTCAGTCTCTTATCACCCCTACTATGACCCTGAACTCATGGTCCTCCAGCTTCTACCTCCTAGGTGCTGTAGTTACAGGTGTTTTTCACCTGAGACTCTACTGTTCACTTTTAAAAAGCATACTCATGATCCTTTTTAATATCCTGGGCTGAGGAATAGCTGTCTTTGCTCACCCTGTGTCTATGTGACAGGAGTCACTGTAGGCTAGTAAAGAGCCACGGAATGAGGAAATGCCGGGGCTGCGACTCTATGCTCTCCTGGTGTGTCAGTGGGCTGGATGTCTCCCAGCCTCTCTGAACATCATCCTTTCCTTGCCCACAGTAGGCAGAGCTCCTCATACTGGATGAACTTCATGTGTTCTCCACCACCACATCTCTCCTGCTGGACAGGAAGATGGCCTGTTTACCACTTAATTATTGTAACAGTCAAATAAAGTAATCCTATGTGTTGAATGCCTTGTTCAGAGATCATAGTTACAATAAAACAGTTATTACAACTAGGTTGCTACCTGGCAGAACAGGCAGGGTCTATGCACACTCAGGGTACACAGAAACCACATAATAATTTGGGTACAATCCAGGGTAACTCAAGAGGCTGGAGCAGCCTGAGAGTCTGTGTCTTCTTTCTGTTCTTTTAAGATTAAAAAAAGTTGTGTGTAAGGGGTTTGCAACCCCATAGGAAGAACAACAACCAGACCTTCCCAGAGCTCCCAGGAGCTAAGCCACCAACCAAGGAGTACACATGGAGGAACCCATGGCTCCAGCCGCA
The DNA here is from genome assembly GCA_028551405.1 of Uromys caudimaculatus. Taxonomy (NCBI): domain Eukaryota; kingdom Metazoa; phylum Chordata; class Mammalia; order Rodentia; family Muridae; genus Uromys; species Uromys caudimaculatus. The sequence goes on from CM052706.1 coordinate 56,200,488, forward strand.
TATGTACCAGAGGATGGCCTTGTCAGGCCTCAGTGGGAGGAGAGGTCTTTGGTCTTATGAAGGCTCGATAGATGCTTCAGTGTAGGGGAATTGAAGGTGGGGAGGTGCGAGTGGGTGGGTGGAGGAACACCCTCATAGAAGCAGGGGAATGAGATAGGGGGTTTCTAGGAGGGGGGGAACCGGGAAAGGGGATAACATTTAAAATGTAAATAAAGAAAATATCCAAGAAAAAAAAGTCAAACAAACAAAAAACCAACTTTATTTGCATTAGAAAAAAAAGTTGTGTGTGCATGTGTGTGCGCCCACCTGATACCCTAAGAGTTCCAAAGAAGGCATCAGCTCTCCTAGAGCTGGAGTTTCAGGCAGCTATAAGCTGCCCGACTGAGTATTGAGAACAGAGCTCTGAACGTCTGCAAGAGCATTTTGCACTCCTAACTGCTGAGCTGTCGCTCCAGCCCCAAGTTTCTGCATTTCTAACAGCTCCCAGGTGCAGTCTCGACACAAGGACCTCATTTGGAATAGCTGTCTTAGAGTGTAGGGTTTGCAACCTACAGAGCGATCTCTTCTTTTGCAGGGTTGCTATGGCTTCCAGCAGAGGGTAGAGAATTATCTTTTTTTTTTTTTTTTAAATAGATGCAAAAACATTGTGGTGGTAGGCATAAATTGCACATGGCCTTCTTGGCTCAGGAGAACACACACACACACACACACACACACACACACACTCCATATACACTCATCAGCTGATCTAACCTTGTACAGGCCTGAGATTTCCCAGGGGCCCAACTGCTGTGTTTCAGAAGTCAGTGCTCTGAGATAGAACGGGCTGAGCACTAACCTTATAGCCCTGATTAATTCCCTCCCTTTGTTTGCCTCATTATCGTGATTAGGTTCTGCCCGTAGCATAGCAACAGCTAATTGTAGGCTGGTTGCCGAGTGCATAATTCCTGCTATTAAAATTTTATCGAGCCTTAATTGTGTTCCCTTTTTGCAGCAGTGAAGCTTCAAAGTTTCAGAGAAGAGAGGATGTGGTTAGTAGGAGCTGATGATTTTTTAATCTTAGCAAACCCTGTGAAGCCACCGTCTGCAAGATCGCTGACCTTGAGATGGGTTCCAGTGGCCAGAAAGAAGCCCATCATTTATTTATTAGCCCTCCTGCAGGTCTGCAAACAATCCCTTGCGGCCAGGCAGAAGGCAGATTCTGGGTCAAGTGCTATTACAGAAAGCCTCAAAGGGCAGGCAGAGCAAGGAGCTGGCCATGTGGGCATCTGGGTAGAGAGAGCTGGGGGGAGGGAATGTCGTGTTCTGAATGTGGAAGTGGAATGGTGTGTATTCTCGTGCAGAGCATCGCCTCTACTGCCTCTCGTTGACCCTCCAACCCTGCAGACAACCTGGAAGCTTCCGAGATGGTTCTCTAGGACCATGTGTGTCCAATTGCCCAACCTGTGCTGGGCAAGAGCTTGGAAGAAGGGAGCCTATTCGCAGCTGTTTCCCCCAGAGGGCTCCACACCTGTCTGGTTGTTGGCTCACCTGCAGAGCTTGTTAGTGCTCCACTTTCCCAAGCCCCACCCAGACCTGTGACTGGGGGCAAGGAGGGAGGCTGGCCACCATTCCTCAGGTGGATGGGGCTGGCACCAAGTACTGTAGGTCGGTGGTTCTCAACCTGGGGGAGTTGAGTGACCTTTCATAGGGGTCACCTGATACCATTGGAAAAAACAGATATTTATAATAAGATTCACAAGAGTAGCAAAATTACAGTTATGAAGTAGCAACTAAAATAACTTTATGGTTGGGGGTCACCACAACATGAGGAACTGTGTTGAAGGGTTGCAGCATTAGGAAGATTGAGAACTATTACTGCAGACAGAAGGCAGTGTGGAAAACATGAAAAAGATAAGAACCAACTGGCTCTTGGGGAGGTATTCCCTTAACTCTGTTTAGCTCACGTTGAAAGCGTGAGGCCTGCTAGTATGGCTTGACTTTATGCCATATTCTCACATGGCCTGGGAGAGCCAGGCAAAGCCCAGATAGCTGAGCTCTCTTCATAGAGTCCTTGATGCCCCAGGTTCACAACTCCCTGTCAAACTAGTCTGCGGAACATGGTATTGCAAGGACACTTTGAGACCTTCTTTTATGGTTCTGGCAGAAATGACAATGCTCTGAAGGGTTACTTGCCTCTCCCTTTGCAATCAGAGTACTACAATCATGGTCCCTAAGAAACTGGAATTCCCCAAGGAACCTCATGTTGAAAAGTAAAAGGCTGACATAAAAGGCTGGTATCAGCCAGAGGAGGAGCTTGTCTCCAGGAAGGAGATTTCACACAGTTCTGACAACTTGTCAGACCATTTCACAGGAGATGAGAGCAGGAGATACCGATCCTATGTGGGGCTGTTGTGTAGCAGTTAAAACCTTCCATCCTGGAGGGAAGCCTTAAGAGACAGGATGTTAGAAAGGAGGGAGACAGCAGGATGTTCTAAGAAAAGGGGAAACATTGCATCTTGCAGGAAAGTGCCTTAAGCTCAGAAAGTAAACAACTCAAAGGGTTCAGGAAGTTCCTGAAACTGACCAGATATCCTAGGCCTCTCCTTCCCTTAAGCATATATGAATGGTAGGGCCAGCTGAGAGACACTCTCAGACCAGCTAAGTTACCTGGAAAATGCTCAGCTCACAGAAGTTGCTGGAGAGTCTGCAGCCTGCCGAACTGCCTGTAAGCTGTGCAGTGTGCTCCGGGTTCCCAATCTTTCTTTGCTGTGGTGGATTTTTGGTAACACAGTTGTCATGGAGTCGTTTCTAGTCCTGTAAGTAACCCCTCACCCATATCCTATAAGGAACCCCAATAGAACTTGTTGGTTGACTGAGTTGGACTTTGGTGGTATCCATACTTTGGTCTGCTATTACTTCCCTATTGGAATGAATAGATGCTTGACACTCTCTCTTTAGGAAGAGAACACAACAGAGTTCACACTATACCAGAACTGCTATAAATAATAAATAATTTTACACTGTGGCTATAGAGTTGAGTATAGGTATTACCCATGTTCAAGACCCAAGTTCAATTCCATACCAGGTGGCTCACAACCTGTAGCTGCAGCTCCACAAGTCCTGATTCTTCTGTCTGAGGCACCTGCACCCATGCACACCCCCCATACTTCCCTACACACATGCACATAATTAATTTTTTAATCTATTATGGAAGTCATGTGATGGCATAAACTCGAGGTCAGAGGACACCTGGCAGGTGTTATTTTTCTTCTTCTACTATGTGGATTCTGGGAATTCAACTCAGGTAGTCAGGCTTGGTGGTAAAAGCCCTCACCCACCAAGCCATCTTGCTACCTGCTGCTTCATATTTAACCTAAACCTCAGACCAGGACCTCAGAGATGAATTTGGAGGGCTGTGGGGGAATGTCACTGGATCTCCTTCTTTAGTCTTCTTTCTGATGTGGACATATAGAATACATCTCTTCTGCATTTCACTCTTACTTGGCTCCTTGATTAATATTAATATTGCACTATTTAATACCAGAGGCTGTGCCTAGCTTACTAGGGCTGCCAGGGCTCAGGCTCTGACTCTACCAACTCCAGTAACAGTACTGTTCTAGAAGCTTCTTCAAATTTGAACCAGGTCTGTCCCATTGAAAAGGACTCCACTGTGTGTCAGCTTCAAAGATAGAAAGTTGCTTTCCCTGAGGGGCCAGCGCTTGTGCCTTAGGCGGCCTCTAGTGATCCCATAGCAGAGTATCAGTAATGGAGCTTAGGCCTGCAGCATTGTGAAGGGCTGGGATCTACCCAGGGAAGTACAGAGAAACCTACCCCCACACTGCCACTCAAGCAGGGAGTTTGATTTGAGACTCTGGGCAGACAAGGCAGTGTTGGATGAGTTGACTTCAAGCCAAGAAAAGCTTTAGCTAAGACATGGTGACCAAGCTGTGTGAGTGGATGAGAAACACAGTAAGCATAGTTTGTGGAGAGGAGGTAAATGGGGGGGGGAGCGAGTAGAAGGAAGAACCTTCAAGGGGAAGTTTAAAGTCAGAGCTAGAAGCCCCCTGGGCGCTGGGAATGGTGCTCAATTGACAGTGCTTGCCTACTCTTTTAGGATTTCTATTGCTGCGATGAAACACAACTACCAAAAAGCAAGTTGGGGAGGAAAGGGTTTATTTGGCTAACACTTCCATTTCATAGTTCACTATTGGAGGATGTCAGGACAGGAACTCAAGCATAGTCGGGACCTGGAGGCAGGAGCTGATGCAGAGGCCATGAAAGAGTGCTGCTTAGTGGCTTACTCTCATGGCTTGCTTAGCTTGCTTTCTTATAGAAACCACTGTCCAGGGATGACACCACTCACCATGAGCTGGGCCCTCCCCCCCAGTGATCACTAATTGAGAAAATGCCTTAAAGCTGGATCTCATGGAGGCATTTCCTCAACTGAGGCTCCTTCTTCTCTGATGACTCTAACTTGTGTCAAGTTGACACACAAAACCAGCCAGTACAGCCAGAATGGTGGTTTGAACGAGAACTCCTCCCTCCCCCCACCATGGATGCAGGTATTGACCATGGATGCAGGCATTTGAACACTTGGTCCCCACTTGGTGGCACTGTCTGGGGACATTGTGAAGGCTTGCTGGAGGGGGGCAGTCACTGGCTGCACTGAGCGAGCTTTGAGAGTCTATAACATCACTCGCTTCCAGTTAGTTCTTTCTTCCCTCCTTGTGTGGTTGAAGATGTGATCGATAAGCTTCCTGCTTTGGCCACCTCCTGCCATGCCTCCCACCACTGTGGACTTGTCTCCAGGAAAGTAAGCCCAAATTAATCCTTCCTATTATAAGTTGCTTTTGCTCACAGTATCACGTTCACGAAGCTTTGGGGTCTATCTCTCGAACCTCATAAAGGTTGCATAAACTGGGCACAGTGGTGCACACCTGAAATCTTAGCCCTTGGCAGGTGGAGGCTAGAGGACCAGAAGTCCAGAGTCATCTCAGCCAGCCTGGAAAACAAGAGAACCTGTCCAAAACACAAAACAAAGAGCTTCAGAGGCTAGGCAGCTAACAGAAAGGAGTGAGACAGACAACTCAGATATCTTTTCAAACCTGTAGTTCCAGACACCCTGGAACAGAATGTGGGGACTGAGGTGAACTGGACAGCCCCAAACCCTCTTAAAGGGGAGGGAGAAGTCTCCACTTCAGCAACTGCCAAGTTTAGCCATGGAAGAATGTGGGCCAAGGGTTGTCTGCCCTTTAAGTTTTCAAAGAAGCTTGGAATGTGAATTTTAAGATGAGATTTTCCTATTTAAAAAATACCCAGCTTCAATCAAAACACGCCTGCAGGCCTTGAGTTTACAACTTACTGCTTGAAAGGTTCAGAAAGATTCCTAGATCCTAATCATAACCACGGAGCTGCTGTTTCAGGAATTGGTTACAGCATAGCATATTTCTCTTTTTTATATTTATTTGTTGCCTTTTAGAGGAGGTTGGTAGTTATATAGAGAAGAGAATAAGACAGAGCAAGAAGAGATCATGCAAAGGGCCCGAGGACAGACATAGTCCTGCCCTCTGTGTAAACAGTACACCACTGCAGCACGCGTCTCTCTATGATGTAGTGGCTCTGCGGCATCTCCTCTCACAGCCAATGGCCTGGCCAGGGGTCAAGGTCATTAAGAAACAGGTACCAAAGGCTGGAGAGGTGCTCGTCCACTGGCATGTGCTCTGCTGGGAAGCAGCTGTGGAGAGCCAGTGACCAGGTAGCAAGGCTAGCCATGAAAGAAGGGATGGAGGGCTGGGGATGGGAGGACTGAGGTTCTCAGTCGGAAGGAAGCCCTGGGTCCCGTTTTCCCAGCACCCTATAAACTGAGCATGATGGTACACACCTATAATCACGTCACAGGGGAGATGGAAGCGGAAGCACCAAGGATACAGGACAAAGTTCGAGGCTAGTCTGGGGTTGGGGGTAGGGGGAGAAGGAAGGGTCAATCTTCAGTTGCCCCTGTCAGAGTGCCCCGGGTGTGAGTGGCTTGGCTGCCTTGGACTTGTAACTTTGTGAGACCAGAAGAATAGACGAGATTAACCTCTGTCAATCCAGAGATTCCTGAGAAAAAGAAAGTCATTTAAGTCACTATGTTTTGGAGCGATTCCTTATTAAGCAACAGTGGAAACACTCAGTAACCAGCCACCCCTGAGTCCCGATGCTTGGCTGGACCTCTGACCGTCAATGATTTAGATAAGTTAGAGTCTTGTTGTCCATACCAAGAAGTTGGCTTTTGTTTCAATGGCCAGAAGCAGCTGTACCTATGGGGAGTGGGGCCCTAACAGCTAAGGAAATGCCATTAGCTGGACATGCTGATGTGCTGAGCAAAACAAAGGGCATTTTCCTTAAGACTTACTTTCTTTTTTAATTATTTATTTGCCCATATAGGCCAGAAGAGGATGTCAAATCTCCGGGAGCTTGAGTTACAGGTGGTATTAGCCACCTATCATGGATGCTAGGAACCAAACTCAGATCCTCTATGAGATCATCAAGCACTTAACAGCTGGACCATCTCCCCAGTCCTCAGAGTGTTGAGTGGTAAAGAAGAATAGATCTAGATAATGCCTGTCAGGACCAGTTTCTACCAGGAAAAAGTCTAACTTGTGATTGTGTAGTGAATTTTACTTTCTGCATCAAATTTAACCATAAGAACACAAGCTGGACAACCTTTACAGCATCCACGCATCTTGCATTTGAAGGAAGAAGGCTCTTCTTAACCACTCAATATTGCATGTTTTCAGCTTCCTCTGGGTTCAATTCATATAAGCAGCTAATTGATCCTGAGCTTGATTCAGCCCATGGATGTCATCACTGTGGATCAAAGGTCCCTGGGCAATCAGCTTTAAGTCTGAAGCATTGCAGGCAAGCAGGCAGCTCCAAGTGACAGCCCTTCTGCCAGCCTTAGTGGACTTCTAGGATGTCTGGTACAAGTGGCTACGGAAATAGCTCAAAATAAAGTCTGTAGTTCACACAGTGATCTGGGGGCAATGAGGAGGAGTCATAAAAGGAAATGAGGTTAGAATCCACTCGTTTTCCTCTCCTCTCAGTAAATTCTTGGAAGGAGGAAATGCAGATGAATGAGACATGAACACAGACTTGGCAGGGCTTCTAGAGATAACTGATCAATCCTTCCCCCTCTTGTAAGTCACAGTGGCTAATATTGTTGAGTATTTACTACAGGTCAAGCATTATGCAAAATATGCTTGAATTCACTCTTTGATTTTATCCTCGGCATGTTCCTTCAAGGTACCGTGATTTTAATATCCACTCAATGACATCTTGGTCAGTAAGTTGCACACAACCACACTGAACAGATCAAGGTGTGAGCATCCTGGCAGGAATGAAGCTAGTCTGAAGACTCTACCCTTTGCCTATCGAGGTGTTGAAACAATTGGCCCCTGGAAACTGGCATCCCTCCAAGATTCTCAAACTTGGAGAGGGAAGGGGATGAAGTCTGGTGTCAATCAGAAGAGAAACTTGTCTTCCAGACCGAGATTTTCCACCGTTCTGACCAATGCAGAAGAGACTGTCCTGAAATGATGATGATGGTGATGGTGGTGGTGGTGGTGGTGGTGGTGGTGGCGGTGGTGGTGGGCAGGACCATGCCCTGATGGGAATTGCTTGGTTATATATACCTTCACTGTCTATTAAAACATAACTTTTATGGCAGGACCCTGGAGATGGACTGTGGGTGTCACTGGTCCTCTGTGTTCCTCTTCCCAGGGTAGCCATGTTGACGACATCTCCCTTTTCTGCTTTTCACTCTTGTTGGTTTGATTGGCCTGTTGAAGATAGGTGGTGCTCTGAAAACAGGAGCCCCAGAATTCCTGGCTAAGCATGCTCCTCTCCCTCAGTTCTCACTCCCTCTTCTAGCAGCCTCTGCTCTGCTATCCGGGATGTTCAGTTCCATTTGGAAAACTAGACTGCTCAACCACTCATCTATGTCTTATGATGAAATTCGTTCTCCTAGAACCCTTTCTGTCTGGGCTGCCTGCTGAAGTAACACATCGGCCAATTCTGCTTGAGCATGGTCCTTTCACTTATGTCCTCTGAGCCTTTACATCTTCAAACTGAATGTCTGCACCAGTCCCCAGCCCCTCCTCTTCAGATACTTGTGTGTGTGTGTGTCTATGTTCACATGTGTTCATGGGATACATGTCCATATTGTGTGCATGTGTCTATCTATGTTCACATATGTGGGTGGGGTACATGTGCATATTTGTGCATGTGAGCCAGAGGTCAGTGTTAGGTGTCTTCCTCAATTGTTTTTTCTATCTTGTTTTGTTGTTGTTGTTGTTGTTGTTGTTGTTTTGTTTTGTTTTGTTTTGTTTTTGAGACAGAGTCTCTCATTTAACCTGCAGTTCACTGATCCAGCTAGGCTGTCTGTCTGCCTATCTAGCGAGCTCTAGGAATCTACCTGCCTCTGCCTCCCTAGAGCTGGGCTTATAGTCATGTACAATCAGCACACGATTTCAAGACAATCCAATTAAGCCTCTTGCTTATATGGCAAGCACTTTACCTGCTGAGCCGTCCTCCCAATCCTCACAACAGATATTTTTATGGACTATGCTGCCTCTCTGTGTGAACCCCCAAACTCAAACTTCTGCAAACCCCAAGCCAGTCAAGCAAATAAAGAGCAGACCTGGAACAGCGAGGTCACGTGGATATCTCATGCCTTTGTCTTTCCGCTTTTCATAGAGACATGGACAAGGAAGCTTCTTTTTTCCTCTGCAAAGTCAATGATAAAAGACAGCTAGCACTCAGCCTTGCCATGGGGACAGCAAGGAGTGGTGAGAGCACTGAGGTAAATTGGCAAGCGAATGCTTGATCTATGCGAAGCAGACATCTCTCAGATCCCTCCAGGTAGTGCTACAAAAGGGCTGTGCTGAATTGTCTGAACTTCCTAAAGCCTGCCGGAATTGGGGGTTTTATTTGAAAACTTTTGACTTTTATCAAATCTTTTTCTTTTCTTTTTTTCCTACCAACTTCTAGGCTTTAAGAGCAGTTAAAATGGTTTCTATGAGCCAAACAAAGTGAGTCTGCAGATGCCTATGGGTATTGCTGTTCTTTCTTACCAGGAAGACCCAACACCCTGACAAAGTCCAAGAGTAGGGGAGCCTTACCCCATTTGACCTGCATATCCTACTTCAGGAATGCAGACACATCTGCAGGGGCTTCTCAAGCAGCTGTGTCCTATCATCCTTGAAACTGACATGATGCTTATGGCCAAGTGACAAACTGCAAGTCCTCACATTGTGGCCCATCATGACCTCTTAAGTTTTGTTAATGTTAATGGTGTCTGGAACCTAACAGTCTAATTCTGCATTCATTCATGTCAGCCCCATTCTTTGTTAGAGAGCTTTTGACTATTTTCATCCAATCTGATTTCATGTGGAGCTTGGAGCATCACCTTTTCTGTGAAATCAACAGCTGGATTCAAAACCCCATTGAAGTCTGACAGTCTACCAACATTCATAGAACATGGACTCATGGGCTGGGACTGTAGCCCAGTAGGTGGAGTATTTACCCAGTGTGAGTGAGGCCCTGGGTCTGATTCTTTGTACCATGTAAATTGGATGTGGTGGCACATACCTTTAATCATGGTACTTGGGAGGTGGAGGCAGGAAGAACCTTGTTACAAGGGAGCTAAAGACCATCGTGAGTCTTGGTCCCAAAGAGCCATGGATGTGGCTCCGTGTATAAAAGCACTTTCCATGAAGGCCTAGTAACAATCCTAGGAACCACAAAAAAGCTGGGTGTATTGGCATGTACCTGTGAGTCCACCATTTCTAAAGTGAGATGAGGGGAAATAGAAGAACTACCCAGAAGCCAGCCAGCCCGGAGTGTTCAGCACAGCAGAAACTAGAGAGACCCTGCTTCCAGCATAGTGGGTAGAAGGTGAGAACCTTCTGGTTCTCACCCCACGGATCAGCCTGGCTTTGGCATCTGGCCTACACACTGAGGACACACACCCAGTGCTGGGCACCGTCTCTGGGGCTGCCATTTCCATGATCTCACTTCACAGTGATCTGCTTCCTCCGGTGGTGGTCTGAATACACTTGGCCCATGGGAAGTGGCAGTATTAGGAGGCGTGGCCTTGTTAGAGGAGGCGTGCCTTGTTGGAGGAGGTGCCTCACTATGGGCGTGGGCTTTGAAGTCCTATGCTCAAACTCCTCCCAGTGTGGAGGAGTCCCATCCTGGCTGTCTTCGGAAGACAGACTCTTGTCTAACTTCAGATCAAGATGTAGAATTCTCCTCCAGCACTATGTTCTGCCTGCAGGCTGCCATGCTTCCTGCCATGATAATAATGGACTGAACCTCTGAAATTGTAAGCTAGTCCCAATTAACTGTTCTATAAGAGGTGCCTTGGTCATGGTGTCTCTTTACAGAAATAAAACTGTAACTAAGACACACAGCCACCCAAGCCATGCTTTTAACACTGAGCCTTCTGCATGACCAAAGCATTTATACTATTTGTGTTCTTTCTGCCTCCCCACTAGTGTAACCAGGAGCAAGAGAGCTTGCTGTTGGGCAGCTTGCAAAACTTGCCATGATAATCTTCTGATGCAATATCTCCTTAGTCAAAGAAGACTTCAACCAGTGGGGAAGTGGGCATGTGAGGAAGAGTTCCTAACCTTGACTCCTGGACTCCAAGGGTGGAAAACTTGAGCTAAGCATCAGCAAGCAAGCAAGCAAGCAAGCAAGCAAGCAAGCAAGCAAGCATGTATTATTTTCTCTCCTCTCTTCACTGTGGGTGTGATGTGACTGGCTCCTACCATTGTGACTTCCTGTGGCCTAGAATTGTGAGCTAGCATGAACTCTTTCTCTCCTAAGTTGCTTTGTTGGTTGTTTTATCACAGCACCAGTTATGAAGCCAGGATGGTCCCCTAACTAGAAATCTATTCAAAATGAGTCTTAGATCCCAAGTTCTACATGGGAAGGGGAGAGGACTGTTGTATCTTCTTTGTTCTTGAAACAACAACAACAAAAACCATATAGCGTCAGATGCCCCACAAATACATTTTTGGCCCCATGTCTTAAAGGTACAAGGTTGGATAACCCTTTGTAGTGAAGGACCTAACTGGCCATGGGTCCCCACAGCCACTCTCATCGTAATGCATCTTGGAGCTAACAAAGCTAAGTAGCAGGCAGTGAAAATACCAACAAATGGTATTGGCTAGTGTCATGACCAAGTCTGACATTTTCTATCACCAAGTGATCCTGGTACATAGATATTATTCACTTAAATAATCAGTCACTGTCAACAAATTCCAGGGTGCTGAATAAAATTAGCCAAACAAACTATGGGCGTAAAATTCATTCAGAGTTCAAATTAGCGACAGCACTTGCTTTCAATTAGTCTTAACTCTTTGAACGTCAACCCTCTTCTACCAGTCTTTTTTTTTCTTTTAATAAAGAGATAAACAGGTGTGATTAACCTTTTTGTTCAATTGCTGTTGGATTTGATCATATCATGGCACTGTGCTCTTGTCTGGGAGTGAGGTAATTAAATGGTGAGTTGACAGGAAGGTGGCAGGGTGGCTGTGTAGCTTTTCTGGGGTCCCCCACCCCCATGGCTTGGGGACCCTTGTGGCTGAAGGGTGAGGAACAATAAAGGGTCTATGAGGATGAGAGATATTTGAGATGAGGTTCTCACTGTCTCGGTTCTTGGAGAAGCCTTGTGACACACATGCTTTGGGCTCAAGTCTCCCTACTCTGCATATCTGGGTTTGCTTCCTTCAGGCCCTGTGACATTGCCCCAAAACTCAGCCCATTGCTCTAGGACCTATCATACCTCACAGTTCTCTGACACCTCTTACTCAGTTGCTGCCACTCAGCCCTGCTCCTTAGCCTTGCCACACTTCTGATCTTCCAGACTGTACAGTTCTCTTTTGCCTGTTCCGGGAGCTGCACAGGGGTCCGTCTGCACCCTCATTCTGCTCTTTAACAGATGCTATAGGTTTCTCTCTCTGTAATCCACCACAGACACTTCTGCCAACCTTTAACTAGCCACTTCACATTCAAGATCCTGCCATAGTGCCCCATTGCCTGGGCAGTCCAGCCCAAAGCCTCACTTCGAAGGTGACCATTGCCAGCAGGCACTCCCTGCTGGACAGAGCCTCACCTGACTCCCCCACCTTTGATCCCTGTGCATTTCGAATTGTCAGTCCCATCTCTGCTTCCCAACCTGCCCCATGCTCTCCTGCCCTCCCACTTTAGGTCACAGCAGCCTCGTGCAGGGAAAGCAAGCCTTTTCCATTCCTCTCTCTTTGGAAAATCCTTCTTTCCAAAGCCTGCTCAGTGCTCACATCTGCCACGAAGCATCCTTACTCACCCCGGGCTCTGGCGATCTGTCAACTTCAAAGAGCTCAAGAGCTTATTGTCTGGAACATTCTTTTTGATTCTTAATAAGAAGCTTTGTGATTTTTTGTCCCTCCATTCACTTGGCTGACTGGTACATTCTTTAAAAGCAGGTGCGTGCCTTGTGGACCCTGTGAATGGTTTTGCTTAATGGGTGAAGCCATTTTCAAGCCTTCTCTGAGAAGAGGGTGTGCTGGGTAGTTTTATGTCAACTTCACACATAAACTAGAGTTATTTGAATGAGTAAAACCTTAATTGAGAAAATACCACCATAAGATCCAGCTATAAGGCATTTTCTTAATTAGTGATTTATGGGGGAGGGCCCAGCCCATTTTGTGGGGGTGCCATCCCTGGGCTGGTGGTCCTGGGTTCTATAAGAAAGTGGGCTGAGCAAGCCATGGGGAGCAAGCCAGTAAGCAGCACCCCTCCATGGTCTCTGCATCAGCTCATGCCTCCAGGTTCCTGCCTTGTTTGAGTTCCAGTCCTGACTTCCTTTGGTGATAAACAGCAGTGTGGAAGTATAAGCTGAACAAACCCTTTCCTCTCTAATTTGCTTTTTTGGTCATGGTGTTTTGGGCACAGCAATAGGAACTCTAACTAAGAAAGAAGTGATGTGTCTATTTCTCTCATCTTCAGCTTTCAGGAGGTGGTTCAGATGGGTTAGCAAGGAGACTATGCTTTAGAGGGGCTATGCCAGGCACCTGCTTGGGATTTCCATGAGGCAGGCAGCCCGGAAGAGCCCCCATCACATATGGATGTAGTGTTTGCACTGTAGTAGTCTCTTGTTGGCTGTGGCCGTGAACCATATGCCCCACTAGCTCACATCACCCATTTGTCTCCCTAGAGGCTCAGGGAGTGGGCACAGTGCCAAAGGTCTAAGGCGCATGCGCTTTCACCTCCTTTCTCTGTGCAGAGCCGCTGCAGAGAAGTCAATCCATGGCAACATTAGGAAGCCTGGCCCCTCCAGCAGCCCAGCGGCAGAATTCTCCATGCATGGCAGAGAATCTGTGTGGATCCTCAGGCTTCCCCTATCAAAGATCCCAGGATGTGGCTCAGGTAGTAAGGCCTCTCCTTTCTCAGGGCCAAGAATGGAAAGAAATAGCCCTCAGTGTCTACCAACTGCGGTTCTCTCCCCAGCTCCCCAAGACAGCCTGTGCCTCCTATGCACTAGCAAGCTAATGTTTATATTCTTTTTTGGTGTGTGTGTGTTATACATATGTGCATGGGTGCTGCATACATGCATTGACTGGGGGGGGGGCAGAGGTCAATATAGGGTGTCTTTCTCAGTTGCTCTCTTTATTTTTCATCATGTGTGTGTGTGTGTGTGTGTGTGTGTGTGTGAGAGAGAGAGAGAGAGAGAGAGAGAGAGAGAGAGAAGGCACACATGTACCTTGGCATGAGTGTAAAGTCAGAAGACAGCCCAGGGTGTTGGTCCTCACCTTTGACCTTGTTTAAGGCAGGACCTCTCGTTTACTGTGGTGTATGCTAGGATACCCGACCTGGGGGCTCCCAGGATTCGTCTGTCTTTGCCTTGCCACTGCCGTAGGAGTGCTGGGCTTATAGACACATGCCACGATCTTCTCCCTTTTAACTTGAGTACTGGGATATAATCTTGTTTGCACAGCAGACACTTTACTGAATGAGCCCTCGCCTTGGGTCCGTGTTTTATTTATTTATTAATTATTATTATTATTACTATTACTGATGTTCTTCTGAGGTATGGTTTCCCTCTATCACCTTTTGCCTCTGCCTACTGAGTGCTGGTTACAGGTTAGCTCAAGTTTATCTGTCACAAGCTCACATTTAAGAAAGGACCCCTTAGGTGTGCCTGGAGTACATGTCATCTCCATCTGCGCTCATAGAAACCTGCTAGCAGAGGTTAGAGAGAAGACAACCCAGGCTGGAGGAAGCCCTGGGCCCAGCTGGGAGACAGATTGGGTTAGAGCACAGCTGAGTCCATGGCTCTCCTTCAACAGCTACACTTGCTCTGCCCTAGCCTTCCGGTTCTAAAGTCCTATGTCTGGGAAGCCCCTGCCCCGGCTGCCTGGATCCTGGTTGACTCTAGCTGTCCTGTTTTTCTCTGTCATAATATGAACTGGTGGCTTCAGGCACTTTTCCTGACATGTTGTGAGGCTGAGATTTGAGGACTTGGGGATCACTACCACAGAGTCCCCACCAGTTGGTCCACAGCCAAACTGTCCATCTCTAAAGCTGGCTGACCAATGTGTCTTTAAAACCACATGGTACACACTGTGTGTCTGTGTGGATTCTGGATCCCTGTGGGCCCCTGGCCACCCATCCAGTGCTCTTTAGGAAACTCTGGGCTATACCGGCAAGGCAAATCCCAATCTCTTTCTTGGGTTTAAGTTCTGGGTGACTTGGTGAAGAACTTTACCACTCTCCCTCAGTTTCCACCTATAAAGTGAAACATCATTCATTATTCCGTCTTTCGTCACTCCGAGTGACTGAGATACAGAATAAGACCCAGCACGATGTCTGCAGAGTGTGTGTTTTCTATGAACCTTTGGGCTTTGACTTCTCACATCCCAAAAGATCACCCAGAACATAACTGCCGGGGAGACAGGACACTGAGTAATTGCCTCTAGGACAGTACCAAATGACCTGCAGTGAGTAGGGTCAGGCCCCTGCCTCAGCTCTCAGCTCCTTTCCCTGAGCCCTTCTAAGGGAGCCTGAGGGAGAACTGAGATGGGGCAATGAGAGTCCCCAACTCTTTTCTTTAAAGACCTTACAGAGTCTTGACTCAGGGAATATCCTGCCTCTCTGTCCCAGGGCGAGACATGAGCCCTGCTTATATCTTAGTGAACTTATTTAGCTGGATTCAAATTCCAGTTCAGCTCATTATTGTCTAGGTAACCTCCTCATCCTTTATTTCCTCCTCTTGTAGGTAAGAATGTTGAATTTGTGTGAGGACCAAGAAATGTGATTTGGCACAGCATAGCACTTAGTACCTGAAAGGTTCTTTGAGTCTAAGGGCTGAGTCCCAGCTTAGGGGCCAACTTTATCCCACAGTTGAGAGCACTAATAGACGTGAGATCTTATTATTGTGGCAGGGCTGGTATGTAGGTCCTTATGGTTATTCAGATGCTGTCCCTGTTACCCAAATCTTCTTACCTGCCTTCCCTCCTGCCTCAGTTTCCCATTCTTTGGAGATGCATTGCTGAGACTGCCTGGATGTGCTCCCTGCCCCTCAGTGCCCTCAGATGAGCAGTTACTCTGCCTTTTACCCCCTAACTGTTATATATTAATTACTGGGCAGGTGGAGGCAGCTGCCACGATTGGGCCACACCTGCTATGGCCTGTCAGCCCTATGTCAGATGCAACCCCAGGGCAAAGAGCAGTCCAGCTAATGAAAAGCCCAGCGTTGGCCCTGGAGCCGCGCAGCTGCTGGCTTTGTGTTTCTCTGCCGTGCGTTTGCTTGGTGATCTGGCTCTTAGCACCCAGAAGCAGGGCCAGAGCCTTGGCACCAGAGTCCCCTTCTCCAGTGATCTGGTTACAGAACACATTCTCTGGCTCGTCTTGAAAAAGCAACTTTTTGCTATAACTTCAGGAAGTCTGGGGGAAAAAAACCTCCCCAAGCCTCAAATATTTTCCTACTACAAACTTGAAATTCTACCAGAGGACCGGTGATTCAGAGCAGCAATTCTCAGAGCCCAGGCACCTCTCAAGGCAATGTCAACTGCCTTGTTAGAAAAGCAGCTTCTCGGCTGTGGCTATAGCTTAGTTTAGAGAGTGTTTGCTTAGCATGCATGAAGCCCCTGAGTTCTGTCCCCAGCAGCACAGAAGCCAGGTGTGGTGACACATGCCTGTGATCCCAGCACTCAGAAGGTGAAAGGAGAGGGGAGGATCAGAAACTCAAGGTCATCCTCCAAGTGTGAGCCAAACAAGTCTACCCTTAAGTTGTTCTGTCAGGGTTTTGTCTCAGCAATGAGATATCTGGACTGACTGCATGGAAGGATGGCACTGGTGATGGGGATTTGAGAATCCTAGAAGTGTAGACCAGCAGAGAAAGGAGGAGAAGAGATGCTCCCTTCAATTTCCCCATCTCACTCGCTCTGTTCTGCAGGGACTGATTCTCACTGCCATTCTTCCTTCCCTAGTTTCCATTCCAAGAATGGCGCTGACGCCACTCTCACTCGATGTGGCTTCCCAACCTTCTTCAGGTGCATGTCTCACAGGCTGTAAGGCTCCTTTACAGAGGTGACTGGTGGAACTATGGGAGGGATGAGCTCTCCTGCCATTCTGGATCCTTGGCTTGAAGAAAAGAGCTATTGCAATTCATGCTGAGATCACCTTGGAGACCGACTTTTGACCAGATACCTTAAGGACCTCTGGTTAGTCCACAGGCAGACAGCGGAGAGCATCCCCAGAGAGGAAGACAAGTCCCTGGAGAAACAGGTATGTACAGTCTATAGCAGCACATTCAGTGGTGGTTTGAATGAGAACACTGCCTACCCCACCCCTCCAGGGCTCAGATGCTTGACTACTTGGCCCCCAGTTGGCAGTGACATTTGGGTAGTTTTAGGAGGTATGGTCTTGTGGGAGCAGTTTTTGAGGTTTGAAAAAAACTCCCACAGGTGGCATATACCTTTAATCCCAGCACTTGGGAAGTAGACACAGGTGGATCTCTCTGAGTTCGAGACCAGCTTGGTCTACAGAGAGAGTTCCAGGGCAGCCAGAGGTACACGGAGGAACCCTGCCTAGAAAAACAAAGAAAGCAAGCAAACAGACAAGCAAACAAACAAACAAAAATCTCCCATCATTCCTAGTGCTTTCTCTGCTTTGTGCTTGGAGTTTAAGATGTAAGCTCTCAGCACCTAGTTCCTTCAGCTGTGTCTGCTCTTGCTGTCGCGGTCCCCCCCCCCCCAACCCCAGCCCCCAACAGACTCTTAGCTCTTTGCAACTAAAAGACCAACCAAACCTTTCCTTCTATAAACTCCTGTGGTCATGGTGTTTTATCACAGCAATAGAAAAGTAGCTAATAAACTGCCCTTGATTTTCAAGCCTTTACATAGCTACTTGAGCCTATGGTGGAGGAGGCGAGTGAGCTAAGATCCTAGTGTCTCTACACAGGCTCACATGCAGGAGCTTTTAGGTCTGTTCTCCCAATTTCCCTCTCTTCCCGTTGCTAGTGGTTCCAGAGTCAATGTTCCATCATTAATTTAAGGGTGTAATCCCTACTAGAATTCCATCTCCATTGACTGGATTCTGGGCTTAGGTCAGTCAGGGTTCAAAGCTTAGTTCTACTGTTTGTTAGTTGTTACATTCTGGGTTAAATAGTTAAACTCTTGGAGCTTCGTGGTTTCCTTTGTAAAATGGAATCCATGTTTTATGCTTCCAGACACAAATATATAGATACTCATTATTATTTCAAAGGTTAAAAATATGTGTCTGGATTTCTCATGAGCACATGTCTTCAAAGTAACATAAAAGGAGGCATGTTTAGAGACAGAAGTGAATGGTTGAGGATTCTGACATTGACTTGGATTGCTGGTGTTTCTACAAATGTAATCATAAAATATAAATATAATGTGAACCGGGCATGTGGTGGCACATGATTTAATGCCAGTGCTCAGGAGGTAGAGTAGAGGCAGGCAGATCTGTGAGTTCAAAGATAGCTGGACCACATAGGAGGTTTTATACTGAGACCATGCCCAGCCCCCTCCCCCTCTCTCTATGTGTGAGTGAGTGTGTGTGAGTGAATATGTGTGTGCTTAATTTTGAGTTTTGCTAGACAAGACCTATGAATGCAGAAGATTCCTAGTATGACACAGTGTGTGTGTGTGTGTGTGTGTGTGTGTGTGTGTGAGTGTGTGAGTGAGTGTGTGAGTGTGTGTGTGAGTGTGTGAGTGTGTGTGAGTGTGTGAGTGTGTGTGTGTGTGAGTGTGTGTGTTTGGCAGGGTAGGGGCTGGGAGCATTACTAACCCGCATTCCCTTCTCTGGTCTACCTGCTCTCCTCCCTGAAGGCAGAGAGGCAGACTATGACCTGCAGTTACCAGCAGCAGGACTGAAGGAGCCCATTACCCGGGCTCTTCACAGGCAGGCACAGAGAGAGCTGCTTAGCCTCTTAATTGAATGCAGCCTCCCAGCACCATCTAACCCTTGGAGCTGTCCCCAGTGTCCCAGCCTGTCCCCTTGATCGTCATGAGTGAACTCTTTTATGTGTTCTCATGAGGAAAGAGAAGAGTGCGTCTCTGTAACAGCCTCAGACACATGTTTGTGAGCCAGGAAGATCGCGAAGCCTGTTTCATCAGGGTTGAATGAGAGCTGGGAACTGAGGAGGGAGAGGGGCTTGGAGGAATTGGGCTCCCCTGGGAACCTGATTCCTCACTTCCTGGCTGCTTGGAGATCAATGGTAGCCTTTGTATTGTGCTTCCCAGCTGGAGGGGCCTGGCGCTGGCAGGTGTTTTACATTATTAAGAGCAAGATCTCTTTCCTTCCTGATAATCTAGGCTCCCTCCACATGTATGGAACCACTTAGAAAACCAGCCGCGTCTATTTGAGTGTTAAGTAAGTAGCAAGGCAGAGGCCCCTTCTCATCAAGTGTGGCGGGCCTTGTGCCTAGGACCCTCTGGACTTCCAAGGAACAGGAAGATATTTTAATTTGGGTTTCTCTTAAAACCAGAATGAAAAGAAAGAAAAGTAATGAAAGAAACAACAATGAATATAGTCTAATGAATCAACTATTTGTCTATGCTAGTACAGTTACAAAATATTATATTTAACATTTTATTTGCTGGAAGGGCCCACAAAGGCAAAAGCACGTAAGGCCCAGGGAAATTATATCATGGTCCTAGACACAGGGTTGGAAGGCATTTTAGTGGGGTCTGAAGACAAAGATGTGATTCTACCTTGAGCCCTTGTAACCTCTTGATCTCAATCAAGTTATCCCCTAGGTTGTAGTGGTCTTGGTGGTCCATGGTTCTGAAATACAGAACAGGACTGAGTGTTCCCCTCTTCTCTTCCTCTCTGGCCAGAATCTAAGGACACAGTCATTATACAACCGGAAATTCATAAGCATTCAGTAGGTGTGTGCCTATGGGGACAATGGAGTCTGCACTCCATTGTATGGAGTGAAGGCTCCTCAGGAGCATTGAAGAAACCCACGGGCAACTTCTCCATTCTGGGAAAGGTAAGTTAGTAAACAGCTGGGCTATTGAAGGTTTGTGGGGTCCCAGGCAGTGGGTCAAGAGAGCGGCACAACTCCAACAGAACCCATCAAGGTGAGGCAGTCCGACTGAGGTACTGGTAGAGAGAGAAGATTCTAGAAGTGAGAGGTGTGGCTCACCTGCAGATCAGCTGATTATCCAGCTCAGTGACCCCTCAGCTGATATGAAGAATTGAAGAAATCTGGGAACTGAAATGTCTTTTCATAAATACACGTGGGAGCCAGCCAGCCAGCCAAGCCAGTAAAGGTACCGACAACCCAAGTTCAGTCCCAGAACCGGGTACAGGTAGAAGAGAGAACTGAATCCACAAAGTTGTCACCAAATACATGCCTCCTCACACAAAAGCAAACTTGTAAAAACAGAGAGAGAGAGAGAGAGAGAGAGGGAGGGAGGGAGGGAGGGAGAGAGAGAGAGAGAGAAAGAAAGAGAGAGAGAGAGGATGGTGTTTCCCATTCCAGAGGAGGATCAATTTAAAGCCATCTTCAGCTACATAATGAATTCACGGGCAGACAGGGTTGCATGATACCCTGTCCAATGAGGAGTGGAGAGAAAGAAAGAAAGAAAGAATAAGACAATGGGAGAGAGGGAACGTGGGAACATTTTGGTTAGGACCTGCTGTTCCTGATGTGACACAGCTTCCTCTTTCTCCCGGAGACTCATGGGAAACAAGGCAGTGCCAGAACTGGGTTGTATGTTCTGACCTATCATTTACTGATAAACATGTCCACCACGTGCTCCAACCTGCCTGCTCGTTCTTCCTCTCCTTCCTCTTCCCCTTCCGTTTCCCCTTCCAACTTCCCCCTCTTTTACCCATTCTCTACTCTCCTCTTCCCCTCCCTCTTTCTAGAAAGTTCTCTCTTCTCACCAAGAATGCAGGGAACGTGTCTATCTCAGGCTTCCCAGCTATGAGGACCCCAGGTTGGCATGTCAGGAAGGCTTCTGAGAACAGCTGCTTAGTCTTTTGGTCACATGATGAATAGACTTGTTCTGACTGTGAAGTCTATCCGGGTCACCCCAGCATCATTTGTCAGTTATGTCATTTCCTGACCCACTCTTTGTGTGCTTTCCTTCTGTGCCTTGGTAGGGAATGGAGGTGGTCCTTTTCGATTGATCCATGAAAGCAGGGTCTAGGTGGCCATGCCCAGCCAGCTGTGGGGAGATCAGCCAGCTGGACTTCACTCTCCCAGCCTGCAGAGCTGGCAGGCAGGGGCCTACGGATACAAGCCCTATCATCTGCAGGGGCAAACCAAAGACAACTTGAACTAGTGAAGGACAGCCTGGCTATGTTCCACCTACCCCGTAGAGGAGAGGAAAAGCAGAGCTCAGCTAGAAGGGTACAGGTCTCTCCATAACTGTGGTGGGATGCAGAGTCAACTGAACGGCAGACAGAGCTCTCGCTACCTCTGTCACACCAGGGCCCCAAACTACTGTAATTAACAATCACAGAAATGTGCATTCGTGGAATCAAAAACCATCTTGAAACTTAGGAGATGGGCAGTTCGATAATAAATGCTTTTGAAGTTTGCCTTTCAAGCATGTGTTTTCAAAGCCTACAGGGAAGGGTCCTCCAAGCTTCTGAAGACATGGCTTAGAACAATGCAAGCCTGAATATATTTCTTGACACAGCAGTTCATTTCTAAGAATGAACCCTAAGAAAGGTGTGCCGCACAAGCATGAGAACCCGAGAGTTCGAATCCTCAGAGACTACATGAAGTTGGACATCATGGCGGCACAGCATGCCTGCAATCCCAGTGGGCTTATAGTGAGATGGAAGATGGTGGGTCAGAAATTGGTTCTCTCCAGGTTCTAGAAGCCAGTGTTGTCAGGGTGACATGCCCTTAGCAGGCTGCAGGGCTGCATCTTTCCTGGTTGCTGCCTTTCTATGGGAGTGCTTCCTCCACTCTAGTCTCTGCAACCACTGCCACACATTTTCTTCTCTGGGTGACTCTTCTTTGTGTGTCTTTTATAAGGACACAAAGTCCTGTATTTATCTGAATAATCCAGGATGGCCTTGTCTTGAGACCCTAGGCTTAATAGCATCCACAAAATCCTTTTATTAGTCTGCTTCTCCTTTCTACAACCAAAATGCCTGACAAACAACTGAAGGAGGAAGGAACCATTCTGGCTCAGACATCAAAGGGCTCTGTTCATTCATGGTCGCTCCATTAGGGTATCATGGCATCAGGAGGAGATGGGCAAAGAGGGCTTCTACCTCATGGCAGACATGAAAAATAATCTAGTGGCAGTGGCTTGGGAAGATGGCATGCTAATTGTGTGTGTGTGTGTGTGTGTGTGTGTGTGTGTGTGTGTGTGTGTATTGATTTTCTTTTTCCCTTTAGCCTAACAGAGTGCTAGGTACTTGAGAAGGAGGTGGGAGGGCCTAAGTGTGTTGGGCTGACCATCAAGAAGCCACACCCACTATGTGACATCTAGTCATTGCTAGTCTGTGCCTCAGTTTCTTCTCTTGTAATATATGGAGGGTCAATGAAGTCAGTGGTTTCTCAACTATTTTTCCTTAGCAATGGAGCCCCACCCCAGCCCCACCCATTACAACCAGTACACGGATGGCTGGGGAGATGGCTCAGCTAGTAAAGTGTTTGCAGTGCAAATAAATGTAAAGACCTGAGCTCAACCTCCAGAACCTACGCCTCTGCCTCCACCACCGCCACCACCACTGCCACAACAAACAACCAAACAAGGCAGGTGGCAGAGATGGGAGACTCCCTGGGCCTTGCTGGCCAGCCAGTGGGGCTGAATCAGTGAGCTCTAGGATCAGTAAGAGACCCTGTCTCTAGTGCAGTGCACGTAAGAAAGCTATTCTTTGGGCACACATTTGTGCATGCACATGTACACACACACACACACACACACACACACACACACACACACACACACACACACACACTAAAATAAACCCCAGCCCAGCAATGATGAGTCCAGTAACATCCCAGGAAACAGATGATGAGAGAGTGCTGTGTCTCTGCTCAACCTTAGCTGACCCTCATTCTCACTAACATGTCACATGCCAAATGTCCCATAAATACCCGCTGGTAGCTAACTGCTCTGATTTCTTCCAGGCCTTTCCCGATGCCACATTGAAATGCTCTGCCTTGTGTCCCTCCACCTGGCAGAATCTGGATGTTCCATTCTCTGTCCTCTGTGGGCAAGGCTTCCCTGCTTCAAATGCTGCCCTGTGTGTGCTGCAGAGGAGTCTTCAGGTCCGGGCATTGCTTATAAAATTTCACTGGTGTCTCTAGTCAGCCCCAGGGCTCCCTGGGGAGGTGGAAGCCAGCTCTGAGATCCCCTGTTAAGCTAGCCAGAGAGTCTCTGCTCTTCTCTAAGCTGCTGGATAAAACCCTCTGGGATGTTTCCTGGCTAAAATCAAATTTATGGCCCCCGACATCCTTTGCTTCCCAACCAGGTGCCTCACTGCCTAGCCAGACTTCAGGAAGCTCTCTTCAGCCCCCAGACCTTTGCACCTCATTTAGAAGATGGTGCTAGCAACACCTACTGCTAAGCAGGCATACTTCAGAGCATGTACCCTGGTTGTCAGTCACCTCCCTATGGCAAAGCCAATGAATGCCCTCACGCCCTAGCACTCCAGCCTCCGTTCTGGAGATCCAGATGCCCACCAAGTCACCAGCCCATGTCAGCATCTGACCTAGAAGGAGATGGAGACCCCACACCAATGCGTGGTCAGGGTCAACTCTGATAGCTGGTGTCCCGGCCTTGCTAGTTATTAATGCTAGATTACACCCTTGGCTACATGGATGCAAGGTCGTGTGCTTGACACACTCGGCACACTGGTTCCTGGGGGCCAGAGAAGTGATAGTGTTTATATAACAGTCATGTATCTTAGAGCGGGGTTTCCTGCCTGTGTTTCTTCTGTCAGTGTCCTGATGACACGCCTCCCTTTTGGCTCCTTCACGGCGCCTCATTCCTCTCTTCCAGGCTGAGACACAGGTTGATGTTAGTTTCATGTGTTGTTCTTTAACTGCTCTTGGGTCTCCCTGCTGGTTTTCTACTTGTTTCCTTGGTGGATTGTCTCCAGATAGGAGGTGAGAAGAGATGAAACCATTTGGTAGTAGTCTGGAGAAGTGATTCTGTATTTAGCAGCCAAAGCTGCTGGCCACACCATGGAGCCCTACTCCAGTTTTGGAGTGGACAGCCTGACCAAGCCAGCTCAATCAGTCAAGAGGGTCTCAAGCGAGGGAGTGAGGACTGAAAAACACACAAAATTATAACATGACTCCAACCTGTACTGAGGCTGAAGCAAGTTTATGTCTCTCCAGCCTGCTTTTATATCATTCTTGGTATATCCAAAAAACATGGTCAGTTCTTAGATCAAAGACAAAATAATTGAGTAAAGTAGTAAACAGGAACATCACACAAGATAGTACTTAAGTAAAGTAGTAAGCAAAAGCATCACACAAGGTAATAATTAAGTAAAGTAGTAAGCAAAGAGATCACATAAGGTAGTAATTCAGCAAAGTAGTAAACAAAGCCCCATGGTCTATGTTTCTGATATTCTTATCTGAGCCTACCTCCTTGTCTGAGCCCAGTGACAAACGCCATATTCCTAGAAGCGGCACCAAAAGCTCTCAACAGAGGCTCTCTGTTAGAACACTCTCTCTCTCTCTCTCTCTCTCTCTCTCTCTCTCTCTCTCTCTCTCTTTCTCCCTCCCTCCTCCCTCCACCTTCCCTCTTCTTCCTCCTCCTCCTCTTTCTTCCCTTCCCCCCTCCCTCTTTCCCTCCCTCCCCAAATCAAGCCACACCTCTGCAGTTCTTCTCTGCAACAGAGTTGATAAAAAGTGGTACTGTGGACTTGAAGCCCCTCCCTTGTCCCTTACAGCTTCCAGGTAAGTTTATGGTCTCAGCTGGTGGCTGCCTCTGTGACTGCTTGGCTTATAAGCCAGGCCAGGCTAAGTCATATGGTACAAAACTTACCCCCAACATATGCACCCTACTGAAAACCTGTAAGACAGAAACTCCCTTTGTTCTGGAGGGTCTGAGGGAAATGAGGGCCCGGAGGCTCCGTATCTCCCCTTCAAGGTCCTTCACAGCTGCCTGTGATCAGGATGCTGTATCTGCTCTGATATTCTGAGACTAGAAAGGCAGGCTCTTTCTCTCTTCACGGTCTCATTATGGCTGCCTATGGCCATGACTCTCTATTGCTCTCCCACTTCAGGGCCTCATGATGGACAGCTGTGGTCGTGAGCTTAAAACTCCCTGGAAAAGTTTTTCTGGTTTCATGTCAGTCCTTCCCTATGAACCTGCTGTCTTTCTTCATTCCTAACATTCTCCAGTGGACTTACGGAGCGTGGCAGCCAAGTACATACTTTGAAGCAGTGTACTGCTGGCTACCTGGTGCCCACTGGCTCAGTGGTGCCCCTCCCAGAGGATATGCCCATATCCCGACTCTCAAAGACTATCAATATGAATTGATTTATAGTAAAAGTTTATATAGTTTGAATATAAAATGGCCCCCACATGCTCATGTACTACAAAAGAAAATTAACTTACCTCCAAAGGAGACTCTTCTCATCTCTTTTTCTATAGATAAAACAAAACCAGAAATTAGAAATTAGGACCAGAAGGGGGCTTACATTTTAAGGGCCAATGGAGACTCTGACCATGGAGATATCCTGTACTGCTCTGTCCCCCCTGCCCCCCAGCCAAAGACAACTCTCAGTACACTTTAGCCCAAATAACCCTGCCCTGGACCCAGTTAAGCCTGTGCCCTTTGCCCCACTTCCCTCTGCCTCTTCACTAATCCGTCATGACACCTTGGGCCAGATGATCCTGTGGAACCTCAGCTCCCCCAAGGGCTGACGGAGGGGGAAACTGAGCAAGAGGACAGGCTCTCAGCACCGACTTCGGGAACCCCAAATACAGATGTCACAGAGGACATCCCAATCTGCCATCCCTGCCACAGTGTAGTTAAATCACAGAGATGTTCAGTGAGGGGAGGCATGATAGCCTGACACCCCCAAATCCATGAATAGAGGGGAAACCTGGAAATGAAATGACAGCATTATTAGCAAGGTTTGGTCAGCATTTCACTTGCCCCATCCTAATGTCTCTAGGAAACCAGATGAAGACAAGTTTCCCTTACAGGAACAGGCAGGCAAGTTTGTTACCATCCGCCCATCCTCCATGGTATGCCCCATCTTCTTCCAAGAAGTATTTATGGCAGGTATAAATAGGCAACAGCTATTGTTTTTAGCGATTAAAAAATAAATTAAAAATATTCAATATCTTTTAGGATGTTGCCGTGGGGGGGGGGAGAAAGAAGAGAATAGCTAGAGTGACACATAGCTGAGAGACTGAGATGGAAGAGAGAGGGAGGGGAGGGCTGGAGAATAGAAAAGGACAGACCCTTTATAGCACAAGTTCATTTATTAAGCAAACGACCTTTCTCTCTTCCTCTGCCATGCTCTTGAAAGGCCTCTGCTGAGCAGTATTGATTGGAGAGCTGGCCACAGTCCCCGCCTGGCAGAATCCATCAAGGCAATACCTGCTTTCAAAGAAGATGGCTTTCTGGCGCTGATGGATCAGGATCCAGCTGGTTCCTTGCAAGACAGTTTGGATTGTAACGTGCCCCAAGGAAAGAGAGGCTGCTTTTACTTTGATCTTATTCAGGAGACTGAGCCTAAAAGATGTTGGGGAAAAAATTATCAAGGTCACCTAAGCTATGTAGTAGATTATAGGCTAGCCTGGTCTACAAAGCAAGACACTCCCATCCCCACCCCTGTCTCAAAAGGCAAATAACAAATTAAAAAGATTTAAAAAAATAATAAGAGAGATAGGAAGATGGTTCAGTGGGGGAAACATTTGCTATGCAAGCATGAAGACCTGACGCTGACTTCCCAGAACCTACACAAAGCTGAACGCGCTAGCCTGTGTTTGTAATCCCAGAGCGCCTATGCCGGGAAGGGAAGCCAACCAGGAAGCTGAGACTGGATATTTCCAGAAACTCTCAGCCGACTAGCCTCTCATACTCACTGACACACACAAACAGAGGCCCAGTCTCAAACAAGGTGGAAGGCTCCTCATGTGTGACTTGGCACACGTGTGCCCGTACTCGAACACACCACACACAGGCACATGCACACCACACTAGGCACCATGCGTGCATACTCGAAAATAAAAAGAAGCTAAGATGACAGCTTGGGACTTTAGATTTGCTTCCCTCTAGATGCTTCAGCACAAGGACCAGGCCCACTGTTCTGGGGGCCACCCTGGAGTCCTACCCTGAGCTCATGGGGTTATCTGTTAATCAGCCAGCCAGTCAATCAGTTGACTAACGGGTCTGTATTGAGTCCTTGAGGTGTTCTGAGGAAGTGCTTGAATGTTGCCCTCAAAGTTGTTTCGAGGGAGAAAATGTCATTGTGCAATTTAAAAAAGAGCCACCCTTGACAGCCAATCATGGCTTTAAACAATAAAGGAAAGTGGAACAGAGTATTGGTGGTTTGGGTGACTGCTCTTATTAGGGAAGAGCTGGCCAGGTCTAGCCAGAACAAGGTCACTTAGCCATAGAACTGAACTGTGAAGGCAGAAGCCTGGTCCAAGGGCCCAGAGTCTAGAGCCACATCTGCCAGGAGCACAGGCAGCCAGCACACAAAGAAGACACCTGGAGCTCTGACTTGTTGCTTTGGCTTAGATGTACCCCCTGTGAATTGCTAAGGCTCCGGCACACTTGGGAGGTTGGTGTGTTTGCAAGGCCTTCCTGGCTGCCTGCCTACTCCGTCGCTATTGGGATGACAGCATATAGGAATTATTTTGCTTCTGAGCTGGTGGTCTCCAGGAAGTTTTATATGTGTATATAGTTAGCCGCAGGGCATCAATTCTCTCTGGGCTAATACAAAGGCAGAAGGTTTTATGCTGAGCCGATCAGTAACCAGTCCGAGCCTGCTTTTCATCCACACCTGAGAGGTCAATTCGTCGTTCTGCACCAACAAAGGGGACAACAGGAGAGTGGGAGTCACGGATCCTACTTCTGGGGAAGGCTTATGCAGTGTAGACACTCACTTAACCTGCAAAACAACCCTTGTGGCAGTTACTGTTACTATCACCACATTCTACATTATGATACATTCCCTGTCCCTTTTAGGGAAGATAGGCATTTTCTGGGACTGAGGAAATGGCTCAGTTGGTAAAGTGTCTGCTCTGTAAGCATGAGGAGCTGATTTGGATCCCCAGAGCCCATATTAAAAGCCAGGCACAGTAGCATGCACTTGTAATCCAGTGTTGGGGAGGCAGAGGCAGAGGCAGGAGGACCCTTGGGGTCTGCTGGCCAGCTAATCTGGCTGTATCAGAAAGCTCCAGGTTTACCCTGAGACTCTGTCTCAATATATAAGGTGGAAAGTGAGTGAAGGAGACACCTGACCTTGACTTTTGGCCCCCACATGCATATATACACTTACGAACACCCCCACGCCCCCCCCCCACATTGGTGGTAGAAAGGATACACAATTGTCCTGCTGCTTTTGCTGCTCCAGGGCACTGGATGAGGCTCAGGCTCCTCATCTGTAAAATGGGAGCTGGGATTGAGGAATGGAGAAGGCTCCTTTCTGCTCGGTCTCTTGGATTTGGTGATTCTTCTCATGGCCTTGACCTCGGCTTCCAGGGCCCAAGCTGGCTGCTCAGGTCCTGTTCTCTCATTGGTCCGCATGTTAGCAGGCACCAGCTCAAAGACTCTACCCAAAGCTGTGCCCTCCCACCCTGCCCCAGGGCCATCTTGAGCATCTGCTATCACTTCCTGTTTCTTGGCATGCACCGGGCACAAGGGGTACCACCCTGTGGTGCCTGGCCAAAAGGCCAGAGCAGGGCAGATGGCAAACAGAGCTGTCATTTGCCACCCTCATGTTGGCTGAAGTCTTGCTTGGCTGGTATCAACCCCTGCCACTCAGTCCTGCCAAATGGCCTTTACAGACAGAGCCCTGACAAGAGAAGATGGTCTCTGTTTCTCATAGCTTTTCATCTTCTAGCTGGATGAGGATACCCAGTTCCTTCTCTGCTTCTAAGTTCTTGGGTATTGATTGCATCAGACACATGAGAGGCTTGATGATCTTCCACCCTGCTCCCACTGGTCAGAAGGGCAAGATGCCACAGCGGGTCTAAGTCCAGGGCCAGAGAGACTTAGCATATCCACAGGGTTCTGAGGGAGCTGTGGGCTAGAGTCTGGGTCTTAATCTTTCCTGCCCATCTATTTCGGAGATCATTCTTCAACAGAGGTGGGAATAAATGATATCTGGGGAGAAGTCCCACCAGCTGCCTCTGTCTCTGTCTCTTTCTCTGTCTGTCTGTCTCTCTGTGTGTATGTATGTGTATCTCTCTGTCTCTGTTTCTCTCTTTCTCTCTCTGTCTTTCTGTCTCTGTCTCTCTGTCTCTCTCTGTCTCTCTCTCTCTGTCTGTCTCTGTCTGTCTCCCCCCCCTTACTCCGTGTGTGTGTGTGTGTGTGTGTGTGTGTAGGTCAGAGGCCAACTTCAGGTGTCATTTCTCAGGTGCCATCCACCTTGTCTTTTGAGTCAGAATCTCTTACTGGGTCAGAGCTTGCTGCCCAGGCTAGGCTGGTGGGCTACCTGTCTCCACTTCCCTGGCACTGGGTTTACAAGCACACAGCCCTATGCTTGATTTATTTTTAATACACGGGTTCTGGGAAACAGAACTCTCGTCCTTCTCCTCGTGCTTACGTGGCAAACCCTTTACTGACTAAGTTAGCTTCCCAGCCTCAAATACAACTGGCCATGCTTGCTGGTTGAAGCTGCTGTTGTGTTGAACAACAAAGATGAATTGTTGTGGCAGAGGCCACATGTGGCCTCCCAAGCCTAAATGTTTGGTATCTGGCCCTTCGGAGTGAAAGCCACCAGGCAAGTCCTCTATATCTTTTCGCTCTCTCAGTCATGGGGGTTATGGAAAAGCCTGCTGCTTTCTGTTTAGTTACAGCTGTTTAATAATTCAGACCTTATAGGGTCAGGTGTGAGTCAGACCTCAGAAGTGTTTGCCTTGTGGTTTCCTTCACCTTGCACGACTAGTGTGGCATGTGTCACCCTGGTGGGTCTGGGGCAGCATCCCACCATCAAATACATTACTTTGTTTTAAAATTCATTTTAATTTTTTAAGATTTTTTTTATGCTATATGTATATCACTGTGTGGGTGCTGGGACCTGAACTCAGGTCCCCTGCAAGAGCAGTGTGCACTCTTAATTACTGAGCTATTCCTCAGCCTCACGTGAGTTTTTCTAAGAGTGAAATAGAGAACCATGAGCAGGTTCCATCAATTTAGGCTAGTTTCTATGACAAAATGTATTCATGTGGCATAAAAGGTGGCTGCTAAATGAGTTAAATAGGCCACTTTTGGAGACCCTAAGAACTTTAGACTAGAAGGCCACTTGGAATAGTCTTGTATGTTACATGAGGAAGCAGAGACTGAGAAGGCTCATACTGAGGTTCTCTAGTTGGTAAAGAATGGGCTTAGATCCTGACTAAAGCCTGATTTGTCTCTGAATTTATTTCCCAGCCCCCTAGAAGGCTCAAGTTTCATTCTATTAGCTCCCATGTCAGCTTGCACGAAGTTTCCCCGGGAAGGAAAACCTATATTTACCTCTAACGTTTCCAGGGGTTCTTTGCCTCAAAATATAGCACCTAATTACCTGTTAACTGGTGATATCATACCTTGGTGGTCTCTATTTGAGGATGGAGCCTGGGTATTCATCTTGTCTTCTCCAAAGGGCTGAGTGTTCAGTCTCTGGTGATGATTCATTACCAACTATAAAAGGCATAAAGCAAAGGACTTGGGAGGTGGCCCAGTCTGTAAGTACAGGCAGGAGGACCTGAGTGCCATCCCTAGCACCTGTGTAAAAGAACCAGATGAGGCAACATGAGCCTGTGATCTCTGTCCTTGGGAAACAGACACAGGAGGATCCCTGAGGGCTTGCTAGATGGCTAGTCTACTGAATTGGTAAGTTCTAGGTTGATTGAGAAGCTCTGTCTCAAAGCAAAAGAAAAAAAAAATGGATGGGTGTGGGGCGGTGGATTGTGACAGGCAGCCTGGCCCTTAGTCAAGCACAGGCTTAACTCTGGGTGACCTAGCGGGGCTTACCCTACAAGGGACCTGAAAGCATTATGCCAATGCTCCCGGGAGGTCCTTCCTTGGCTCCTGTCAAGTAGCCACAACACCCACAGCCCCCTGTAGAGAGGTCTGTCATGTGAGGTCTGTCACGTAGGAGCAGCACACCAACCCTCCCACATGCAGATAAGGTATCCTTAAACTCTCAGACCAAGCCAATGGGAAGTGCCTGTTGTCAGACCCCTGACCCACCCCAATCCCCTTCTCAGGTAGAGGAATGGTCACGCCCCTAAGCCATCCCCATGTTAATGAGACACCTAGAGACTTAGCCACGCCCCTTCCCAGTTACTATTTCTACTTCGCCCCTCCTGGAGGTCGCAGGGTACAATCTCATCCACTCACTCTCCACAATGACAATAAACACCTCCCTTAGAACTATGGACCATCTCTATTCATCTTGATCCGAGGTGGGATGCGGGGATCTGGCTTTCAATTAAGGAGCCGCGTCTAATCTCTCGCTGAGGTTGTCTCAGCACTTCCAGACGGCACTTATTCACCCAAGCCAAAGCAGCTAGCCGGTGCCCAAGCCGCCCAACCGGGTCCCACAGCGGGATGCCAGCTGCGCTCTGTGGCCCCATTTGTTTCCAGCTCTCCGCAGCATCCCGTGGCGTCCACGATGCCCAGAGCCTGGGAACTCCAGAGCCGGCTGCGGAGTTCCCTGGGAACGGCCCCCTCCCCCACCCACAGGTGGTGTCCTTGTGGCTTCACATAGCCCATGCCCAGCGGACTGTGTGCAGAGGCACGCAGCCACTTCCCGCATGTCCCCTCCCAGAGCCACAGTGCCCAGGGCAGATGCACGGGACTTCATTCCACTCCAAGCCATTTGTTCCCACAGATAGGAAACAATTTAGAATACCTGATGTCAACCTCTGGAACACACACACAGACACAAACACACGGACACACACAGAGAGACAGATGGACATAGAGACATACACATAAACACACAGATACATACACATACACACACAGAGACACGCACAGAGAGACAGACAGACATAAAGACATACACACAAACACACAGATACATACACATACACAGAGAGAGAGACAGACAGACATAGACATACACACAAACACACAGATGCATACACATATACTCAAACACACAAATATATACATACACACAGACACACACAGACAGACAGATAGACATAGAAACATACACACAGACACTGACACATACACACACATAAACACACAAACACACACATAGAGACACACACATAGACAAACAGACACACACATAGAGACATACACACACACAAACACATACAGATACACATAAACACATACACACATACAGATGCACAATTTAGTCTGGGCAGTAGGTCTGTTTTCTGCCCAGCATGGGGTGGAATGCAGGAGGTTGCAGGTGTCTGATCACAGAATAAGAAACATGTCAGACACACCCCATTTGACTCCACTCTAAACATCAACACTCCTAACGGGAGGGGCCAGATTTGGAAATATGCTTCTGTGGAATTGAACCATGTGTGTGCCATACGTTGTTGGAAAATACACCTCAGGAAATCAGTAGATCTGAAAACAGGTATCTCAATCGTCAAGGGCAACAAGCAGGCAAAGACAGCCATCCTTCTGTGGTTGATGTCAGCAGGAAAGCCAAAGACAGAGTCTGCATTTAGGAAATGCACTTAAGAGTATCTTGTGGCTGAGGGCTCTCGCGGGGCTTGGGGAATACTGATGAATATGTGCGTTTTGAAACGGCCAGGAGTCGTCTAATAATCCATCACTTATAAAGATGCCTTGGGGACCACGAACCCTTTCTCTGCTGCCGTGGAGTCTAACCCCTTCCAATGACGGGTGCCTGGGCTGCACCACCACAGGATTTATCATTATCAGTGCTCATCATTGTCAGCCATGGGAGAGACTAAAAGGACCGCTTATGTGTGGTGCGTGGTAAAGCTCTGTCCAGCGTGAATCTTCTCTCTGCCCTTAGTGATCATCTGGCCCAACCTTTTCTATGAAACACACTAAGGGACCATGTGGGACAATGGAGGAAGAGTGTCCAGTTGTATTGGTAATCTAGGTGGAGAGTCTAACTTTGCTAGTTTATCTGACCTGAAGCAAATTATTTATTTCCCTAAATCTCATATTTTCATCCATAAAAGGGATTGTCAATAATATCCCCTTTTTGGGGTTGTTGTAAGATATGATGAGATGGACTACTAAACATTTATAAAAACAACTCTGGGTGTGTGTGCTTGCACACACACCTGCAAGGGCACTCACCCGTGTAACTGCATAAGGAGACCAGAAGTTGAGGTTGGGATGTCTTCTTCTATCATGTCTCTTTTTATTATTTTACTTATTAACTTTTTGAGACAAGGTTTCTCCCTGAACCTGGAGCTTGCTGTTTTCAGCTAGCCTGCCCAGCCAACGAGCCTTTGAGGTTTACCTCTCTCCATCCCCCAGTTCTAGGATTATAGGCAAGTGCTACCCTAGCCAGCTTTTAACATGAGTGCTGGATGTTCAGAGTCAAGTCCTCATGCATGTCTAGTGGGTACAATCATTGTACCCACTGAGCACCTCCCCAGTGCTATAAGTAAATCGTAAGTCCCTTCCTTTCCTGCCCACTAGCTAGTTTCAAAAGGTAATGATAACCTAGATGGTACAGCGATTGATTGTTGATGCCTGCCACACACTCTGGAAGGAAGAGGGCTGCAGTGATTTAGTATTGATGCCCTCCGGAAGGAGAGGGGTAGTATGTGTCCCATATGTAACACATGCAGCAGGCATCAGAATCAATCATTGTACTACACTCTAGCTTGCTTGTCTTAAATCTAGCTCCGGAACCTTCAGCACAGTGTTCCTGGCTCCAGTCACTTAGGGTTTAGATCTCATCCGCACAATTCCATCCACTCATCCTCTGATAGTGTGGGATGTTTGGTTTGAAGCTAAGCTCTGATCATAGTCAGGTCAAAAGTGGTTGTTGAACTATCAGGACAGGCCCAGCCGGAATTTATTCACATAAAGAACCAATAAGCCATCCAGGAAAGAATTTACCCATCAGGAAGAGAAAAGATGTCATATAAGATAAAGTGAAGGTCAGAGGCCTGCAGGGGAAAGGAATTCAGAAGTAGATTCTACCATCAGAATGACCTCTGCCTAGCCCACAGGGCCAATGCCTGAGCCCTTTTGGTGGTAAAAGCTATCAAAAAATTATAAAAGTAATGGTGGTCAGAGATAATGGGATATGAGGCAGCTGCTGCCTTAGAGACAGGAACTATTGTGGGATAGGGGCAAGAAGGGGCATGAGTGGGGGAGGGGCATGGGCAGGAGGGGCATGGGGAGGAGGGGCATGGGCAGGAGGAGCATGGGGAGGAGGGGCATGGGCAGGGAGGAGCATGGGGAGGAGGAGCATGGGGAGGAGGGGCACGGGCATCTTCTACCCACCACCAGTGAGCAGTTGTACCTGCTGAAAGGCCTTTGGTGGCTGCCCTAGTATGTGTCCTGGGTTTGGCCACTCCCTGTTTTGGCTACTATGTCATTTATAATGACTGAGGACCCCCACAGTGAAGCACCACAGGTGAGCAAGCTAGTGTTCAGTGCTCTCAGATCCCCACAGACAGTGAGCCACCCACGGGGAACCCCCAGACAAGAGTAGTGTCTAACACTACTCTGAGTTCCCCCACAATCCAGGTTCGGTAGCCCCAGAAAATAGTTTCTATGAGCTGGAATCACCATGCATCTTGCTATTTTTTAAAAATTAAAAATATTATCTATATGTGTGTTTTGTCCATATGTATGTTTATGTATTATGAAGAACAGAAGAGGGTCTCAGATCTTCTGGAACTAGAGTTACAGACAGTTGTGAGCTGCTGTGTGGGTACTGGAAATTGAACCCCGATCCTCTGGAAGAGCAACCAGTGCTCGTAACTGCTGAGCCATCTTGTCTATGTTGTGAGTTTCCTTTCTCATATTTTCAACTCTGTCAGGTCAGAAGGAAAGGCTGGGTCAATTTCCCATTAATTCATTCATTAGTTAATTGAGTCAAAAACTGTTTATTGAGCTCCAGCTGTTCCTTTGCCCATTCACAGAGTCTCTTGACGTGGTGTTTGTTGAGTACCGGTGGTGTCAAGAGCTGACTGATAGTGGAAGAAGAAAGATCTCAACAAAATCTCTGCTCTATGGGGCCCAACACAGACTGGACGGAAGCTGTTAATACTGGGCTCTACTGACCTGTCCCCCCTCTGGTCAGTTTTCCCGTACTCAGATTGTCAAAGGCCAGTTTACCCCCAGACTCTGTTGTTTTGCCTCTTGCTCTTTAATAGCTGGTCATGCACACTGCTGCAGTGG
Organism: Uromys caudimaculatus; assembly: GCA_028551405.1. Classification (NCBI taxonomy): domain Eukaryota; kingdom Metazoa; phylum Chordata; class Mammalia; order Rodentia; family Muridae; genus Uromys; species Uromys caudimaculatus. The sequence continues at coordinate 56,235,507 of CM052706.1, forward strand.
CACATGATTAATATGGCATGAACAGAGGCAACCAGCCCACCCTACCCGCCGCCTCTACTTACCCTACTCCTCTCATTTGTTCAATGGTTTCCTTTGTAGCCTCAGCTCTCCAAATTGGAAGAAGTATCAGAGTGCGCTGGAACTCCAGCACCTCGTGTAAAGCTCCCACCCACAACCTTGGCTTCTCTTGGCTACAGTCCGGTCCGTAGCTCAGCTACAGCCTGCTTCCTCTGCTCAGGACTCTCCTAGTCTAGCTCCACTGAGGCGGAGCCACATGCCAAGCTCGAGTTGACCCCGTTTATCCAGACGCAGAGGTCAGAACCAGGATCATCCTGACTTAGCTTCCTAGCTTTTGCTTTCTTGATATTAGAATCATTGCCATTAGTTTTCTTTCCTGGATTTTCTTTTTTATGGTAAATATCTCCAGGTTTGGACAGTGGAGATAGCTCAGTTGGTAAAATGCTTGGTTGTAAGCATGAGGACTTGAGTTCAATTCCACAGCACCCATGTTAAAGAGGAGGAGGAGGAGGAAGAGGAAGAGGAGGAGGAGGAGGAGGAGGAGGAGGAGGAGGAGGAGGAGGAGGAGGAGGAGGAGTCAGGCATAGTAATGTGCTTACATTATATTACTTACATTACAGTGGTTACAAGGCCAGCACTGGAGGGGAGGAGACAAGTAAATCCCTGGGGCTTACTAGCTATCCACCCTAGCCTGCTTGGCAAGCTTCAGACCAATGAGAGACCCTGTTTCCAAAAATAGGGTGGACAGCACCTAGGAATGAGAGCTAAGGTTGTCCTCTGACCTCCATAAGCACATGGACACACACACACACACACATACACACACACACACACACGTCCTTAACTTTTCAAATTTAAACATGACCTCTCAGTTCTAAAGAGCTTCTTCTCCCTCCCTTCTCCTTCTCCCTCTCTCCTTCTCTGGTCCCTCTCTCTGAAAATACTTTCGTTTTCCTACAGAGCCTTCGGAACCTGTGCTGTCCCCATAAAGAACTACTACAGAGAATGCTAACCAGGAACTGAGGCCAGCCATGCTGCTGGCTGGTTTGAAGTGACCATTATGTTTCTCCTTGTGCACACTTGGTTCACATTAGCCACTTCTGACACACTCTCAGATCTCATTGAGATGATACGAAAAGGCCACAGTCCAGCCTGGGGTTTAGCTCAGAGGTGGAACCTGCCTAGCATATGAGAAGTTCTGGATTCTGTACCCAGCACATTAAAACTCCTGCAAACAAAAGAACAGCTATTTTACAAACTGAGAATCTAATAGTGTTTTTTAACATTACATTCTTGAAATTATTAGCAGTTTAATTGTTCAGTGTTCACATTTGTCTTATATTCAGATACTTGGCTCAATTCTTATATTAGTTCTAAGAATTTGTTGCTCACTTAGGATTCTTAAAATACTTATAGTACATTCGATGAATGAATATTTAGAATATCTTCACTGCCCATTTTTAACTTTAATTTACCTTTCTGTGACTCAATAATAAAATTTTAAAATAAAAAAACCCCAAATCTTGTATATTGAGGTTGAGATAAACCATGAGGATTATCTCACAGTCCAGTCTACACACACATTCATTCATTCGTTATTATGAGTATTGATGTTTTGCCCACACATATGTCTGTGCACTACCCACATCCCTGGTATCCAAGGAGGACCGAAGACGTCATTGTATGTCCTGGAACTGGGCTTACAGATGGTTGTTGAGCTACCACGTGGGTGCTGGGAATTGAACACTGGTCCTCTGGAAGAGCAGGCGGTGCTCGTAACTGCTGAGCTGTCTCTCAAGGGCATTCCTTTTACAGGAGAGGAAGCTGGAGTTCACTAAGGACATGCTGAGCTCATTTTGAAAGCCTGTGTGGAATGGGGATGCCTGGGGATGCCGAGTCCTGATCAACTGTCCTTTCCCCTACATCACACAGCCTACTGATTGGCAGCCACCTCTGAGAAAGCAGAGTGGGCCTTTCCTTTCAAGTCAATTTCTGTCTAGCTCAGTATTTTGTATTGCTCTTGGGTTTTGGAACTTGGTGCATATATTGGCTCCTTTTCTCCTTATTATGAAAAAATACTCAACAAAAGCAACTTGAGGGAGGAGGGATGTATTTTGTGTGTAGTTCAAGGATCCAGTGCATTATGGCAAAGGGAGACATGGCAGCCGGAACCTGAGGCAGCACCCACAATGCACCCACAGTCAGGAAGCAGAGACAGAGAGGAATGCTGGTGACGAGCTTGCTTTCTTCTTTTATTCAGTCCATAGCTACAGCCTATAGGATGTTGCCAAGCACAGTTAGGGTAACCATCACAGTACACAACTCTGAGTTTAGTCTCTTGGCATTTCTCCTAACTGCATTAGTCTGAGGAGACCATGTCCAGCCTTGATTTTGTCAGGCATTGCTTTGGCAGATACTCCTTGTCCGTGTGTGTCAGGCCCACACACAGACCTTTCTCATCCAGGAGGCTTTGTGTTCTGTGACCTATGCTAGTTCAGGGACTTTAGCTTCTTCTGTAATGCACCCTTTTCTAAGAATCTGCATGTTGTATCGAGAGACCTCTGAACCAGGTGTGTCCAGGTGCTGGGTCCTAGAGACCTCTGAACCAGGCGTGTCCAGGTGCTGGGTCCTAGAGACCTCTGAACCAGGCGTGTCCAGGCGCTGGGTCCTGTCACTCTTGCGATGCTCGGCATTTCTCTGTCCTCAGTTTTCTTATCTATATAACCTGAGGAGATGGAAACTCACAGCATAGTACATGTCCTGTGCTAGGAGCCATCCTCCAGGCCTCATTGACAGACTTTCATTTAATTATTGCCACACGCCCATGGAGCAGACAGCATCCCTATGTGAAAGAAGAGAAAACTAATGTGGGCAAAGTCAATTTGCCAAGGATTATCCAGCTGGCAAGTGGCAGAGTTTCTTGACCTCCTGCCCTTCCTTGTTGAGTTATCATAAAAACCAAATAATTAAGTAATGACTGTAAGACTGCTTTGAATGGTAGCAAGCACTCTGTAAATATAAGGGAGTATTATTAAAAGGCCCAGGCTCCCTGTCCACCCCCTTTCTTTCTCCCTTTCTGTCACTTCCCTAACTTATAAGCAGCTGCCTTTGGTCCAGACCTATCAAAGGAATGTCATGAAACCATTTTTCAAAATGTCAAATGCCCATGTACTTCCCCCCAAAGTAATTAAGCCCTCTTATTTTCTCCAAGTCATGGTGCAGAACCCTGGGAGCTTCCAGAACATGCCCTTTCTCCTCCATCCTGAACTAATGGAAATCAGGGCTGAAGGGTGAGCTTGCCTGGGACTCCACAAGATCCCATCAGTGTCACAGAGGCCTGGCCTGGCTTTGGCAGGCCTCCAGTAGTGACCACAGAACACTAATAACTGGGGTCAGTTATTTATCCAAGGACCAAAGACTCACGGTGGCATGGGCCAGTCCTAGCAGATGCTAGGATCCCTTCACCCAAGGTGGGTGTGGGTGGACTGCCATCCTGACAACTAGCCCCTCATTCTGTCATCTCCTCTGGGTCACTGATGTCATCCTTGCCTTTGTACACAACACCAAGTATGAACATCATGCCCAGAGGGCACCTGACATTTCAGTGGCATTATCGCGTGTTGACACTGAGCTCAATATTTGTACATACATTTTCCTATTTCATCTCCATGGCAACCTTTACTTTCCCTATTGTCCCTGACAAAAGAACCAAGGTTTATGTGCTGTGTAACACAGAGAAGGGCAGAACTGGAACGAGAGCGTAATCCTTCCTTCAAAAGAAGTTTTGCATTAATTTATTTACAGGAGTGTGTGCACGGACATGTGCCATCATAATATATTTGATAATATATTAAAGTCAGTTCTTGCACTCTGTAAGTTCATTTGAGAGATCAAACTCAGGTCGTCAGACTAGGCAGCAAGCAAGCTGACTCACAAAGTCATCTTGTCCCTACCCCCAAAGCCCAGGTATTTCCAGGACACGATGTGTAGTGGTTTGAATGAAATGTCCCTCCACAGTCTTGGATATTTGAACTCTTGGGTCCTAGTTGGTAGTACTGCCTGGGGAAGCTTTAGGAGATGTGGCCTTGTTGGAGGAAGTATGTCACTCGGAAGTTTAAGACCTCCACCTGCCCCCAGTTCCCTCTGTCTGTTGTCTGCTTGCAGTTCGCGATGTGCGCCCTCAGCCTCTGCTCCAAGTGCCGCGTCTGCTGCTTGCTGCCATGCTTTCCTGCCTCGATGGACTCCTACCCCCCTGGAACCACAAGCCAACAAACGTTTCCATCTCTAAGGTGCTTTGGTTATGGTGGTTTATCACAACAATAGAAAGGTAACTAAGGCACCATGTAAGTTTTCTCGCAGATAGCTTCTTCTTTGATAATTATTTTTAAAAGCTCAATCAGGAAAGCTTAGATAATGACAGACACACTCTTGGGAGGAGTGGTTCTCTGTTTATGGTCCTCCTAGTTTCACTCCTAGCTTCTCATCAGATATGATGTAACCCAGCCTCAGAATCATCTAGAAGGTTTAAAATACACATTCTTGGAACACACCCTTGAAGGTTGACCACCATTCTAACATTGGTAGTGGAATGTAAGGATTGGTATTTTTCAGCTTCCCCGGTGATTTTAATAATCTCTCAGGCCAAAACCAACATGTTAGGCAGGCCTTTTCTTTAGTCTCTTTTCAAATTGCTGGCTACGTTGTAGCATCACCGCAGTTGCACGAGTCCATGGACTTCGGTAGGTTGGGTGGACTCTTCTTTCCTCCTCCTGTCACTATTTTGTGGTTGTTGTTTTTAGACATTCTCATTATATAGCCCAGGCTAGCTTAAAGCTCCCAAGTGTCGGGATTACTTATAGGTATGCACCACCAAGTCCTTCTTACTCATTGGTATTTTTTTCTTTTTCTTTTTTGAGACAAGGTCTCACTATGTAGCCCCTAATGGACTAGAACTTGCTATGTAAACCAGGCTGGCCCTGAATCCACAGAGGACCTTCTTACTCTGCCTCCCATGTGCTGAGATTAAAGGCTTGTAGCACCATGTCTTGCTTTAAAGATCTATTTTTAATTATGTGTATTTCTGTGTCTGTGCATGTGAATTAGTTACCTGGAAAAGCCGGAAAGGGCCTCAGATTCCGTGGAGATGGAGTTATAGGCAATTATGAACTGCAGACCAGTACTGGGAACTGGACCTGGGTCTTCTGCAAGAACAGTATGTGCTCCTAACTGCTGAGTCATCTTCCCAGCCTCTCACCAGTCTCTTAAGACAGCTCCTGCTCTGTGACCTCTGGGGGATACTGACCACCATAGCTTGCAGGATTTGCCCTGTATTTGTATTCCATTAGCCCCATTGGTTTTCATCTGACCTCTCTATTGGTTAGAATTCCTGCTTAGAAGATACAGAAAAGACCCAAACGACAACAGCGCCTCATTTAGCACCTAGAAATTGATTTCTGTCTCTGGGGGAAGAATGGGTCCAGCAGTATCTCCGGGTATCAGAGACCCAGGCTCTACTATGTTGCTGCTCATCCATAGCATAGTGCCTTTGTTCCTATGAGTCAAGCCAGCAAGCTCCCATTTAAATGTTTCAGCCAGTGTGTGTGTGTGTGTGTGTGTGTGTGTGTGTGTGTGCGTGTGTGTGTGTGTGTTAGGAAGCAGGGTGAGGAGGAATTGTACAGTAGTTATGAGCACACCCCACTCCCACTGTCTGGAATTTGATTGTGTAGTCACACTTAGCTGCAATCAGGCTCACAAGATTTGGGGTTATTTTGTCCAGATTAAATCAGCTGATTATGCTAGCAGATGTGGAAAACGGACCACAGGGAGCAGCCTAGCAGCTTCAATTTCGACTTGAGTTTAAGTTTTCCACTTACGCCCCTGTTGCAAGCTTCACTGTAGAAGCTCCGTGAGAACTGGGCCCTGACCACCTCTCTGTGACTCAGACATCCATCCTGGGAGTCATGAGGTGAGAACCACTGATCGGCACAAAACTGGAGTGAAGGACCAAGTTCCAGAATGTGAGGCAGGTTTATTTTAGTTTGTGTAGTCTATTGTTTAGGGATGTCTCTTAATCTCTCTGAGCTTCAGTTTCACTGAACTGAAGGATGCTTCAGGTGTCTACTCCTACCCTCTGGTTTGGTAGAGAAGGAAGCTGAAAAAGAGAAAGTGTAGTGACTTGTCCAGGATAAACATACACACACACACACACACACACACACACACACACGCATACCTACACACATGTGCATATGCACACACACACGTGTACCCACGCATATGCACGCACATACACACACGAACACACACATGCATGCACACATGCACACACATACTCTCTCACACCCACATGCACATAGGCGCGTGTGCACGCACACCCATAAACACCAAATTAAGTATAATGTTTTGAAGTTCTGTATATAGGAGGATTATAATGTTTTGAAGTTCTGTAAGTAGGAAAGTCAGAGATCAGGCCTCTCAACAACCAATTCAGGCACAGCATGAAGACATCTTATCGCATCTGCAAATGGGTCTGTAGGGACAGGGTTATCTTCTTCAAGCTTCCCCCCTACTCAGAAACCACTGGAATAATTTCCAAAACTGGGACTGCAGCACCCATCTGGATCACGATACGTACTGAAGCAGCTTTGAATGGTGAGCCAGAGGTAGCGGAGTTGAGAGCTTGGTTTGCAGAGTTAGCTAAGAAGCAAAGCCTGGTGGAGAAGCGGAGGACAGAGACCCAGGCGATCCTAATACTTGACCAGAGGCAGCCATGTTCTGAGAGTCTCTGTAGGACACTGGTCTGAGTGCTACAGAGCTTCTTCCCTCAGGGACTTAGAACCCGGGTCGCTCACAGATAACCGGCAGTGGAGGAAGGTGTCTGTAACATTCAACAGAGGAAATGTCACAAGGCAAACCAGCCATCTTAATAATAACAGCTTCCGCTTATTACTCAACAGCCGTGTGGGCCCCGCACTGCCATAGGTATTTATTTTATAGGCTCGATCTCATTAAATTCTCACGACAAGCTTCTGGGATTACTGAAGGTCATACAGCTGGTAAGTGGTGATTAATTGTCGGAGGAGTGGTGTGAAGAACATAAATTATGGAGTGGCTCGGGAGGAGAGGAGCGTGGGGATGGAGTGGTCTAGAGAAAGCTCTGGGGTGGGGGAGAGGAGAGACTTCGGCAGGATCGCTGAGGGCAGGTAAGAGTGGTGGGATGGGGAGGAAGGAGGTTCAGAGGGCAGGGTCAGCCTGGATTTAGGGGTGTTGGGTGAATAAGTTCCTAGATAAGGTAGAGGGGTAGCTAAAGCCTAGGATAGATGTCCCAGATTGAGGATGGTAGGGCTAGGAATTGGGGAGGGGATGAGACACACCCGATAGTCATTCTCCCAGAAAAGGATTAAAAAGTCAATAGATTGTCCCTTGCTCCTCCATGGCCCACTGCCAAAGGAAAGGGAGAAGAAAATGAGTAGAAAGCTCCCAAAGCAATCCCTGTCGAGTGCCTTCCACCCAAGAAGCCCGCTTGAGTGCCTTCCACCCAAGAAGCCCGCTTCTCAGATTTAATCCAAAGAAAATGTCAGAGACTGGGGTGAAAATGGAAACAATGTAACATCTCAAAGTAGGAAAATAGTGAGTGCAGCCTACCTACGGTTTACACATATCCAGTACAGTGTTAGCTAGTTTGTACAGCCCACATCCCTGAGGACGATGTAACCAGAGCACAGAATACCAGAGTGAGGCAGCAGAACACAAAGCACACAAGTTCTTAGCTTAGCTACAGACTTTGTAAAATCGTGTATGTACCTACACATGTGCAGAAAATAAGGCAGAAAGGAAAAACATTGTACCATGATACATTTTTTTAAAAAGGATGGGCTAAGAGCCCAAGTTGGCCTTGAATTCTATATATGGCTGAGGATGACCAGGAACTCCAAATCCTCCTCCTGGTACCTCTCAGATGCTGGAAATAGAACCCAGTACTTCACAAATGCTAGGCAAGCACTATACCAACTGAGCTATGTCCCCAGCACCCTTCCTTTGCTTTGTCTTAAAGGCAGTTTAGTGGTTGCTACTGCCATAGTTTTGGGGAGTTCATTTAAACCTGATTTTCTGGACTCTTATGTAAAGCTCCCAGATGCATGCCCCTTCCCTACCCCCACGGAATCAGACTAAAGTCTCCCATTAATGGTCTCTGTAGCCATTTAGATAAATTGTCATCCACGGAGCCATAAATCCTAAATGAACGACACTCTTATTCCAGGGGACAGGCACCAAAGCCCGTTTCAAACTCAGTGATGTATGGATCTGTAGCTTTCAGAATGTCAGGGGTCCTTCATCAATATCTGAAGGACCTTCCCAGGTACTGGAACGTACCACAGCTAGTGGGAAGACATCATTGTATTAGGGTGAGTAGTTTTCATCCTTATCATTCTGCTGTGTTTGGCTGGGGAGGGAGTATGTTTTTCTGTCTTCCACTGATATCATTGGGATATTAGCAGGACAGTGTATCAGGTGTAACTTGATCTGAACCTTTCTCTCCATCTGCAACATAAAAGCTACTAATAACTGAGAGAGCCCCTCCTCTCCAGGGCAGCACGCCATCATCAGGTGACAATTAGGAGCCTCCATGAATACCATCGACCAGTGATCAGGCAGAGCTTTGACCAGGTCTCTGCTGAGCTCCAATCTCTGTTCATCATGCAAGTTGACAGCGCCCAGAGCCAGAGGATGAGCACCAGGCTCAGTCTTTCTGTTTCACCCAGTAAAATGATGGATGCTGCTAGGACCGAGTGGGAGAGAAGCAGGGGAGGGAAGCAGGGAAATGAAATGGGCTTGTCTTCGGTGAGCTTGGGCAACAGCTCAAAGTGTCTGTCTGAGACTCCCAGAGAAATATTGCACAATGATTTTGCTTGTTCCTGCTCGCAGCCTCCTGGCTCTCAGACAAGAAAGGCTCCACCTTCAACGGTTCTCTTTGTGGGGGTGAGGCAGCGTGACAAATCAGAGCAAGCACACAGTCAGTTGTAAGATTTTCGCACAACTTTCTCTGGGCTGTGTTTTCCCATCCATGGAATGGCTCAGCTTAGAGAGGATTTTATTTTATTTTTTAATCAGAAATTGTATTTTAACTTATAAAACAAATGTCCATGTCTCTTCTTTTTTAAAAGACTTAGTTTTTAAATGTGTGTGTCTCTGTTGTGTATGCACATGTGTGCAGGTGCTGAAGAAGGCCAGAGGGGAGAGTCAGAGCTTCCAGAACTGGAATCATAGGCAGTTGGTTGTGAGTTGCCTGATCCGGGGGCTCAAAACCAAATTCTGATCCTCTGCAAGAACAGTAAGCACCCTTAACTGCTGAGCCATCTCTCCACCTACTGTGCCTCTATTATTCTGAATTTTAGAATGATGATTTTAGAATAATAACTTTTAGAATCTGAAAACTAGTGTACAGAGACTCCTTACAGCTGGTGAAATCCCAGCCAAGACAGTTAGAGTCCTTTGTGGGAACATCTCCCACCCTGCAGTGCGACAGAATCTCAGCTTACCTGGCCACTTGCCCAACTCCATATGCTTGTACCATCCCTGGTCACTTCAAGTCCTTCCAGTCTCTGGATGAGAGACCTTAATTATTCCCAGAGCTGCTAACTATGCTTCCTAGTAAAACATGGCACATCCCATAATGATCAGCCCACAGAACTCTTATCCTCAGCATGCAGCAAGCCAAACTTCTAGGCATAGGGCAGAATGTAAATGTTAACAGCCTCATAGCTTATTGGTGTAAAGACTCTTTTATGAGTAGCTAAGTAACTGGTGATTTCCCAGAGCCTGAAGCATGAGCAAAATCCCAGCTCCCACTAGCTGGGAATGTGAGAACATACAGGGCCCATTGATGTTCAGGGGGAGTCTGAGGACCTTATCAACATGTGCCTACTGTGGGTCACAATGCTACAAGGAAGGAAAGAGGCCCCTTCCTTCATGTGTTGATGTCCTCTCCTTGTTGGTTGGTATCATGTACTGCCGGATTTCTGAACTCATCAGAATTGCTTCTTGTCTTCTTGAACTCTCCCCGACCTGGCACTAAGTGGCATCTGGCTGGTCATTAAACTCAGTGGCTCCTCTCAACTCTTCTCCCAGCAGCCTCTCCCTACTTGTCTTGCCCAAGGTCTCTTGATTCCTGTCTTATATATTGAGCTCTGATTTCCTGGTCTCCACTGTGTTGCTTGGGTTAGCTCCAGGGCTTGCTCTCCTCTGCCTGTGCTCACCAAGACTTGATGTGTGTGGCTCTCCAGTCATTCCTGGAGTATGATGGCCCCACAGGACTGACATATTCTATGACCTTCATTCTTTGTTCCCCTGACATTAGCCCCTAGGAAGGGAAGGTCCTGTCTCATTTCCCTACCACCAAGCCTGTCCTATGGTCCAAGCCACTAAGCACATTATGTTCTATTCTTTGTCTTGAACCTCTTCTTAGCAGATTCCTTTCTAAGTGTTCTGATTGTTCTGCTTGGAAAAATAAGGCCCTGCTTACCTTGCTATGCAGACTGTGTTCCCAGGGACTGGAGTCCAGTGGGAGCTCCAATCCCTGAATCCCAAAGCCTTGGTCATTCTTGGCCCAGGTCAGACTATGGCTGCCAATACCACTTTCAGGGCCTTAACTTCTAATTTGGGCTCTGAGCTCTTGACCTGTCCATCTCTGGTCACAGTATTTTGTCTTTCTGTAAGGACTATCTATTGCTATTTGTTGCTGGTTTGCCTAACAACCTGCTACATCTCACTGAAAGATACCAGGACAATCTTATATCCTGGCAGCTTAATGTTATAGTGAGGTCATCATTTACTTCAGGCCAACAGTTTACCACATCATGATAGAAGGATCAACTAGCACCTCATCTTCTAGGACCTTGGGATCCTTAACTGTTTCTTCACATCCAGATGGCCAGTAGGTCAGGCAGGCACTGGATGACTGAGACAGCAGAAGATACCTCAGGAGATCTTAGGGGCTCGCCCAGAAGCAGCATTTATTGCCTCTATTCTTATCACTGACTTGAACCTAGCCAAGACTCCCCTAAGCAATGCAATCTTCTGAATTCCACGGGGGAATACAATGATGAGAGGTAGGCACAGCTTTGCCTCTGGCACACAGTAGAGGCATATTCTGTCTAAGGGCCTTCTCCTCCAGTCCAGCCTGCCTCCCACCCTGATTTCAGTCTGTCTAGTCCAGAAAGGTCCAAACACCAGGGAAGACATCTTGGAAATTGTGACAAAGGATATAAATCTGGGCTTTTGTCTCCTCAACTGATGCCTGAACAGGAGATGAGTTCTGGAAGAAAGGTCACTTAGTAGTCCCTCAAGTCCTGTATAATTTTACAAAGTGGGCTTTTTCTGATGAGTGACAGGCTTTCATGTCTTCCTAGAAATGTTTTTCTCTCCCCACTGGGGACTTGTTCAGAGATGAAATACCCAGATGATAGATGCTCTCCAAATATCTAGATGCAAGAGGAAAAAAATGTATGAGGAAAACTTTAGACCAAACAATGTAGATCTCCATGGAAACAATTTTTAGATCACACTAGAGGGATGGAATCATCGTTAACATGGGTCTTATTTTGCAGATATCGAATCACAAAATTCAATTTCAGACCCTTCAATCATGAAACCTTCAAAATGCTGGGGTTGTTATGGGAACATAACCTACGCTGGTTCTCAGGGGTGCGTCCTAGTACTCATTTAGTACACTTTAACGGGGATAACGCTTTCATTAAGCAACTTACTGTTTCCCCCAATGGTTAATTTGAAATCAGTAGAGGGAAGGTCAACATTAACCTATTAACACCACAATTTTACTAAATTATTCCACAAGTGTTTTTTTGTCATTCTGCCTGAGAATTGGAAGAATACATAAGAGGGACATTTTAATCAAAATGTACACCAGAAGAGAGAGAGAGAGAGAGAGAGAGAGAGAGAGAGAGAGAGAGAGAGAGAGAGATCTGTCTATTATATGCTATGCAAAAGAAAAGAGAACCTGTTCTTCATTATACAAAAGCAGCCTTTCTTACTTTTCTGTCCTGATACATATGAAAAGATTCCTCAGATGTAGACACACTCAGTCAGTGGCAATGATTCATTGTGGCTGTTTAAACCAAATCTCTGGGGGCTGCTGTGTTAGTTATTTTTCTGTGGATGTAATAAAACACTATGACCAAAAGGAACTTAAGGAAGAAAGGGTTTAATTTTAGCTTATGGTTCCAGAAAGATAAATTCCATCATTTTAGGGAGGGTGTGGCATAGTTGCAGAGGGAGCTGGCTGATCACATTTTCTTCCTTTACACACAGAAAGGGGAGAGAGAAGATGGCAAGGTGTAGCGTGTAGTTTCTACTACCCTGCTTTAAGTTCTGGGAAGACTGCGCTACCATCCACCACCCAGGTTCCCTTGGATCCACGGATGAAAGCCACATATACACATAGCTCATTTTTAACCACCTTCTGGCTCAGTGGCTGGGCTCGTCTAAGTCTCCCACGGTTACCATGGTTCAATGGCTGGGCTCTTCTAAGCCTCCCCCAGCTAGCATGCTTTTTCCTTTACTCCTTGCTCAACACTTTATATCTGCCCTTAGCTTAGTTGCCCTGTTACCTTCTCCTTGCTCAAAACCCTACATCTGCCCTCAGCTTGAGTTTCTAATCTCCCACCTGGGGAAGTGGCCAATGGCCACTCTACCCCTACCTGGGATCTCACATGGCTGGTGACTCTCTCCCTCCAAAGCATGATGAATACTCTTTACTATTCCTGATTCTCCTAGCCTGGCTGTGGGAACCTGGAAGTCCTGCCTCTTCTGCCCAGCCATTAGCTGGTGGCATCTTTATTGATTGAACAAGAACCAATTGGGGAACAGGACCTTCAGCGTTCACTCATAGTTTTCCAATCAAAGCATCAGAACTACTCCCCACAGCAAGGCTATAACGCCATTCCCAGTGGCATACTTTCTTTAGCAAGGCTTCATCTCCTAAAGGTTATATAACCTCTTTCGGCATCACCAGGAACTGGGAAAAGTGTTCAAATACATAAACGTACTAGGGACATGTCTTATTCAAACCACCACAGTTGCTAATGAACAGTTTCTTCCAAAGGCTTCTAAATGTGTGTCAGAAAATGACAATGACTCTTTCAAGTGAGTCCTCAGTAACAGACGGTCACCATAGCCTGGGTGCTGGCCTTGAACCCTAGAGTGTCTGTCCACAGTCCCCTGCCCAATGGTCTCTCAGGATTCTCACAATGTCTGTCTATTCTTAGGTTCCAGCCTTCTTGGAGAAAAGCTGTGTACCTTCCTCATTGGAAGGCAAAGCTATCTGATCTTGTAGTTGGGAAATCAGGAACTCTGAGATATATACCTTGAAGACTTCCAGAAAGTGTCTGGATTCCTTTCCATGAACTTCATATAAAACAGAATAGTACGTACAGACAAACATGAGCATCTTCCCAAGCACTTCATCTCCAGATGCTTTGCAATGGGTAATAATATGTCCACGTCATGTGAATAGGTTCCACACAGCATGGTTCAGGGAGTGAGAACAAGAGAAAACAGTCTATTTATGTTCAGTATGGACTCAAATTTTTTCCATATGTTTTTGATGCATAGATGGTTGTGTCCATAGATGTAGAATCAGGATACAGAAAACTGATTATACATGATGATGTATCTGGGCTCAGGGAGAAGAAAGCCAATTTTTTAAAAACCCCAAAACACAAACCAAGCCTTCTCTTTCTTGATTTCATTTCTTTCTGCAAATCTTTGCCAAAAATGTGCTAGGCACTAGGCATTCTCTCCAGTGCCAGAAGTGTTTGTTCCCACTGTATGTCTCCTACCTATCTCTAGGATTTTCCCCCTTGTTCCTACATTAGACACCAGATCCCTCCCTATCTATTGCTCCGTGGTCTGCATATCTTTGTTAGATGGCAGTTTCCTTAGAAGTGAGCCTTTCCCTCTAGGAGGGAGGGAGAGGCTCTGGAGATTCGGGAAGTAGACACAAGGTTACAGGTCTGGAAAAGTGAAAATTCTCCAAGGCCTTTTCCCAGCTTTACAAAAGGACTAAGGCAGCTGGGAGAAGACTGTGGCCAACAGGGCTGCAGAATGACTTAGCCTTCAAGCCGTGCAGAGAACTCCGGGGTTGGAACTTTGGTGAGTCCTTACTCATGTTGAGGTGGGCTTTCCCGTGGTGCAGCTGCTTTGAATTATCTCTGCTCACCCATATCCCTCGTAGTAACCCCAATGCAAACTCATTGGTTTTCCAAGTTAGACTTTGGTGCAATCATTAACTTTGGTCTGTGATGGGTTCCCTATCTAGAGTGCGTGCGCGTGTGTGTGTGTGTGTGTGTGTGTGTGTGTGTGTGTGTGTGTGTGGTGTTTCCCCAGGAAAAGTCTGTGTCATGTAATAACCTATTTTCAAGAAAGTTCATGAGTTGTTTGGACCTTGGTGCAAATGTGAGTGGCCATGTTGCTCTTCTTAGAAGAATTAGTATTTTCCATCTTGTGTTTACTGTTGTGTCAAATGACTGCAGTCAGGCATCAATCTGCAGAGGAGATAGTTTCAAGACAGAAGACTTCCCATATAATCTTTACCTCCAACCATCTGTTGGGTGTTGACAACAACTTAGACTATAAATGAGATTGGCCCCTTGTTGGCTTCTTTTTGTGTGTGATCAAAACAACAAATGGAATTGAAGAACCTCAACTCCAACATGTTAGTATTGCTCTTAGATTGACAACACAGAGAACTGACAACCTACTGCTTCCTACCTAAGTCTTCTGATGTGTTTCTCATCTCTGGGGAAAAGCTACACTCGGATTTTCTACCTCTGATGAAGCATCATCTAATCTTAGCACATGCTTCTGGAGTGAATTACCCATCAACCCCCCCCCCCCCAGCACATTTAACTCCTATTCCTGCCTCAGACTTACCTAGCTGTCATTTCTGCTGGGACTCTCTCTGATCCTCAAACACTCATGGGATTGGGATAGGTAGTACTCAGTAATTCTCATAACATGTATCATGGTTGGGTTTCATTATATATATTTTTTTGTGGAATTATGCCCCAATGATTTCAGTCTTTGCTTATTTCATCAAATTCCCATCTGAGTGTTGGGCTCAAAGTAAAACATCTGTGGAATGTGTACATGACCAATCTTGAGAATTATGTTTCTAAGATATTCAATCACTAAATCTGAACATCGAGAGTTCTACTCTAATCTACTGAAATGCTGATCCCTGGGCCTTGCTGAAAGGTCACCTACTGTTGAGGTCACACATCTCAGGAGGAATCTGTTCTTGGATTCTGCCCTCATTGACTCATTCCTGGGAGGTCCCCACTTCAAGCCAACTTGTGGCTATTCTTCCCTGGGTACTGGGTTGAGCAGGTCACTCTCAGCCTTTAAAATCCCAGGTTGCTTGGAGTTGACTTTGAACCAAGCTCCAACCGTGACTAATCTTTAAGTTTGTCTGCAATCTGATCTTGACCTGCATTTCAATATTTATTATTCTTCACAGAGTTGTTTGTCCTTTTTCATGGTTTTGAAGCTTTTGTCTGTATTGTTTATTCCAACTAGAAGCACCCACACCTACACTCATCCCAAGAGCTACCCGGTTTTCTCTCTATAATAGTCCTGGGCCACCACTGTTAGACTCTTTCAGGCAGTGATCTCCAGTTGGCTTAAGATAAAAACAAAAGACTGAGATGTAGCTCAGTTATAGAGAGCTTGCCAAACATTTACAAAGCCCTGGGTCTGGACCCCAGCACCCCATAAATTAGATATGGCCATACAAACCTGTAATCTCAGCACTTCAGAGGCAAAGGCAGGAAGATCAGGAGTTCATGGTCAACTTTGCTATATAAAAGATACTATATGTGTGACTCTCAGCCATGTCCCCAACCCCAAAGGTTGAAATTTCCATTCTGTTTCTTCCAATAGCAGTATCCTGATCATCTGCTGGTAAATCACTCTTTCTTGAAGTCTATAGGTCTAGCCCCACGGCTGTCAGGAGTGGAAGGTTTGGCTGCCTATGGGAAAGCCCTCTATTCTGTTCTTTTCTTTCTTCCGAAGCAACTGTGTTAATTTTGTTGTGGTTTTATTTGTCTCTACCCTCCTCCCATTCTTTATGACGCCCTACCCTTATGTATTCGTTGTTTATATTTAACAGTGAGGTGTTGAAGGAAGGGTGGAAAGCAAAGATTTCTTTTTCTAGGCTCTTGGTTCAAAGAATTAACTTTTGTCCTCAATGCTAAAAGCAATAGGATGTCTACCACACATTTGAGTCATGGAGATGTGAATGTATCCAGATACATTTTCTTCACTGTAAGTTAACTGTTAGTCAGCTTGTAAATGTCTATGCGTATGGCCTATCTATATGTCTCTTATGTATGTAAAATGCAGTTTATTGTGCAAGTGTATAACTTGGCTGAATGGTTTTCTTTTTATATGGATTTTCTCCTTAAAATTAGATCTATAATGGAGGGGGTGGTTCATGCTGAAGCACGTGTTTGTTGAGAGGACATCTTTGTGGACTCTGTTCTCTCCTTCCACCATGCAGGTCCTGAGGATTGAACGTGAGTCATTAGGCTTGGTATCAAGCCTTGATATGCTAAGCCATTTTGCCTCATTTTTAATTAGGTAGAGAAACTAATTCTTACTGATTTTTAATCCATCGTGTGTTAATTCATCGTGTATTAATTCAGAGACACTATCATATTCAGAAACGATTTCAATATTCTTGCTGTCAAACGAGGCCTGTTCTTGTGTGAACACTTCATGTCCTCAAAATGTCACTTTTCTTTTGATAGGGCCCCTATATAGATAGAGCTCTCAACTTTTTATTCTGGGATAATCTGGATGGGTAAGAGGATGCTTTCCCCCTCTGTATTCAAGAAACATGTATTTTCCACAAGATTGGCTTAAAGTGGTGGGTTTGTGGAATGATCTAAGTGTTTGGGAGAAAACAGTTCCCCTACTGCTGAAGAGCTACTATTAACTGCTCCAAACGGCTCCATACTTGCTGTCTCTCCAATTGCTGTAATGCTCTTCCTGGCCTGGATTTTAAGGCACCAGAATCATTGTTTCCATCAAGAAAGGGTTTCTTCTCCTTTCTGTGGGCGTAGAGACCATTGCATTTTATATGCAGTGAGTCATGGCTGCTGCTCCCTTGTCCTTGCTTTCAGATGCTGTGGGAAGGTAGATTTCTGTTCAGGGGTAGGAAAAGATCAAACTACACTTAACAACTACTGTCACTACAGATTTGCTGCATAATAAATGCTCCAGAATGAGGAGTTTTCAAACCATAGACATGTATTATCTCACACGGTCTATGTGGAGCTAGGAGGGACTTTCCCTAGGTGGTCCTGACTCATCTCTTATGAGGTTAGGTCAAACCGCAGTCTCCTGTGATGGCTAACCTTGATTGACTACAAATTGGAATCAAATAAAGAACAAGCAGATGAGCACATATGTAAAGGATTTTCTTGACTGGATTTTTTTTCTTCTTTTGAGACAGGGTCTCACTATGTAGCACTGGGCTATCCTGTGTAGAGCAGGCTAGCCTCACTCCCAGACATCTGCCTGCTTCTGTCTCCTGGGCACTGGGGTTACAGGTGTGTGCTACTATACCTGGCTTTTGATTGCATCATTTGAGGTGGGAAGATCCACCCCAAACCTGGGCCATACCTTCTGGTGGAAGCTCACCTAAAAGTGCCCGGAAGGAGGGAGCTCTTGCTTTTTGCCTGTTTGCCCTCAGTCTTGATGGCAAGTTCATCTATCTTGTTTCTGAGGCGTTTGTTTTTTTTTGGTATGATTAGAGCCCATTTTTTTCAGGGGAGGGGCGCATTCCAATGAAGTCTGAAGATCAGCTAAAGCACCCAGCCTTGTGTACCAAACAACTACCAGATTCTTGGCCTTTCCATCAGAATGGTCCATTGTTGGGCTAACCCTCTTCCTGGCTTCTCTTCAACAAACAATAACACAAACTACAACAACAAAGCAAAGTCAAAGGTGTACTCAGGGGTCAGTAAGTGGACAGATGAATATCATGTCAATTCATACAGAATTTCAGCCTTCCAACCTAATCAAATAGGTATTCTCTAAAACTTTAAAAAGAGCAGAAGTTGTATCTGAGAACTGGATTTCTTCTTCCAACTTAAAAAAAGAAAAACAACCTTTATTTTATTGTTATGCTTCTGAGTGTTTTGCTTGCACATATGTGTACACCACATGCATGCAGTGGCCATGGAAGCCAGAAGACCACATTGGATCCCATAGAACTGAAGTTGCAGAAGGTTGCAAGCCTCCATGTGGGTACTAGGAACTGAACCCAGGTCCTCTGCAAGAATAACAAGTGCTCTTTACAGGTGAGCCATCTCTTCTTCCAGCTTTTTTAGGAATACTGAATAGTGTGGTCTTTGTTAAGATGAGGTTAGCCAGGAGGTAACAATTGCCTGGGTTTGCTCTGGTGGGATACCAGTAAAGCATCCTCGCCAATAGGGATAGAACTGTTCAGTTATAGTCACTCAGACTAATAGATCAGAATGCAGGCTACAGATGGTATGACCTCAGGAAGAAACAGGCTGGTTCTCTTCTACTGTTGGTTGGCAAACACCAGTCACAGATGGTGGTGAGAAGGCTGTGAGCAGACCCCAGTGCCAGGATCAAGCAAGTCCCGAAGCCACCTGCTAAAATCACCCTCAACACCACTGCCAAGTGGCAGAACCCTTGAGTGGAATTCTACACTTTGATCTCTAAATAGAGACCAAGATGGCTCTGGTCCTGCTGTGGCTCTAAGAGCAAAACACAAGGAAGGAAGCTCTTGGTACCAGATGGAGAGGTTGTGGGAACAGAGATGACTGTCAGGCCACAGACGGATGCATCATGCAGTAAAGACAGATGGTGAGAGAGGGCCCCAATCTATGATGGCTTTCTGCCTCTTCAGCACTCACCCTCCCCGTGTGCCCCTCACACACAGCCTCTGTCAGAGCTTCTGTCTTTCAAAGCATTTTTATTTAGAAGTCAAACACAAGGTAAGTGCTCTGAGGTTAGATGCCCCTCTGGCTGAGAGCACTTCATCTCTGTTCACTTTTCTCGGCAGATTTCTGATACACTGATGATTGAGAGACACACCGGAGTGACCCAACCCATGAAACCGGAATGTTGGAGAGAGGAGGGCCCATGTGGATGTGAAGTTAAGGGCGCAGTTTTCTTTTAGTGCGTTCCTGCCTCTGAGACAACAGAACAAGGGCCAAGTTCGTGGGAACACAGAGAATAAACACATGGGTTTATTCTTCAAGATATAAATTGGTAGGACTCTTCTCTCCTAAGAGACGTATTGGCTCTGCTAATTCTCTCTTTAGAGGGACCTACCTTTAAAGGATTCTGCATTGGCCCTTCTACACAACTAACAGGAATCCATTAAGATGAGAGGTGTGTGTTCATAAGCCTATTTAGTTCACTGTACTGTGGTAGATCTCTCTTGCCAAGTACCCAGAATTGTCCACCCCAATGGCTCTGAGCCCATTTCCAAGGCCTGTGTGGGATTTTCCCAATGTATTTATTAGTGTGTATGATTTGTGTGTACCATGTACCATGTATCATGGCTCATGTGTGGATCTCAGAGGACAGCTTTCAGGAGTCAAATTTTCTCCTATCATCCTGGGTTCTCGCAGGTACTTTTTATAAGCTGAGCTATCTTGCTGCCTCCATCCCTGAACTTTCAAAATGCTTGTTAAGTGACTATTTTAGAGTGGGCAAAGTGGGAGAGAAGCCTGGATAGGTGAGCCTGAGTGTGCTTGGTATTCAAAGCCTTTCACTATCCGGTTCCTTTCTGATCTTACCTCCCACCCCCACCCCGCTTCTTCAGGAATCTATTTACCAAACCATCCAATTTGCAGCCCAGCTCAGCTCACATGCTTTTTGTCTTTGCTCTGGTTTATGTTATTTTTCTCTGAAAGGCTTCCATTTCTGCTTTTAATTTATATGGGCCAGCATCGTTTGTTACCACCCAGCTCAGGCTGCACAGCCGCCTCTCTTCCCTCTGGATTTTTCTAACCGCTTTTGTCTGAACCAATTTGTGGTTCTCAGAGTGTGCAGTGGTGTGTGGACATTTTTCTTATTACGAACAAGGTGTGCAATAAGATAAGGAGTCATCAGTATTCAACCATTTTCAAACTAGGAGAGGGGATGAAAAAAAAAGTAGCTATAGAATTAAAAGAACACAGTTAGGCAGGTGCTAAAGGAAGACATCCTGAGCATTGTCAATGGGCTTCAGAGAGGCCATTGGGGAAAATGCCCCACCAAATAGACCATTTGTCTATTAGGAGAGAGGTCTTTTGAAACTGTTGGAGAGCAGCAGATTGTGTGGGCAAAAGCAGCATTGTAGTAGGGGAAGTAAGGGATGAGAAGATGGGCACCACAATATACTTTAATGTTCTCAAGACGTGGGATTCTCAGAAGGACAGGGCAGCTCGAATGGATAGAACCGAGCAGTTTTGTTCTGTTCAAAGAATAGGGGATAATGAGTGTGTTCTGGGGATAAAGGAGTTAGAAATCGACAGTGGGGGGAGCTGGCTGAAGAGGTCGGGCCTGCCTGAGATCGAGTGCACAAGGGCAGGAGTTAACCTTGAGAAAGAGTAAGGCTTCATCTCCCCTAGGAAGATGAAGGAAAGCTACAGGGTAGGCATAATGAGAGAAGGGACTTAAGAGTGAAGAAGAATGGCTGCCGTTATAAAGGAAAAACTAGGATAGCCTAGTTTCTGAGGCCAGTACAGCTAAGCATCACAGTTTCTATTCCTTCCTTTCAGATTTATTGAATGCCCCACCTGTGCCAAACATTACTGGGCCCTAGGGTCTGCAAAGATACAAGTCCTCGTGTACTTCTCGGATTTGCTTGGTTAGCACTCACCTGAGATTTTGTTTTTTACCCTTGTGGAAGACTTTAAGTAGAATGCACAAATGAATTAGAAGGGTCCTTTGTTAGACCAGATATACTGGGTTGGAGCTTAAAGTACCCGTGACAATATCGCCTCGTTTGAAATAAAAATGGAAGAGAGGTCGAAATGGGGGAAATCTACATTAAAGGAGGAGACAGAAGTGAGTAAACTGAGGCTGTGAGTCTTCAGGCTGGTAGATGGGACTTCCCTGCTCACTTCAGATAGCAGTGTAAATGAAGGTAACAGCTCCTCAGTTTAAGCAGTATTAAGTTCAGCTTCCCTGCTAAGTCAAGTGTCTCTACGGCGGCCGAAGAAGACCAAACTTTGCCCAAACCTCGTCATCTAAAATACCTTTGCAACTGCCCAGGTCAGCAACACCTTTGCCCGCGATTTATTGATGAAAGGCGGGGAGAATTAGCTTTACTCTTTTGCAATTGGTCATAGTAGGCTGCGAGTCCCGCCTCCTGCGCTGCCATCGCTGACAGGTTTTCGGGACTGTCATTCGAGGACTCTCCGCCCCTCAGTATGACCCCGCCCTTCAATATGGCCCCTCCTCTTGGTGGCCCCGCTTTCTACGCCGCCTCTAACAGGCTTACGGTGCTGCCACTCGAGGAGCCTCCGCCCCGCCTCCTCCTCCCCGGCATGGCCTCGCCCCTCACTGTGGCTGGGATCTCGCGGGAAGAGCCGCGGGCACGGCGGCGGCTCGGCTCCCCGGTAGCGCGCCGAGCGGGCGGGCTCTCATCACACGAGCGCTTCCTCGCGGAGAGGCTGGAGCTGCGGCAGCGCAGGCCTGGGCCGTCGTGTCTCCGCTGCCAGCTTCAGTTTTCCTCAGGGCTCTGGGGGCTGCTCGTCCGCCGACGCGCCTCAGGTGAGGGAGCTCGGCGTGTCGTAGCTGAGGAGGCGACCCGGGGCGGCCGAGGCAAGCGGGCTCGCGACGGGGGCGGCTCCCGGGGATGCGCGGCGCTCCGAGTGCGGGGATCTTGGTGACGCGGCGGGGGCTGGGGTCCCGAGGCTCCTTTGGCTTTGGGGTGGGGGTGGGTGGCTGCCAGACGGTCCCGGGTCTCTAGGGTCGCGGGAGCGCTTCCTGTGTCCTGCGAGCCAGTGTGCTGGTTCTGGAACTTGGAGACCATTTCTGGCGATCCCGTGCAGCTGGGGGGCTCAGGATACAGTTTAGCCTTGTCCGGAGGGCACAGGGAGCCCTATGAGCGGGGAGGGGTCCGCTTGGCATTCCTGGGGTAAAGCAGCAGGATGTCAGGGTTCCAGAGACCCGGGTTTGTTTAAGGTCGCCTTGGTGTGATAAGAGGATGCCCAGGTCCCTCCCGGGCAGGAACGGACTGGGTGGGTGTGGGTGGGGGCGGGAAGCGTGCACGGGGAGACCAGCATTTGTATTGGGGTTTCTGCTTAGTCCAGAGGGGGGCGGTAACTGTGCGTGATGGTCCCCATTCTTTTTCGGGGCGACAGGGAGAGTGATCTTGTCGTGTGGGCGCGGCTCAGCGGTCTCTGGGTCTCCAGGGGTGCCAGACCCGGTTTCAGGAGCCACCCCATGGCACTGCTTGTGACTTTCGGTATCTAACGGTTTCGATCTGGTCTCTTTCTCCCTAGATGAGATTTAAGTCAATGCTTAGTTGGACGATTGATCGGGGCAGTTGCCTAGTTGGAGAGACAGTGGGTTTGTTCTGCAGTTTGTTGGGGGGGGGGGGG
>CM052706.1:56258679-56290306 GCA_028551405.1 Uromys caudimaculatus
TTCTTTCTTTCTTTCTTTCTTTCTTTCTTTCTTTCTTTCTTTCTTTCTAAAAGGCTTTCAGACTTCTAAATAAGCATAGACTAACCTATTGGCAAAGACAGGATCATCTGTCAGGTGTCATGATGCTGTGATTGCCGTAATGCATCCTACATCAAAAAGGAAGCAACAGATAAATAAAACTTATATTTTGATGCTGATGAGGAAAACAGTGTCCTTGGGAATCAGCATTTTTTTCTCTCCTTAAATAATCCCCGAGTAATAATTAACATCTCTTGAGATAACAAGAAGCTGAGTTCTATACCTTCAAAATTATTTTTTCAAAAATTAAATTATGATCAGTAGAGTTTGAACATTAAGTAAATGTTACCTCTTTGAAAATGTTTTTGTGATGTAAGCATGAAGAAAATCTGTAGAAAAACAAATGGAACTTGCCATGTTTGCAACTGTACTTAGGAGGGGGATGGATGGTAGAGAGCTATATGATTTTAAACTTTAATAGTCCTTGAATTCATTTCCGTGAGCAGTGTTGCTCACATGAGCATTAGATAAATCCCAAACTGAAAACATTTTGTACACTGCAAGCTTGTGAACTATACAGTATTTACAGGCTTTTGTCAGTGTTGCCACATTTGCCTGTTTGTACTAATGAAAAATAAAGGTATTTCATTTACCTAAAAAATATGGGAGGTAGATGGACAAGTGAGGTGGGGAGCATAATAAGATAAAAAAATGTACAGCTAAATGTTAAAATAGTTCAAGATACCAGGTATTTCATTATATATAAAGTATTTGTGTGTGTGTGTGTGTGTGTGTGTGTGTGTGTGTGTGTGTGTGTTTACTCAAGCGCGCTCTTGTGCTGACCAAAAAGATTTTTTTATTCTTTGGTCAAACATAGGCACATTTAATGGATGTGTTTTTCTTGTGAGGCATATGAACCATAAAAATAGTTTATAGTTTCATTATTACATGCTGAAAATGAGAGTACCAAGGTGGGTTTTGGATTATCATGCAAAATTCTAGAACCATAATGTTAAGGGAATTATGAGGCATGCATTCTAGCATCAGTGTACTGCTAATAGTGTGACCTTTGATAATTCTTGGTCTCTCAGGGCCTTGGTTTCCATGTGTAAGTGTGTGTGTGTGTGTGTGTGTGTGTGTGTGTGTGTGTGTATAAATAATGGATGCAAGAAAAGCCTTGTCAATACTTTGTACAAACCTCAGTTTCAGGGATTGTACTGCATCAGTTTTTCTGTTACAGATTCTACAATGTGACACATACAAAAGCAAAGAGAACGGGTGGCTCATTCTTAGGATATAACTAGTTCTATATAATTTTTATATATATTTTCATTCCATATATATGATTTCAGAAACTTCTTTATAGAGATAGGAAGTATTTAATTCTAGAATACACATTCATGAAGGTAAATGCTTTTCTTTTGGATCATTTAGTTTCGAATATTATAATGGTCTTATTTTTAGCATCTTTGTTTTTTGTATCTGATCCCTTACTGTGTGACAGAATACCCATGAGATAATGGTAGGTTCTTATTTAATTCTGGGGTAGAATGAATGAGCTCTCTAGTCATTGGCCCTAGGCTTGCCCCCTGAATTCCATCCTTATGCTGCTTAATACCCATTGTTCTTTAGCTCCAGGATTTAGTCCTAACTGTCATTACAAGCTCTTTCATCATCCCTTTGACTCATCTGCATTTTCTCCGCAGTAAACCTCAAGCTCCGGTTGCACTAATGAGAGCAGCGCTGCTTACCGAATGAACCGTCCTGCTTCCTTGACTCAGCCTGCAGTTAGGTTCTGTCCGCTGCTTAGCATGCCTTCTCCCACTGCTCTGAAAACTACTGAGTTTTCATTCTACTTCACACTGTGCATTTTTGATCCTTCATCCTCTCTGGCCCTTCTTCCCCTCCCTGGCTTGTCTGCTCAAGTATTCTTGTTCCTTCTGTAAGTTTACTTTTTTACTGTAATTTTATCTTTTTCTGGATTCAAGGACTGTTTTGTTTTTGTTTTTGTTTTTCATTCCTCTTTCTTGTTTACACATCCGTGGCTCTCTACTTACATGTTGAAATTTAGAAACCTAATGCAGTGTCTTCATAATGTCTTAGATTAATTAACCTCGAGTGTCATGCTTGTCCTTCTCTCCTAAACTCAGCTTCTTCTAGATAATATTTTCATGCCTTACCCACAGACTGATATTAGAACTGTAGTTCTTAGCCTCAAATTAAGTGAAACTCCCAGTACAATAGGAGTTAAGGTTATACAGTAAAGTTTACAGGGAAGTCCTATAGAATTTTGAGGCAATTACTATTCCTTAGTTCTCGGATTGCTAGGTGGGATGCCAACTTTCCAGTCCTGGACATAGGTGATTGATAGGTGCTGTATCTTGACTGCTTCTTACATGGAAAACAGTGTTTGCTAATGTGTGTGTATATTTACATTGGCTTCATAGTTGCTTTTAATCCATTACCTTTCATTTTCAAAGTAAATTATGACATTAACATGTTCTCAGTCTTTACCTCCCAAGAAGCAGCCAATGGTGTGTAGAGGTCTGATTTATACCATGTTCTATGCTTTTTCATACTACTACACTGCTTTCTGAATTAGGTTGCTTATTTGATGTTTTAAATTACTGATAGGTAGTTTACTCCTTTTATAAATGGAAGAAGTAGGTTATAAAGTTTGTCTATTTAGTAAACACCCACCCCCCATACCTCAAAAGGAGAATTTGTGATCACTTTGGCTTTAAAGACTAGCCATAAAGCTTCAGCATATGAGGGTATTACATATGCAGCAGTGGCTGAAGAGCTTCCTCAGCATCACAGAGCCTGTCTGTAAGATATTTTCTTCCAAACTAGTTGTGAACACTGATGTGAATCTATTATTTGAGCTGGGAGTGATGGCAAATACTCCTGAGCCTTCATTGAGAAGATTGAGGCAGAAGGAGTTTGAATTTTAAGTCATCCTGGGCTAAATAGTGAGACTTGGTCTCAAAAACCAAAACCCTCTTATTTTAAAGGAATATTAGATGCCTGATTTTTCCCTCCAAGAAAAGTGATGCTGAGGATCTTAGAGTTTTAAGGGCATGACTCAGAAAATCCTGAACTTGGATCATGTCACAAGGGACTCCTCAGTGCCTTTACTCATCTACTTCCCTAATCTTGTTATTTTTTTCCCTTCCTTTTTTTCCCCTTTTTTTTTTTTTTTTTTTTAAAAAAAAAAGGCTTTACAGATTACTGTTATTAGTGTCAAGCTACCAGTAATCTTTTATGTGCCTTGATATGTGCCAACTATGTCAACTAAGAGGGCTATAAAAAAGGCAGAAAATGTAACCACTTTCCTGAAGGGACATAGTTTGTGGGTGTGTATTTGAATAATGCCATCTTCCAGTCCAGTATTTAACTTTCCTAGTGTGACAGCCCTTTAACACAGACAGCCCCCTATGCTGTGGTGATCCTCAGCCATAGCTTTATTTTCATTGCTACTTCATAACTGTAATTTTGCTACTATTATGAGTTGTAAGGTAAAGATCTGATATGCAGGATATCTGATATGCGACCTCAACCACAGATTGAGAACTGGCCTTCTGGTTCTTAGCCCAGGAATGATTTTTAGTAGTTAGCTTAATGAATTTTTATATATGTAACCACCAATCTGGTGAAGAAACAGAATATCTGTCTATATGATATCATAAAACATCTTCATTCTCTGTCCTAGTTAGTACTTTCCAAAGGTAATCTGCCTGTCTCGTTAATCTAGATTGTGTTTGCTCTTTGCTCTTGAACTTCATTTTTAAAAAAGCAAGTTTTTTTTAATGCTTTTCTTTATTCAACCTAGTGTCTGTAAGATTCATTATTTTTGTTTGTTTGCTTGTTTGATTGATTTGTTGTTTGTTTGTTTGTTTTTGTTTTTACAAGACAGGGTTTCTCTGTGTAACCTTGGTTGTTCTGGAACTCACTTTGTAGACTAGGCTGACTTCAAGTTTTTGTGTGACCTAGCTTCATTCATTTTTCTTTAAATTAGCAGTAGTTTATTTTTTGTCCATTACTATATATTATTTCATTGCATGTGGACATCATGTTGTTGGATATTTGGGCTCTTGACAGTTCTTAGTTAGCTCTTAAAAACACAGCTACTAATAACAGTTTTGTACATGTGTTTTAATGGACATATAGATTCATTCCTTAGCTAGAATCAGTAGTTACTTTCATTTCAATATATTTGACACATAAGCACACATAGAGTATACATAGAAGATTCTGAGCTGCAAAAGCTTTATATAGATCTCTAGACTGACAGTGAGGTATTTGCAGCAGGTCACCTCTCTGAATGCTCTCCAGAGTCCAGATGGTGCTCTACCTAGAAGAAGGCATGGCTCTTCAGGCCTTTGTCTTTTGCTTCCATCTTAGTCCCTCCCCCCTGATTTACAGGGTAGAGAAAAGGCACTCAGATTCCTATTGGAGCTTCTGGAAAGATGCCAATCCCTATGCTGCCAGAATTGAGTATTAGTTGTATTTGTTTTTAATTGTAATTTGATAAACAGATTTTACTTTGTATTTTTTATTATAATGAAATTGAGCATGATAAACTGATTTTTTAAAAGAACAATTAAATGTTAAAATATTTATAAGAAAGATTTTAAAAAGATTTCCTCAAATACTGTTTTAGGGAATATTTTTAAACTAGGAAGCTCATTGTATGGACCCCAACTCATATGAGTTGGCTGGCCTCCAACTCATAGATCTGGCTGACCCTGCCAAGATTAAGTTGTATACCACCACTCCTGGCCCATTTTCCCCCTAAATGGAGAAAAATTGTGAATGGTTATCACAAAAATTACAAAATTTCAAAGATAAAAGTCTCAGATGTAGTCATTTTTACCTCAAGTTTTTGTGTGTACTTCTACAGATGGTAGATGTTCATGTATATACATCTATTTCCCAGCATGCTCAGGGAGTAGTTATCTGTGTCTATGAGTAGTCTTGTATGCAAAGTGGTGTAGTAATGCCCATTTTCAGTATTCTTTAGGTTACTTACATTAGCTCCTAATACAATGTAAAAGCTATACAAATAGGTGCTAGACTCTGTTTTTAGGAAATAATGATTAGAAAAAAAAAATCCATACATGTTCAGTGTAGGATTTTCTCCTCTAATATTCCCAACCCTGGGTTGATTGAATCCTCAGTGTGAAACAGGTAAATATGGAAGACTAACTATGTATGTAATGTATGTGTGTACAAATGTGTGTATACATATAAATGTGTATTATATAATGTGTGTGGCCATGCATATGTGCAAAGACTGAATGTGCATATATATGTCAGAATATGAGATGAATTCTAGGAACATTCATTTAAAATACTGTCTTCATTAGATGTAGTATAGTATATCATATTGTGTACTAAAAATTAGAAAGGGTCTAAAAATGATTAGTATCTGGCTAGTGGCCCAGAAGGAAGAAAAGCAGGGTCTGGCAGCGTTCGGCAGTAATTTTCTATAGGACAAGTTGCCATAGCTCTTTTTATTATTAGATCAATTCTTTGACAGCAGCACTTCTGTTTATAGTACTGATTCAGTACTTCTGTTCTTTGAAGGAAAGCTGTGAGTCCACGTTCTGCCCCGCCACTGGGATGTGGGACAATTTTTGTAAAAATTAAGACAGTTGATATCTAAAAGAAATTATTTAAAGTACAAAAGCTATTTGGTAGTATTCAGAAGAACATTTAGAGGGAAACCGTATGAGACATTTTAGTCTTTCTTTGCTTGCAGTTAAAGAGTTTTAGCAGAATTTTCATGATATTCTTGGTTAACAGTGAGAGATTGAAGTAGAAAAATTGCAAATAAAAGTCATCATTTTTCTAAACTTATTTGCCTAATTAAAAAGCTAATCAGCCTTGGTATTAACATTTTAAAGTATATATTTTATAAGATTTTCATGCTAATAATATAGAAATAATTTATATCATACGTCAAATATCTAAGCTTGTGATTGCTGAATAAGTGGCTTGAGCAATAAGAGTCAGATGGGGAGTGGAGAGATGGCTTAGCCATTAAGAGTGCTTGCAAAAGGCCTGGGTTCAGTTCCCAGGACCCATGTCAGATGATTTACAATTAACTTCAGCTTCAGAAAATCTGACACCCTTTCATGAACACTTAGACACACATGCATATACTCTCATACAGAAGCAGGCACACACACATACACAGAAATAAATAACAAATAGCATAAATAAATAATAAAATATACCTTTAAAAAAGTCGTACAGAAATTGTATATTTTTGTACAAAAATTTGGATTCTACGGTGTTGTAACGGTTTAGGGAGAAGATACTTGCTTTGTCAGTAAGTTTTTTTTAAAGTCTTCTATTTCTAAAAATAAAATTTGGGGATGACTTTATTTACTGAAAACTATCTGGTTATGTGACTCTGGATCTGTAGGGATAATATCAGATGTTCTGTTAACGATGGATTATAAAGTAAAAGGGCCACTTAAAGAATTTATGCCTAGTAGAGATATGTAATATTTGGAGAGTTTTACAAAAAGAATTTGTTAGAGGTAGAAAATGCTCACCTTTTTTTTTTTTTAAATGTTCAATTTTTTTTGGCATTGTTTCTGTTTTTTGAGTCAGGGTTTCTCTGTGTAGCCCTGGCTGTCCTGGAACTCAGAGATCTGCCTGCCTCTTGACTCCCAAGTGCAGATTAAAGGTCTGTTCTATTTTGAAATTGTATTCTTTTTTTGTAAAATTGAATAGTGTAGAGAATTACTTTTTTCATGTACCCATCTTGGCATACCCTAATGTTAGCACCTCTATAACTGTGCATTATCAAAACCAAGAAATGCAGGCTGAGTTTTGAAAAAGGAATTCAACTTTTGGTGGGAATACCTGTTACATATGAAGCATATTAGCTTCTGAAGTGTGTACAGTGTTGGAAAACAAGGTCTTTACATGTATTATTACTAACACACTGGTAAGCTTGGTGTTGTGACCTAGTAGTTTTTTTCCAGGAAACTTCTTTTAAAGTTCTTTTGGGGTCTGCAATATAGACCACAAATAAAAGCTATGTTCACATAACCTTACTGTTCTGTTCGTTTGGTTTGTCTATTTATTGATTGATTGATATTCCTAGGCTGGTAGTCCTGGGTTTCTCTGTGTAGCCTTGACTGTCCTGGAACTTATTCTGTAAACCAGGCTGGCCTCAAACTCAGAAATCTACCGCCTTTGTTTCTCAAGTGCTGGGATTAAAAGTGTGTACCATCACCTCCTGGTCAACATATTGTTAAGTACATATAATTTTAACTTCTAAGGTCAGCCAGTGACTTTGAGAGTAGACTCTGGTCTTTATTGTCACAGAACCCTGTTGCTTATTATTTTATTCCTAACACTTTAATAGTGTTTAATAGGTAGCAGATGCTGCATGTTGTGTTAGTAGTACATCAGTGACTGACTGAAGCCATATGGGCACACCCAAGATCTAGGATAGAGGAAGTGGATGATGATTACAGTTTCTCCATGTCTGCATTAAGTTTATTTCTCTGTTTTGTCTCAATTCTACAATGTTTGCCAAAACTAGAAAGTTGTTTTGGTTGCTGTCTTAGTTAGGGTTTCTATTTCTACGATGAAACACTTCAACCAAAAAGCAAGTTGGGGATGAAATTGTTGATTCAGTTTACACTTTCACATTGCTGTTCATCACCAAAGGAAGTCAGGACAGGAACTCAAGCAGGGCAGGAACCTGGAAGCAGGAACTGATGCAGAGGCCATAGAGGAGTGCTGCTTACTGAGTTGCTTCACATGGATTACCCAACTTGCTTCTTCTAGAACCCAGGACTACCAGCCCAGGGATGACACCACCCACAGTGGGCTAGGCCCTTCTCTGTTGATCACTAATTGAAAATGCCTTACAGCTGGATCTCATGGAGACATTTCCTCATGACTCTTTGATGACTCTAGCTTGTGTCAGGTTGACACACAAAACCATCCAGTAATTACAGTTGGCTTCTGAGATTTGGCTGAAAACGATTGATAAGAATGTTAGTTTCATCAGGCAGTGGTGGTACACGCCTTGAATTCCAGCACTTGGGAGGCAGAGGCAGGTGAATCTCTGAGTCCAGCCTGGTCTACAAAGTGAGTTCTAGATGGCCAAGGCTACACAAAGAAACCTAGTCTCCAAAAACAAAAAAAATAAAAGTTTCTGGGGCTGAAGAAATGACTCAGCAGTTAAAAGCACTGGCTGATCTTTTCTGAGGTCCTGAATTCAATTCTCAGTACCCACATTGTGACTTACAACCATCTATAACTGTAGCCTCATGTAAGTCTCGTGAAATCTAATGTCCCTTTCTGGCATGCAGATGTACATGCAGACAAAATACCCATATACATAACATACATAAGCAAAAGAATATTAGTTTCTGAGAATCAGGACATTCCTTGTCAAATTGAACTATAACAATGAAAGAGAAGTGGAAAATGTTTCAAAGCAGAATTAGAAGCAGTAATTTACATTTGCATATATTGCATATGATGAATATAAATGAGGTGAATGAAACAAAGTACCACTGTTTGTATTAGGGGTCCACCTGCTTTTTTTTAAACAGCTTCACTTAGGTATATTTGACAGTAAACTGCATACACTTAAAACATACAATTTAATAAATTTTTGGAAACCTTTGTATTCAGGATTGTAAATAAACTTAAACCATCTCCAGGAATGTCTAAGTGTAATCTGTCATGCCTCTTCATTTACCCATATTCTGCCACCTCAGACCATTGGCCTGCCTTCTGTCACTAGGTCGTTTTGCATTTTCTGAAGTTTTATATGTATGTAATCAGTCAGATACTATGTGATGTGGGGAGGAGAGCTCTGGCTTATTTCACTTGACATAATCACTTTTAGACTCTTTTCTGCTGTCTGTCTCAGTGATTTATTTCTTCTGTTATTGATGTTTGTCTCACTGGTGCACTATCTGGCACTTTGTAATCCAGGCTGGGCTCACAATCTCCTTATAGCAGCTTAAGTGCTGGAATTATAGGGGTATGCTTTAGAGTTTCTTTTGCTGTGGTGAAACAACAAAGCAACTTGGGGAAGAAGTGGTTTATTTCATCCTACAGTTTGTAAATCCATTATGGAGGAAAGTCAGGGCAGGAGGCAGGAACTCAGGCATGATAGAAGCTAATGCAGAGGCCATGGAGGGATGCTGATTGTTGGCTTGCTCAGCCTGCTTTTTTATAGCACCCAGGACTACCAGCCTGGGAGTAGCATTGCCCATAGTCAGCTGGGCCTTCTCATATCAATCATCACTTAGAAAATGCACCACAGATTTGTCCAAAGGCCAGTTTGGTAGAAGCATTTTTCCAATTGAGGTTCCCTCTTCTAAAATTATTGTAGCTTTTGTCAACTTGATATAAAACTAACCAGCACAGGGTGCATCATCATGTTTGTCAATTTATTATTTTTAAATTGTTTAGTGCTAGAGCTTCATGATACATATACACCAATATTTATGAATCATTCATTTGTTGACTTTGGAATTCTTTAAAATTTTATTTATATAGCTACTATGAATAATAGTGTATCAATCTAATATAAAGTCTTCTTCTTCTT
The DNA here is from genome assembly GCA_028551405.1 of Uromys caudimaculatus. Classification (NCBI taxonomy): domain Eukaryota; kingdom Metazoa; phylum Chordata; class Mammalia; order Rodentia; family Muridae; genus Uromys; species Uromys caudimaculatus. The sequence continues at coordinate 56,268,296 of CM052706.1, forward strand.
CTTCTTCTTCTTCTTCTTCTTCTTCTTCTTCTTCTTTTCTTCTTTTCTTCTTCTTCAGATAAATACTTAGGAGTAGTAATGGCTGGGGTCTAAGGTACATTTATGTTTTAACTTTGTGGAGGAGTAACATTATTATAAAAGGCCAATTTTCCTGATACGGCAGAGATAGCTTATAAATTAATAAGAGTAAAGAAAAAGCCAACAGAAAAATGGCAGAAACCACAAACATGTACTTCATGTCAAAAAAAAAAAAATACAAATGATATTAAGCATAGGAAAAATTTCCTTGGAAGCTAAATACATTTTAGGAAAACATATTCTCCCCCCCCCCATCATACGCGTATCTGTCTCTGTTCTGTGTGTGTGTGTCTGTCTGTCTGTCTGTGTACAGGTTAGGGAACAGTTTGTAGACACTGGCTGTGTCCTCTTACCTTATGGATTTCAGGGATTGAAATCAGGCCATTAGACTTGGTGGCAGGCACCTTTATCCACTGCATCATATCACCAGCCGAAAGCTAAAAAACTTTAAGGAACTGTTTCATGTCAAGTTTTAAAAAACTACTTTGTGATTCAGTTTCCTTGCCAATAAAATGGAACCATTACTATTTCCCTGAAGGAATGTAATGAGAATTAGATGAGTTGATATACACGAAGCTCTCACAGCAATCCATGACACACATTAAGTCTTCTTTGAAAGAAATTATTCTGAACCAGGCAAGGTGGTGCATGTCTGTAATCCCAGCATCAGGCAACTGACACAGAATTATGATTTGCAGGTTATTCTTGGCTACAGAATGAGATCTGGTCTCAAAGAACACAAACCAAACCAAGAAAACAAAATAGTTAATTACTGTTATCAAAATACAGATTTAAATAAGGGCATTTTTCACTTACCAGATTAAGCAGAATGGCAAGGATATGCACAGCCCCTCTTCTGTACTGTGGGCAGGAATGGAAACGTGCAATTTCTTTGGAAGATGAGTTGATTTACTGAAATAATAAATGTTCATGCTTTTTAATTCGGTTATTTAAAAAGATTTCTTTTGTTCATTATAGCATTAATTATATTATCAAAAGCTATAAATGACTCTTAATATGATCTGGTTAAAAAATAATGGCACAGCTACACAATGAGGTGTCATATAGCCATAAAAATAAAGATAAGGAGCATTAATGCCTGGGCTCATCCTCAAACTTTTTTTTTTTTTTTTTTTTTTTTTTTTGAGACAGTATGTCCCCATGTACCCCTGACTGGCTTGGAACTCACTGTGTAGACCAAACTGACCTTGGACTCAAATGAGCTATGATGACTTTGACCTCCTGATGCACCACTATGCCTGGCTCTACTCTTCAGACATCTTACTGAGTGGGGAAGGGAAAAAGGTGCATAAATGTTTATGACATGCTGATATAATTATTAGAAAATTAATTGTATATGTGTGAGTATACATAAACATGTACACAGTAAAACATTTATTATTCAATATGCATTGACTTAAAGAATATAAGTAAAAAGGGGACTAATTCTAGAGGGATTGAAGAAAAAGGACTGAAGATTGAAAGTCTGAGTTGCTACACTGGCTTGTGTTTATACTTAAATTGCCACAGTGGCTCTGTGTTTCTGTTTAAATCTTGCCCTTTTTTGAAGCATTTACAGATCCTTAGAAAGTTGATACCTTGATTCAGAGAAGTCCCACTTATCCTTACTCCTGGTGGTAACATTTTATATCATTCTAGTACAGTACAAAAACTATGACACATGATGCAGTGTACATACTTTTCTCAAATTACATCAGTGTTTACATGTATTCACTGTGTGTTTATATGTTATACATCTCCAGGACCAAATTTTATTACATCAGCTTTACAATCGTTAACGTAGTCAATATACATAACTGTCCCCTCACTACAAAAAACCTCTGGGTCATCCTGTACTAGTCATATTTGTCATCCTAACCTCATGCCTTAAAAAGCATTTACTCTTCCTTTTAATTGTATTATTATTATTTTAAGTATATAGGTATTTGCCTGAAGGTATGTCTGTTTGCCATGTTCATGCCTGATGCTTATAGAGGCCAGAAAGGGGCACTGGATCCCCTGAAATTGGACTTGGAGATGGTTGTAAGCTGCCACGTAGGTGCTGGGAATTATACTTAGGTCCTCTGGAAGAGCAGTGGTAAGGTCAACAGAATTTATTAGCATCAGAAAGAAGAGTCCAGAGAATGAGGGAAAGCAAGAAGTTAAGTATAATATGGAATTCGTGATATGATTACCCAAAGGATAGAGTTTGCTGTGGTGGGCAATACTGAAGGAAAAGATTTTGGAGGAGAAAAGTTTTAGACAAAGTAACTCCGGAATACCTATTAGGTATCTAATTGAAAAAAAAAAAAAGGCAAAAAACCATGCAGATGCCTGTATCTTGAAACAAAAGAGATGGACTAGAGATTTAAGTTTGGGAACTGAAAGAGATTGTGGCCTCACATAAAAAGGGTAGAGAGCTGAGGTCCCAAGACAGATTTGAGGCACTACAGAGTTTAAAAGATGGGTATTAATGAGTCAGAAAAGTAAACTTAGGAGAACCTGATTAAAGAGAAAAAACTAGCAGGACAGTGTCCTGGAAACCGGATAGAGAAGAAAGTATTCCAAGGAGGGAGGACGAAACTCTGTCTGATGCTGTTGACAGTTAAAGAGGAGGACTAGTAATTATCACCCTTTTTGCCAATGTGGAGTTAGAATTCTAATAAAAACAGCTCTGATGATGTGGCAGTGGTAGTAGGAGATCTGATTGGAAAGGACCAAGAGAAAGGGGAAGAAGTTAGAAATAAGCACCTGAAAAATTATGTTGAAGAAATGGTAGTAGAGAGAATGAGAGGTTGAAAAGATTTGTTTGATTTTTAGATGGAAAATTGACATTTTTGTAGGGGCTGAGTAAAGGAAGTTTTGATGTGGGCGGGAATAAGTGGGGAATGCGAATGGAGGGCGTGACTAGAATGACCGGGCCGTCTTTGACTCGACAGCTGATGTAGTAATGAAAGGGAAGAATATTTGGGCACAGACGTGCTTAGATGTGTTTGTGAGCTTATAGAAGTTTGTATTGCTTCTTTATTTCTCAGTAAAATGGGAAATAGAGTCAGCACATGAAAGAGGAAGGAATGGGAGATTAAAGAACAACTGGGTAAAGTAGTTGTGTAGGAAAGGGACAGGAAATATAAAGGTATACTTGTTAGGCATCATTATAGAGTCACTTGAGATTTCTGGTCCTGAGTTTAAAGAGAAAGTAGTTACTAACAAAGACTCTCTCTAGCCACATTGAACCGTGTAAGTACCAACATGGAATAGGCAGAGAATTGGGCTGGAACCAGTATTAGCCAAAGTATAAAGGAGGAAAACTTGTTGAGGTTTTGTGCAAGACAGGGAAGTAATAAATGGTTGAATAAGAATTTAACCTCAGATAAGATGGGGATTGAGAAGACAACAAAAGAGAAGAAGAGAAGTAAGTAGTGGCGATAGACTAAGCAGGTATGATGTCACAAACCTACAGGCTCAGCACTTAGGAGGATGTGGTAGGAGAACTGCAAATTTGAGTTCATTCTGGACTACATAGTGTGTCAGTAAACCGAGATGAGTTAGTACGTAAAGGGGGTGAACTCAAAAGCATGGTGCTTGACTATATATAGTTACATTCATTAAAATTAACACATTTTAAGCTTTGACCATGGCTTAACTAACATTGTGGCTAAAATAACATTGGAATTAAAATGAACTCAGATTAAGCTTTGAGCGTGGGTATTAGTGAATAAAATAAAATTAGAATGGGATCATGGGAAGAGAGTCTGTCGAGGAACACCGAAGTAAGGATTTGGGGAGGACACAAGGATGATGGTAGAATGGGCAAGCAGCTGTGGCCTCGAAGAAGTAAGTGGAGCATTTGAGAGATAATTGGAACAACAATAGTCTGGTGACAGTAGACTCCAAGCTGAGTGTTTTCAGGGAGAAGGGGACAGAAACGTGTGGAATGGACACAGGATACTTGTTCTACCTCTGTGGTAAGAGGAGCCAGGAGAGTAAACATAGCACACAAGGAAGCGATAAGGGAGAACCAAGTAACAGACAAATGTCATATATGGATGGAGGCAGAGACAGTGGGAAGAGTTGATGCTGATAGCAAAACTAATGCAATTTGGAATTGAGGGCTCTTTCTTCCTGTTTGATATCTTTGCAAGTCTTCTCTCTTTTAGAATCATATACAACTTAGAAGCATTCTCTGTATTTGACCATCTAGAATTTTATCCTAAAAAATGAACACCAGCTGGTGTAGTAGCACATTCCTTTAGTCCCAGCACTCGGAAAGCAGAGGCAGGTGAATTTTTGTGAGTTTGAGACCAACATGGTTTACACAGTGAATTCTTGGACAGCTAGAGCTACATTGTGAGACTTCTGTGTCAAAACAAAACAATGCCATCCCCAAGACATTAGCAGAGGGTTAATCTTGCCATCCCCAAGGTTATCAGAGTATAATTTAATTTTCCCAGGACTGATTGTGAACATTAATAAGGATTTTTGTTGTAGCTGCCCAGTTATTTCCTCCATTGAATTGTAGCTTTGGGCATTCAGCATAGAATTCAGCATAGGTCTCCCTCACAAGCTTGTCTCCTTCCAAGTTTGTCAGGAATATCTAAATCAGAGAAAAATAACAGCTGTAAAAAATAAGCAGAGAGCTGTTCCATTTCTTTTCCAAAGTTTGTTCTATAAATCCCTGTCTTTATTAATAGTATCTTTAATTTTTTTTTACATTTGAGAGAACATTTTGCTTCACAGATGGCCTTTCTATATGTCAGCTAATATTTGTTCCAGTTATGACTGTTTGAACATTAAATGTAAAAAACCCCAATTCAGGTAGCCTTACACAATAAGGAAGTCAACCAGTTTTACACAGCTGGAAGTAGAGGCAAGGTAGGCTTCCAGGTTATTCATTGAATGCATTAATGCAGACTCAGAAGATTCTGATTCTTTCTGTTGGTCCAGTCCACTTTGCATAGGAAAGAACCTTATGTTCTAAAGCAGTGGTTCTCAACCTTCTGAATGCTGCAACTCTTTAATACAGTTCCTCATGTAGAGGTGACCTCCAACCATAAAATTATTTCGTTGCTACTTCATAACTAATTTTGCTGCTGTTATGAATTTTAATGTAAATATCTGATATGCAACGCTAGAGGAGTCACAACCTACAGGTTGAGAACTACTGTTCTAAAAGATGAAACAGACTGATTTCCTCCTAAAAGAAAAGACAGACATAATCAGAAACCACCAGAAAGTCAGTATCCTACTGATATGATTCTCTCTCATCTCAGAATCAATTTATGGCAGAGAGATAGGCCTATTATTGAGCCAGAGTCCATTCTCTAAGTTGTTGTTACTCAGTTGTAGAGTAAATATAAATGGTAACAATCATAATACCTATTACAGTTTCTGCCTTGGTTGTGTTCTAGTGTCTTGAAGCTTTTTAATGTTTCTATAATAAGCCAACATACATTTGCTTCTATTTTGTTGCTTTAGTTGCCATGGTCATCGGTTTCTATCATGTAAAATAATACAACACTTACCAAGCATTCCTTTCTGAACAGAGAATGCTGACATAGTGAGAAGGTATGAGATAGATTGCAAATTTGGACATGTAGCTTCTTGTAACCAACATCCTTAACCTTTCACTACCAGATAGTTGACTTAGCTACTATTTCAATGGAAGCTTTAGTGATTTGATTTCTATCTCTTTTTCCCTCTGTTAAAAGTTTCCAGAACTGATCCAAAATAAAAAGCAAGCTGTGTTATGATTGAGGTTCTAATTCTAGCTCCACTGCCTTCCAGTAATATGTGATCATAGGTAAACCGCTTCATCTCCCAGACCTGTTCCTCTCCTCATCCTTCATGAGCTGGAGAATGCTAAATCTTACCAAGTGTTCTTATTGAATTAAATAAGCTAATGTGAAAAAATTAAAAATATAGAGTAGTTTGTAGTTAAAATTGTTTTTTACACTAACAAAAGAAAGTTATAAGAAAGAAACCTTAATAACCTGAGAGATACTGTTTCTAAGAAATAATTATCCTTATAGTTTCTGAATGTCCAAGATACATTAAATATAACACTAAAGAGATAATAAAAATGAAATGTAAATTGCTTCTTTGAAATTAATAAAGACAGTTGTATCATAGATCAGCCACTTGAATACTTGATTTTAATTAGTTGTGTATACTAAATATTTCTTATAATTTTTACTTTAAAATATTGCCCTAGCCAAGCATGGTGGTGCACGCTTTTAATTCCAGCACTTGAGAGGCAGAGGCAGGCAGATACTGAATTCAACTACAGAATAAGTTCCAGGACAGCCAGGGCCACACAGAAACCCTGTTTCAAAAGACAAAAATCAAACTGTGTGTGCGTGTGTATTTTTTCATTCCCTTGACGTTTTTAAAAGTTTTTACTTTTTAAAAAATATTCCCTTCCGATGGAGGGAAGGGGACATCAACCCACCCACAAAACTTTTTTTCCAAAATTTGTCCTGCATACAAGATGTGCAGGGATAAAGATGGATCAGAGAATGAGGAATGGCCAACCAGTGACTGGCCGACTTGGGACCCGCCCCGTGGGAGGGAGCCAGCCCTTGACACTGTTAATGATACTTTGTTATGCTTGTAGACAGGAGCCTAGCATAACTGTTCTCTGAGAGGCTTCATTCAGCAGCTGATGGAAACAATTGCAGAGACCCACAGCCAGACATTAGGCAGAGTTCTGGGAGTTGTGGAAGAGTGGGAGGAAGGATTGAGGGAGCTGGAGAGGTCAAGAACACCACAAGAAGATTTACAGAGTCAAATAACCTGGGCCCATGGGGGGCTCACAGAGACTGAACCACCAACCAAAGAGCATGCAAGAGCTGGACCTAGGCCTCCTATACATATGTAGCAGATGTACAGCATGGTTCCATATGGGCCCCCTAACAAGTGAGGCAGAGGCTGACTCTCACTCTGTTGCCTTTCCTTTGGATCCCCTTCCCCTAGCTGGGCTGCCTTGTCTGGTCTCAGTGGGAGATGGTATGCCTAGTCCTGCTGCATCTTGGTGTGTCAGGGTGGGTTGGTACCCATGGAGGCGGGGGGGGGGGGGGGGAGGCTTCCCTTCTCAGAGGAGAAAGGAAAGAGGGAAGTGGGGGAGGACGGTATGAGGGTGGGACTGGGAGGAGGCTGCAATTGAGATGTAAAGTGAGTAAGTAAATACATTAAGGAAAAAATTAATAAAATGTAAAAGCTTTTTAAAAAGTCAACAGTGCAATAGATTGTGAGCTGCATTGCTTTATGGCTACCTTTATTTATCTCAGCAATTGACTGTTGTCTGTTATGTGCTGTGTTCTTTTTCTTTCTCAAAGCTTTGTTGTTTTGAGGTCTCACACTGAAAATCAGCAATGTTGTTAGTACTAAAAAGATTACATATTTTGCTTCTGAAACTCTGAAATGTAAAACTTTGTGTTTGAAGACGGAAGGAAATAAGATAACATGAAGAAAATTGACTTTAAAATGACTTAATTTATTCATGTCTTAGGTTAATGTTCATGTTGATTCTGAATATATTAATAGTAGAATATCAAATACAGCTTTAGTATCTTAACTGCTATTAGGGAACCAAGGCACATATGCTTCTTGAATTGACAGTATTGACCTTTGTTTGTACTAGTCAGTGTTACCTGGCAAAATAAATCCCAAAATTCCAAAAAGACCAATCTTCAGTGCATGCTTTTCTTTTACATAGGTTCTATATTAACTATATAGGTATTGGTGAAAGGGAGGAGCTAACATGTGTTGACTTTGCCACCATTTACAAACATACAAAGAATTTAACATTTATATAATTTAATTTTCCCTTCAACCTGATAAGAGGTTTTAGTATTCCCATTTTTGTGAAAGAAAATACTGAAATTTAGAAATTAAGTAAACATGAAATTCTTTCATGGAGTAATCTTACTTTCCTTCCCTCTCTCCAAGAAGAAATCTATGATAATTCTCTTGGTTTTACTATTTGTAATGCACCTTTTAGCCCAGGAATGCACTAATAATTTGCCATCCTTTTTAGCAGTTTGTGATAGGTCTTTTGTGTGAATGTGTGTCCTTGTTTATTCTCTGAGACCTTCCTTGAACTTAGAACCAGTGTGTAGTCTCAAAAGTAGAGGTTTTTCTCTACCATTTTTTTCTGATATTGCCCCATTTTTGTTTTTAAGTGTCTATTGTACATATGTTAAATTGTTAATACTGTTCCCACGGATCATTGAGTCTGTTCATCTGTGGAGAACTGTCACACTCTGTTTCAGGTTTGTTTGTTTTTGTTGTTGTTTTGTTTTTTTTTGGTCCCCCACCCCTTGGAAGAGTTTTATTCCATGTTTTCAGGTTTACTGATATTTTCACTCTCCCACTTTCACTTCTTCCTTTCTACAGAGTCTCACTGTGTAGCCCAGGATTGCCTAGCATTCATTATATATCCCAAGTTTATCTTGAATATGCAATACTTTTCCATCAGCTTCCCAAGTACTGAGATTACAGGCATATGCCACCATGCCTTTGCTAAACCATGGTCTCTTGAAGGAGCTATAATAAAATCTGGTATTGTATCTCAGTCTCTTAGTATTGGCAGAGAAATGGAAGAAAGAAAAGAGTACATGTAGAAGCATGTGCTTTGCAACAAAGTCAAAGTCGTGTGTTAAGAAACCTTACCTATTTTTAGTTCAGTCTTGCCTGATTCTAGAACTGAGTAGCTCTTGACACATGTGCTGTATTCCAGGAATTTCATATGGGCTTATTGTCTAGTAGATTTGTAGCCATATTGTAGTTTGAGCACCCCAAATTAATGGCTTCTGGGCTAAGATTAGTTGGAGACTGACTAGGATTCAGAAATAAATCACGATTTCTACTAAGAGGGTTTTAGCATGGGGTAAGGTGCACTGGACTCTAATGATGTGCGGGATCATGCTTTCAGTCTTACATGATGCTGGTTTGGTTTGGTTTTGGTTGGTTGGTTGGTTGGGTTTTTTTGTTTGTTTTGGTTTTGGCTCATTTGGCTCTTTTCCGGCTTTTGGTTTGCTGTGGGATGTTCATGAAACTGGAGGGCTCAAGGAATCTCTCCTTCAGAATATTAAAGAGAACAGAAAATAAGTCCAGATGAAATGAGTCCTGGAACCATTTATTTTTCTGAACCTGAGCTGAAGTCTTTGGGGAGAAGGACAAAATAATTTATCATTATTATTTTCAACCAGGATTGCTGATATATTCAGATGGAGATAGAGGCTCTAACAGTAATAAAATGATTTGAGCCAGAATGGCTTCTGTCAAACACCTTCCTCAAGCACTTGTTCTGGCAGTTGGTCTCTGATAGTCTAAAAGTAGTCTTGTGTTTAGATGGCTTTGGATACTCAGTTTTTAATACTGACTTACTGAACTTTTTAATTTTTTTAAAATAAGGACATTAATATACTTATACCATCCACAAAGTATTTTTATAATAAATAGGAATATGAAAATCTCCACTCCACTCAGGAAGCTGCTAAGATGATCAAGTAAGTTTTTGTGGGCCAATGCATTGGTACCGTAAGTCACTGAGTAATGGAATATGTTGTAGTAGAGAACAAGGGGCTTAAAACAAGCAAATAATCTAGTCAATTATAGTTCAGCTTGACTGTGTATAACTTTGTAACCTTGAGAAAACTAGTTAACCTAAGATATATTTTTCCATCTGAAAAATACCATGTGTATTTGGAAGGTATGGGGAGCTAGATACCGTCTGCCCTACATGTTAGTATGAAGATCACAATGGAGGTATGGAAGTATTTTTGGAAATGTGTAATTATACAACACAAGTGTAAAAACCGTTTATAAAATTAGCTCAGCTTAATCAAGTCTTGCTTTTAACTGTGGATTTAGCTTCTCATCTAAATATTGTATTCCTTTATCGTTGATAATGATAATGTCTAGGTTGGAAAATGGATGTAAATACATTGGTGTTTTGGGCAGAAGATGTAACCCAACATGAAAGAATTAAATAATTTTTAATATTCTTTTTAAAAAATTATTTGAAAGTGTTTATCTTTTTAACTCCTAGTCTTTAATATTTTTTTAACTGTTGAATTCTGTAACATTGCATGTGAAGTTTCCACCTTGGATTATCAATAGAAAATTATTATTGTTATATGTATGCAATATGTATGTGTGAGTGTGTAGGTACATGTTCCTATATACATACATGCTGAGGCCAGAGCAGCAGATGGGGTGTCTTCCTGTATGGCTCTCAACCTGTTTCCAAACCAGAGGCTCACAGTTTAGGGTAGGGGGGCTGATCAGAGAGCTTTTTTTTTTTTTTGGTTTTCCGAGACAGGGTTTCTCTGTGTAGCCCTGGCTGTCCTGGAACTCACTCTGTAGACCAGGCTGGCCTCGAACTCAGAAATCCACCTGCCTCTGCCTCCCAAGTGCTGGGATTAAAGGCGTGCGCCACCACTGCCCGGCTGATCAGAGAGCTTTTGAGATCTGTTTTTCTGTTCTCCAGTGCTGGTGTTAGAGGCATGCACAGCTGTACCTGGCTTTTTGTATGAATGCTAAGGATCCAAATTCAGGTTCTCATGCCTTCTTGTTAGCAAACTGTCTCTCTGGCCCTGGCAAGTTAAAACAATCCAGTTGCTTATTGTCTGATTCTGAACTGATTCCTTTTCTAATTAATATGTATTTATTCAGAAGAATGCAAACTAACTTAATATAATGCTAGTATGAGTATAATTAGGGAGTTAAACTTGTCAAAATGTAAAGCAATGATTGAAGTATGAATAATATTTTGGTACTTTCAAAATTATTCATAATATTCTGCTGTATTGGCATAGATCAGTGAAAGAATCCCATTGATTGCTGTAGTCATTCTTAAATACATGCCTCTTATGGTGCTCACATTCTAAAAGATGGAGTTAGAAAATAAAAGATAAAATACAATGTATCAGCAATAAATACTACAGAGAAAAGGGTGAGAAAGGGAATGTGGAGAGGGCTGAGAGACATGGAGGTTGGAGGTACGCAAGCTTGAGAAAGTGGCCACCTAGTGAAGCCTCAAAGGAATAATCTACATGAGTAATTGAGGGAAGAACCCTGGGGCTACCAGGTATAGCAATAACATCTGTAGAAAGTGTGCCTGCAGTGTCTGAGGAAGGAAAAGGACAATAAACTGATTAGAATCAGGCTAGAGGAGAGCTGTGGAGGTCAGAGAAGTGAAGTAACTTGTTGGGACTTTGCAGTTTGACCTGAGAATGATGCAATTGGAAAGTTTTGAACAGAGGAACCATATGGCCTTATTATTCTTAATGGTGAGAGAGACTTGAAAGTTCAAGGCAGAAAGTTTAGAAGACTATTGCAATAATCCATGTGAGCCTCATAGAAGTGGGAAAAATTTTAAGAGGTTGGGTTTTATTTTTAAGTAAAACCAACAACTAAAGGATAAGAGGTGATGGGATGAGGGGAGATGCAGAAACAGAGCCAACCATTTTTTGCCTGTGCAACTGGAAACTTGGTGTTACCATTTACTAAAAGAAAGACTGGTGGTAGAGGAGGCTGTGTTGTAGTGGGATTGTGCTGAAGCTGATCAAGACTTTAATTTTGAACTTCAGTGCATATAAAATGTGCAAGTAAAATATGCTCAGTAGGTACTTGTATATATTAGAGAACAGTTGTGAGAAGACCAAATTATAAATAATTTGGGATATGTCAGTTTGTAGATGTGTCTAAAGTCTGGAGAAGACCACTTGGGGAGTAAGCATAGGTGAAAGAGGAGAGGTCCAAGAACTTAACTCCAGGACGTTTTAATTAGTAACCTGGAAAACGTTAGGCAAGTTTGGGAAAAGTTTGATCGGTGTGGTTTCAAGAGAAAGAGAAAGGCTGAGGATGTGGCTAGATGACACAGCATCTACCTGGGCTGATTTCCAGCAGTGCTAAACCTGAAGGGGAAGGGGCAATCTTGCTGTGGAAGGATCTACTTCCTCGCTTGTTCATATGCTGGTTGACAGGATTCATTTCTGCCTGTGGCCAGAGACCTTCTCTGTTCTTTACTGTGTGTACCTGTAAAACATCTCACAATTTGGGAGCTGACTTTGTCAGAGCAAGCAAGAAGGCAAGAAAGAATCCCAGCATATAGTGTGGTAGCAGGAATAAAGACCTTGTCACATAGTGGCATCCTATCATTTCTGCCATATTTGATTTTTGTTGTTGTTGTTGTCAATAGATTACAGGTTCATCCTACTCCTAGAGGAAGAGATTACATAAATGTGTAAATATTGGGTAGATCATAAAGTACATCTTTGAAGTTTGCCACCCAATCTTCAGATACTGGTACTGTAAGATGCTCATCTGGTTGCATGGTCCTGTTTTTTTCTAGTGATTCCTTTTATGAAGTGAGTTAACTGTTAAGTCATGCTGTATCCAGTGCCTAACATTGTGGAAGCTGAGTCAGGAGGGGGCCAAGTTGGAGGCCAGCCTGACATACATAGCAAGACCCAGTGTAAAAGCAATCAGACCACTACTCCCAAGAAAAGAAATCAAAAGTTTATCTGTAAGAACTCAACAAAAGTAGGCAAGCTATTAAAATCAGAAAATATGCAGATACTTTTATAGAAATTCAAAAGATTGCTATATTTTAAGATAATTCAAGTTTTCATACATTGCCAACATAGATACTATTTTATGACTTGGAAGGAGGTGGATATGTAAAAATCTATGCAGTTGAAGTATAGCTGAACTTTATATATACTGTAAAATAATCTTTTCTTGTAAAACTAAGCTTTTAACAGACCATGGATTCCAACTGTTTCTTGTTACTGTTGCCCACCCCCTTGGCATAGTTTATATGTTGAAGTCAGTTCAATCTTTGTAGGAGAACTAAAAAACATCATCCTAGACTCACAGCATGTTAAATATTACAAATAACTTTCCAGATAAGGAAATAGTCACACAGAGGTGTACCCAGGCTTGTTCATGACAGAGCCAGTGCCAGATGCCAAGCCTCTTGATATTATAAATTGCTAGGAATGAGCCTTATGTAACTGCTTAGAATTTTAAGAACCATCCTGTCTAATACCCAGACCTGAGTTTAAAGTACAATTTGCACACTGAGATTTTTGAATGCTGCTGAGACAGTTCCACGTTGCAGCAGAATTTGGGGACTTGTGCTTTTCAGGGAATTGGTGTATTTTAAAGAACTGAGTCAAATCAACAGTGCAGACTCTATCCATTCCGATTTGTTAATCTTGTATTTGGCTAGATTTGGCCAGGGTTGTAAGGAAAAAAATCATTGTGTTAAGAGATCATCAAGAATTTTGCTGTATAGACTTTCCCAATAAAGTAAATCTGTCAACCGGTTTGTAGTTCGTAAAAATCGTGTGCAGACTTCTTAATCGTGAAATAGAAGTTCTTTGACACTGATGAGGAAAGGAGAAAGTGTTCTGCCATCTGTGTTGTGGCAGACTTTGCTGTTGTGTTAACTAGATAAATTCTAATTACTGTTAAACAGACTGTTGTGAGGTTGTTGTTAATATTTTAGAGAAAGTGTGTAAATACAAAGCAGCAAAGAGGTGGTTCCAGACTTAGAAATAAAGCCTTAGCTTTGAATGTAAATCAGTCCGAACCTGTAACAGGACTATTTAGTAATACATCTCTTGGTTTTGTGGCAAGGAACAAAATGTTTGCAGTTTGGCATAACCTCTCTGGTGCTCTCCTGTTCTCTGCATGCTATAGACAAATATTGTGACTAAAATGCTAACTTCGGATTGGTTTGTGGCATACCTTCCCTTCTCATCAGCTCTCCCCACACCTCTTCCCACTCCTTCCCTCACTCTCTCCCCTTTGACACTGGATTTCACTGTGGCCTAGGTTGCCTCAACCTCCAGAGTTCTGTGGTTCCAGTTAGCCCCCAGCATTTTGTTCTTTTGAACATGAGGTTGGTTTTGGTATAGCTTTTTCCTTTCTAAAGGATAGATGTGGGAGTGTGAAGTAAAAGAGTCAAGAATAGCAGAGCAGCCTGTGTGGTGGCACACACCTTCAATACCAGAACTTGGTAGGTGGAGATAGGCAGGTCTCTGATAGTAAGGTTAGCCTGATCTACATATTTAGTTAACTCGCACGTGAGCATGCAAGCTGCGCACGCTAGTACACACACAGACACAGACACAGACACACACGAAAATTCTACAAATAATTGTTATTGTATAAATTAGCAAAATCCCCTCTCTCCCATTCAACATCTAGCAAGGAGTTACTCAGTTTTTAAAAGAAAATTGGAAATAGACCTACCTGAAGACCCAGCAATACCACTCTTGGGAATATACCCAAAAGATGCCCTACCATGTCACAGGGGCACATGTTCCACTATGTTCATAGCAGCCTTGTTTGTGATAGACAGAAGCTGTAAACAACACAGATGTCCCACAACAGAAGAATGGATACAGAAAATGTGGTTCATTTGCACAATGGAATACTACTCAGCTATTAAGAACGAGGACATCCTGAGTTTGCACCCAGGCAAATGGATGGAACTAGAAAATATCATCCTGAGTGAGGTAACTCAGACCCAAAAGGACATGCATGGTATGTACTCACTAATTAGTGGATATTAGCCAAAAAAAAGTACAGAATACCCAAGATACAGTCCACAGAACTCAAAAAAGGTCAACAAGCTGAAGGGCCCACGTGAAGATACCTCAGTCCTATTTGGGAGGGAGAAGAAAGCAACCACAAGGGGGATAGGGAGGGAGGGAGGGACCTGGAAGGGAAAGAGGATTGGGGTGGGGGAGGGGAACATAATCTGGTATTGGGTGGGGGGAAAATGACTGAAGGCCTGAGTGTCAGCAGGAAGAATGGAAACAGGCAACTTCGAGAGGTAGGAGGTGAGGGACCTTAGATGAAAGGCCCTACATTAGGGAGAGGGAACGTGTAGAGCCCACCTCCAGCAGAAAGACAGGGCATCAAGTGAGGGATGGGGTTGCCATCCGAGGTCAAAACTCTGACCCATAATTGTTCCTGTCTGAAAGAACTGCAGGGATGGAAATGGAGAGGAGCCGAGAAAAAGAAAGTCCAGCAACAGGTCCAAAGTGGGATCCAGCTCAAGGGGAGGCCCCAAGACCTGACACTATTACTGAGGCTATGGAGCACTCAAAAAAGGGGACCTATTGTGACTGCCCTCCTAAAGACTCAACAAGCAGCTGAAAGAGATGCAGATATTTGCACCCAACCAAAGGACAGAAGATGCTGACCCCTGTGGTTGAATTAGGGGAAAGCTGGAAAAAGCTGAGGAGGAAGGTGACCCTGTAGGAGGACCAGCAGTCTCAATTAACCTGGACCCCTGAGATCTCTCAGACACTGGACCACCAACCAGGCAGCATACACCAGCTGATATGAGGCCCCCAACACATATATAGCAGAGGACTGCCAGGTCTGGGTTTAGTCAGAGAAGATGCACCTAACTCTCTGGAGACTGGAGGCCCCAGGGAGTTTAGAGGTCTGGGGGGTGGGGGGATGGGGAGTGGGGACATCCACGTAGAGACAGGGGGGCAGGGAGGAGGTATGGGATGTGGAACAGTCGGAGGGTGGGCTGGGAGGGGAATAAAATCTGGAGTTTAAAATAAATAAATAAATACATAAATAAATGAGTAAAAAAGGAAAAATCAGCAGTGACTTTGAAAAGCAGTATTCAACAGTGAAGAATCGCCAACCCAGAAGCAGACTATCTTTTTAGAATGTAGGCCTTTAATCCCAGCAAGCACTGGACAGGGATCACTGTGTGTCTGCAGCCAACCTGGTCTACATATCAAATTCCAGGCCAGCCAAAGGCTACAAAGTGAGACCCTGTCTTTTTTTTTTTTTTTTTTTTAAAGAAGCAGCAGTAGCTTCTCGGTATGGCTTTTCTGTAAATGGCCTGGCTTATAAAATAACGGGATTTACTGTCTGTCTGCTGGTTTTAAAGCTGTCTTCATTGCACGTTAGTTCACCACTACTCTCAGTGAGCTGCCATTTACCTCTTAAATGAAGAAATTACAGGATTCTCAGTAGTAGTTCCAAGACTTTTAAGGGCAGTTATTCTGAGTTTTCCCAGTGATTCCAAAGCAGTATTGGAGAATTTTAGCGGTGGATTGGAGTAAGGATAGATAGAAGATTTATAGGTAATCTGCCCAGACATGAATTTCAAATGTGACCATCACAGAACTTTTTATCAGAGCTTTTAGCAAGTAACTATAATATAAATATAAATAAAATATAAATGTAAAGCAAGTTTGCTCTATAATACATAAATGTATAATCACATGGACCCTTTAAGGCATAAGGTACCTTCTTAATTTTGGTATATACTAAGCTCTTTATCTTAAACTCCTTCTTGATTCTTCTGCAATTTAGCATTATTAAATGTTACAATTCTTTTGGTGTACACACACACACACACACACACACACACACACACACACACACACACAGAGTTGCATGTGCATATGCATGTGGAGCCCAGAGGTCAGCCTCTTGTATTAATCTCTAGGAACCATCCACTTTGTTTTTTGAGACAGTCTCTCACTACTAGCCTGAAGCTCACCAAGTACACAAGGCTAGCTAGCCACTGAGCCTCAGAGATCCACCTGTCTGTCTCCCTAAGACAGAAGTTACAAACATATGCCAACAGGACCTGTTTTCTTTTACATGGGTTCTGGGAACTGAACTCAAGTTAAAGCAAGGGCTTTACTGCCTGAGGTGTCTCTCTCTTCCTGTGGATAAATAAGTTCTCAACACTCTGACTATTCATGTTTCTCATAAGTAGCTGAAGTAGATACAGAGCTTCATTGCTGAAAGAAGGACTTCAGGAATAGTGAATGGAAAACTCACTGGATTTACTTTCATGCAGATCAACCTCTGCTGTGTTACGGTTAAGGTGTTAGGTGAAGGAAGGCAATTGCTGTCTTCACTTTGATAGAGACAGGTGGTTTAATGTGCTGTATTCTTTAGAGGGTGCTTGTAAAATTGGAACTTTTTTAAAGTACCTCAGTGGCTAAGAAACTATAGTGTCCTATTGGATTTAATTCATGTGTAAAAATTCTAATTACATGGAACTTGAAGAAAGTGGAATTCTGTGATAACAGTGATAATGACAGAGGGCCATTGGTTTTGGGTGCTACCATTTAGTCTCCCCAGTTTAGATTTTTAAAAAGATTCTTATGGTACAAAGCAGTTATCTGGTAACCTTAGCTCCATCAGAGCTGCTTAAACTTTTTCCACTTATAACCCCTTTTTGGCAAAAAAAATTTCATGAGACACATTTCAAATGACATTTAATGATAACCATATATTTATTTTAAGACAATTCCTTGGTTTACATATAATGCCATTCATTAAAGGTGAAAGCAAAGTTGCATACTAATGAGATATGTATCTTTTTTCCTATAAGAATTAAATCTTGTATAAATATTTAACACTCCAGGGCATAGAGCATTTTACCTTTATTCAGAGTTGATTAGTATTTTGATTTTATAATTGTCAATGGAGAATATTACTTCACATAAATATCTGCTACAAAATGACAAGAGTATGTTTAGGGTAATTTCAGAAATTGTTGGAAATTTTGTATACTCCCATTCCAAAATATATTTAATATTTTAAAAAGAAATTCTAGACAGTAAGCTCAAACAACAATTGTTTAAATAAAATACTGTAGCCCAGTGTAACACAAAAATATACTAATTTGATGCTTCCATGCTGAGAAATGATAGGAAAATATTAAAATTCTTTGAGTTCCATGATTAAACCATCGTGTTTCTGTAAGAGCAGAAAAGTTTATATGTAAAGCGCTGCAGTTCATGGTGTAATGGTTTAGACTCTGAGCTTAGGTGTTTGAGGCCGTGTGTATCGTCACTCCATGGCACGAAGGCCTCTGCACGGTCTGAGGGTCTGAGTTGTTTTCAGAACTGTGGCTGCAGTGGAGTCTGAGAACACTGCTGAAACACTCTGGGCTCATTGCTTGTTGGGTTTTGAATCAAGCCTTAGTTGTTGCACATGCAGAACCTTTGACTGTTGCCAAAGTTTTTGTGACCTCCGCTTGAGTTATGCAACCACGGATGAGGTCATCGTCCACTCTAAGCAGCTGTGTGTTGACCTTCTTTCCCATTGCCGTTTACATCTTCTAAAGGCCAACTATATTTACTCAGTAACTTCCATGATCACAGGATTTTGTCTTGTTTTATTTCTCTTATTAAATGTTTGTTAATGACTAAATTAAAGTATTCAAATGGCTGTTATATGCTGGCATTACTGTAAGCACTAAAGACAAAGAGAAGTTTGGTGTCAGGTCCTACACAACAAAGAAAAGGGAAGAAAGAAGAAATAATGATTGAGATTTTCTTGATTCTTTGGAGAAGAGAGTGAAATCTCTGTGATTCTGAACATTAAAATATAGGAGCTGCTTAAACGCATCCAGTGCCACAGAAAGACAGACAGCTAAGATGTACCAACCCTGCTAGAAGCTGTTGGCAGGTGTCTTGCATTTTGGGGAGTCTGATTTGGTTATAAAACAGCCTTCCAAAACATAAATTTAACAGCTAGTGAGATTGTGGGAAACAATACTATGTACATGGCTCTCTAGTAGGAACTGAATGAATGAATGAATGAATGAATGATGACGATAAACTGACCTTGTTGGATTTTTACAAATATTACAGACAGAGAACTTTGGTTAAAAAGAATTCAGTAACCAGTGTAAATCATTTTCCTCACCATGTATTTGTGGAGCAAACCTAAATTATTGAAGCATATCATTTCCTTTCTAATTGAATGTAATCTTAGAACAGAAGCCTTGGATGTGAGCTGTTTCTTATAGACCCTTATCTTCCATTTGAAGTTAGTGCAAGTGCAGATGAAAAAAGAATGGCTCTGTGAAATTGTTGCTTATATTAGCAGCACAGGAGAGAACTGAGTTTGCCTTAAATAGAAGTAGTTGGCTGAATATTATTTTTTAAAATAAGTAGGATAAAGAATAATCAGAAAATTAAATGAAATGAAGAAAGTGAGACATGGAGCAGTGTATTTAATTTTATTTCATTATACTGTGTAGACATTGATGTTTTATGACCATATATGAGTAATGCAATAATCATTTATTGGAAGCTTATAGTTCTGTTTTCTTAGTGGAGGCAAGATAAACAACAGTGTAATTACTTGTGAAATCCCTTTCCCACTTAATCAACTTGCTTTTCCTCACCCTATTTATTCAAATACCTCTTTCCCTGATAATAAACTCTTATTTCCCTCCATAATGAAAAAGCAAATGAAGTATTGTTTTTCATTTTCAGAATGTTTTCTATGTAATACCCCCCTTTCTACCTATTGTAAATTAGGAGGATATGTGGGGGATGGGACTGGGGGGTGCATATGCATTTGCCAGAGCACTTGTACACGAAGGCCAGCCGTCTGTATTGGATGTCTTTCTCTATTGCTCTATCTTCATTTTTGAGACAAATCTCATATTGCCCCCAGAACTCACCATTTGGGATAGACCGGCTGGCCAGAATGCCCCAAGGGCCTTCCTATCTCAACACGCCCCTCCCCGCAGCATTTAGGTCACACCAGCTTTTTCCTTTGGATGCTAGCGATCTAAATCCTGGTCCTCATGTCTGCATAGAGGCACCTTACAAATTGAGTCCTGTCCCTGTCCCACAAGTCAGTATTGTTTTAAAAAAAGCTTTTTGGGCTTATTCTTTTGGGGTTGTTTTGTCTTTGAGCTGGGATTTCACTATATAGTCCTGTCTGGCCTATAAGTAGTGATTTTCCTGCTTCAGCTTCACAAGTAATTGGAATTACAGGTGTATACCACTATGCCAGCAAACTTTATTAGTTGCATAAAACTAACATTGTTGCTTTAATATCTGTTAAATTAGTCAGGGTTCTATAGAGAAACAGAGCTGAAAGAATGAACACACACACACACACACACACACACACACACACACGATTAATTAGAGTAACTTACAAGCTGTGATCCTGATAGTCCAACAATGGTTGCTTCCTGATGGAAAGTCCAATAATCTAATATTAATTTTGTCTAGGAGGCTGAATGTCTCAGCTGACCTTCAATATATATTGGACTCCCAAAGAAGTAGGCTCTAATACCAATTATGGAATGAATTTGCCAGCTAGAGTGAGGGCAAGCAGGCAAAAAGCAAAAGCTTCCTTCTTCCATGTCTTTTTCTCTAGGCTGCCACCAGAAAGTATGGCTCAGATGTTGGTGGATCTTCTGAACCTCAAATGATCCAATCTAGAAAAAAAATCCCTCACAGGTGTACCCAACTGCTTGGACTTCAGTTAATTCTAGAAGTAGTCAAGTTTACAACAACTTTGTGTTTCAAACTCATTCCTCACTAGTTTCCTCCTAGTCCAAGATTCCACGTGACTTTTGTGTCTCCTATAGTCTATGACAGTTTCCTGTCTGTCTTTGCTTTACATGACCTTAATTATTTTGAGTTCTAGACAGGTGTTCTGTAGAATGTATCTCATATGCTTTGTCTGGTACTTTTCCTCATGATTAAAGTGCGGGTTTTAGAAAGTAGCAACACAGAACCAAAAGTGTCCTTTCACACTTTTTTCTGGGAGTAAGTACATGAAGGCACTTGGAAAAGGTAGTGTTTGCTCAGTTTTTCCACAACAAAGTAGTTTTGCCTTTCTGTAGTCTAACCTTTGGAAATGAGTTGCTGAATTCAGCCCATACTTGGGCTGGGACAATGAAGTTTCATGTCATGAGAAAGCAAATGGGTGTATTTAAGGAATTTTTTTTTTCCTCTTGGTCATTTCTATCAGTATGTACAGTTAATATGTTGCTTCTTCATTCAGTCCAAACAGCCCTCCATTTATGGTGGTTAGACCTTGGGTCTTCTCAGCTTTGTCACAGGTTTTCACTTTCAGTATAATGTTCAGTAAATTACACAAGATACTTAACACTTCTTTTTTGGTTTTTTTTTTCGAGACAGGGTTTCTCTGTGTAGCCCTGGCTGTCCTGGAACTCACTCTGAGACCAGGCTGGCCTTGAACTCTGAAATCCACCTGCCTCTGCCTCCCAAGTGCTGGGATTAAAGGCATGTGCCACCACTGCCCGGCTTAACACTTCATTTTGAAACAGGCTTTTTTTTTTTTGATGCTTTATTTACATTTCCAATGTTTCCCCTTTTCTGGGTCTCCTCTTTGGAAACACCCTATCCCCTCCCCCTCCCCATCTCTATGAGGGAATTCCATCTCCCACCCATACGCCCACCCATCCCCATATTCCCACCTTGACATTCCCCTTTACTGGGGGCCTCTAACATCCTCAGGCCCAAGGGCATCTCCTCTCTCCCTGATGGCCATTGAGGCCATCCTCTGCCACATATGTGGTCCGAACCATGGGTCCATACATGTGTATTCTTTGGTTGGTGGTCCAAACTCCAGGACGACGGGGGGAGGGGGGTGGTGGTGTCAGGCCCATTGACTCTCTTGCTCCCTCCATGGGGCTGCAAATTCCTTCAGCTTCTTCAGACCTTTCTCCAACTCCTCCATCTGGGACCTCACTCTCAGTCTAGCGGTTACTGTTAAGTGAAACTTGAGTATTCTGAACTTTTGGGCTAATATCCGATTATCAGTGAGTACATACCATGTTCGTTCTTTTGTGACTGAGTTACCTCGCTCAGGATGATATTTTCAAGTTCCATCCATTTGCCTGCAAATTTCATTGTCATTGTTTTTAATAGCTGAGTAGTACTCCATTGTGTAAATGTACCCCATTTTCTGTATCCATTCCTCTGATGAAGGACATCTGGGTTGTTTCCAGCTTCTGGCTATTATAAATATGGCTGCTATGAACATGGTGGAGCATGTGTCTTTATTACATGTTGGAGCATCTTCTGGGTATATGCCCAGGAGAGGTATAGCTGGGTCCTCAGGTAGTATTATGTCCAT
>CM052706.1:56298681-56316167 GCA_028551405.1 Uromys caudimaculatus
GTTATATATCCTTTACTCTGAGTGAGGTGAAGCCTTAAATAGGAGGTGGAGGAAAATCCTAGAGTACTATAGTTAATCTAGTTCAGTCCCCGTCCTGTTTGTTTGGAAAATTGTTCATCTGGGAAAGCTTAGGTTAAATTTTACATAATTCCCATTTATGTCTGATAAAATTTATGTTCCTGACCAATATATCATTCTGTGCAAAGGCAGATTATATTTTTTGTCTTGATTGCTGCTCTTAGCAACTTTTATGAGATAATAAAAATTACAGAAGCTTAAAGAAAAGTACTCTTTTCAGGGGAACGTGTACTCTTGACTTTTCAGATTGCTTATGTGGGAAAATGGCAATAGATGTTTATTAAATATTTGATTAAATGAACTGTTAGATAGATGAAGATCATTAATTTTGCTGGCTTTCAAGGGCATAACTTGCTAAGCATTTCCCTCACTCTGCCTACTATGAGCGTCTGCTATGTGATAGGCACTGTACTATATAAGAATGAATGTGTTCATGTAGTAGATATCATATCTGATTTATAGATGAGAAAGATTTTTAGAGAAAGATTATTTAATTTATATAACATTGTCTATCTTGAGGCTGAAAAGATGGTGTAGTGGTTAAGAGCACTGGCTGCTCTTGGAGAGATCCTGGGCTTGTTTCCCTGCACCAATATGGCAGCTCATAGCAGTCTGTAACTCCAGTTCCAGGGGATCCACACTCTCTTCTGACCTTTGCAGGCACCAAGCACATGGGTGGTGCACAGACTTACACGTATAAAATAAATAATTTTAAAACGAAAAATAATTTTAAAGATTGCCTGTCTTAGCAAATTCAAATGTAAGTCTGTCAGACCCTAAAGCGTGGTATATTTCTCAAAGTACACAACTTACCTTGGTTCTACCTTTGTTCATCTTATCTCTTCAACTAGTTTCTTCATTGTCATGGTAGTTTTAAAAACTGTGTGTGTGTGTGTGTGTGTGTGTGTGTGTGTGTGTGTGTGTTAGTGCACACACTTGCATGCACACACACACGTTTATATATACCAGATAAAGTGATGCATGCCCGAAATTCTAGCAGTTAGGTGGCTAAGGCAAGGTGACTGGGAGGTCAAGGCCATCCTGGGCCTCAGAGTGAGACCATCTCAAAAACAAATAGATGGCGTATGTGCATATATTGATGACTGATTTTACATGTTGTTTAAAGAGTCATATTTTTAAAAATTATTTGCTTTGGGGGGAATGGGGGAAGTAGAGGTACTTGGATTTGAACTCTGGCTTTATGCATGCTAGGCAAGTGCCGTACATTGAGCCGTATCCTCCTTCCTCTTTTACTTGTTATTCTGAGACAGTCTTACTAAGTTGACTCTGCAACTGAGTCTGGCTTGAAGTATAATTTGTATATAATAAAATGTGCTCCTTTTAAATATACAGTTAAGTGAGCTTCCTTATTTACTCCCTCAACAGTCAAAGTCTAGAATATTTTTATTGCCCTAGAAAGTTCCTAATTTTTTTGTGTCATCCTCCTTGATAGTTCTCTCTTCTAGCCACTAACAGAAATGGGATTATATGTAGTGAGTAGCCTTAGATTATGTCTTGGAGATTCATCCATGTTGGGGTAGTTTCTTAGGGTTTCACTGCTGTGAACAGACACCATAACCAAAACAACTCTTATAAGGACAACATTTCATTAGGGCTGGCTCACAGGTTCAGAGGCTCAGTCCATTATCATCAAGGTGGGAGCACGACAGCATCCAGGCAGGCATGGTGTAGGCAGAGCTGAGAGTTCCACAGCTTCATCTGAAGGCCACTAGGAGAAGACTGGCTTCCAGGCAGCTAGGATCAGGGTTTTAAAAAGGCCACACCCATAGTGACACACCTACTCCAACAAGGCCACACTTCCTAAAAGTGCCACTTCCTGGGCCAAGTATATACAAACCATCACAGGTAGGTATTGGAATCAACACGTTGTTGAGTTACATTCCATTCCGTTGTACACACGAGCCATTTTATCCTGTCACCAGTTGATGGACATCTGGATTACTTCTGGCCTAAACTGCCATTGGTGCTCACATATAGCCTGTTTAATTTAGAATTTTGAATGACATTTTTTTTAGTGAGTACTTTATAGATTTCTTCAGCTTATATCATGTAAAATAGGAGCTATTTCATTGAAGGCTTTGTTAGAAATTGGAGATAAAAAATTTCGTTGGCTGTTTTGAAATTTTGGAGAGCAAATAAATGACATCTGGAACACAGTTTTTAAAAAGTTTTGCATGTTCTAGTAATACAAAGATAAATGATAAGAAATGAATTTGAGTAGAAATGTAGTGTGGCAAACATTGGATTAAAGTTTAAAATTGGCTGGATGTAGTGGTGCACGCCTTTAATCCCGGCACTTGGGAGGCAGAGGCAGGTGGATTTCTGAGTTCGAGGCCAGCCTGGTCTACAGAGTGAGTTCCAGGACAGCCAGGGCTACACAGAGAAACCCTGTCTCGGAAAAAAAAAAAAAAAAAAAGAAGCTCCCTTGTCCTGGTGAATATTTATTAAGAGAAATTTATAATAAATTTTAAACAGTTTTTAATAAGTTATTTTTACATGATTCCTATTATATTCTGTCCACATTTTTTGTAAAATGCTTTCTGAAATGCCTCAGAATTGCTTCCCACAATAATTACATTTAAAAAATCGTGATTTTTTTTTTTTTAAATCATCTACTATCTACATATAGACTTTTTTCTACATGACTAAGATGTCGTGTCTTTAGTATTTTAAAAGTTGCTAACCCGGCAAGGTGGTGCACACCTTTAATCCCAGTACTCAGGAGGCAAAGGCAGACAGACCTCTGATGTCCAGGGTCACCTTCATATACAAAGAGAGTTACAGGACAACCAGGACTCCACAGAGAAAGGTTGTGATGGGGTAGTGGCAAGATTTTAAAAATCACTGTCATCCAACTTCTGATGAGCCTTCCATGTGTTACTGCTGTCTTCACACCAAACTTGAGAGATGTTCTGTGAGAACTCCCTGCCGTCAGCACTCGTGAACTTCCTAGGAAAGCTCATACTATGAAGCCCCCTATGCGGAGCATACACATGCAGAGCAGACACATCAGTAGGCTCTTTTCTTCGCTTTCCTAATGAGTGGAGAAATCTCAGAGCTGCAGAGGCCTGCAACTCCTTTCTGAGCTGATTTATTTACATAGCTTATGCTTAGAAGCAAGCAGAGAGCCTTTCCCTTCAGTGCTGTACACTACTTCAAAGAAGAATTTAGTGCCACTGCAGTATTGCTTTTCTGGGTGCAAAGCAGCCCTTTGCTTCTCCTTATGCTGCTGCTGGAGAAGGTTAAGCTGGAGACCGTTGAGACTTGAGGGGCAGACCTGGTGCACAGTGCTGCTCTTTGTCTCTGCACAAGCCATGAGCAAGTATTCTGCTCTTACCTAGTTGGCAGAGATATATAGTGATTTGGAACTAGATAATCTGATATTGTGGCCTGGTGGAAAGAGCTTAACCCTTCGAGGTCAGATAAGTGTTAGTATAAACCCTACTATGTATATATAGCACATGGTATATGAGGAATGTATTTTTTTCTGTAACCTTCCTTCCCTTTAAAAATAAAAAATACAAAACAATCTTTTTGATTTGTTGAGGATTTTTAACCCAATCATACCTTGATAGACAGGGGTAACAGGATTGCTTTTGTGTGTTGAGTGCTGATGGTGACTCTTAGCAGCAACTTGGGATAAGGGGAAGATGAAGTTGCTTCAGTAACAGCTTAGTAAAGTAGACTGATAGGGTGTGTAACTGCCCGCACTGGTGAGAGCAGGCCTTCTGGGTTTCTGGATGAGATACGTTTCAGCTTACTATTTATGGCTAACAATGACTATTGCAGCAGGCATTGATAGAAACAAAATATATAAGTAAGATTTGCCCTGCACCTTCAATTTAGAGAATGTATACAGATCTATAATAATCTTAGAAAGACTTAGCAATTATAGTCTTACTAAAATGTTCTTTGAAATCCTGTACAGTCCTTACGGAATAAGGCTCTCTTCTTGCTTGTAAGCAATGTGTCAATCTAAGCATATGCTATGCAAAATTAAAATTATTAATTGAATTCATATCTCACTGTGTGGTTGTTATGAACTTATTGCAATTGAGATACAAAAAAAGAGGTATTTGAGGAGAAATGGTTAATTTGTGCATCGGAAGGACTTTCCCCTGGCTTGCTCCCCACATCCATGGTCTGCTTCTTTATCATTGAACCCTGCTTTATTTTTTTTGTTTTAGGTCTTTTGTTTTTAACTTGGCACATTGCTGTCTGGAACAAAAGGTATTTCTCAGTCTTCCGTTCAACTTGAGGTAGCCATGTTACTGAGGTTTGGCTAATGAGATGTCGGGAGTGTTACATGAAACTAAAGGGACGTCTCATTAAAGGGAACTGATTCCACACAGAGATGCTCTCTTTTGCCCTTGGGCCTTTCTGCTGCTTCCTGAGCTGTAATGTAGACATAAAGCTGAGGCTTCAGTAGCTTTCTTGGGTCATAGGTTGATATAAAAAGATTAAAAGTGGCTATGTCCTTGATGAACATGTAGCTACATTCAAAGATTCAGGCTGCCTACTTTTGGGTTTCTTTTATGTGAGTAAAAAGTAACAATGGCTGGAACATATGGTATCTGTTTCTAACAGTGTAACCCAGTGCTCACAGACTGCAGTATAGCTGGGCACAGGTATCTGATCCCCTCTAACCCCTCCTCTAGGTGCCCTTGAATGAAACCAGCACCAGAAGCCCAGGACAGCACCATATGCTTGAAATACTGAAATGTCAAGAAATTTCAACTGAACACTAGATATTCACACTGAAAGGAACCAGACCCTAAAAAAATGACTATTTCACGTCTTGTACAGAAAGTTACATGATGAACCTAGGATGTCTTGTCATGAAAAATAGCAGAGAAGCTATCAAAAGCCATTGAGGTTGTATGAAAGGACTTAGAGCCAATTTGAAAAGAGTGACATTGGCTAAAGTTAGAATAACTTGAGCATTAAACACAAGTAACTACAGTAAATTGAAATTCATCAAATATGGTAAAGCTCTGAGCTTCTGTGTTGCTCATTTTAGAGGTTATTAAACAACAAATTCATTATTTTGATAATTGCTAAATAAAAAATTCAGTAATTACTTTCCTTTACAACTATATATTGTCAAGCTAAGCAAATAGTTGGTAAGGTAAGGTTTTCCTTTGTGAGGGTTTCCAGCTAATACATTGAGAAGGACTGATAAGCTGATAGGTGAACTGCTAATGGAGAGCTTTCTAGTGGCTGTGTGGGGCTGGAAGCACCTGCACACACAGGTTAATTTTAGTATCACAAGATAGTTCTACATCGTATACACCCTGAATAAATGTCAGACCTCTATCATGAATTACTCCTGTTGAACAAACATCAAACCCTACTCTTATTAAACCTCTAGATCCAGCTGCTGATTTATAGGAAGTACTGGAGACAAGATTCTGCAACAATTCCAAAAACAAAAAACAACGCACCATTCAGTACAAGGCAGAACATTGACTTTTAATAGATTATTTTGTGGACAACTTTATGCATGTATATAATGCATTCTGATACCTCTCCCCTACCTTGTCTACCTCCTTCTCCCTGTCAGTCCCTTTCCCAGATTCATAATGTTTTGGTTTGTAACCCAACTAGTTAAACCAAGGCAATTTGTGATCATTAGGTTGGAACTATCCTTTGGAGCCTGGTGGAGTCATCCATGCATTCATAACTGAAGATAGTAATTACCCCTCTCCATGGGGCTATCGGTTGCAATCAGTCTAGCAGTTGATGGGCAGAAACCCCAGAGTTTCTCCGTCATCCATGCCTTATTGCTGTTAGGCCATTCTTGTGCAGACCCAGTACAGGCATCTGCAGCTGCTGTGAGTTCACAGTGACAATGGCTCCTGTGTGTCTTGCCTACAGGGTAACATTCATGACTCTTCTTCCTGTCTTCTTGCTCTTCCATTCTTTACACCACTCCTCACAGTGCTCCCTGAGTCTTAGATTCAAGAAGGAACGAACACTTACCCATCACTTATCAGCACCATATACAGCCATGATTCTACATCACATTCCCTGAAAATAGCCTTCTCTGATTAGGGTCAAGAGTAGCAGTGGCCTCTAGGTATAAACATCAATATTTTAAATTGACACAATGTCAGTTTAGCTGAGCAACAGTATTCAGCTTACCCCCTAGGGCCTATGATCTCTCCTACCATGGGTTTTTAACCAGGTTTATATACCAGACATGGATTCCATCCTATGGGATAGGTCTCAAATTTAATCAGGGAGCAGTTAGTACCTTCCTAACAGGAGTGATATAGATAGATAGGTACATCTTACCTGGCAAGTTGCTCTTGTAGTTCACAGGATTCACAGCTAGGTAAGTTCACTGATGCCTTTTCTTCCCTGGGAGACTGTGTAGCTCCTCCTTCTAGCTCAGTTCTACCTTGATTTCTCCATATAAACAAAAGCATATACTCCATATAAGAGTTTACCTCACAGAAACTTTAGAAAACATTTCTCTTCCCCTTCCCCTCCTTCCTTCCTTCCTTCCTTCCTTCCTTCCTTCCTTCCTTCCTTCCTTCCTTCCTTCCTTCCTTCCTTCCTTCCTTCCTTTCTATCTGTTTTTGTTTTTTGAGACAGGGTTTTTCTGTCGTGGAACTCACTCTGTAGACCAGACTGGCCTCAAACTCAGAGATCCACCTGCCTCTGCACTCCCCCCCCCCCCCGTGTTGAGATTAAAGGCATGTAGCATCACCACCTGCTGGAAAGCATTTCTTAGGCTTACATATGCACTCACTGATAAGTGGATATTAGGCAGAAAGCTCCAAACACCCATAATACAACTCACAGACCATATGAAGCTCAAGAAGAAGGAAGAACAAAGTGTGGATGCTTTGGTCCTACTTAGAAGGGGAAACAAAATAATTACGGGAGGTAGAGGGAGGGAGAGAGAAAGAGGGGAAGGATCAGGTGTGGGAAGAGACGGGAGAAGTACAGAGGGTCAGGAACTTGAACAGAGGTGTGTAGCAGTGAGTGATGGGGAACCGGGGGTAGCCACTAGAAAGTCCCAGATGCCAGGTAAGTAAGAGGTTCCCAGGACCCAACAGGGATGACATTAACTGAAATACCCAACAAAGGGGAGATAGAACATGTAGAGACCATATCCAGTGATTAGGCACTGCCCCGGGTTGAGGAATGGGGCCACCCACCCATCTCAAAAATATTAACCCAGAATTGCTCCTGTCTAAAGGAAACACAGGAACAAAGAGTGGAGCAGAGACTGAAGGAAAGGCCATCCAGAGACTGCCCCACGTGGGGATCCATCTCACATACAGATACCAAACCCAGACACTACTGCTGATGCCAAGAAGCACTTGCTGACAGGAGCCTGGTATAGCTGTCCCGTGAGAAGGCTCTGCTAGAGCCTGACCAAAACAGATGCAGATGCTCCCAGCCAACCATCGGACTGAGCACAGGAACCCCAATGGAGGAGTTAGGGGAAGGACTGAAGGAGCTAAAGGGGTTTGTAACTCCATAGGAAGAACAATAATATCAGCCAACCAGACCCCTTTCCCCCAGAGCTCCCAGGGACTAAACCACCAACCAAAGAGTACACATGGGGGATCCATGGCTCCAGCTGCATATGGAGCAGAGGATGGCCTTATGGGGCATCAATGGAAGGGGAGGCCCTTGGTCCTGTGGAGGCTCCATGCCCCAGCATAGGGGAATGCTAGGGCGGTGAGGTGGCAGTGGGTGGGTGGGTGGGAGGGGGAGCACTCTCATAGAAGCAGGGGGGAGGAGGGATGGGATGGGGGTTTGCAGAGGGGAAACCGGGAAGGGGGATAACATTTGAAATGTAAATAAATAAAATAACTAATAAAAGAGAAAAAATTGTAGAAATCATAGATACTGAAAATGAATTCACAAGGCAATAAGGCTAAGATGAAAAAAAGAATACTAGCTAATAGACATAAACTAAAAAGGTATAAATAGAATAAGGACAATAGGATGGAAACTTTTTTAAAGCATTAAGCAATAGAGTAGAAATTGAATTATGCAGTAGCCAAATTAAACTGCACCAGAATAGAGAACACATTCGAAAATTGAGTTCATGATAGAGAATACAAATTTGAGAAGCTTTCCCAAAATGCAAATGAAAAGAGATGTAAAATATTTGAAGTAAAGAATAAAAAGATGTAATATACAGAATTTATATTCTAGAAAGACCAGAGCAAGTTGAATAGGGATCAATTTGTTTATTAAACACTGTAGGAAAAAGATGGAGGATTACTTGATTATAATTCAAGCAGGAATATTCTCTTATACTTGCTACGTTTAATAATGAGACAAATAAGCCTATTCTGGTGAATTTTTTTCTGTATTAAAAATCATCTTTAAAAAATTAAAAGCTGTTATCATATATCCAAGCAAGTAGAGAAACAAGGGAACATACCAATACAGAGACTTGCCTTAGTTGTCCTTACAGTTAAATTGTATTTATATGTACATGAACAGTTGATTTGGGGACAGAATTCAACCTTGTCTAAAAAGAGCTGGGTAGGTGTGGTAGCACATGCCTTTAGTCCTTAGTTCAGCGCTCCTGGAGCAGGGGCAGACACATCTCTGAATTTGAGGCCAACTTGTTCTATATAATGAGTTCCAAGCCATCCAGGGTTACACAGTCTCCACAGAAAGGAAGGAAGAAAAGAAAAACCTGTTAACATCCAGGTTTAGTTGACTATCAGGGAATCATCTAGTTTCTGAAAGGTAGTATTGTGTATCTGCTCATTCTGTGATATATTAAGAACACAGGCCTTACAGTCTGACAGCCAGTGGTCTCAATCTTAGTTATGTGAGCCATCAAATTACGTCTTCAGTGACTACTTAACATCACAAAACTTAAGGCTCACCATGTGTAAAATGTGGCAGACACATGTGAGTCTTGCTGTGTAGCCTACGTTAGCCTGGAACTCTTAGTCATCTTCACCCTTCCAAGTGATAGGATTACAACCTGTACCACCACTCTGCATTAGGAATGAGCCATTTGTGTCAGAGATCATGTTAACTTTGATACTAAAAAATTAAATGAGCGAGCAGAACTTACTTTTGTCCTATTGTGAATCATTTCTAGAGTATACTTGTTTACACTTCTAGAAGGGTCTTAATCACCCAAAATATTAGGTCTTTTTTTTTTAAAGTTAAGTCCATACTGGATATTTAACCAATTGACTGTATAATTTAAGTCTTCAGTCTGTCAAGCAGTAAACAGCAGTAATTAAATTGCAAATCTGTTTTTAAAGAGTTGGCCAAGATACATCTCAGTGTGTTCTGTTATGTCACTTATACTCATTTCTGTTTGGTTTATGGTTTTCAGATACCCAAATACAAGAAAGAAAACACAGCTGCTGATTTAAATGCCTGTGTTTTAATTTGCATTTTAAACAATGGTTATTCATTTAACAAATCTTTAATCAAGTCCTCCTTTGGACCAGATTACTGCACTGGGAATGCAGTAATGGGTTGGAGATGGACAGTAATCTTAAGTAAGTGTGTCAGACTGAGTAAGAACCTAGAGAATAGTGGGACATGGACTGGTCACTGAGGCCTTTTAAATTGACATCTAAGCAGTGGCTCAAGTGAAGGAAGGAAGGAGGCCAAGTGGATAGTAGGGAAGAGAATGTCAGGCAGGGGGAATGGCAAGTACAATCTCCTGACCAGAAGCATCCCTGACATGAGTCATTTGTCCTCTGAATACTCCTTGAAGGGTTTCTGGTTCCCATAAAAAATTAAAAGAGAATTAGGGGCTTCTTTCTCTTATTTCGGGGTACATTCTTCCTAACTTTTACAGTGCTCATATCATAGTGTTACTATGATGCCCATTGATTTTTCTCTCTCTAGGCACGTGGTTAGTGTCTTCCTTACCTGCTGCATAGTAACTGGAGAACAATTGCTTAACCAGTCTATTTGGGCATGTGTTGATCTTTTTCTTCTACTTATTACCTAAGAATGATAAGAAAAGTAAATTTTTGATATGTTAATAAAAGAACATAGCAAACAAACACAATGTATGAATCTACAGGCCATAGCAGTCATATCTTCAAAAACTGCCTGCAGTTGTCATTTCATGAGGGATTGCATAATGCTCACTTCCTGTTGTCTCTCTTCTACATTACTAACTGGCCTTCTAGGAAATAGAATACTACATTAACTGGAGCTATTGAACTACTCTGAAGTATAGTTCTCAAAGTTAGTAGTTTCACTGTCTTTTTGTTTGCTTGTTTGTTTGGTGGGTTGTTTGTTTGGGGGGGTGATTTTATCCTTTTTGAGTAGTGTTGAGACTTTGAATTATTATTGACTCCATGTGTTTCAGTTAGCTTCAGATGTAATTCTCTCAATTTTTAACAAACAAATTTGAAAGGAACTTTAAGGCTGACCACTATTCTTTTAGCTGCACAGCACTGTATTTTTTTTAAATTGTGGGAATGTTTAAACATATAAGTATGTAACTTAGTATATAATATGCCTGTTAGTCAGATTTAACAGTTATCAATATCTTTTCCCAATGCCCTCTTAACTGTTTCTGATCTGTGTAACCCAAGCCAGCCTAAAACTCAGAATCTTGTTTTAACCTCCTGAGTGCTGGAATTCTGGGCAGTTACCCCCACACCCAGCTTCTACAGCTTTTTTGACCCATGGGTTGTGATTCCATTGATTTTTTTGAAAGTTTCCTTGTTATCTGTCATGAACCTAGAATCATCTAATTTTCTAAGAAGTCCCATTTTCTTTTCTTTTTAGTAAAAAATGGTATCAGATATAATCTTGGCATTGGGGTTATTGAACATGGGTTAAATCATGTTATTTTGGTTTTCCCATCATGTCTATGTTATAGAGTAGTGTTGTTCCGAGAGCAGTTACTCATATTTGGATAGAGGAAGAAAGACACTTCTCAAAGATGTAACAAGGAGCCTGTATTTCTGTGTTTAAATTTTATTATTATTATGTATGTTCATGATATTTGGGTTGGAGTACAGTAAGAGTGGAGATCAAAAGAACTTTGTGAATCATCAGATCCTACCACAGAAGCCTATATTCAACAAAACTGGAAAATCTGGATATATGGACAATTTTCTAGACCGATACCGAATACCAAAGTTTAATCAGGATCAGATAAACCATTAAACAGTTCCATAACCCTTAAAGAAATAGAAGCAGTCATTAAAAGTCTCCCAACCAAAAAAAGCCCAGGACCAGATGAGTTAGTGCAGAATTCTATCAGGCCTTCAAAGAAGACCTAATACCAATACTCTTCAAACTATTCCACAAAATAGAAACAGAGGGAATACTACCCAATTCATTCTATGAAGCCACAGTTACACTGCATATTCTCCCTTGGAGATGGAATGGTTTCTGTCTAATCAGGAACTTGTCACAATTTCCTTTCATAGAGGACTTCATAAGAGATTTTTTTCTACTTCTATCATGTTTAATGTTCCAGATAGATTTTAAAAACTGGTTGAGTGCATATTACTTTTAGCTTCAGAAGATATCATGTATATTTAAGAGGCGTTTAACTATTATAAATTATTTTGATGACTTAAAAATGTTAATACTAAGTTGTATATTTTAAAATAAATTTTATTAGTTTAATTAAAAAAAAAAAAAGAGCTTTGTGGAGGCCTCTCCTTCAGTCATGGGTTCTGGGGATCAAACTTGACTTTATTAAGCTTGTGTGGCAAGAGCCATCTTGCACACCCAATATTTCTGTTTTAATGGTCAAAATGTCTGGCATAGTGGATATACTGTATTAATGATAAAGCATGGGTGTTTTGGTTCAGTTTGCCTTTATTACAACTTAAGAAAACCTTTTATTTATAAACATGACCTTTGACAGATTGCTTATACCATACTGCTATTTTGTTGTTTTTAAATCACTTAATATATTTTCTCATAGTAGTGATATAAATGATAAAACATCGTTAGACAGTGTCAATGGGCCTTCCCCCCCCCCCCCCGGTCGTCCTGGAGTTTGGACCACCAACCAAAGAATACACATCGAGGGACCCATGGTTCGGACCACATATGTGACAGAGGATGGCCTTGTTGGCCATTAGGGAGAAGAGAGGCCCTTGGGCTTGTGGGTGTTAGAGGTTCCAGAAAAGGGGAATGTCAAGGTGGGAATATGGGAATGGGTGAGCGGGTGGGTGGGAGGTGGAATTCCCTCATAGAGGCAGGGAGGGGGAGGGGATAGGTGGTTTCCAAAGAGGAGACCTAGAAAAGGGGAAACATTGGAAATGTAAATAAAGTATCAAAAATAACTTAATTAATTAATTTAAAAAATTGTTAGAATGAGTATTTCTAATACAAAAAGAAATATTAAATATCTCCTAGATCCAAATTTTTTGAATACTGACTTGATGCTACAAGTGGAAAATGGTAATGAAACTTCCTCATGCACAAACTCATCAAAAATGCTCTATAAAATTTGGAGCTGGTAAGCTGGCTCAGTAGTTATAGTCACTTCACTGCTCTTGCGGAGGACCTGGTTTGGATTTCCAGCACCTGGATCAAGCCGTTCACATCTGCCAGCTCTCGGTCCAGGGGTCTCTGAGACCCCTGCACACAACACATGCTGTGCAGACACATCCATAGAGGAGAAACACATTTTAAAGTGTATAAAGTTCATTTTCAGGCTTTCTCTCTAATATGTTTTTATATATGTGTGTATGTATATGTGTGTGTGTGTGTGTTACAAATGAATTTTGTGACTAGATTTGAGTCCCATTTCCAAGATATCACATGCATGCAGAAATTCAAAGACCAAGAGAGAGGCAAACTTTTTTGGTCTCAAACATTTCAGATACTCAACTTGTATTACATTCCCAGCTTTCCAGATCTCTTTTTATTTTCAGGACACACACACTCCTTTCCTTTTTGATGTTCCACTGAAATAGCATGTCTAGAGATCAGAAATGAATATATCGAATTGACTGAGAGGATGACAGTTGCACAGACCTTTGTTTGGGACTAGAAGGCCCAGTTGCGCCTTCTGCTCACCCCTCCAGACTTCACTTGTCCCTGCTCTTGACTGCTGATCACTGGCTTAATTCCAGGTAAAACAGCAGGCAGACTTTCTGTAGAGAAATTGGAAATGGCTAGGCATCCAAAGCCATGTTTGTTCTGACAGAGAGCCTACTGCCTTCCTGTTCTCCACTAGAAGAGTGCTGCTGTTAGCACCTGTCTGGCCCACACAGAGCTCTCTCTCCACCTCCCATACCTACAATCTAGCCAAAAAGCAGACCATCTTCACAGTAATGGAGAGACTCTAATAAGAAATCATCAGGCATGTGAGGAAAGCTTAATGTCAGGAAAAACAGACAAGATAACCAGGAAAAATGCCAATGCAATAAGCAGAAGTAATTACAGAGAACTTTATTTTTAAAAAGGAACTCTGTAGCATGTAGAGCTACAGAGACAGCACTTCCATTAAGCCACAGGAGGACAAACTGTCAGGTAGAAAGTGCACATCTAGTACAGAAATAATCAGTCAGCATGGCGTTTCTTGAAACTGGAATTCATGAGATAAACAAAAGCTCCATAATGAAGTCATTCATAGTGACAGCTATTAGACTGCACTCAAACTTTACCAGTAACCCTTACTATTTTAAGACTGTATAGTTCTACCCTAAGACTTTGAAGCTAATCCGAACATAATCTGCATCCTGCCAAAATGTTAAAAGTGGAAGCAAAAGGACTGGAGAGATGGCTCGGTGGATATGAGCCCTTCCAGAGGACAATTCCCAGAAGCCATATTGGATGGCTCACAACTACCTGTAACTCCAGCTGTAGGGAACCAGGCACTCTGGCCTCTGTAGGTACCCACACTCATGTGCACATACCCACACAGAGACATATACACTTACAAATAATTAAAAATAAACCTTAAAAAATGTTGGAGTTGAATAATTGATTTTAGGCATACGGGGTCTAAAGTTAACCTCTTGGAATTAGAAGAAATTAGTGGGTTATATGTTCACTATTAACTTTCTTAACTGAAATTCATCATTTAATTTTTCATAAAATATTTTTATTTGGGCATTTGTTCCTTTTATCCTGTTTAAAGGTATATTGTGGGGAAAGTGAGAAGAGATTACAAACAAAATAAGTAATTGTGGGATCATACTGCATATTAAATTATAGAGTGACTGTAGCAAACATAGACTATGCTTTTACATCGTTTATTCTGAGTAATCTCAAGTGTTCCATACATCACACATAGAACTAACATGTAATTTCCCATGTTTCCCTGGGACCCCTACATATCATCATAGCTGACTGATATGCCAATGACCAACAGGGCCAACATCATCAGTGTCTTCTCCCTTCAGTACTGGAATGACATCATCTGGCTTAAATTTAAAAGTATTCTGACTGCTATATTGAGAATAGACTTAGGGGTATAATACTAGGCATGGGTAGAAGAGGGTCAATTTGGCCAGTGCTAAAGTGCTGCAGGTGGAAAATGACCACAGCTTATCATTGTGGCAGTAGTGAAGTTGGTTGTTTGGGTCTCAGGTGAGCAACATAGGAATCAAAGTTTAATCCGAGTGATAGAAGAGTGAGTGGGTTGAAGGAAAAGCTCCGGATGAAGCTGTGAGCGTTAGAGTGCAGAAGCTTATTTGGCTTCCAACTAAAGATGCCAGTTACTTGGGTTGCTTCTTGGGTATATATGTATCTGTGGTTACAAAGGAAATCCAGCTTAGATAGAGAATTTGGGGATACTCAGCCTGTAAGTTCCTATTAAGGCCTGAGGCCTGAGTGAGATCACTCGGAAATGAACAGAGATAAGGAACCTTGCAGTCTAGGACTGGAAGGCCTGCCAGCATGGAAGGGAGGAAGGGAGGCTCAGAACGGACTGAAGGAGGACAGCCAGTGGGGGGCTAAGACCAGTTCTTTGATCTTAACTACTTTAAAAATAGAACTGTAAGATGTTTCTTTTAAGACAGGGTTTCTCTGTGTAGCTCTGGCTGTCCTGGAACTCACTCTGTAGACCAGGCTGGCCTTGAACTCACAGAGATCCACCTGCCTCTGCCTCCCGAGTGCTGGGATTAAAGTTTTGTACCACCACCACCCAGCTAGAAGGTGTTTCTTTAAGTTAGGGGCATAGTAAACGTTGTTGAGGTACCAGAGGAACACCAAATGAAAATTTGGACATCTCTGCTTTAGGTTTGTGCTGAGCAGTTTGCCTCTTATCTTTGCCTGTGCTGAAAAGTTTGAGTTCATAATTTTAAATACATTCAGGCTACATGCATTTGATAAAATATCCTGACGTGCACATTGAATAAATATATTTTAAATGAACTTACCTATGAAACGTCAGTAACAACTCTGCATGATTTTCTTCTTGCCTCCATAGGTATGGTCTGAATATGCGTTGTTTGGCAGCTCGGGTCAACTATAAGACTTTGATTATCATCTGTGCTCTATTCACTTTGGTCACAGTACTTTTGTGGAATAAGTGTTCCAGCGACAAAGCAATCCAGTTTCCTCGGCACGTGAGTGGTGGATTCAGAGTGGATGGATTAGAAAAACGATCGGTAGCATCTGAAAGTAACCACTATGCCAACCACGTAGCCAAGCAGCAGTCAGAAGAGGCGTTTCCTCAGGAGCAACAGAAGGCACCCCCTGTTGTTGGGGGCTTCAGTAGCAACGGGGGAAGCAAGGTGTTAGGGCTCAAATATGAAGAGATTGACTGTCTCATAAATGATGAACACACAATTAAAGGGAGACGAGAGGGGAATGAAGTTTTTCTTCCGTTCACTTGGGTAGAGAAATACTTTGATGTTTATGGAAAGGTGGTCCAGTATGATGGCTACGACCGATTTGAATTCTCTCATAGCTATTCCAAAGTCTACGCACAGAGATCACCTTACCACCCTGACGGTGTGTTTATGTCCTTTGAAGGATACAATGTGGAAGTCCGAGACAGAGTCAAGTGTATAAGTGGAGTTGAAGGTTGGTATCTGTTTGCTGTACTTGGATTTTTCTACCTTGATTATGTTAAGGACTAAGAAACCGAAGATGTTAGTTACACAACCACTATATAGCACAATAGGAAGAGTACTTTCATTGTTGCTCTGTCTCAGCAAGAAGGAACAGGTGAAGTGTAAACCTATTGAAACTTTCCAGTTGATGTGAGGTAAGGGCAGCAGTAAGACCAGACTGAATAAATAGGGTTATTCCATTAATCTGCCTCAGAGTCTCATTAGTGAGGTCAAGGTACCAAGCTCCAGAAATTGTGCTTCAAAACAACATAGGTACTAGGCCAGGGTTGTGACTCTGATACAGTGTTTGCCTAACATGTGCAAGGCCTAGAGTTCAGTCCCCACTATCACAGAAACACATATATGTAGCAATAAAATATATGTAGTCCCTGTACTGATACAGGGACTAGATGGGCAGGGAGACCCAGGCAACTGGTAAACTCTCTAGCACCTAAATTCTTTCTCCAAGTGTAATTTCCCAACATTAAATATTTTATCACTTAGTAAAAGGTCAGTTTATATATATAATCTTTTTAAAAATAAGTGATTACAAAGACGTACAATAATGTACAATCAGAGTAAGAGTTGAGCTTGAGCAATAGAACAAAACACACAGCATTAAAGCAGAAGAAAAGCTTCAGAGTTGCAGATAACCCTAAAACAGTGAAGAGTGGTCCTCAGAATGACTCCTCTGTGGCTGGGTTTTAGTGATCCGTTGTTTGTTTTTTATAGGTGTGCCATTATCTACACAATGGGGGCCTCAAGGCTATTTCTACCCAATCCAGATTGCACAGTATGGGCTAAGTCATTACAGCAAGAATCTAACCGAGAAACCCCCTCACATAGAGGTATACGAGACAGCAGAAGACAGGGACAGAAACATCAGACCTAATGAATGGACTGTGCCCAAGGGCTGCTTCATGGCCAGTGTGGCTGACAAGTCTAGATCTACCAATGTTAAACAGTTTATTGCTCCAGGTGAGTTTCATGCTCTATGTCTCTTTCATTTAAGTTGACCTTAACAAACTGGGGCACCTTTAAAATTTTTAATGTTCCTTTAAAAACATAGTAAAAAGCTCTTTATGTTACATAAATAAATGATGTTATCTAAGTAAAATCCCCCAAAACAGAACTAGGGGAGAAAAGTTGGTATTATGAAAAGGAGAATTTACTAGTGAAGAACCAAACTGAGGAGTGATACTAAAAAGTAGATGCAGCTATTGTGTACATCCTGGGGTCTGTATGCTCCAGAATGAAGTTCTTTGGTTGGTTTAGTCTTTGGGTCTGGGTTCTAGCCCAGGGCTTTGTACATAGTAAGTAAGCATTCTTCCACTGAGCATCCTTGGTGTGTGTGTGTGTGTGTGTGTGTGTGTGTGTGTGTGTGTG
>CM052706.1:56316667-56371480 GCA_028551405.1 Uromys caudimaculatus
TATATATATATATATATATATACACACACACACACACACACACACACACACACATACATGTTTGTGTGTGTATTTATACAGATGGATAGATAGATGATAGATAGATGATAGATAGATAGATAGATAGATAGATAGATAGATAGATAGATAGATAGATTGGTTGGTTCATGGCCCTAGCTGGCCTCAAACTCATTATGTAGTTGAGGATGAAATGACCTTGAACTCTTAATCTTTCTGCTTCTCTCCCAATGTTGAAATTGCAAGCATGTGCCAGCATACGTGGCTCTCTTCTTCTGTATTCATTCTTCGTTTGAGGGACATCTGGGTTGTTTCCAGCTTCTGACTTTTACAAATAAAACTGCTATGAACATGGTGTAGCATGTATCCTTATGGTATGGTGGGGCATCTTTTGGGTATATGCCCAAGAGTGGTATAGCTGGGTCTTCAGGTAGAACTATTAATGATTTTTTGAGGAATCACCAGATTGATTTCCAGAGAGGTTGTACCAGTTTGCAATCCCACCAGCAATGGAGGAGTGTTCCTCTTTCTTGACATCCTTACCAGCATCTGCTGTCACTTTAGTTTTTGATCTTAGCCATTCTGGTTGGTGTGACGTGGAATCTCAGGGTCATTTTGATTTGCATTTCTCTGATGACTAAGGACTTTGAACATTTCTTTAAGTGCTTCTCAGCAATTCAGTATTCTTCTATTGCGAATTCTCTGTTTAGCTCTGTACCCCATTTTTAATTGGGTTATTTGGATTTTTGGAGGTTAACTTCTTGAGTTCTTTATATATTTTGGATATTAACCCTCTGTCAGATATAGGGTAGTGAAGATTTTTTTACCCCAATCTGTAATTGCCAATTTGTCCTATTGATAGTGTCTTTTGCCTTACAGAAGCTTTTCAGTTTCATGAGGCCCCATTTATCAATTGTTGATCTTAGATCCTGGGCCATTGGTGTTCTGTTCAGGAAATTTCTCCCTGTGCCAATGAGTTTGAGGCTATTTCCTACTTTCTCTTCTATTAGATTCAGTGTATCTGGTTTTATGTTGAGGTCCTTGATCTCCTTGGACTTGGACTTTGTGCAGGGTGAGAAATAAGGATCTATTTTCATTTTCCTACATAAGGACTGCCAATTAGACCAGCAGCATTTATTGAAGATGCTTTCTTTTTTCCACTGTATGTTTTTGGCTTCCTTGTCAAAGATCGCGTGTCCATAGGTGTGTGGGTTTACTTCTAGGTCTTCAATTCTATTCCATTGATCAACCTGTCTGTTTTTATCACTATTGTTTTGTAGTGCAGCTTGAGGTCAGGGATGGTGATTCCCCCCAGAAGTTCTTTTATTGTTGAGAATTGTTTTGGCCATCCTAAATTTTTTGTTTTTCCATATGAAGTTGAGAATTGCTCTTTCCATGTCTGTGAAGAATTGTGTTAGAATTTCGATGGGGATTTCATTAGATTGCTTTTGGTAATATGGCTATTTTCACTATGTTTATCCTACCATTCCATGAGCATGGGAGATCTTTACACCTTCTGAGGTCTTCTTCAATTTCTTTTTTCAGGGATTTGAAGTTCTTGTCATACAGATCTTTCACTTACTTGGTCAGAGTTACACCAAGATATTCTATACTATTTGTGGCTATTGTGAAGAGTGTTGTTTCCCCAATTTCTTTCTCAGTCTGTTTATCATTTGTGTAAAGAAAGGCAACTGATTTGTCTGAGTTAATTTTAGATCCTTCCACTTTGCTGAAGTTGTTTATCAGCTGTAGGATTTCTCTGGTGGAATTTTGGTGATCACTTATGTATACGATCATATCATCTGCAAATAGTGATACTTTGACTTCTTCCTTTCCAATTTGTATCCCTTTGATCTCCTTTTGTTGTCTAATTGCTCTAGCTAGGACTTCAAGTACTATATTGAATAAATAGGGAGAGAGTGGGCAGCCTTGTCTTGTCCTGGATTTTAGTGGGATTGCTTCTAGTTTCTCTCCATTTAATTTGATATTGGCTGTTGGTTTGCTATATATTGCTTTTATTATATTTAGGTATGTACCATGAATTCCTGATTTCTCCAAGACTTTTAACATGAAGGGGTGTTGTATTTCGTCAAAGGCTTTTTCAGTGTCTAATAAGATGATAGTGTGGCTTTTTTCCTTGAGTTTGTTTATACAGTGTGTTACATTGATGGATTTCCGGGTATTGAACCATGCCTGCATCCCTACTTGATGGTGGTGAATGATGGTTTTGATGTGTTCTTGGATTCGGTTTGCAAGAATTGTATTGAATATTTTAGCATTGATATTCATAAGCGAGATTGGTCTAAAGTTCTCTTTGTTGGGACTTTGTGTGGTTTAGGTATCAGAGTAACTGTGGCCTCATAGAATGAATTAGGTAGTGTTCCTTCTGTTTGTATTTTATGGGATAGTTTAAGGATTATTGGTGTTAGCTCTTCTTTGAAGGTCTGGTAGGATTCTGCACTAAACCTTCTGGTCCTGGGCTTTTTGGGGTTGGGGAGTTTTTGATGATTATTTCTATTTCCTTAGAGGTTATGGGACTGTTTAGTTGACCTGACCTTGATTTAACTTTGGTACATAGTATCTGTCTAGAAAATCATCTAAATTTTAAAATTGAATGATCTAGAACCTCATGCTTATAATTAGCTTTCCCAGAGCATTCTTTTCCTTCCTTTTCACAGCCTCCCCTCCTTTCTCTCCTGTTTGGCTGTTTTCTCCCAGGCTTCTGCTGAGTGCTTCCTCCCCACCATGTTTCCTACCTCATCCAGTAGGGCTGTTTCTCATCTGAGGTAGTAAACGTGTTGACAATGAGTGAATAAGTGGTAGTAGTTGTATGTAAGGAGACTGACTTAAAGACTGTTCTGTTTTCCTAGCTTTACTGAGTGTAACTGACAGATGAATTTGTATATATTTAGGGTGTGCAATATGATGTTTTGAAGCAGATACATGATGAAAATTGTTTACCAGGATCAAAATAGATAGTTTATACAGGACTAGAAGTCAACACCCATGTCAGGTGGGTATTTCTACTAATCTGTCAATGAACATGGGATATCTGTCACCAACATACCTCTTTGAGATAGTAATTTTGTCTTCTTTGGTAAGTGTAGACCCTGAAGTGGGATTCCTGGTTCACCTGAGTTCTGGGTTTAGTTTGGGGGGAGCCTTTATACAAATTGCTGTAACGGCTGTACCAATTTACATTATGACTCGAAGTGCACAAAGATCCTTTTCCCCCACAGCTGCAGCAAAACTTGTTGGTGTTTGTGCTTTCCTTGATAGTCCTAGTGCATGGTGGGTGTTCTTTTGCTGTGGTTTCGTTTGTACTTCCCTTGGGATAAGGGTTGGATACCTTTGCATATAACCTGTGGCTGTTTGTGACTTTGGAGATTGTCACAAATTAATTAAAGATTTCTTTCATTTATTGCTTCTGTTTTCTATTCAGTTCCTTATATATCATGGATATTAACCCCTTCTCAGATCTATAATGTGCAGGTATTATTTACCCCTTCTCAGATCTATAATGTGCAGGTATTCCCTCCTGTTTTTATTTTTCCTCTTTTCGTTTAGTTGATTGCTGTACTTTATAGTTTGATACAGTCTCACTCTTTTGTTTGGTTTTGGTGGTGGTGATGGTAGTTTTGGTACTTGTGCTTTTAGTGTCAAATCTAGAAAATAATTGGCAGTATGTTTGTCCTCCTTTGTTAATGTACACGTGTGCTGTCTAGACCGAACAGAAAGTTTTAGTAGCTCCTGAAAATAACTGCTCAGAAAATAGACTCCATGGGCTTGTGGGATTCCAAATAGCGGGGAAGTCAAAACGTCTGTTAGTATATTGGAAGGAG
This sequence comes from Uromys caudimaculatus, assembly GCA_028551405.1. Taxonomy (NCBI): domain Eukaryota; kingdom Metazoa; phylum Chordata; class Mammalia; order Rodentia; family Muridae; genus Uromys; species Uromys caudimaculatus. The sequence goes on from CM052706.1 coordinate 56,320,528, forward strand.
GAGACCCCAGACAGCAGGGTGTTCTAAGGCGAGCATAGAACTTTGCCTGCTGTGTTTTCTGTTTGCACACCATCCATTCCTCACTCAGACCCCACTGTAGTCTGGCAGATTATATGACTTTGCAAGTATGGCCAAAAGGAGGACATTGAAAGACTGTTTCCTGTCACTGTTGGGAAGACTCCAGTTGTTGACTGGTTGAGGACTGTGACTTCTTATCAATCTTCTGTATCTCAGAGCCCTTTTGTTAGTGTTAAGGGTTTAGAGAAATTAATAATTGAACCTTTAGAAAGGTTCGTTCATTACTGAATCCTTTAGATTCATCTGGTATATTAAGATATAATAAGAGAGCCGGGCAGTGGTGGCGCACGCCTTTAATCCCAGCACTTGGGAGGCAGAGGCAGGTGGATTTCTGAGTCCGAGGCCAGCCTGGTCTACAGAGTGAGTTCCAGGACAGCCAGTGCTACACAGAGAAACCCTGTCTTGAAAACAAAAACAAAACAAAGATATAATAAGAGGATTGATTAGACTATGTCACTTAATTCAATTTTTATAAATAAAATTAAAAATTAGAACAGAATTCTGGGAGGAAATGGATTTTAGCTTCCCTTCCTCTGGGCTTTAAAGATGGGGCATTGTCTCCAGTCTGCCAGAACAGGTGTAATACTTAATATGGATGTCAGATGAATGAGGTATTACCCTAAGATTTAAAAAAAAAAAAAAGACCCAGCAGAGTCTACTGTGCGAGTGTAACTTAATCCCGTGTGATTCACATGTCAGTTCAGAATCCTACAGCGTATCAGGTAGTTGAACACAAGCCCCAGATTTCACTTTACTGGACAGGAGGAGAGTACTTGTTAGAGACAGCAAGCATGGTGACATCTTGACAGATAAAACTAAGTTCCTCCTATCATGGTCAAGTTTTAAGACGTCACCCAGGCATTATTTGATTTGTATGTCAACTGTGGTGTTCTCATTCTTAATACAATTTCTATAATTGTCTACTTTATCAAATGAAGTCATCAAGAGCTTTGGGCCATGCGTATTCTGGTGTATACTGGTGGAATCCAGTGTTGAGACATTTGACTCCACATGCTGACGCTGTCCAGGCAGATCTGATCTTTGCTCCTGAATATCCTCTCAAGGACTGATAGCAGCAGACTCCTGCTTTTATGGCTAGGTCTAAGAGAAGGAACCTCTGTTGGATATTCTTTTGAGCATATGTTTTCAGTGTCACTTGTCTTTCTTCTTGGTACTTGGGCCCAGAAACCTGAATTAGAGACCTTGCTGTACTTGTTTAACCTCACAAAACCTGCAAGTCTTCACCTTTAAAACAGAAATAATCTGTATTTACCAACCTCAGGACCAAATGACAGTCTGTATGGGGGTGTGTTTGGGAAATTTAAGCCATGTAAGGATGTTCATATTTCCCTTTGCTGTTTTGAAGTTTGTGCTGCAAGCATTGTTTATTTATGTGCTGTGCGTGCCTCTGGGTGTCATCCTTGCTGCAATTTGGTTTTAATATGCACAGTGTCTTTGATAACTGTTAGGTGAGTATCATTCAAATGGTCATCCTGCTAAGAGCCAATCAGCACTGTACTCTGGCTATACCAGAGAAATTTCATATTTCATAATTTGCTAAATAAAACAGCTTTTACCATTTTATTATCATGTGGTAATTAGGTGGAAAAATCACCATCATTTGTCACTGTTCTAAGCTACTATCTTTTTTAAATTGTCAAAATTATACTGCAAAGTTAATATTGTCTCTGCTAACACTTGAAACTGGGACTTGGAAAGGTCTGTTTTGCCTTTTCAGAACCTCTGGCAGAGCAGGAATTGTGAAGGGTTTTTTTTTTTAACCCACTTCCCTCTTTTTATCTTCTATAGGAGCCCATTGTTTAATGTCCAGTAATTTTGTTCACAGTTCCAGAGACTATAAAGAATAAACATCATTTTCAACATCAAATTAAGAGCCAGACTAGACATTCTAGGTTCTGTCCTTTGTATTTGGCAGGTTACTTGACTGTGTATCTCAGTTACACATCTGTAAAGTGGGAATAAAGCAGTGCATACTCAAAGCTAAGCGGACACCAAATAAGGTCAGAAATGTAGGACACAGAATATAAGGAGCAAATACAAACTGCATTAGAAATGAAATTCCATATGTAGCCATTCTGTCTGAAACTTTGACTCTCTTGTAATAATATGCATTGAATCAGCTTTGGGCTATTTTTTTTCTCCTTTTTATAGAATAAATGTACTAGAATAATCAGTGATCCTTGATCAGTTGGCATCAGGTCTAGAAAAGACAGTTTTATCAGCAATTCTTAGTTATTTGCTCAGAATCCTTCCTGTAAATCAGACAGGGTCAAAGGTAGGGAGAAGCCATCGTTAATTTTATGGAGTTAATTTTGTGTGGTCAGTAGTTGTCAAGGATAAACTACAATTAAGTTTTAAGTATAAAAATACTTTATTCTAACCAGTCCTTGGTCTGTTCCCTACAGAAACCAGTGAAGGTGTGTCTTTGCAGCTGGGAAACACAAAAGACTTCATTATTTCATTTGACCTCAAGCTCTTAACAAATGGGAGTGTGTCTGTGGTTCTGGAGACCACAGAAAAGAATCAGCTCTTCACTGTGCATTATGTCTCAAATACCCAACTAATTGCTTTTAAAGACAGGGACATATACTACGGCATTGGGCCCAGAACTTCATGGAGTACAGTTACCAGAGACCTGGTCACTGACCTCAGGAAAGGAGTGGGCCTTTCTAACACAAAAGCTGTCAAGCCAACCAAAATCATGCCCAAAAAGGTGGTTAGGTTGATTGCAAAAGGGAAGGGATTCCTGGACAATATTACCATCTCAACCACAGCCCACATGGCTGCGTTCTTTGCTGCTAGTGACTGGCTAGTGAGGAACCAGGATGAGAAAGGTGGCTGGCCAATTATGGTGACCCGGAAGTTAGGGGAAGGGTTTAAATCTTTAGAGCCAGGATGGTACTCTGCCATGGCACAAGGGCAAGCCATCTCTACCTTAGTCAGGGCCTATCTTCTAACAAAAGACTATGTATTCCTCAATTCAGCTTTAAGGGCAACAGCCCCATACAAGTTTCTGTCAGAGCAGCATGGAGTTAAAGCCGTGTTCATGAACAAACATGACTGGTATGAAGAATATCCAACTACACCTAGCTCTTTTGTTTTAAATGGCTTTATGTATTCTTTAATCGGGCTGTATGACCTAAAAGAAACAGCAGGGGAGAAGCTTGGGAAAGAAGCAAGGTCCTTGTATGAGCGTGGCATGGAGTCTCTTAAAGCCATGCTGCCCTTGTATGATACTGGCTCCGGAACCATCTATGACCTCCGCCACTTCATGCTTGGCATTGCTCCCAACCTGGCCCGCTGGGACTATCACACCACCCACATCAACCAGCTGCAGCTGCTCAGTACCATCGACGAGTCCCCAATCTTCAAAGAATTTGTCAAGAGGTGGAAAAGCTACCTTAAAGGCAGTAGGGCAAAGCACAACTAGAGCTCGAAACCAAAAGTGCATTCCAGCCTCTTCTGAGCTCAAGGGCCGAGCTGTGTCCGCGGCAGAGCTCAGCAGCACGGCGCACATTTTTAAGTGCTGTGTGTTCTAGGTTTGTGAGTCACAGCACTGTGAGAAGAGACCCTTAAAGTTAGTCTTCAGAAACAGTTGCATTCCATGGGTCAGGTGCTTAGAAAGGGAGGCAAGGAAAGTGCTCAGTCAGTGCACTGAACAAAGACGCACTCTGCCCTGCTCATCAGGTAGGCCTCCATGCAGAGTCGCTCTCAGTCTGGGGAAGATACTGGTAAGTCACTGCTGCTAGTCTGCTGCCCAGCACTTACCTAAAACTTAGTATGGAGTGCTTTTAAAATGTGATTATTTATATTTATACTGAAAGCAGGCTTTTAGAAATCAGTGTGCTGTACTGCAGTAAACATGTGTGTATAGCCTGGATTGTGGACTGTTTTTAAAAGTGTTTCTTTCCCGTAGATTCATTTCTTGAGAGGGAGTGAGCATTTGTTGCATTTGTTCAATTATATATGGAAAATATTTTGAATTATGGTTCTCTTGAAGTCTGTATATCTAAACACAGCCCGTGTTCAGGTTTCATGGTCACATATATAAGCACAACTAAAATGAAACTTGTTGACTGCACAAGAAATTACAGATATGCTGTGTTTTATGAAACTTGGTCTACACTCAGTAAAAGTTTGATAATCGTCTTCCCCACCTCTGCTCCAGTGCAGTGTGTCTGTGTCACTATCTAGAAGGCTGCACTTCATTTCCTACTGTTCTTAGTAGTTCTGTCCATTGAGAGGTCGTTACCCAGAATGTTAGCTATAAGCCTAAACTTGTGACAGACTTAATGATTTGAAACTGACCATTGGTACTTTCTCCTTAAAAGAGAAGCACTGGTCATGTTCAGGGGTCACAGGAAAGTCTCTCCTGCCTGGGTTGTTACCATGGCTTTTCACGTCATCGTTTGTCCTCGCTGTTTCTCTGAAGCTTTATTTTGAGTGATTCCAGCATTGAAACAGAAGAGATGCTGCCGTGTCTGCTGTCTGGGTGCCCTCAGATCTGTAAGTGAGTTTCAGAGTCCTCATGCCACAGACAGTGTCTGCTGTAAGGCTTCAGGCATTAGGTAAGAGCAACAGGATTGGTTTTGCTCTGGTTTTTGTTTAGAGTGCGATAATATGGAGACAGTTGGGTAACATGAGCCTCACACTTTCTAGAGACAAACAATGGAGCTTATCCATGCTGTTGGTCAGATGCATGTTTAAGACGAGGGGATGATTTGCCCACCCATTGTACTTCTGTTGAATTCAGCTAAAAAGTGCTGTTGAAACTGGAATACACGCACACATACACGTGCACATACACGTGCACACGTGTGTGCGAGCACACACACACATACACACACACACACACACACACACGCTGATACATATGTATCAAAGCATCAAAGGAGGGAAGAAAGAAGATCTGTACTGAAAACAATATTAAACTGTTGAAAAATAAGCGTAGACTCCCAGTTTCTGTGACCACACCCTACTTCAGCCTACAGCGTAATTAGTGTGGTCATTAGGTTCCACAGCTTTTACCTCTGTGGGTCTCACACACTAGGTGTTTCGGCAACATCTGAACATGCACATTTTGTCTCAGCAATAAAAATGAAGATTCCCTTTTTATTTTCAGTACTTATGTTCAAAACACTGTTCACTATCAGATTTGTTACTGGAGTGGTCCTAACTTCTGCTTTCTGTTTGCATACTGGTCTTCAGATGAGAGGAGTCAGTGAAATCATCCTGGAACTGATTTTGTGACAAACACCAGTGCCTTACCAATGTGGTTGTCCTTTTCCACTGAAGAGGGAAAGTTGTTTTGTTTTATTTGGTTTTGGTTTTGATGTAGAAATGGCAGTTTGCTGTTGCTTTTCCACTGCCTTCCACATGGCAACAGCTCCTTGACTTGTCTTGTGATCCCAGAATTCCCTAAGAGGTCACACTGAGCCTGTAACAGCACTGTCAGTGCTTGGCTTGTCAGACATGAGGATGCCTCTGTGTCACCTGGAGGTTAACAAAATGAGACTCTGGGTGTGCAGGAAGTGTGCCTGTGAGGCGGAATCCCCAGCATGTTTGACAGCTGGGAGAACCGGGCATGTGTAGAGGAGCACTGCCTGGGACCCATGTGTTTCTGCCTCCAGAAAACCACAAAGTTCCCTAGGTTTTTAAATCATGTAAATGTTTACTTATCCTGAGTACAGAGAGAATGGGGAGGGTATTTTCAATTTTTGTTGTGATTCTTTTTTTTTTTTTCTTTAAAGGTAGTGGTTTGGTTCACTTATCTGAGTTAGCTTCCATGTTGAATCTGTTGCCATTTCAGTAGTAAAACAGCCAAAAGTTTCTAGCAAAGGGCAGGTTTGACCCTTTAGGAGTTCCTGTATATAACGGCTTCATCCAAGAGCCACACAGCATCTGTGAGCAAGTGCAGAAATGTCACAAGCACTCTCCAGATGTGGTGGGCCTCTGTCTTTGTTGGTGTACAGACTCTTACCAAAAGCTGCTGGTTTGTTCTTGTAATTGTTTCCTTGCTTCTTCATTGTACATGTGGGGTATATGCCATGTGTCAGATATGCAATAATGTGTTTACCGGATGCCCTTCTGGAGGGTGTCCTCTGTACAGCTGTACAGCCGTGCAGTTCAAGCACAATGTGCACATGTTAGTTTTATATATAGCAAAACTTGATTTTTCAAATGGAAAGGTATTTTGTTTCTATACAAAGTTAAATGGGTTGTTTGTGCTTCATGTAAAGCTGCTTTATAAAATGTAAAATAAAGTTTTTATCTAGAAAAGAAATGTACTTGGATGTTTCTCTTCTTTTTTTGCTTAGTTTCTGATTATGTGAACCCAGCAAGCATTTGACCAGTATTTCTTGTTGAATCTGAAGACAGGGAGCCAGAGTACACAGGACAGGTTCAGAAAATAAGTGCTCTACTGTACTCAGTAAGGAACTGAAGCCCATGTCAGGGCTCTGGGGTGAGGACAAGTGGAAGTAGGGAAGGGGCAACTGGAGCAAACACTCAAACCCCAGCTGGGTGTGAGCATGTCCTCCCAGGTTACAGCCGGGAGTTCCATGCTGCCTCTCATCTTTCTGTACTTGCCTCTTTAGAATGATCAGCACTGCCTATTATTCTCTGTGGCTTCATTTTACTAAATTCCACATACAAATCTATGCTGGACTCCAGTTGATCACCAGTCAGCTGTTAGCTTTCAGTGGTCATGCAGGTCTCAGCTGTTCCTCTCTCTTAGAGCTGTCCCTTGTCTTCCACCTTATTTGAGAAACAGTTGTGTGGTCACAAGCAGTCTTAGACCAGAGTAGATCATGGACTGCTCTTGCTTTGATTTTGCAGTTTGTGGCAAAATTAAGAGTTGACAATGAATCTCATACTCATTTCTTCATCGCCCTTGAGGTGCAGGTCCTCCAAGCCACCGAGGTCTTGATACCTGAAGAGCGCTTCTTTACTGCCTGGGTGCTGGACAGTCCTAGCTAGACCATTCAGTCTCTCCAGCAAGAATCCAAAATTGAGTTAGAACTTTTAGACTAAAGTAAAAAGAAAAGCAAAGGTGGAAAACCAATCTCGGCAGGTCTCCAAGTCCTGGATCCAGTGCATTCAGAGAGCAGTGGGCTTCCACTCAGGTCCCATGTATGTCTTTACATCATCCCCTGTGTGCTGGTGTTGGCTAGATTGGGTTTCTGTGACTTAGAACAGTTGAGGCCTCATGAATAGTAGTGCCTCCACTGTTGAGGAAGTGGTCTTCAGAGGTACATTTCTTCATCCGCTAGGGCTACTGTAACAAAATAACACAGGCCGGGGTAGCTTAAGCAGCAGAAATTCATATTCTCAACTCCAGAAATGAGAACTCTATAAAATCAAGTTGTAGGTAGGGTCGGTTTCTTTTGAGGTTGCTTTTCCTTCTTTCTGTCTTCTTCCCATTTCCTCCTATGATTTTCTATGTTGTCTGAGTCCTAATCTCATAAGGAGACTAGTCCCACTGGATTAAGGACTATTCCTATGACCCTGTTTTTATATGTATCTTCACATACAGTCATATTTTGATATATTGAGGCTTAAGACTTCGACGTGCCAATTTAGGGGCAAGGTGTCACAATTCAACCCATAATAACCACTCTTCACACAGAACACAGAATGACCATTTGGTAACCACCGAAAGTCCCAACTCAGGTGCTTAGAGAACACAAATGGGGCAAAGATTCTTTTTTTTTTTTTAACATCCAGACCAGAGTTACCCCTCCCTCCTCTCCTTCCAGTCCTTCCCTCCAACCCCCACCCCCAACTCCTCTGTTTCTCTTCAGAAAAGGGCAAGTCTCCCATGGATATCAACCAGCAATGGTATATCAAGTTGCAACAAGAGGAGGCACTTTCTTTCCTATTAAGACTAGATGAGGCAACGCAGGAGGAGGAAAGGGTCCCAAAGGCAGGCAAGAGAGTCAGAGTCAGCTCCAGCTCCCAGTAAGAAATCCCACAAGAAGACCAAGCTACATCACTGTAACATGAATGCAGATGGCTAGGTCAGTCTCATGCAGGCGCCCTGATTGGCAGTTCAGTCTATGTGAGCCCCTCTGAGTCCAGGTTAGTTGATTCTGTGGGGTTTATTGTGGTTTCCTTGACCCCTCTGCCTCCTACAAATCCTTCCTCCTCTAATGCAGGATCCCCCAAGCTCTGCCTGGATCTGCTTCTTTTTCCATCAGTTACTGGATGAAGCCTCTCTGATGACAATTTGGCTGTGGACTATCATTAGGCATTATTTCATTGTTTTGTTTTTTTCTTTTACCAGTCATGTTTGGCTCTATCCTACATCTGAAGGCTATCCAGCCTCAGGTTCTTGGCCCTCCAGGCAGTATCAGGGTGTGCTCCCTCTCTTGGCGTGGGTCTCAAGCTGGACCAGCCATTGGTTGGCTACTTGCACAATTTCTGCACCGCCTTTACCCCAGCACGTCTTCTAGGCAGGACAAATTGTAAATCTGAGGTTTTGCGGCTGGGTTGGTGTTCCAGTCCCTCTGCTAGGGATTGCGGGATTTGGCCAGTTCATGCTTCCTATTCCCCATTACTAGGAGTCTTAGGGTGACCCTCACAGATTTCTGGGAGTTTCCATTGCACTGGGTTTTTAGCTTGTCCCAGAGATGCCCCCCAACCCCGATTCCCGTTGTCTCTCCCAGTGCTATCTACCTCCATCCTCCCCATACCTAATTCCTCCTGTTCCCACCTCCCGCCACTTTGGAAATCAATACAGCAGTTTCTCAGAAAATTGGGAATTGATCTACCTCAAGACTCCGCTACACCAGTCCTGGCAAAGAATGCTTCACCATACCACAAGAACGCTTGCTCAACTATGTTCATAGAAGCTTTATTTGTAATAGCCAGAAACTAGAAACAACCTAGAAGTCTATCAACCAAAGAATGGATGAAGAAAATGTAGTACATCTACACAATGAAGTATTATTCAGCTTTAAAAAAAAGACAATATGAGATTTGTAGGCAAATTGATGGAAACAGAAAAAATCATCCTGAGTGAGGTAACCCAGACCCAGAAACACAAACATGGTGTGTACTCACTCATAAGTGGATAATAACCATGCTATAATCCACAGACCCCAGAGAAGCTAATTAACGGGGGGGGGGGGGCATGACTCTCACTGTGCAGGGGAAATAGAATGGACTTATCCAGTGGATGGCAATGGGGGGGTCAGTGTCTGGATGGGGGCAGAGATTCTTTCTTAGAGCTCAGGCAGCAAAACTGCATAGCTCACTACCTCATCAGGAACTTTGTCTTTGATCCTGTAGTTTTAATTCTCTCATAGTACTGTCCAGAGACAACACACTGTTCTTAAGAGGGTTGTTTTGTTTGTAAACTGACAAGGCAAAAGTGACATTTTTAAATTGTACCATCAGAAACGGAAGAGATGGCTCAGTGGTTAAGAGTCCCCACTGCTCTTGGACAGCACCTGAGCTCAGTTCCCAGCACACACGTCAGGCAGCTCGCAAACACCTGTGATTCCAGCTCTCAGGGATCTGATGCCCTCTACTGACCACTGAAGGCACTGCACTTACACATACACATGCTCAGACACACATATTCACATGTCTTAGGGTTTCTATTCCTGCACAAACATCATGACCAAGAAGCAAGTTGGGGAGGAAAGGGTTTATTCAACTTACACTTCCATGCTGCTGTTCATCACCAGAGGAAGTCAGGACTGGAACTCAAGCAGGTCAGGAAGCAGGAGCTGATGCAGAGGCCATGGAGGGATGTTTCTTACTGGCTTGCTTGCTTCCCCTGGCTTGCTCAGCTGGCTTTCTTATAGACCCCAAGACTACCAGCCCACAGATGGCACCACTCACAAGGGGCCCTCCCCCTTGATCACTAATTGAGAAAATGCCTTACCGCTGGATCTCATGGAGGCATTTTCTCAACTGAAACTCCTTCCTCTGTGATAACTCCAGCTTGTGTCAAGTTGACACAAAACCAGCCCGTACAGCACCTAATTTAAACATCTTGTACTGGAGAGAAAACTCAACAGTTAAGAGCACTTCTTGCTCTTGCAGAGGACCCAAGTTCAATTCCCAGCACCCACATGGTGTCTTACAACCATCCTTAACTCCAGTTCTAGGGATTCTTATCCACACAAGTGGTGTGCTTACATAGATGTGGGTAAGACAACAATAGGTAACTCTAATAAGAGGAATATTTTTACAAAGAATTTTAGGGCTGGAGAGATGGCTCCCTGTCTAAGAGTGGATATTAGTTACTCTTTCAGAACAATTCCCTGCATGCATGTCAGGTAGCTCAGTACTGCCTGTGACTCCAGATCAAGAGGATCTCACACCTCTGGCCTTCAAGGGCATCCCACACATATGGCATACACACACAAATTAAAACTAAATATTTTTAAAAGAATTTTTTAAAATATGCTAACATATACTACATTTTTATTTTGAATACAGAATTTAGAGTTACCCCTAAAGCCATAGAGGGGTTGGAGAGATGACTCATTCAGTAAAGCATTTACAATGCAAGTGTGAGGACCTAAGTTCCTATCCCAGCATGCACTAATAAGCTGGACACAGTGGGGAGGCAGAGGCAGGAGCATCCCTAGGGCTCCCTGGCCATCCAGTCTAGACAGTCATCCCACTCCAGGTTCAGTGAAAGACCCTGATTCTAAAACTAAGGTTGGAAGTTATTGAAGAAGACACCAGTATCTGGCTTTTACACATACTTTCAGGTGCATGTGTAGACACACACAAACACACACACAGGACATAGATAAGTACTTGAAAATTGCAAATAGGCTATTTTTCTTCCTTTTTCTTTAATACACAATACAAATGCTTTAGCAGTTGTAGTCACCTCATGGACCAACTGATGGATATCCAGGACCCAGCAGCAAGGTCAGCACAGCCTCCAAACCTCTCTTTCTGACCCCAGAAGAGTAAGCATATCACCCTCTTGCATAGGGCCTTTCACAATGCAGATATTGGAGCCACTGGTATCATTGATAAATTCCACACACACCTGTGTGCACTGTCCTGCAGAAACCTTTCCAGCCTGGCACTTTGGTTACTCTGGCCAACATGGTAGTCTGTATGTGACTCTTGTTCACAGCAATCTAGTAGACAGTAGAATTTCTTTCTTAATGGCAGTGTTTTGGGGGGGGGGGTGTTGCTGTTTAACAGCTTTTGGACAGGGCCTCACTATATTGCCCTGGCTGCATTGGAACTCAGTATACTGACCAGGCTGGCCCTGAACTCACAGAAATCAACCTTCCTCTGCTGCCTGAGTACTGAGATTAAAGACACATGCCACCACGCCTGGCTTTAATAACAATTTTTAATCCCAAATTCTCATTTTTATAAACTGTTTAAAACAGTCAACAATCTAGGGATAAAACACTGATCTCCATTTTACCAGCCCATTAAGGATGTCAGGTTGAAATGGATGTGCATTTAAATGTTGTGTTGGTGATGAATTTGAATGTTTGCTGCTCCGTTTCTGGTGAAGAGAAATACATTTACCATCTGGAGCAAGTGATCGATCATTCCCATATGTAAATTGCACTTCCTGAATGTTAAGGAGCAGCCACTCAAAGTTGCTAATCTCCAGGAGTCGAAGGATTTTTGCGAAATGATAGGACTTCGGAAAGTCATTAAGGAGCAGTAACAGCAGCAAACGGGCAGAGAAAAAGACCGTGAGGGACAGAGCCAGCAGCTCCCACGGGAGGCGAAAGGTTAGGCAGGTGGTGTTAGGTAGCCCAGGGCTCATGGCAGCTGAGAACCAGTTGGAGGAGCTGGTGCCTGCCTGGGATTTTGCTCCAGGATAAAACTGAAGGAGGACAGCTTTGGCTCCCTTCGGAGGCCACATCTCAGAGATCTGCATATTGGATATTTACATTACGATTCATAAGAGTAGCAAAATTAGAGTTATGAAACAGCAACAAAAATAATTTTATGGTTGGGGGTCACCAAAACATGAGGAGCTCCATTAAAGGGTTTCAGCATCAGGAAGGCTGAGAACCACTGAGTTAGAGAGATGACTCAGCTGGTAAAGGCTTGCTGGGAAAGCATGTGGATCTGGATTCGAATCCCAGGTAAAGCTGGGTGTGGCGGTGTGCGCCTGTAATTTACTGGAGAGGCAGAGACAGGTGGATCCTTGAGGCCAGCCAGCCTAGCCAAATTGTTAAGCTAAAGGTTCAGTGGAACACCCTGACTGTATTATTTATTTACTTTTAAAAATATAATTGTTTATTCTTATTTTATATGTATCAATATTTGCCTGCAGGTATGTGTCTGTGCGTCACATGCACACTGAAACGTGGAAAGGGCACCAGATCCCCAGGAACTAGAATTACAGATTGTTGTAAACAGCTATGTGGGGGAAGAATTGAACCCAGGTCTTTGCAAATTATCAAGTGCTCTTAACCATAGACCCTGTCTCTAAAAGAGAGCGCAGAGTGATGTGAGAGAGAGAGAGAGAGAGAGAGAGAGAGAGAGAGAGAGAGAGAGAAAGAACCTCTGACACAGAGAGAGAGAGAGAGAGAGAGAGAGAGAGAGAGAGAGAGAGAGCGCTATTTCTTGTATCTAGTATCTAGAAACCCTGGTGTCTATTGCTTTTAGACCTAGAGAGGACAGTAACTCCCGGGGTGACCTGAAGCTGAAGTCTTGTCTATAAACAAATATGTAGCAAACTGCACAATTTGAATTTGATGCCTGATATCATTTTTAACATCTGGGATATAAATTCTCTGGAACTGAGTTGACTACAGTGGGAAACCCCAACAAACTCCCACTTCCATCTGTACAGCAAGTCGAGATGAACAGGAGGCGGCGTCTTGCTTCCCTGGCCCCTGCAGGGGGTGCCGTCTCCATGGGACTGGTTCCGTGGCAGCACATTGGCCCAGTAGGCATGATGTTTTAGGTTTAGCTCCCAGCCCTACAAAGAGGGAAAGTATAAAAAGTTACAAATTCAAGTTAGAGTTAGAGTTAGGGCACCTCCACAGCATCTGCCTGCTGTGTACTTTCTACAGTCCTTCCTTATAGTGTACTTTGTCCTGGGAGCACCCTAGACAGAGGAGTGGGAGCCATACAGATCCATACAGTCCCGGAGGAGGGTGGTGCTGCCTTCACGTCTGTTTCAATCTAGAAATGAGCTCAGGAGGTTGGGCCCTGGGGTGCATCTTGCCTCTCAGCTTGTCCTGTCAGCCTCAGGCTTGGCTCTGAAGGAGAGAAGGGACTGAGTCTCCTTTCCCTCTTTTTGGTTAACAGTTCTGGATCGCTTCTGAGCTCACACCCATAACCACACTGGGCAGGGTACCTGTCTGTTCCTGTTCTCTCGGTTCCTAATGTGTTATGAGCCATTTTCCTCTTTTCAAGGAGTCCTGTCTCTCTGTCGGACTAGGGTGTCACCCAGGGGAGAGGCTAAGCCTCCATCAGACTAACACTGCCTCAAAGCTACTGCTTCTCATATCCCTTCAAACCTGTCTGTTCCCCCGGAGTTCATACAGTTTGCTGGTGACTATTCAGTCATGGTCATGGATTAGAGTGAACCCCGGGGTGCATAGCCTTCTGGGAATACAGAGCCCTCTGCAAGCCTGGTGAACACAACCAACCTGCAGGAAGAAGCCAGATGGATTGTCAGGGAACTCACAAACCAGTCTGGGTTAGCCTGATCCTTTGCTTGGTTCTATCCCTCCTGCTCCCTCTCCCCCTCCTCCTTTTTGTGGTTCATGTAGCTCAGGTTAGCTTCCAACACTGTCTAGCTAAGGATGACTTTGAATTCCTAATCCTTCTGCCGCTACATCCCAAGTGCTAGAATTTCAGAGGTGTTCATCTGAGCCCAGCTCAGTCTGACCTTTCCAGTACACACACTGATTCACCCAAAAGATACTGGACCCACTCATAACAACCTGATTTGTTCTTGGGTTCCAAAGAAAAATGTGCGCATCTTGGTTGGGAAAGTGGGATTCTGGTGTGAAGATGGCAACCTTGCTCTTTCTCTCAGTCTCCCTTCTTCCCCCTCCCCCCCCCTTCCGAATCAGACTGCCCTGGAGGGTGAACCATGAGCTGCCTTGTAAGTTCTCCTCATCATCTGGCTTTGGTACCCACAGCACAACCAGGGGCCTCTTGGGAGCATTAGGAGAAGAGGCAATGAATGGGTACTGGGTCACTGCAGAGGTGACAGTGAATGGGGCCTGGCCCTAAGGTCTCCCTGGTGGACTCCTCCTGCTAGGCTGCTATTCCTGTCTCCCTCTTTGGCTCTTTCTCCTCCAGAGTAGTCTCTGAATAGATGGACGAAATCGTTTGCTGAAGGCTTTCTGTCTGGGTCACAGTCACTCAGTTGGAGCAGCCAGTTCTAATCATTGTGCCTAGCCCTCCAGTGACAGCCCGGCACCTGCCTGCGCTGTAAGCAGATCTCACGGTGAATTAATTTTTTTCAAATGACTAATTGAATTTAAATAGACTGAGAGGAAAAGGTTGTCCTCTGCTGATGGTGCAAATTCCTCCAGACCTCCACAGAGACCTCTGCTCCAGACAGACAGCCTCTGGCAGGGAGGCACGATCAGCCTCTGGGAGAACTTTGTGGATCCTAGGGACCTTTGCCAAAAAAGTACCCAGAGAGGCTTCTCAGGGACTTCCTGTCCCTGCCAAGGTTAGGACTTTCAATGCTTTCAGCTAGATGTCTAGAAGGGTTCATAAACCCAAGTATAAGGCCATTATATTCAGGGCTGGAAGGGCTCAGCCATTAAGAGACTTGTTCCTGCAGAGGACCAGGGTTTGAATCCCAGCATTTACATGTGGCTCACAACCATTTGTAACTCCAGCTCCAGAGGATCCAATGTTCTGGCCTCCACAGACACTGTATGTATACATACATGCAGATAAACCACTCATACACATAAAATTAAATAAATCTAAAAGAAAAAACACTATTCTCTTCATGTTTAAAACACAAGCTTGGGGCCTAGGAATAGCTCAGCCTGTAAAGTGCTTGTTTTGCATGAATGAGGTGCTGAGTTCTATTCCCTTGTAACATCAGAGGAGGGAGGCCGAGACAGGAGGATGTACAGGGCTCACTAGCCAGACAACCTAAACTACTTGGTGAACCCCCAAATTCTGTCTCAAAAAATAAGGTGGACAGTATCCTGAGGAATAATACCAGAAGTTAATCCTTTGGTCCCTGTAAGCATGAGCCTACAGGAAACACATACACACACATACATACACATACACACACATACACACACATATATACACACATAGACACACATACACACACATACACACACATACAAACACATACACACACATACATACATACATACACATACATACACACATACACAAACACACACACACACATACAAACACATACACACATACATAACACACACATACATACACACATACACACACATACATACACACACATACATACACAGATACATACCCACAGACACACACATACATATACACACAGAGACAGAAAGGGGGAAGAGGAGGAGGAGGAGACAAAGAAGACCACCACAACCCCATAGACTCAGGAGCCTTCAGAAACCTGGGTCAGTAAGTGATCGGAGTGGGGGCTAGGTTACGGCAAGTAGGAAGCATTAAAAATTGTTTCAAAAATTAAATTACTTCTAGTCAAGTACGGTACCTTACACCTGTAGTCCCAGCACTGAGGAGACTGAGACAGGAGCATGTATGAGACCAACAATGGTGGGCACAATAGGCCCTCAGGCTGAAGAAGCTGTAACTGTCCACATGAGTGAGGGCTAGGCTGAGGCTACAGCTCCAGCAAGAGGGCTCAGAGGAGAACCCTGCCTCCAAAGGCAAAACTAAGGGCTGAGGGTGCAGCTCAGTGGGCAGAGTGGTGGCATATACTTATAATCTCAGTACTCAGGAAGTGGAGGCAGGAGGGTCATGGGTCAAAGTCATCCATGGATACATGGTGAGCTTGAAGCTACCTGAGAGTGCCTCAAAACAATATAATAATAATTATTATTATTACAAATAAATTACTACTAGATAGACAAAATAGACATTCAAGGGTGGATTTGACTGGTGAGGAACCTGTGCAATGTTCAACTTTGATGGACATTTACACTAGCTTTCTGTTCTCTGCCTCCTGCCTCACTTGGCATGAGTTCTCTGTGTTCCCACCCTCCATGATCTCAAGGGTCAGCTCAGCTCCAGGCTTGAGTTCAGCGGCACTTCTGTCTACAGCGCACGCCTGATAGCCCACACCTACAGCTGCACCCACGGCTCTCTACCCTTTGGTTACAAGCTGTGGGTGCATGAGTGGAGCCCCTCAATGTCTGAACTAGTCTTCCTGAGTCTTCTCTGAAGTGATTGCCAGAACTCTCGTTCCCAAGTCAGTGGCTCTCACTGGAGACCATTTGGCCTCTTGGGGAGCTCTGGTAATGTCTAAAGACCTTTGTTTGTTTGTTTGTTTGTTTGTTTGTTTTTCATTTCATGTATGTTAGTACACTGTTGCTGTCTTCAGACACACCAGAAGAGGGCATTGGATCCCATTACAGATGGTTGTGAGCCACCATGTGGATGATGGGAATTAACTCAGGACCTCTGAAAGAGCAGTCAGTGCTCTTAACTGCTGAGCCATCTCTCCAGCCCCACCTTTTTTTTTTTTTTTTTTTTTTTAAATTGTCATATTTTGAAGAGGGGGAAGGCTAGTGTCATGGAGTACATAGAGGTCAAGAACTCTTCAGAACATTCCGGAGAGCACCGGACAGCCACTACAATGAAAGATTACAATGATGCTGAAACTCTCTGAGTCTGGGCTTAGCTGAGCTCTCTTAGGGCCAGGCTATGACCCTTGGTTCATCCTGTGGGCTCTCAGGGTCAGTGACATGGGGTCTGACCTGCAGTCGGCACTCAGTGTGGGCATGCAGGTGGGTCTTAGACAGGGCGAGGACTGTAAAGAACAGCCCACTCTTGGCACCACCTAGCTTGGTGCTGAGCCAAGGATGCCGATGCATGCACTCTCCCAATTGGCTCACGCTGCAGTTAGGTTCGCTAACAGGATGCTAGTTTGCTCTAGGAAGGCTTCCAAGGTACAGTGGGACTAGGGGTTTGTTTTAGATGGGCTCTTAAGATTGCAAGAACATAACAGAGATTCTTAAGTTGGAAGACTCGGGATAGAGATGGGAGTGGAAAGTCAGACTCTGGGAAGATCAGGGCATCCACGTGAGGGTGAGCTGGGTTAAGACACTTCAGCACCTTCCATAAGACAATGCAGATGTGTTTCTGTCTCTCCCATCACCCCACCCCCACCATCCATCCAGACATTCCCATTCCCCCTTACCTCGAACCCTACGAGTCCAATTCATCCACAGTGCCTGGAACCCACAGTACCTTTTATGAGCCAATGGGAAATGTGTTCTTTAAAATGAATACAATGGCGTGAGTTAGGGGTGCGGGTCAGCCGTGGAGTGTTGCTAGCCTAGCATTCATAAGGCTGGGTTCCCTCTGCACCATGAAAATGTATCACAATCTTCATGGCGTTGGGATCGACCTCACCGGGGTGATGGGGAGTAAAGAGATGACAAAGGTTGGGATGGCTCAGTGCTTGAAAGCACCGGCTGCTCTTCCAGAGGTCCTGAGTTCAATTCCCAGCAAGCACATGGTGACTCACAACCATCTGTAATGGGTACATTAAATAAATAAATAAATAAATAAATAAATAAATAAATAAATAAATAAATAAATAAATAAATAAGAGAGGGGGGAGAGAACACAAAAAAAGCTAGGATCAGGTGGGAGGTGTGCTCAGCATTTATGACAGACAGCTTTATGAGAAGTCAGGAAGCTAATCTCAGCAGGGGTCTCTGTGGGGGAGCAGCCCCAGGCTGCCCCATCAGGAGGATGGTTGGTACTGTCTGCCCACACTGTCAATGTCCATACTCAGCAAGGGGAAGGCCTTGCCAGTCCCATGAGTCTGAGGCACCGTTGCCTTTGGCATGGTCTTGTTCATGTCAGCAATACACATTCACTCAGGAGTTTATCCACTTTCCACAGAAAAGGAAGGAAGGAAGGATAATAACAGATTGAAAATTATGAAAGCCATGTGTGGTGATGGAGCCCCAGGTACTTGGGATGCAGAGCCCAGGACCTAGGGACCAGTCTAGAAGACATAAGAGGACCTTGTCTTGGTGATGGTGGTGGTGATGGTGGTGGTGATGGTGATGGCCATGGTGGCAGTAGTCGATGCACACAGACTGTCACCTGATAATAAAAGGCCCTGCCTACCCTCTCTTTCCCTCCCTCTCTTCTTGTCCTGGGTGCAACTCCACTGCAAAGCAGATCTGGTTTTTCTGTAAAAATCCATAGAATAGCCTATTGGGACCCAAACTCAGGCCCGGACGTACTCTGCTGTTGATGAATGGTCTTCGGGAAAGCACTTTCCGGAGTGCACTCTATTAAGTCAATTTAATTCTTTGATCAATTTCCTATAAACCCCAGTTAAACTATTTCCAATGTTTTCCTTTCTTCATTTGCAGTTGACCGAAACTATTTTCATCAGAAACTAGTTCTTTTCCCCTTAAATTTTATAGCAGAGATTTGTCTCGCGGGTCGATGTTTGTCAATATCAAATCCTCACTGATAAGTTTCTGCTGTGGCCGGTTTTGTTGGTTTTATTTTGTTTTGTTGTCTATATTTCTGTATTACCCTGTTCATCTTCTGGGGTCAAATTTTTAATCTCAATTCTCTCAAGAACATTTGATCCTTCATGAGATCTGGCAGCCACAGCCTATCTAGTGCAGCCATTTGTTTTTTCTTATACTTGTTAAAAGACTTTAAGAGGGCCGGGCAGTGGTGGCGCATGCCTTTAATCCCAGCACTTGGGAGGCAGAGGAGAGTGATCTCCAAGTTAGAGGCCAGCCTGGTCTACAGAGTGAGTTCTAGGACAGCCAGGGCTACACAGTGAAACCCTGTCTCAGAGGTTAAAAAAAAGAAAAGTCAGTAAAAGTCTATAACTTTTTCTGAGACTAAAGTATGAAGAGAATGTGACTTAGACTTTTGATACACAGCAAGAGGATGCACAGGAGAGGAGGGGAGCAGAAGACACTCTGAGCTGAGTACTTACTGAGTCCTGGGAGTGTCCTGAGGAGGGAGAGGCCCGTCAAGTGAGAACATGGAAATGCTGTCTTCTGTTCTAGCTGATCTCATTGTTTGAAGTCTTAAGTTATGAGGAGTCCTTTTGACATATTTGGAGCAGCTGTGGGGTGCAGAGGAGGGCCATGATGTCCTGATATTACCTAGTGTCACCTGGGAGAAGGGAACTTCAAGTGAGGAAATGCCCCCATTGGGTTGGCCTGTAGGTAAGTCTATGAGGCATTTTCTTGATTAATGATTGATGATGGAGGGCCCAGCACACTGTGAGCAATGCCGTTGTCATCCCTGGGCAGTGGTCCTGGGCAGGGGGAGGGGGTGGAGGAATATGAAAGACAACTGACTGTGAGCCTGCACAGGAATCTGCCCTCGGTGATGAACTGCCACTTGGAGGAGTAAACTGAAGTCAATCCTTCCATTCCCATGTTGGTTTGGGTCATAGTGTTTGTCACAGAAAGCAAACGGGGACACATGGTCTCTGCCTTGTGATGTGAAATATGACAACAGGCACCTGCCTGCCCACCAGATCAAGCTGGACCAGCAGTTCTTGGAAAGCAAGGAAGGCCAGGAGAAGCTGGTTTCTAGAGGCCTGGGAGGAGCAGTGCATCTGTGTGGCGGTTCTCTCTTAGGAAGCTCTTTTAAACAGTCCTGGACAGCAGGCGGGGCCACTTTGGGTTTGCAGATGCTGGAAAGGAATTAGGCTAACAAGGAAGTCCTCTTCTTTTGGACCAGGTGAGTCTCCCTTGAGTCTCAGACCCTCTGAGAAGAAGGGGAGTGGGGAAACCTGTGGCACACTCTCCCCAGTTGGCAGAAATTGTCAGGATGGCTCTTAACACTTCTGGGGCCTGGAGTAAGAGCACAGGACATGGTGGAGAGGGCGCCGGGCTTATCCAAGGGCTTGGGCTCATTCCCGTGACAGGAACAGAGTCCAAGTGGAAGCCTATCATATATTTAGAGATTTTGATCCAGTGATTCTTGTACCTGAAGGAGAGGAATTAGTATGTAGAGGAGAAAATCTGTGCTTTCATATTTACTGCAGTGTTGTTTACAGCCAAGACACGGAATCAACCTATGTGTCCCATCGATGGATAAAGAACCAGTAGCGCTACGCTGGAACTGTAACTCAGCTGGCAGGGAGCTTGCCTAGCATGCACAAAGCCCTGCTTCACCCCCTGCTCAGCGTAAACCAGCACGGAAGCAGGCCTGTAATCCTAGGATTTAGGAATGGGACAGAAGGCCCAGAAGTTCAAGGCCATCTTGGGCTCCTTGAAATGCCTGTCTCAAAAATAAATAAATAAATAAATAAATAAGTTTTTAAAGGACACAATCCATGTACATAATTTTATCTCACCATGAAAATAAAACAGGATAGAATTCTGCTGTTTATCCAGTGACAACAGCGTTGAAATTAAGTGGCCCAGGAAGTCATTATGTCACATGGAAGAAGTCAGAGCAACAAAAGGTAGCTGCCACCTGAGCTCCCTCCTGTGGGATCTAAGAAAGTTGCTTTGGATGGAGATGTTGAGATTAGCATGGTGGCTGCCAGGGGCTAGGTAGCTGGGCTGAAGATGACCGAAAGATACACATTTGGGCTGGTAAGATGGCTCAGCAGAAAGAAGTACTGTGGCCAAGACCAAGGACCTGAGCTGGACCCTTGAGACCCACATGGTGTAAAGAGAAAATTGAATTCTACAAGTTGTCCTCTGACCTCTGCGTGCACACACACACACACACACACACACACACACACACACACACACATAATTATTTTAAAGACATACAATTTCAGTAGAAATAAGCATTATAGTGACTCCAGTTAATTGGATTCTTGAAACGTTCTGAGAGTGGTTATAAAGCGTTCCATGTTGGATGAGGCGTGTGTTAGTTCGGCCCAGGGAGGCTTGCATATATTCGTCATGCTTAGCCTCAGAAGTGAGTTCCACAAGCCTAGAGTCATCTGGTGTACTGACTAGTTTTGTGTGTCAACTTGATACAAGCTGGAGTTATCACAGAGAAAGGAGTTTCAGTTGAGAAAATGCCTCCATGAGATCCAGCGGGAAGGCATTTTCTCAATTAGTGATCAAGGGGGGAGGGCCCCTTGTGGGTGGTGCCATCTGTGGGCTGGTAGTCTTGGGCTCTATAAGAAAGCCAGTTGAGCAAGCCAGGAGAAGCAAGCAAGCCAGTAAGTCACATCCCTCCGTGGCCTCTGCATCAGCTCCTGCTTCCTGACCTGCTTGAGTGCCAGTCCTGACTTCCTTTGGTGATGAACAGCTGCGTGTAAGTGTAAGCTGAATAAACCCTTTTCTCCCCAACTTGCTTCTTGGTCATGATGTTTGTGCAGGAATCGAAACCCTGACTAAGACATCTGGGAAGGAGGATTTTCACCTGAGGAACTGTTCAGCTCAAAGTGTATTTTCTTGACTGCTAATTGATGTGGGAGAGCTCAACTGCCCACTGTGGGCGGTTCTGTTCCTAGGTCACTGGACTTGGGCTGGTAAGAGAGACAGCCAGAGGAGCATGCAGTAAATGACATTTCTCCGTGGCCTCTGCTTCAGTCCCTGAACTTTCATAATTGCCCTTCTCTCATGATCTCTATTTGTACTCATTTTCAATGATCCAAAAAGTCAAAAAATACTTATTAGTGGGGCCAGTGAGATAGTTGGGCTGGTAAAAGTGTTTGGCAAGCAAGCCTGACAACCTACATTTCATCCCTAGAACTCATTAAAAATGAAAGGTAGGTGCTGTAGTGATAATTTTTGGTTTCTTTATAAATCAAGTTGTGTATGTGAATGTTTTTGTTTCAATTCCAGGTGTGGGATAAAAGGCAGCATCACGGCAGGTTTTTATGATCTGCCTCGTGCACTAGCAGGAGCGTGATCTTTGCCAGCTGCAGATAGTTTAATGGGGGGTGGGGGAGATCTGGAGAAGCTGTAATGGGAGAGCCCCGAGAGGGCCCCAGTTGCTCTTGTTGCAGTTTGATGAGAAGAAGTTGGAGATATTCTGATGAAGAAGATTGAGCTTGCCCTAAGGAACTCAATGCCTCTAACCAGCAGGAAGTAGTCTAAAGAGGTCTACGCCCCCTTTCCCCTCTAACCTTCTTCCTCTCCCTCTTGTTGGGAGATTGGAAGGGATCAGAGTGGAATAAATGTTGGAACAGAGGTATAAGAACCCAATAAAATAGCTAACAACAAATACACCAACAAGGTGCAGGGCCGGAGGGATGACTCCATGATTAAGAACACTAGCTGCTCCCACAGAGGGCCCATGTTTGGTACCCACAACCACCTGTAACCCCAGATCCAGGGCATCTGATGTCCTCTTCTGACCTCCTTGGGTCCTAGGCACATGAGCGGTGTTCAGATCATAATACAGCTGAAAAGTTCACATACACAAAATAAGTGATTTTTTTTTTTTTTTTTTTAAAGCTAGATGTGGTGGTATCCATCTATAATCCCAGCACCCACAGTGGGGTGGGGATGGAGGCAGGAAGACTGCCTGGAAGCCGGCCAGACACCTGGTCTGGGCTACTCTACTGTGGAAATAAGAGAGAGCCTGCCTCTGCATGGTGGAAGAAGATAGCTAATTCCTAAGAGTTGTCCTCCTGCCTCCACAGGCACACCTACACACACACACACACACACACACACACACAGAGCCCAGATGTATATACATATTTTAAAAAAATAAAATTTGGGGCTGGAAAGTGGAGAGATGGATCAGCGGTTAAGAGCACTGACTGTTCTTCCAGAGGTCCTGAGTTCAAGTCCCAGTAACCACATGGTGGTTCACAACCATCTATAATGGGATATGATGCCCTTTTGGTATGCCTGAAGACAGCTACATGAAATAAATGTTTAAAAATAAAATTTGTTTTACTCAGAATAGAAGATTTAAATGTGCTTTCATCGTGGAAATTAAATCAACTGTAAAAATTTGTTTGAAATGGTATGTGGAAATGATTTTTCCTGAATTATTAAAGCATATCTTAACCAGATGTGGTGGTGCATGCCTTTGATCACAGCATTCAGGAGGCAAAGGCAGGCAAATCTCTGAGTTCGAAGTCAGCCTGGTTTACAGAGCAAGTTCTAGGCCAGCCATGGCTGCACAGAGAAACTTTGTCTCAAAAAACAATAAATAATAAGTATCTGTTTGATGGAAATGGCAAAAGTTCTAATTATCTGTAGTAAATGTCAAAACTTGAAATAAAAATTATTTAAATCTAAGATTCCCAATTTAACTTTTTGAAATTGGTTAAAATTTTGCAAATATTTTATAAAAGTGAAATATCTGCAGTTGTAACATTTAATGCCAGTCAAGTAGTCTTCGCAGTGAGCTGCCCTGTCGCCTCTGAGATACTTTCTCTAATTCCTGGTCACATGTGTCTTCAGTGTAGCAGTAACCGTTAGCATTTATCTGCTTCTTGTTCTAACAGTCCAAAGAAGAGGGACTGCTGGGTTTTGAATTGTTTTAGGTTGGAAGAGAAAGATAAGGGCTTGGGGGTTGTGGGTGGCCTCTACTCTTCGGGTCAGCTCTGGCTTTAATCTATCACATCCAAGTCGCACCCTAGCAAAAGTGCCGAGGGCAGAGTCTTAACTCATGGAGCTGGAGGGCTGCTTCAAACCAGGTCAGAGGTTTCTGAGTCCACCTGGAGCTGAAGGCTGGTGAGAGTTTGGAGACCCCGAGAACGCAGTAGCAGAGCAGAGGTGTGAGCCGTCACGAGGGCGCCACCTGCAGGGCAGTAGAGGCTCAGCGGAGCTAAGTGGGAGAACGGAGGTACCGAAGGAGGATGCTGAGGGGAGCACAGTTAGGAGGGTGCAGGGAGGATGCTGAGGGGAGCACAGTAAGGAGGGTGCAGGGAGGATGCTGCGGGGAGCACAGTAAGGAGGGTGCTTTTTTGCTCTCCTCATCAACTAATCAGATATTTTTTTTCTTATTCTTTCCTCCAGTGGAGCAGAGAGAAGTTCTTTCTAGTGTCTTACTGCAGACACCTCATTTCATGGAAACTCAGAACAAACCAATGCCTCTCCAAGATTTTTTTTTTTAAAGACAGCCCTGGCTAGCCTGGAAATCACTATGGAGACCAGTCTGGCTTCACTACAATCCTCCTGCCTCTGCCTCCTAAATGCTGGAATTAAAGGCATGTGCCACCACGCCCAGCTTGAATGTCAGTTTCTTTACACTTTTTCAGATTTGACATAAATATTTTCAAACATACCCATATTAGTTTTGTAAATTATTGAAGTAGTTCAAGAGAGGGAGAATTACATAGCTGAGACTTTACAACCTGGTAGCATTCAGTCTGCCACACACAACTGCCACCCAGAGCCTCATCCAGGGTTTTCCAGAGACCTCGACGGCCTTCCGAGCTCTGGCAGCCGACCGACCGACCTCCTAGCCTGGCTGTCTCTAAGCTCTCCTTCCTCCACCTTTGCTGCCCTTCTTTTCTGATGAAGGACTTGAGGACGCAGTTCATTCTCTTTTCTTTTCAACCTCGTTCCACCCCCATGCGAGCTTATTCATATCTGTGGCATCAGGAACGGCACCTAAGATTCATTCGTCAATGTGGCTGCGGGCGCTCACTGGCTGTTGTGGTGAGACACTGTTTCAGACCTGGGGACCCTACCAAAGTCAAGGTCCTGTTTCCAGGGACCTGAGAGGAGCTAGGCCCTGACCATGTGAATCAGCAATTTAACAAGTTAACTCCAGAGTCTGTGTGTGAACAGGACCCTGAAACAGCTGTCGGTGTGGAAAAGCTGGAAACCCAACACAGCTTGTTGTGGTGGCTGCAGAGTCTCAGCATCTCAGGGGCCTGTTAGAAGAACAGCTACTGCTGGAGAAATGGCTCAGAGGTTAAGAGCACTGACTGTTCTTCTAGAGGTCCTGAGTTCAAGTCCCAGCAACCACATGGTGGTTCACAACCATCTGTGATGGGATCCGATGCCTTCTTCTGGTGTGTCTGAAGATAGCTACATACATATGTACTCACATAAATAAAATAAATAATATCTATAAAAAAAGAACAGCTTCCTGCCAGCCCACGCCTGCTAAATGAAAACCTCTGTATAGAGGACAGCATCTGGTTCTCACTTCCCTCAGGGGACTCTGCCAGGGTCTCCTAAGAGTCTTTCCAGGTAAAGGCCTGCTTATCTTCATGTCAGTGGGTGTCACAAATTGCCACAAATGTAGTGATCTAAAACAACATGAATTTATTCTTTTCTCATCCTGGGGCTCAGAAGCCTAGAATCAGCTTCATTATGCTGAACTCAGATGCTTGCAGTACTGAGTCCTTCCAAAGCTGAGAGACACCATTTGCTGGCCTCTCCAGCTCTGAGAGGGTGTTCAGATCCCTAGAGCCTGGTTATATCTACCTAACCCCCACTTGTCCTTAGATTGATTGCTCTGACTCTAATCCTGCTTGGTCACTTCTGATTCTATTGGCACCACCCAGGGAATCCAATATAACGTTTCCAACAACCTTAAATTAAGACCCTTGGGCTGAGGATGTAGCTCAGTTGGCGGAATGGCTGTCTCGCATCCACAAAGCCTTAGGTTACATCCCCAGCGCTACACAAATGGGGCTTGGTGCTGCAGCCTAAATACCTGAATGTGGGAGATAAAAGCAGGAGAATCGTAAGTTCAAGGTCATCTGTATATGGCATTCATTCAAGGTCATCCTGGGCTATATAAGACCCTGCCTCAAATACATACATACACACACACACACACAAACACACACAAACACACACGTGTGTGTACACACGCATATTTATGCATATATATACACACATGCTTTTACTTGGGTTCTGAGAATCAAAATCCATTTTCAGTACTACCTACTGAACCATCTGTGAATGGCCCCATACTGTGAATCTTTTTGAGTAGGTAAGTCCTCCTCAAGACAGGAGGTAGCTGATATAGCCAGCAGAGCCTGTAATTCATGGAGTAGCCTCCGACCAGTCACTCACTCTTATAGAATCTTAGTTCCTAGAATGCTGCTAGATCTCCACATCCCTTCTGGTTGAGTGGGTTCCAGTGTAGGAAGTCAGCAGCAGTACCCAGAAGTAGACCAAGAGTACTCAGTAGTACTACCCAGAAGTAGACCAGGAGTACTCAGCAGCAAAATCCAGAAGTGGACCAGGAGTACCAGAAACAGTACCCAGAAGTAGACCAGGAGTACTCAGCATCAGTACCCAGAGTAGACTAGGAGTTCTCAGCAACAATACCCAGAAGTAGATCAGGAGTACTCACAGTGGTACCCAGAAGTGGACCAGGAGTACTCAGCAGTGGTACCCAGAAGTAGACCAGGAGTACTCAGCAGCAGTACCCAGAAGTAGACCAGGAGTACTCAGCAGCAGTATCCAGAAGTGGACCAACAATACTCACAGTGGTACCCAGAAGTGGACCAGGAGTACTCAGCAGTGGTACCCAGAAGTAGATCAGGAGTACTCAGCAACAGTACCCAGAAGTAGACCAGGAATTTTCGGAAGCAGGTTATGAGTATTCAGAAGTATTCAGAATTACTCAATGCCAGAAGAAAAGTGGATCAAACATTGAGATATAAGCCTGGAATCCCACATTCAGGAGGCTGAAGCAGGAGGATCAAGAATTTGAGGTCAGTGGCTGGAGAGATGGCTTAGTGGGTAAAATGTTTGCCACATTAAGCATGAAGATCTGATTTTGGATCATCAGAACCCATAAAAATAGTTGGGCATGGTGGCACATGACTATAACATGGCTGGGAGGCAGAGACAGGAGGCTCCTGCAGGTTCACTGGCCAGCCAGTCCAGCCAATGAGTGAGCTCCAGGTTCATTGAGAGACCACGCCCCAAAAGATGGAAAGCAACAGAAGACATCCAACATTGACCTCTGACCTCCACAAGTATACTCATGGATAGGTTCTTACACCAGATACACATTCGAGCACACACACATAAGCATACCCCTGCACACAACAACAACAAAATGGTGGACTGCCTTAATTAGGGTTTCTATGGCTGTGATGGAACACCATGACCAAAAGCAACTTGGAGCTTTATGTCAGCTTACACATCCTGATCACTGTCCATCACTGGAAAGTCAAGGCAGGAGCTCAAGGTAGGGACCTGGAAGCAGGAGCTGATGCAGAGACCATGGAAGAGTGCTGCTTACTGGCTTGCTCCTTGTTTGCTCAGCTGCTTTCTTATAGAACCCAGAACCACCAGTCTTCAGGAGGCACTGAATGCATTGAGCTGGGCCTTCAATCATCAATCATGGATCAAAAAATGCACCACAGGCTAGCTCACAGGCCCATCTGGTGGGAGCATTTTCTCAATTGCTGGTCTGTGTTCCAAAATTACTCTAACTTGTGTCAAGTTGACATAAAACTAGCCAGAACACGGACAAAATATCTGCTCTGAATGATGACAACTTCACCTCAGGGTAGGATGGACCCCACACAAACCCCAGGCTCACAGGGAAGCAGGAGTCCTACTTTGAACATTAGCCAAGAACCTCAGAATAGACTTGGTACAGATTAGACTGGATACAGATAGAAACAGAGATACATAAAAACATATTTAGTTTTTGAATTCCACATATGTCCCTCACCCTATGAGAAACAATCCAGGCAGAAAATGAGGAGCATAAAGTTAGGACCTGTCCTGACTGGAGAGTTCACTTTAGGCAGAAGTGAAGCTCCAGCTTTCTGAGGTGTGAGGTGTGATGAGGGCAGATGTGGGCAGATGTGGCAGCATTACATAAGGTCTAGAGCCTGCAGAGAGTACCACCGCTGGCCTGGACTACAAGCTTGGCAGACACCAGCTGTTTTCACCTTCAGCGCTCTTAGAGTGAGGCTGTCTCTAGCGTCCTGAGTGTTCCATGTCAACACAGATTTCCACATGAGCAGCAGGTTGGTCACAGACACCCACGATGTGGCCTGAGATGCTCCCTGGCAGTGAGGCTAGGCCAGGAAGCCAGCGCTGCAGGGACTTCCGGTGCCTACCTCTGATGGCTCCTGAGTCTGGTGCTAACAAAACACAATCAGACGCCCTCCCACCTTTCCTGAAGGCACAACTTTGAGATGTTCATACCCAAGCTGTAAGAACGATAGGCCCAGCACCAGTTCCTCTTCCATGGGGTGGTTATCCATTCTGGTCCTAATTATAGAGGACTCCCTGCCCAGCTAGCCTGCTGCTGAGGAGACTTAGAAAATACTGGGGTCCTCTCTTCTCCCAACATTAGAAGATGCAGAAATAGCAGGTAAAAAAACCAAACAGACGAAACAAAACAAACAAACAAACAAACCAAAAGCTCCGCAGCCCAGGCTGGGACTACCTGGGCTCCAAGCTCAACCCTGCCTTCTACTAGCTAAGGGGATTCTCAGCATCTTTCTGATATTGGAGAGTGTCACGTTTGCTTTTTAATGCTGAAATAAAACACCAGGACCAAAAGCAACTTGGGGAGGAAACTTTGTTTCAGCTTACAATTCTCAGCTCACACTCCATCACTGAGGGAAGTCAGGGTAGGAAGCTGGAGGCAGGAACTGAGGCAGAAGCCATAGAGGAGTGATATCTACTGGTCTATTCGCTAGGCTCGCTCAGTTTGCTTTCTTCTGCAACCTAGGACCACGTGCCCAGGGGTGGCTCCACCCACAGTGAGCTGGGCCCTTCTAAATCAATCTTGGGATGGGGGTGGTGGAGTCCCAAAGGCTCACCTATAGGCCAGTCTGATGGTGGAATTTTTCTCAATTGAATTTCCCCCTTCTCAGATGATACTAGCTTGTGTTATGTTGAAAAAAAAGAAAAAAGAAAAGAAAGAAAACAAGACAAAGCTCCCTTCTGACCCTCTCTAACAGCCCTGGCTGTCCTGGAACTCACAGACATCCATGCATCTCTGCCTCCTGAGTGCTGGAATAAAAACTGCACGACCATGCCCAGCCCTATATCTTACTACGAACAACAACAACAAACTAGCCCGAGAACTAACGCTCAGGGTGCGAGTTGTCTGCCTGAGGCCCCCCATGAGCGTAGACATCCCTTCCTATCACTCTGCACCGTAAACAGCTCTTGTAGCTGCCTTACATGAGGGGCGGGGTGCAGAAGAGGCTCACCTAGAGGTTCGGGGTCTCCGCTGCCTGTGGAATAACCCTGTCACCCTGTCCTGGAACCTCTGCATATCTGAAGCTTT
This sequence comes from Uromys caudimaculatus, assembly GCA_028551405.1. Classification (NCBI taxonomy): domain Eukaryota; kingdom Metazoa; phylum Chordata; class Mammalia; order Rodentia; family Muridae; genus Uromys; species Uromys caudimaculatus. Next base: position 56,349,922 of record CM052706.1, read on the forward strand.
GTCCTTCATAGGCCAGTCAGTATCCCAGAGCAGCTGGCTTGTTAGCCCCTGTGTTCACATGAACAGCTGAGTCCCAAGGCCTTCCCTGAACACAGGGCCAATGATACTATTGTTTTAAGCCCATGTCAACTATCTATAATACAAACAATATTACATCAATAATACAAACAATATTACATCAATAGCAGGAATCCAAAAAAAACAAAAAAAACAAACCACCCATAAGTCCCCAAACCTAGAGAGCAAACCATTTGGTTTTCTTTTGATTTAGTTTTTATTTTTGACTTCTCTTCCAGCTCTTATCCACCCACAAAAAATCATCTTTCCAGTGCTGGGCTTCGGTCGTGAAGCAATGCCACGCTGGGCAGGGCATCCCCAGCACTTTCCTGTGCCGCAGCGGCTTTCCCAATCAGCTTTTAAACCTTTAAACCCGGATACTAACCTCTGGGGGAGCTGACCACAGGGGCCCGCAGCGGAATCTTCCTTCATTCACGCTGCTTTTGCTTTTCTCAGGCTGTTTCCTTAGGCCACCCTCTCAGGTGTGGGGCTGCCAGGGAAGAGGTGGTAGGCATTTCTGCAGCTCTTCAAAGAGCTGAGTATGGGGTTTTGCCTGGGGCTTGCAGAGAGCTGGCACTTGAGGGAACCAAGGGTCAGAAAAGGTCTCTAGAATCCGTAAGTGAGCTGGAATTTGCCTAGGGCAGTCTTCAAAGGCCTTTATCTTCGAGGTGGAACCCTGATTTCTGCTGAGGGTGGATTGGAGAGGCTGCAGAGACGAGCAGCCCCTGCCCCCCTGCCTCCCTGCCCCCCCGCCCCCCCCCGCCTCCCCCCCGCCTCCCCCCTCCCCCCGCCTCCCCCTCTTTTCTCTATAAACTACCCAGCCCCGAGTGTTTTGTGATAATAAAGAAAAAATGAGTTAGTACAAGGGATTTCGGGGTGCGAGGACAGGAACACTTTTAGGCTAATAAGAGAAAGCAATTTCTAAAGGGTAGCCAGGGTGCTTGCAAGGAGAGGGAGAGCCAAAGCCTCACTCAAGTATCTGAGCTTCTCCCTGCAAGTCTTGTCAAAGAAACCCCCGCCTCTATAAAGCAGTATCTCTCCATGCTAAGTATAGCCTGGTCCCCTGGCTCTCCCCTTGTAAACAGGGGGCTTCCCAAGAGAGTCACCTTAGATCTTGCCTGATGTAAAGCCAGCACCTGGGAGTGGCAGGCTGGGGTCTCAGACAGGTCTGGACAACACAAGGCTACTGCGCTCTCCAGCACTTCTCTGCTGCTCTCGGACCATCTTACTCTTCAGGCCAGATAGGCATTGCGGGGCACTCTGGCTGTGCGTCGTGTTCAGAGAGGTGTGTGTGTGTGCGTGTGTGTGTGTGTGTGTGTGTGTGTGTGTGTGTGTGTGTTGCAGGTTATGTGCATATCTATATTTACATATATATGAGCCCATGTGTGATGGTGTGTACATGGGTAGGTCTGTGCATGCTAACACCCAAAGTTAATGTCAGGGGTCTTCCTTGATCACTTACTTGCTCCTTTATTTATTGAGGTAGGGTCCCTTACTTGAATTAGACCTTGCCTGTTACCTAGTGCAGTGTCTTAGTCAGTGTTCTATGGCTATAAAGAGACACCATAACCATAGCAACTCTCATAAAGGAAAGCATCTCATTGGGGCTGGCTTATGTTTCAGAGGTTTAGTCCATTATTATCATGGCAGGCAGACATGGTGCCGGAGAGGTAGCCGGGAGTTCTATATCTGGATCAACAGGCAGCAGGAAGGAGAATGAGCCACTGGACATGGCTTGAACTCCTGAAACTCAAAGCCCACCCCTAAAGTGACACACTTTCTCCAAGGAAGCCACACCTACTCCACCAAGGCCATGTGTCCTATCCTTTCAAATAATGCCACTCCCTATAAGCCTATGGGAGCCATTTCATTCAAACTACCACATCTGCTAGCTGCTTGCTCTGGGCACTCCCTGTCTCTACCTCCCAAGTTCTGGAATTGAAGGAGGGCTCACCCAGCCAGCTTTTACGTGAGATACAGTTCTCCCCATGATGTGGCAAGCACTGTATCACTGAGCCATCTCCCCAATCCTTTTATTCTAGTTCTGATAGACACTGGGCCTAGGAAACTTCCAAGCACAGAGCAGCAGGTCTAGGGCTTCCTTTGGGTACTTGAGAAGATGGACTCTTGAAGTTTCTTCTTGTAAGGCAGGGGCCTGAGCCCTGGCCAAGTGGAGGTTCCCTCTTCTTCTTCCAGAACCTTCTCCCAACCACACACACTCATCAGGGGCCAGTCTTTCATGTTCCACCTCTCTAAGGGCTGCTGCAGGCAGGACATGATCCATGCATGGGGAGGGACTTCTAGCCACCGTGCCCCAACCCCAGGGGGTCTACCTGAAGCTCTGTGATCTCAAAACACAATACAAAATGCAAGGCAACTGTCTTCCAGGTCCTGGGCTGCAGAAAAGCATCTGTGGCATAGGGTAGGCTAGCAGAGAGAAGCATGGCTTTCTCCAAGCCCCCTCTCTGGGAGAAAGGGTCTTTCCAGAGAGAGTCCTTAAGGAAATATATTATCAGAAGAGGGTACAACTGGTGCTGTTCAGATAGCTGTGGTCAGACTGTGTTGCGTGTGACAGATCACTTTCTGGGGATACAACACACACATCTTACTCACTCCAGAGAGGGATGTTATGGCAGACCATCCAAGTGGTCTTGGTGAACCCTAAGTTTTATTGGGGTTACTTATAGGAGTAAGAATGAGGGCTTACTTACAGGAATGACTCAAAGAGAGCTTCATCACCAAGGCCTTCCCCAACATGCTCACAAAAGCTAGGAACCTGAAGCCCACTGCACAGCCTGCAGGCAGTTCAAAGGACTGGACAGTGTTCCTTTCCAAGTCTCTGGTCTAAACCACGTCTAGACAGCTCAGCTGGTTTCTGCTTCTTCTAGGCAGCTGATCTGGTCTCATAGTTGTCTTTGCAACCCGGCTTCCTTCCTTTGAGAGGGACTCTCAGCTTTTATTTTTATTATTTACTCTGGTGGGGAGGAGCTTGGTGAACCTGGCCAGTTTCAGGGACTTCCTGGAGCTCTTTTGAGTGGTTTTACCTTCCTGTTTAAGAAGCTTGCCACAATATAGGATGTTTCAATCTTTGAGGAAACTATTACTCAACAGACTAGAAGGGAGGCAGGAAAGGAACTCATAGGCAAGTGAACTCCCAGTTCCACCATAGCAAGTTTTACAAATGCCTGCAGTCTTTTTCCTCCTTCATGATACCACTAAGAGAGAGTGGAGTCTGTGAGAGGCTCTGTCTAGGCCCAGATGGAAAGGCAGCCTGTTGGCGCTCCACCACCCTGTGCCACAGTGGGAGGAAACACACACTGCTCTGGACTGTGCTTGGCTCCAGGAATGTGTCCTCATTCCTGCTGCTGTGACAGTGACCAAGGTGGAAGGGAGGTCTGCAGGTGTTGTGAAGTTCAGACTGCTCTGATCCAAACAGTTGTCCTCTGTCCTTATGCAAAGAGGAGAGATAGGGAGACACAGGGACAGCCGCGTGAAGGTGGAGGCAGAGAGCAGAGAGACCAGCTGCAAACCCAGAAACATCTGGAAGACAAAGCTAAGAGAGATGAGAACTATTTCCCTTCTTTCCTGGCCCGCCCTTCTTCACCCTCTTCTTCTCTCCCTTCCTCCCTCCCTGAGACAGGGTTTCACTGCTTAGTCTCTTGGACATTGGGATAACAGGTATGTGTCACCACCCAGATGTGGACAAAGCCTTTTCCTTGATTTTCCTGCTTTTATTTGTGTGTGTGTGTGTACACTGTGTATGTGCCGAGGCGTGCAAGGACACGCCAGCTCTCGGGAGTCGGCACTCCTTCCACAGTGGGCTCTGGAGAACAAGTGGCAGCTGGCATGGCACGCTCTTTTACTCATTGAGCCATCTCAAAAGCCCATTCAAGGCATTTTGAACAGACACAGAGAGGAGTCACAGTCTGGGCCCAGTCTAGAGAAGCTAGCAAGTCCCCAGAAGGTAGGCCCCGTGTGGTGATAATCCAGGAGATGACAAAGACTCAAGGAAAGGCAAGATGGGAGATCCTAGATCATGTGGATGGGACTGGTTCCTTTGAGTTAGTTTGTAGACATGTCAGAGGGAGACAGATCTCCATCCTCGCCACCTCACAGCTGCAGATCCCTGCAGTATGAGTTCTGCTCACCTAGGCTGACACGCCACCTCCACGAACCAACGCTGAGGCTGATGGGGAGAAACCAATGCCCCTGCACATTTTAGATCTACTCTGTGCTCTGTGCTCACACAACACTTCCAGATGTGATCTGCAGTCACACCATAATCCCGGAAAGGAAGAGGTTGCCTGCTCTTCAGGAGTGTAGACGCCAGGGCTCAGAGAAGAGAAGCATCCTGCCCAAGGCTGTTTGGATACAGATGGCCTGATTTATGGAGCTCAGGCCCTGCCTGGCCATGTTGCCCCATGCCTTTTTAGCAGGTAGCCCGCAGTCTTGTTGGGCATTTGGAGGACCACGTCTCTGTATGGACATCTGGTGTTCCTAGTCTCCCAAAGACCATGTACATTCAAATTAGGAGCCTGCTTCTTCTCACATGCCTGCACTGGGCAGGACTCTGGGTGGGCATTAGGCATCTCTGTTTTCCTTGGCTGCTGGTAGTGGGGTGCATGCCCATACATGGGTTCTGCAGCTTCTGCAGGAAGTACAAAAAAGTCTCCCAGAGGTAGGTAGGGCTTAAAATTCATCTACATCTGCAGTCGTCAGCCTGGCTTTCCTGCTCTGAGTCACTCCCTCCCTCAAGATCCTGCCACTGTCCTGGCAGGCTGCCCCACTAATTTCAGTGCTGAGGCCATCCCCCACTGCTGATCCATGGCTTAGTCCATTTTCTCCACTCCAAGGCACCCCATATTTCCTAGGCTCCACATTTCCATGGGTTGCACAGAAAGTCTAAAGTAACACCTGGTTCTGAGGACCTGGGTCTACATTTCAACTCTGCTACTTAAGTACTGAGACCATGTGACCTTGGACTCAGGGTCTCCACTTCCTCAATCTGACACTGTGAGTTGAACCCAGTACTATTGGAATTCTTCTTTGTGCTGTCTATGCCAGCCCCCACTCATTTCTCTTCCCCCACCCCCCACCCCACTCTGATCTTCCTGTGTGCTCACCATCCCTGTCTCCCTGTTCCACATGTTTAAAGATCTCGCTAGCTAGCTAGCCAACTACTGATATAGTGTGTGTGCCTGATGGTCCGGACATGGGCCATGTGCGATGGATCACTTGGAACTGGAGTTACAGGCAGTGTGAGCTGCCTGGTGTAGATGCTGGGAACTAAGCCCAGGTCCCCTTTAAGATCACCAAGTGCTCTTAAATTGGACCCATCTCTCCAGCCCTCCATGTAGTATTTTTATCATTCGGCTAGTCTCTGAACTCCCTGAGAGCAGAGATGGGTATCTATGGTATTGATCTGAAAGACTGTCATGAATTATGACATGCTAATCACCAAGGACCATGTGCACTGAAATTAGATGCCTGCTTCTCCTCACATGCCTGCACTGGGCAGGACTCAGGGTGGGCATTGGGTGTCTCTGTTTTCCTTGGCTGTGGGTAGTAGGGTGCATGCCCATACTATGGGTTCTGTAGCTTCTGCAGGGAGTACAAAAAGGCCTTCCAGAGAGTGCTGTATGCCCTCATCTACTTCCCAAGACCACCCCAATGCCACAAATCAAAAGATGATAGAAGACACACAGGGCTGGCGGTTCTTCTGTTACTGCCATACCTGCTTGGGCAGGGTGGGGGATGGACGGAGGGAAGCCTTTGCCAATAGCCTTGGGAAGACAAAGTAGAGATCTGTCTCTCCATCTAGTGGATTCACTCAAGGCAGAACTCAGCAGAGAGCCCATTTCCACCCACTTGTCAAACTCTGGTGTGCAGAGGCTGCCTGCCTGCCTGCCCATGGGGCTGAGTCACTTTCCCCTTAAGCAATTAGATCTGGGAATGCTAGAGAGATAGCTCAGTCGGCAAAGTGCTTGCCTTTCAAACAAGAAAACTGGGTTCTATCTCCATAGTCCATGTTTAAAAGGGGGCGGGTAGTTAGAGAGAAGACTCAGCATCAAGAGCGATCACTGCTCCTGCAGAGGATCAGAGTTCGGTTCCCAGCACCCGCAGCAGTGGCTCACAACTACCTGTAACCTAGATGAATCCCACACCCAACACTTTTTTTGTTTTTTCTTCCAAGGGCACAAGGCATACACACAGACACACAAATTAATAATAATAATAATAATAATAATAATAATAATAATAATGCCAGGATTTAATAGTTTATGCTTATAATCCCAACACTGGGAGGCAAAGACAGGTGGATCCTGGAGCTCACTGGCCAACCATTATACATGAACACAGAGAGAGAGAGAGAGAGAGAGAGAGAGAGAGAGAGAGAGAGAGAGAGAGAGAAAGAGAGAGGTCTGAGAAAACAAACCCAGCTATAAATCCAATAAAACAAGGTGCTCAATGTCAGGACCCCAGATCTATACAAGGGGCTGAAGGCAATTTGCTCCAACATATTACAGTGACTTCATTCAGAAACAAACCTAGAAGGGGCCAGAGCTTTGCTCAAGGTCAGAGTTGAATGGAGTCCCAGGTGTCTGGTGGCCCAGTCTCCTGTTCTTTCTAGTGTGCAGACCTGCCAGCAAGGTGGGGCAGGAAGCAAAAGGGGAGGCAACTTCAGGGAGGACCACGTTGTCTGCCCGCTGCCCACTGGAGCCTTCCAGATTGATCCTGAAGATTGACTGCTGAGGGGCGGGAGGAGGAGGCTTTGGGCTATTCTTCTGCCCTTGGAGGAGCTGACTTCCTGCTTTCCAGAGCCAGGTTTCTTTGTCTTCTGTATCTCTTCATCTCTTATCTCTGTGTCCACGAGCTGGTAGAGGGCCATGCTCAGCATCTTCCAATCTGGGAGCCTGGGACCTGAGACTCTGAGCCTGCGGACAAGAGTAGAGGGTTGCCAGGGACCCACTCTTCTAGGTGGTCTGATGGCAGGGGTCATCATCAGCCAGGGGCCTCTCAGCAGGGGAGAGGATCAAGGGGTCAGGCATCACACCAGTTGCTTTCCTGTCCTTCAGCGAGCTGGAAGGTGGCCTATGAGCTCCCAGACCTCAGATCTAAGGGTAGGAGTAGTGTAGAGTACCTACCAGAGAGTACAGGATGCGAGAGAGAACCGTGTGCACCTCAGATGAAATGGCGTGGGAGCCTTTGGAGAAGAAGAGGTCTAGGGTTCAATGCATGAGGCCTGGCGAGGCCAGGGAGCTGGGAGGGGAGCCCATCGCTCGGCTCCTCCCAGGCCCTGCCCCACCCCCCGCCGGGACAGTCTGGGCGGGGACACGCGGCGGGAGGGCGCGCCGCGTCTGGTGCTCCAGGTGCAGTTCCCAGGCGCTTGGGGGCCCGCGGTGGCCTGGGAGGAGTGGCTGGTCTCGGATCTGCTCTTGCCGCATCTCTACACCTATCCACTGGACGCCGGTGAGCCTCAGAATTCAGGTAACCGAGGGCGGAACTCCCGGCCAGTGTCCCCCACGGGTCCCCGTCCACAAGGTCCTACTCTCTGTCGCTGAGCCACGGAGCCTGGGTGCTACTTGGAGATGGATCTTAAAAGTTTGCTCTTGGCTGGCGATGCATCAAGCAATTGCCAAGGCAGACACTTGCACCCGCGCACCCCGAGCCCACGTGAAGGAGGGGCGGCCTCTTCCCCACCCTTTCTAAGTATCCAGAGTTTTTCCTCTTAATTAATCAACGAAGCAGACACCCTCCCCAACCTGGCTCTCCATCCCTTAAAAAAAAAGTCCTGGGATGGAAACTGACAGTTGGTAATTCTTAAGCCTTAGGGATGTTTATATGTGTACTTCCCGCTTCCTCTCACCAGACTCACGCTATGAACCAGTCAGATAGTGTGCGGGTAAGGCAAAGTGGTATAGTTTTGTGCCCAAGGAGGTAGGTCTGCGCCTGATAAAGAGGGTGTCCAGAAACAGGAAGCTGTCTTTTTTTTTCCTCTCTCTTTATTTTCTTTCCTTTCCTTTTCTTTTTCTGTCTCATCCTGTTTGCTCAGGCCGGGTCCTTATAGACGCCCATCCCAGCACTCTCAAACCCCAGACTGAGGAGCTTATGCCATGTGGTGGGTGGGCTGCAGCCTGCAGGTGCAGCGCACTGGAGCCCACAAAACTCTTGGTGGAAAGAAGAAAGCTGCGCCTTCCCCAAAGCCAGGAAGAAGGGAGGGGAGGCTGGGTGGATCCTAAAGCAGCCATCAGGGCTGACATGGACACCCCCACCCCCGATTTCACTTTTCCGCGGGGATAAACCATGCAGGTGGTAGCTGAAGAAAGGAGATCCCAAAAGGTTAAAGCGTTTGACCCAAGCACAGTGGAGGGCCTCAGCCATGGTCTCTTAGACCAGAGGCTTCTGGGTTTTAAGAGATTACTATATTTGTCTATTATTGTGCTTGGGGGTGGGGTACATATGGAAGTTAGAAGACAACTTGCAGGACTAGGTTCTTTCCTTTTATCATGTGGGGCCTGAGGACTGAACCCGGTTGTCAGGCTTGGTAGCAAGCACTATTCCCCACTGCGCCATTTTGCTGATCCTTTTCTGCAGCCTGGTTATGCCCTTGACCCAGCAGGGGCCTGTTGCTCCCTTGAAGTTCAGGAGTGCGCAAGGTGAGGGCACCTCCAAATAGAGCTCAAATCCCCTTAGAAAAGTCTGCCAAGCCTGGCCAGCCCCTTGTTAAGCTCCCCTGGCAGCAGGAGGCAGGACCTGCGTCCCTTCTGTAGCCATAGTACTTGGCACAGGGACGAAGCGTGGCCAGAACGTCGTGAGTTAACCAGAAACAGGTGAGTTCTTTTCCAGCAGACAGGACTCTGCCCTTGAAGATCAGCAAGGACGTTTGAAAAGGAGCACCAGAAAACTGTGGCCGCGCTCCCAGAGGTCTTCACACTCTGCCCCTGCTTGGAGCAACTTCTTTCTCAGTCCAGCAAATAAAACTATAATCATTAATCCTACTTCTTGTAGGGCCAAGGAAAAAGCAGGGCGTTGGGTGAAGTGGACAGCGAGTCCCTCGCGCACCTAGTGGACTTCCTCCCCACTCCTCGGGAGGTCTCATTTGGAAACATTAATTACCATCGCCTCCCCTTGATTCTTGCCTACAGGGTTGCCAGGGATTGGGGAACGAATTTGCTTTCCTTGCCTTAGTTTCCCCTAGTGATAAATAAAGTTTTATGAGCAAGTGGGTGATCTGAAGGCATGCATCTGTATGCTGCAGAGCAAATCCAACAAGAGACGTGTGTATATGTGTGTGTGATGGGGGCTTCTCTAGGTGGGCTTTATGTCTCCCTTGAGCAGTAACTGCATTTTAGTGTTCCTCAGAGCAGGCCTCACCACAGGCACATAGTAGCTTTGTAAGAAGTATTCACTGATTGAAAATAATCTCTAAAGGAAGAAATTTGCAGAATTCATGAGACCTTGACTCCTCCTCTCCTTCTTTCTTGCCATATAAGGAGGGGAGCACCCTGCCATAGAAGCCAGAACCAGGAAAGGAGAGAGGAAGGAGGGCTCCCAGAACCCAGGCCAGGGCCTTCAAGCTGGTGGCCCTCAGAGTCACCTAGAGGGATAGTTCCATGAGCTGATGGCCTCTGCTAGGGCCAGTGGGAAGAACCTTGGAGGGGTAAGCCCGGTTTCCTGAGGAGGGGTAGAGGCTAAGATGAGCGGGGCTAAGCTAATAGGCCAGTCTGAGAAGCACATCCAGAGGCTGTGGGGAGCGCAGAGGCTCCCCTGGGAATTCAGGAGGGCCTGGAGGCAGGGGAGAGATGCACACCCTCATACACAAAGCAGTTTTTCTGCATGACCCCGGGAGCGTTGGCTTTTGCCTCAGCCCTGCCTTTGACCCCAAACAGCTTTGTTCATTGTCAGAGCTGGAATGCACCTGCTGAACCTTTGCATTGGGGCAGAAAATGCAGAAGGCCAGCGTGAAGAATGTGTGATTTCCTGGCTTGTTGGGCTTATTGGGGAGGAGGAGTGGGCAGTCAGGGAGTCATGAAGGCTTCACCAGAAGGAAGAGGCCATTGTAGACCTCCTAGCCTCTGCCGACCTGGCCTCTAGCCACCCTCTGTGGGGAGAGTAAGGCCGTGACAGACCTAGTTTTCTGTCCCCTTGCATGTTGGCTTTCTCCTACAAGTTCAGTGACTTTCCACCACAGTGGATGGAAAAGTACGCCCGTCACAATGCTTCATGACTCAGGGTCCACTCTGCTGCCTACTGTCTGGCCCTCACTTGGAGGCAGTGTTGGATCTTTGGAGAAAAGAACAAGGAGAGTGTTATGAAATTATGCAGGCTGGCAGAAGAGAGCGTTGCATGTGAGAGTTTCAATAGTTTTTTGCACTTGGGGGAAAGAATGGTACCCCCGAAGTGGTGGCCCAACTTTATCCCCATCCCTTTGTTGTCTGCTAAGCTGGGTTTTAGTCTGTAGTTTTCTCCTGCCTTCTGACCTTGGTGGGGCCAGGATCACCCAAAGCAGGCTCTGGACTGTGGGTACCTGAAGAACGAGTTACCTGAGCCTCAGGCAGGGCATTTGCCCCCCACCTTTGGTTAATTAGTAGCTCTTAGCCAAAGTGCCCCTTGCAACTTGGAGAATTCATTGGAAGCCTGTCAGAGAGCTCAACTGTGTAGCTTCTAGATCCCAGAGCCTGAAATCTAGCAGCCTCAGTAGCCTGTCACTAGCTTTGGCCTTGGCTTTGACTACATTCCCAGTGTCTGAAGGCCACTGTGGCTGGCACACAGCTTCCTCAGGTTCTGGTTCTAGCATGTCCAGCTGGCAGTGTGACATTGGTCCTGACTCTTTCTGAGCCTCAGTTTCCTCATCTATCAGAGTACCTTGGATTCTATCAAGGCATCTCACCTTTAGCACCATTACCATTTGGAGGCAGAGAGGAAGAGACTTTGTATGCCATAGTGAGTGTTTCCCTGTGCCCTTGGTCTCTACACAACATTGCATCAGCATTTCAGTCCCTTGAAAAAATCACACACACACACACACACACACACACACACACACACACACACACACACATGAACACATATGCGTGTGTTATACAATCTATGGATGTTTTGCCTGCATGTGTCTTGTAGCATTTGCATGCAGTACCCATAGAGACCAGAAGAGGGCATCAGATCCCTTGAAACTGGAGTTATAGATGGCATGAGCTGCCATGTAGGTGCTGAAAACCAAACCCAGGAACTCTGGAAGAGCAGTCAGCACTCACACACTGGGTCATATAAATATATACCCTTGGCTGGCTTCAAACTCACAGCGATTTGCCTGCCTCTGCTTGGATTAAAGACATGTAACACTATGCTGGGCTTCTGGGTCCTCTTTGACATCTGAGAATGCCTCTGGACATCACCAAATGTGCCCCCGGGGCAGCAGCACCTCTGGTTGAGAAGGGTTATGTTACATCAGTGGTTCTCAGCCTTCCTGATGCTGTGATCCTTTAATGCAGTTCCCCGTGTTGTAGTGACCCCCAACCATAACATTATTTCATTGCTACTTCAGACCGGTAATTTTGCTACTGTTATGAGTTACAATACAAATAGCCAGTATACAGGATATCTGATGTGTAACCCCTGTGAAAGGGTCATTCGACTCCCCCAAAGGGGTCGCAGCCCACAGGCTGAGAACAACTGTATTAGATGGTCTCTGAAGACCTCTCCTCCCCCAGGATTTCTCTTGGGACAAAAGGGCTTCCAGCCAGTCCTGTAATGCATGATGAATAAGTGAGACAGGTCAGAGGGAAGGCAAGGCTGTGTTGGCCCTTATGCTGAGAGCCAAGGCTTAGTTCCCTTTGCCTCTAGACCTTGAGTTCATAAGAAGGGGTTGGGGTAGAAGGCAGGCCTGTGGTCTGGATCCCATACCGAGGTCAGCGACCTTCCGGTGCAGGGCAGCATGGTGATGAATGAATGCTCTGCCCTACTCCACATTCCCTCTCTCCTTGCCCTGGGGAGGGATGCAGGAAGTGAATCAGCCCAGCAAGCTCACACTTCAACCAGCCCACCCCGCTGTGTTTTGGTTTTCCTCCCATGTTAACTGTTTATTAACTCTGCTGATGGAATCCCCCTCTGACCTTGTTGCTTAACGGAAGGGCAGAAGATTTATTTTGACAGAGTTAGGGTTGGGTGCTATGGTTGTTATGGTTGTTGGTGAATCCTTGAAGGAAATCACAATTGCTTACAGTCTTCCAGAAGAAAGTCAGCTCTGGACTGTGGGCGACATACTGGGAAGGCTCCCTGGGCTGCAGAGACCCCTAATCTAAGGTCAGTCACTGCCCTGTGCAAGTGTACAGAGGAGGGCGTGGCCAGCCGTAAAGGCATGGTCAGCCATGTGTGTGCTGGAGGGAATTCAACAGGAGGAAGTTCCTTCAGGGAGGAGATGGAGGTAGGGGTGGGGGTAGTCTTGTTATTTGTCTCTTCGTTATTGTGGTAAAACACAAAGAATATAGAATTCTCATTTTGACAAAGTGTGTGTGTATGTGTGCACATGTGCACACATGGGCCGTGCACACCTGTGGCAGCCAGAGGCTATCCTCAGCAGCTGTTCTTCTTCAGGAACTGTATACCTGGATTTTGAGATTGGCATTCTTACTTTTATTTAGAACTAACCAAGTAGGCTAGGCCCTCTAACATGGGATTATAGGTATATGCCATCATACCTGGCTTTTTTAATTACACGGGTTCTGGGTATCAACCTTAGGTCCTTATGCCCACAAGGCAAGCTCCGTACTGGCTAAGCTATCCCCAAAGCCCTGTGTTGGAAGTATTAAAAGATACAGTTGTCAGCAAGCACATTCGTATTATTCCGTAGCCATCACCATCATTTACCAGCTAAACCTTCGCACCTACTGCCCACTGACCAGTCCCTCTGCTTCCTGTCTCCATGACTGACAGCTAAAGGTACCTTGTAGCAAGCAGTGTGACTCTCTTTTCTATGGTACATCACACAATACTTCTATGGCCTAAGTGTTTAATGAAAGGAGGTTTATTTGGTTCACAGTTCTGGTCCAAGGTCGAGGTGATGTGTCTAGTGCTAGCCCTTCTGGCTGCCAGTCAGGAAGCAGCATAGAGCTTCTCCTGGCAGCAGACAAGAAGCACGCCTGTGTATACGTGTCTTCTCTCCCTCCTCCTGAGACTATGTTTGGAGGTTCTAGCTGGGCACACCACTACTTGTGTACCTTTGACTATGAATGGTCTGCCATTCAAAGATGCACACATGGAGAGCACAGAAGAAGACTGCACTGTTTGTAGTAAGCGGACTAATCCAGTGTCAAGACAGACACTGTGGCTGACCTCTCAACTTCCAGAATATCCTTGTGGTTGTTGCACATTGTAGCCTGAGTCAGAATTGCCTTCTGTGGTAGCTATGGGCCACATTCTGTGTGTCTGTTCTTCTGCTCCCTAGACACCTGGGTTGCTGCCACCCTTTAGCTACTGTGAATAATTCTGGGATGAGCCAAGTGGGCAAGTAACTATTGAGTCTCTGACTTTGGTTTTTTGGAGTGTTTGACCTGAAGTGGAGCGCTGGTCATATAGGAAGAATACATTTAGAATTTTGTGTGCTTTTTGAGATAGGCCTGGGCTGGATGAGATATGGCTTACTGGCTAAAGGGATTTGTCACCAATCCTGGAACCCACATAGTGGAAAGAAAAAACAGACTTTTGAAAATTGTCCTCTGACTTCCACATGATCGTTGTGTACGTACACACACAAAATTAATAAATGCAATTTTAAAATGTTAAGTCTCTTGCGATAGGCTCTCCTGTGCAGCTTAGGCTGGCCAGAAGCTTGCAATTCTCCTATTCATCCTCCCGAGTGCTAGAATTATAGGTATGTATGTACCTATGTTTAGGTTGCTTCAAGAAGGGGTGTTTGATATTAGTTTCAAGGATAATTGGTCTCTCTGGACATCTAAGAGGGTGGACAGATGGAAAGTTCTAACTTACAGCAGGAGTGACTGGTTTGTAGGTTTATGGTCTTGGAGGCTGTGGCTAGAGATGAGCTAAGGAAATTGTGTTCTGCCCCTTGGACACTGAGAAGCAATGAAAGAGATTTCAGGCGGGAAGCCATGCAGGTTGGCTGCCTTCGTACAAGGATGGAGCCGGAAGTATTAAGCAGGTGGCTGGGAGGGGAAGAGGGTGGAGGCAGGAAAATCCTATGGGTAGAAAACTAGGAGGCACAGCAAAGCCTGGGGGGTTGTGGCTTCTAAGGGGCTCATCTTCAGGTCTGTAGCTCAGTGGACAATGCCGCCTTGTCTCTGGTTGGGATTATAGGAGGACAGGTGGTTTGAGAAGGTGGGAGCGGATCAGCTTGGGCCAGGTGGCTTTGAGCACCCAGGAGACTACCCAGGTGGAATGAACTGGGAGACAGCATCTGATCAGCATGAGAAGGCAAGGGTGAAAAGCCAGACAGTCAAGAGACATGACTGTCACAGGGTGGCACAGAGTTGCCCAGGGGAGCTGGCAGCCAGGGCATGAGGAAGCCTCTGTACAGTGTGACCTGCCCTGGGAGTGACAGTCTGCACATTTTGATTGTCAAGCTCCAGGCTCTGCGCCTATTGTCTTGAGGACTGGACACAGATGAACATGAGCTATGACTTTAATTCGTTTATTCGTTCCATAAAGCCCAGGCTGGAACTGGGCCAGTACCTTTGCAACTCATAAAGATTGAATGTTGATAGGTGGTATGCAGGAGAAATAGAGCGTGCAGTGACAGAGTGTCCCGGGCCTTGACCGTGTGAGGTGGGGCTTCTCAGTACCCCTGACGTCTTTTTGGTTCCTTTGTTTTGTTTTGGTTTTGAGACAAGGTCCCATTTAGCTCAGACTAGCCCAGAAGTCATATGTGGCTAAAGACTCCCTTTACTCTTGATTCTCTGGCCTTCACCTCTGGTGTGCCAGGATTATAGGTGTGACCTACCAAAACTGTTTTACACAGTGCTGGGGGTGGAATCCAGGGCTTCCATCTGAGCTGTGCCCCCACTCCATGGCCTGCGTTTTGGTCCAGCAAATTCCTTGTATCTCCTTAGTGTAAAGGAGTCGCTGCAGAGTGTTCAGCCACATTTCTGGCTAGCTGCAAGTAGCCACACTCACATGAGGGCAGACATTGTTCTCTGGGGAGCAAAATTGCCCCCCCCCCCACCAGGTGAGCTTCGTTGGTCAGAAAGGCCAATGAGAAGACACTAATCTGCATTCGTCAAAGCTAATAAGCAGAGGTGGAGATTCCATGCTAGCCCTCTGTCTATCACCATGATAAAACTAATTAACCTTATATCCGAGATAATCACCTTCAACAGGGAAGGGCTTATTCTGGCCTGCAGTGTGGGGAGCTCCATCTATGGTTGTGTACTGGCTGGTTTTGTGTCAACTTGACACAAGCTGGAGTTATCACAGAGAAAGGAGTTTCAGGTGAGGAAATGCCTCCATGAGATCCAGCTGTAAGGCATTTTCTTAATTAGTGATCAAGGGCGGAGGGCCCCCCTGTGAGTGGTACCATCTGTGGGCTGGTAGTCTTGGGCTCTATAAGAAAGCAGGCTGAGCAAGCCAGGAGAAGCAAGCAAGCCAGTAGGCAGCATTCCTCCATGGCCTCTGCATCAGCTCCTGATCCCTGACCTGCTTGAGTTCCAGTCCTGACTTCCTCTGGTGATGAACAGCAGCATGGAAGTGTAAGCTGAATAAACCCTTTCCTCCCCAACTTGCTTCTTGGTCATGATGTCTGTGCAGGAATAGAACCCCTGACGAAGACAGGTTGCTTGGCTCTGTTGCTTTGTGCCTGTGATAAGCACAAGGTGGTTAACAGGCTGGGAGGCCGAGAGAAAGGAATGAATAAAGTTCCAAGAGCCCATTCAAGGGTTCACCTTTGTTTATATGGCAGACTTCACACGAGACACCTTAAAGGTTCTTAAAGGTTCTACCTCCTCCTAACAGTGCCATGTGCAGGGACCATGCCTTGAACACATGGGTCTTTGGGGGACACTTACTAAACCATAGCAATAGAAGAAAACATTCAAGGCACAGATTATAGGATGTTCAAAGGTCCTGAGGTGGGGAAGGAGCATAAAGGGAGACCAGGGAAGAAGCTGGAATCTGATGACGAGCTGTAGTGGAGATGGGGACATGGGCAGGTCTTGGGTGTATTTCAGAGGTGGCTTAGCTATATTTCAATGGCTGAAAGGCTTTTGACACTACAGTGGCAAGGGAACCTCCCAGATGTGCAGAGCAAAAGTGGCTGGAAGCTAGTGAGTCACATTTGGGCATGTGTTGATTGAAGACACTCAGGCTAGAAGAGAGGTCTTGCTGGATACACACCCTGAGAGTTAGCAGCACACAGACTACTGAAGCCATGGGACAAACTGGAAAGTCCTGGGTGCAAGGCTGAGCCAAGGACAGAAAAGTCAAGTGGGGTCTAGTCTACTCTGCTCTCAGGCATGAGCCATGCTTCCAGGCTCTGCCTGGAGAAGGACAAGGTCAGAGCAAGAAAAAGCTTCGGAGTGGGGAGCTGTGTCCACACTGGGCTGAGGAGGCTGCTGTACCACCTGCAGAGCTTGGACAAGTCAGAGAACCAGAGACACCCACCCAGGGCAGCAGGGGACAGGACAGCTGGTTTCCCCAAATATTTGTGGGCTGAGGAGGGAGGAGTGCGGAGGCAGAAGGGATGGTGTTAGGGAGGGGCTTAGGGTGTTTATCTGCTCTTGTGTTTTCTGCCTGATTATTTTTCTATTTAACTATTGTGAGGTCTTATTTGTCTGTACAGAGAGTTTCTCTCTGGTCTAGAATATAGGTTACCACATTCAGTCTTTTGGCTCCACCCAGGATATTCTACAGGGTCACCTTGTACCTGAGTCACTTTGAGCATGCAGGTGGCTGTATGTGAGGTAAGGTCCCAGGCACGGAGTGGCCCGCCAGTGTGGTGCAGTGTTATCAAACTGACTCACTGATTTGGAGATTAAAAACCCAGCTTCTCCTTGCAGTTTTTGCTTTGCTGTTTGTTTGTCTGTCTGTCTGTCTGTAATTGAGTCTCACAGTATAGCCCAGGCTATCCTGGAACTTGCAATCCTCTGACTTTGGACTCCTAAATACTAGGATTGTACGTGTTCAATATAATAATAAGAGAAAACAAGTTTTAAATTGTGTGTGTGTGGGTATGCGTGCACCACAGCACACATATGAAGGTTAAAGGACAACATATGAGGGCGGGCTCTCTCTTCCAACATTATAGATACCAGGAATCAAATTCAGACGGTCAGGCTTGGAGCAAGCACCTTTATCTGCTGTGCCATCTTGCTGGCCAACCCTGTTCTATGTCATTTTAACTTGCATTTTTCTTACGCTGAGCAAGGTAAGCGTGACAGACAGGAGCCGTTTGTACTTCCCTTTCTGTGAACAGACTGTTCATGTTTCACCCAAAAATTTCCTCAGGTTTTTTGGTTTCTTATTGAATTAGAGGAAATCTTACTGAATCAAAGGAAATCTTTGCTTATTTTTTTCCCCTTTTGAGACAAAGTCTCACGTAGACCAGGCTTGAAATCCCTATGCATCTGAAGACGACCCTGAACTTCTGATCCTCCTGCCTCTGCTTCCGGAGTGCTGGGATTGCAAACATGTACCACTTTGCTCAGTTTATGGGGTACTGGAGGGTCAAACCCAGGGCTTTATGCATGCTAGGCACGCTCTCTACCAACTGAGCTACCTTCTAGTCTTAGAGGAAACCTTTATGTACCAAGGAACGTTGTCTTTTTTTCTGGAATGTAAGTTATAAGTCATCTTCCTTTGATGGGTCAGGGAAGCTTTCGGTGTGTGTGGCCGGGGTAGGTGCTCTCAGATGCCAGGCCAGGTTTCACACAGTGGGATGGCTCTTAACCAACCAACCAAACCAGCCTGTTCTTAGCCATTTCCTCTGCACCTCCTCACCTTTCCCAGGGACCCAGACCTCCCCTAACTGCTCTTGGCTCATCCACTGCCATACATAGTGTTCCGGTGTCCCTACATGGCATGGCCCCTCCCTGTAGGAAAGTAAGTAAGCGAGACAGTCAGTTTCCAATGGGGTTGCTTCTCCCTCCTGGGAGCCGCTCACGTCGATTCCATGTGTAAGTCCTAGAAGTGTGCTTGGGAAGCCCCAGGATTTAAGAAGTAAGAGAGTCAGCACACTGTGTGAGTGCTCAGAAAGCCAAAACTCCGGCTAGAGAGACAGCGTCCAGAGGACCTGAGTTCAGTTCCCAGCACCCAGGCAGGGGAGTTCACAACTGCCAGTGACTCCAGCTCCAGGGCGTTTAATATCCTCTTCCTGACTCTAGAGGTACCCAGCCATTTTTGGCTTATATGCCACAGACATACATAAAAATAGATCTAAAAAAACGCTCTCTCTGGGTGACTGGAGGGGGCTCTGAAGAATGAAGATGAAGTGGGGTATTGGAATAAGAATGGCCAGAAGCAAGTGGGAAGCACAGGGAGGGTGTGTGTGTGTGTCTATGTGTGTCTGTGAATGAATGTGTGTGTGCATGTGTCTGTGTGTATGTGTGTGTGCCTGTGTGTGTGTTTGTGAATGAATGTGTGGGTGCATGTGTCTGTGTGTGTGAGTGTGTGTGTGAGCCTGTGTGAGTGTATGTGTGTGTGTGAGTGGGGGATGCGTGTATGCATGTGTGTGGATGTGTGTGTGTGCCTGTGTGAGTATATATGTGAGTGTATATGTGTGTGTGTGTGGGAGTGGGAGATGTGTGTGTATGCATGTGTGTGAATGTGTGTGTGCATGTGTCTCTGTGTGTGTGTGTGCCTGTGTGTGTGAGTGTGTGTGTGAGTGTGTGTGTGTGTGTGTGTGTATGTGTGTGTGAGTGGTGGATGTGAGTGTGTGTATGTATGTGTGTGTGAGTGTATTGTGAGTGTGTATGTGTGTGAGTGGGTGGTGTGAGTGTGTGTGAGTGGGGGTTTGTGTGTATGCATGTGTGTGCGTGTGTGACTGTGTGTGTGTTGGGCATGGACAGTCATCATCAGTCACTTCCGGTGAGGGATTTCTTTGGCTGTAGGGTAGGAAAAGACCAAGGGGAGAGTGAGGCCATATCCTGGGAATGCTCAGGGAAACAGGTTTAGTACTCCAAGAGTGAGCTGACCGTGTGTGAAGTCTTGCTGCAGGCTTAGGGCAGGGCTGAGCCACTGCTTGTGCTGGAGGTTCTGCACGAGGCTGTGCTGGGGCCACGCCTGCTCCTGATGATGAAGTGAGGCTCTTGCCCATCCTTCCTGGTGCCATCGACAAAGCTTTGCCCTGAGTGAACTCTACCACAGGCCCCCTCAACCTCGGGTCGCCGCAGGGTTCCCTCCTTCCTGCCTGGTTCCGCAGCACAGATGTTTCCCCTCCTGCTTGCTGTGGGCCTCTCCCCTCCTTCCTCTTGCCTTTCCTTTCTCTAGTTCCCCCCCTTTCTCTCTCTTTCTCTCTCTCTCTCTGAGACTCAGTGCCCACACCTGTCCTCTAGTTCTGACTTCAGAGGTGTTCAAAAAATTGTTTTATTATTTTAATTTTAAATTTTTGCTTTAATCTATGTGTAGGTATTTTGACTACATGATGACTACATATGTACCTGTTACCCACAGACTCCAGAAAAGATCTTTGGGGTGCCTGGAACTGGAGTTACAGACAGTTGTGAGCCACCATGTGTGTACTGGGAAATTAAACCTCTGAAAGAGCAGCAGTGCTCTGAATCACTGAACATCTGTCCAGCCTCTGGTTTTACTTTTAGTTATGTCTAAGTGAGTGTGTGTCATTGTGTGTGTATATGCATGTGAGTGCAGTGCCTGCAGAGGCCAGAAGGGGGCCTCAGATCCCCTGAAGGTAGACTTAAGGTGGTGTGAGCCACTTGACAAAGGAGCTAAGAACCAAACTCAGGTCTTAACTGCTGAGCCATCTCTCCAGCCCAGAAAGAACTCTTAAACACCCAAAAGGCTTCAAAACACCAGAAATGGGGTCTGGGGGTGTGGCTTAGTGGCAGAGCACTTACTGAGCATGGTTCAGATCTCTGCAACAGGGTGGCAAGATGGCTTAGCAGGTAACGGTGTCTGTCACCAAGCCTGGGGACTTGAGTTCAATCCCTAGGTCATACATGGTGGAAGGAAAGGACCAACTATTACAGTTTGTCATCTGACTTCCACGCATAGACCATGCCATATTTACTCACACAGGAGCATGCATGCACATGTGCAAGTACACACACACACACACACACACACACACACACGGTAACGATGGTGGTGACTGGTGTGGCCCTGCTGTTTGTGCCCGGGGGCCTGACCCACACTCCTCAGAACACATAGATTCTGAGGTCCCAATGACAGATGTCTTAGTTAGGGTTTCTATTCCTGCACAAACATCATGACCAAGAAGCAGTTGGGGAGGAAAGGGTTTATTCAGCTTACACTTCCAATTGCTGTTCATCAGGAAAGGAAGTCAGGACTGGAACCAAGCAGGTCAGGAAGCAAGAGCTGATGCAGAGGCCATGAAGGGATGTTCCTTACTGGCTTGCTTGCTTCTCCTGGCTTGCTCAGCTGGCTTTCTTATAGAGCCCAAGACTACCAGCCCACAGATGGTACCACCCACAAGGGGCCCTCCCCCCTTGATCACTAATTGAGAAAATGCCTTACAGCTGATCTCATGGAGGCATTTTCTCAACTGAAACTCCTTTCTCTGTGATAACTCCAGCTTGTGTCAAGTTGACACAAAACCAGCCAGTACAATTGACTCCTTGTCAACTTGACACACAAATACATCACTATTAAGCCTCAACCCTTACTTTCTTATTTATCCCCAAGATCTAAATAACTTGAAAAGTCCCACAGTCTTTGTGAATTCTTACTATTAAAATTTCAATCCCTTTAAAGATATCCAATCTCTTAGAATTCAAGGTCTTTTTACCATCAAAAGTCTCTTAACTGTGGGCTCCACTAAAATACCTTCTTCCTTCAGGGGGGAAAATATATCAGGGCACAGTCACAATCAAAAGCAAAACCAAACTCCAACTGTCCAATGTCTGGGATCTACTCACGATCTTCTGGTTTCCTCCAAGGGTTTGAGTCACTTCTCCAGCTCTGCCCTTTGTAGCACATACCTTGTCTTCTAGGCTCAAGATGCCTGTACTCCACTGCTGCTGCTGTTCTTGGTGGTCATCTTATGGTACCAGCATCTCCAAAACACTGCTGTCTTCCGCTGCAACTAGGTTTACCAACAGCCTCTCATAGGCTCTCTTCATGGTGCCAAGCCTCACCTCCTTTGCATGACCCCTTCAGTCCTGGGCCATCAATTGCAACTGAGGCTGCACCTTCACCAATGGCCTTCTGCGGCCTCTCACAGTGCCCAGACCTCAGCTGCTCTTCATGACTCCTTCATGCCTTCAAAACCAGTACCACCTGGGTGACTCTTACACATTACCAAGTCCAGCCACAGCACAAGGTACAACCCTGGCTATCTCTGGAACACAGCCTCTGT
>CM052706.1:56371980-56421311 GCA_028551405.1 Uromys caudimaculatus
CCAGCCCACAGATGGTACCACTCACAAGGGGCTCTCCCCCCTTGATCACTAATTGAGAAAATGCCTTACAGCTGATCTCATGGAGGCATTTTTCTCAACTGAAACTCCTTTCTCTGTGATAACTTCAGCTTGTGTCAAGTTGACACCAAACCAGCCAGTACAACAGATGAGGCAAAGTTTACTTTGGGGAACCAGTGGGCTTCCTTTCAGAGCATAGATGAGGGGTTTCTTACAGGGGGATGGGTGCTCCTCCCCCAACAGGTCACACCTGGAAAGCCTTACTCCAGAGGGATGAGGGTAGAACCCACCCCCCTTAATCTTGCCCAGAAAATATACTCTTAGCCCCACCCTGAGGCCAAGAAGGCAGGTTTGTATACAACAGGTGGTCGGGAGCAATTGGATACTCAGGTGAGGGTCTCGTGCCCCATCCTGCCCCTCCGGGAGGAGGTATACACAGCCAACAAGCACAGCTGAGATGATTATTTTGCAAGAGGGCATAGCTGAATGCCCCAAGATGGCAGTAACTTGGCTCAGAGAACAGCAAAGTTCCTGTTCTGCAGGATGCTCACCCCGATCTGGCCATTGCTGGCATTACCTTGTGATTTAGCTTGTTGTTGCCAAAAGAGGTCTGGGCCTTTTGGAGGGAATTTGTGGGGAAATAATGCTGCACTCAGCAAGCCCTTTGCCTAGCTCTTGTTTAACTGTTGTATGGTGGCCTCAGAATGCACCAGATTTGTTTTGTTCTTCGGCTGAGATCCTGCACTGGTGCGATGCCTATTATGAGAGAGTTCAGATGATCTGTGGTTGACAGAGGTTTCTGGAAGTAGTGAAGGGGAAGGAAGAGATGGAAGTCCATGGATAGATGAACAGCCCCAGTGTGGGGCAAGTTGAGTGTCAGATTACAGCAGTGCCAGAACATGGTGGTTGGTTACCCTGGGGCGACAAGGAGCTACTGAAAGGACAGAGTGGGCTCCGTGGGGTGTCTGTGAGCTTCTGCCCCTGGGGAGCTCTGAGTGATGCCCCTCCCTGCCAGGGGAGGAGCCTGGGGGTCCCAGCTGAAAGGACTTAGGATGCTTGAAGACCTTAGAAACCCTAACAAGTTGGGTGCAGCCTCCTGTCCACAAGAGGCCAATTACACAACATGTCAGAGGAGGAGAGAAGAGAGATTTCTTCATATGGCTACGTCCGGGGAGAAGTAAAGAGTCCAGCGCCCCTCTCCCCTCCCCCACTCCATTCCATCTGCAAGGTCCTGACATGATTGATGTTCAGCTTTGCATAGGAGGAGAGGGTTCTGGCTAAGGGGCGGTCCTGCCCATCATCATTGTGTGGGCTCCAGTCTGTCAGAACTGTGGAATCTCTCTCCTGGAAACAAGCCCCTCTTCTAGCTGGCACCAGGCTTCAGCCTCTCCCAGCATGAGATTCCTGGGGGAATCCCAGTACCTTGGGGCCTATTTTTTAATAGTCAGATCACCAAGAGGAGGGCCCATGTTCTCCTTAGAAGATCTTCACTTTCTCAGGCCCGTGGCAGATGCAGGGCCTGACATTTCTGTAAGGGACTGTGATTCATTCCCAAGTTACCTTGCACCTGCCCAGGGCAGGCAGAAGCCAGCTCAGTGGTGCCTGTTGCTGGCTGGAAGCCTTCCTTGGTGAGAGTAGGAGGGAGGCAGAGGTCAGCCTGGGTGGAAGAAGCTTCCTGGGAGGGGAGTTGGTCTCCAGGCTTGACGGCTGGGCCTTAGTAGCTCATCTCTTACATGGTTTTGGTATGTGTCTTCTCTGGAACTTTTTTTTTTTTTTTTTTTTAATGAAAAGAAAGAGGAGAAATTAAACAGAGGAGGGTGAAGGGTTGGCTTACCAGGAGGCTAGAGGAAGAGGGAAAGAAGGAAGAGAAATCCCTAACTCTGTGGTCCTCCCCCATCCCTCCTCCCCTTTCCAGTCTGCCTCAGTTTATTCTTCATCTTTGTCCCAGGATGGTTGCTGATGCTCTGATTTCTAGATTGTCACATCACAAAAATGGAGCTTCTGGGCCTACTCCCCGAGCAGCTGGCTGTATGGTCTTAGGCAAGCCTCTTTCCACAGCGCAGATTCCCAGCCGGATATTCTGCTGACTTTGAGGTGTCTAGACCACTCATTCCTTCTCCTCTCTGGACTGCCAGGGTGTCCTTGGGATTAGACAGAGCAGGGGAACTGAGGCAGAGATGCCAGAGGCTGTGGGGCAGGGGAAGGATTAAGGCCTCTGCCTGGGCTCTGCAGGGCTGGACCCAAACCCTCAGATTTGACTTTGAAAGGGAAAGCACTCTCCTGATAAGTGCCATGTGGTAATAAGGGCTGCCTTTTATTCTGAGCTGGGCTTCTAGCTTTGCAGTTTCAACACCAGCCTGCCTGTGTGAAAACTCAAGCTGACTGACTGATGGGTCTCTGGGGTTAAGTGGTTCCTGCTGGGAAGCTGAAGGGCTTCCTGAACCAGAGTCCTGGCCCGTTGTGCCTTCACTGTCACATACCAAAAGCTTGCCAGAGCTGGGCACTGCAATATGTATGTATTAGTCAGGGTTCTCCAGAGTCACAGAACTTAGGGGTAGTCTCTATATAGTAAGGGAATTTGTTGATGACTTACAGTCATCACAGCAGCAGCTGTGAATGAAAGTCCAAGGATCTAGCAGTTGCTCAGTCTCACAAGGCACACAGGTGAAGAAGAGTGAATCTTCCTTCTTCCTATGTCCTTATGTAGGTCTCCAGCAGAAAGTGTGACCCAGATTAAAGGTGTGTACCACCATGCCTGGATCTGGGACTTGCTTTGTCCCAGGCTGACCTTGAACTCAGAGATCTCCTTGCATCAGTCTCCTGGGATTAAGGGCATGTACTACTTTGCCTGGGCCTAAGCTTTTCATGGCCACTGTGCCTCAAGATCTCCAAGCCAGTATCCAGGTCAGAAACCTGTGTCTTCCAGCCTCAAGATCTGGATCACAGGTGAGCCTTTTAATTCTGGATTGTAGTTCACTCCAGAAATAGTCAAGTTGACAATCAGAAATATGTGTGTGTGTGTGTGTGTGTGTGGATTTCCTAGATGCATATAATGTATTTTGATGAAATCCCCCATTCCACCCTGTCTTAGTCACTGTTCTATTGCTATGACCAGACACCATGACCATGGCACTTTGTTTCCCATTAACTTATTTATTTATTCACTTTGCATCTGGATTTCAGCCCTCCTCCTCCCAGTCCCCCCTCTTACAGCCCCTTCCCAACTTCCCCTCACTTTCTCCACTGAGGAGGACATCCACCCCCACCCCCGAGTATCAATCCACCCTGGCACCTCAAGTCACTGCAGGACTAGATACATCCTCTCTCCCTGAGGCCGGACAAGACAACCCAGCTAGGGGAACAGAATTCACAGGGAGGCAACAGAGTTAGGGACAGCCCCTGCTCCAGTTTGGGGGTGGGGTGCTGTATGAAGACCAAGTTGCATACTGCTACATCTTTGCAGGGTCCAGTCCGTGTTTGCGCTTTGGTTGGTGATTCAGTCTCTAGGAGTCCCCAAGGGTCCAGGTTTGTTGACTTCATTGGTCTTCCTGTGGAGTCCCTATCCCCTCTGGGGCGCACAACCCTTTCCCCCAACTCTTCCACAAGACTCCCTGAGATCTGTCTACTGTTTGGCTGCTGGTCTCTGCATCTGTTTCAGTCAGCTGCTGGGTGGAACCTCTCAGAGGACAGTTATACTAAGCTCCTGTTGGCAAGTATAACAGAGTATCACTAATAGTGTCAGGGACTGGCGCTTGCCCACGGGATAGACCTGTCCCTGTTGGTAGGGCATGACCGTGGACATCCACTTCCTCACACCAATGCCAGTCCCACGAGGGCATTGCAAGGCTAGGGAGTACAAGGATCCGGGTCAAAATCCATGTTCCTCTTAAGGATATCCCCAACTTCACACCATGTCCACCGCGCTCTGTAGGACACTGAGGATAAGGGCATCTTCACTGTGGAAATGGCTCTGATTTCTTCTTGCCACCGTTTATAGAGAGGCCCTACTTATCGTTCCCAAGCACAGAGGCATTTCACAGTGAGCAGTAGCTGCTGGGGCTCAGAGGCCAGAGCAGGCCAGGTTTCAGGGACAGCTGTATTGTCCTTTGCCTCTCCACAACTTGTCATCTGCTTGCTGGCTCCTCACTTGTTACTCTGGTGAGCCCTTAGGAGCCCCCGAGGCCAGTCTTGGAGCTTCACAGTGACCCTGGGCAGCAGGTGGAAGAGGGTGAATTACACACCTCTCCTGTTCAAGGGGGCTGATTTAGAGAGGCACATTGTTTCCAATCTTCATGGTTTTCTCCTCTTTTTTCTCCTCCTTCTCTTCCTCCTTCTCCTTCTCCTCCTCTTCCTCTTCCTCTTCCTCCTTCTCCTCTTCCTCCTCTTCTTCCTCCTCCTCCCCCTCCTCCTCCTCCCCCTCCCCCTCCTCCTCCTCCCCCTCTTCCTCCTCCTCCTTCTCTCCTCTTCCACCTCCTTCTCTTCTTCCTCTTCCTCTGTCTTCGGGTGTGTGTGTGTGTGTGTGTGTGTGTGTGTGTGTGTGTGTTCGCGCACACTTTCCCATGTGAGTACAAATGCTGGTTCACAAAGAAGTCCAAGGTTGATGTCAGGAGCCCTCTTCGGTTGCTCCTCTGCCTTATCCTTTTGAGTCAGGGTCTTACAATCAAATTTTGCTGCTGTGGTTATTCTAGCTAGTTTACCCTGGGATTTCATCTCTACCTTTCTAGGTTGGAATTACAGGCCACCGCCACACACCCACCTAGCATTTAAGTGACTGCCTAAGATCCAGACTCCAATCTTCTTGCTTCAACAAAATACTTTAGGGGTGGAGCTACCTCCCCAGCCACTCTTCACGAGCTTTTGAATGGTACAGTTTACTTCAGCCCTTAAAACAACAACAACAAAACCACCTTGTATTTAATAATGCTAGAATGATAACCTAACATCGCATGTCAGCCACTGGGGCTCAGAAAGGCTTCAGGATGCTCTACAGGTAGAATCGCCTCAGGGAGAGCAGGCCTTGTGTGTGAACAGCCAGTACCTCACAGGCAAGGGTATCCTCCTGACTTCCCACAGCTAACTCCTCCGCCTCAGACCTATTTGCTAGTTACATCCTTTCCAGATGAGTCTGGGTGGCCCCTCCCTATTCTCCTGCCACAGCCCGAATGACTGCCAGTCCCTCAGGTGACCTTCCTCCTGGCAGTTCACACTTCCTTTGCCTGCCCTCTTCCCATCTTACCCTTGGGGGCATGTCCTCTGGGTAATGATAATGTGAACGACTCACCATGGTGTTGCTGGTTAATAACTACCACCTCCAAGTCCAGTAGATGAAGTTAGCAGTTAATGATTGCCAAGGAACGCTATTCCTGAGTGCAGGCCTCAACCAGAAGAGGAAGGAATGACATTTCCCTGGACCATCACTCTAGAGCCCTGAGCCTGGAGTTAGAATGCACCTAAGGGTGCTGTTTCTTTATGTGTGTGTGCAGGTGCGCGCACACACGCACACACACACACACACCACCCATCACCACCACCATGCTATGCTTCCATCTCTGGCATCTCCAGACACAGGCCCAGGCCTCCCTGTTCACAGCTTCCCTGCTTTAGGCCTTGCCTCTCCCTAGAGACACTACTCTCTCTTCTGCCAAATCGACCTTGGCTTTAGGCTCCGCCCCAGTCCTTGCTTCTGCCCTGAGCCTCTCCTTGCTTTGTTCTGGGTACCAGCACTGGACTCCCCCCCAAGCTTTGGACAGCTCTTTATGTATATTTCCCATGTTCTTGGCTTGGCTGAGGGTTCAGCAGACGGAGGGGTAGGAGGCCATCACCCAGATTGAGTCAGCTGGGCTCTTAGACCATTCTTAAGCCTGAGGTGCCATCAGGGGGTCAGCGGAGGGAGGGGCATGATGAAGGAAGAACTGGAACTTTCCAGGCAGGTAAGGGATGTGTGCACAGTCATCTAGAAGCTTCAGGAGTGGCACATAGGAAGGATAAAATGGGCCCTGTGGTCAGATAATGGTCCCTGTGGTGTGAGGACCACAAGGTGCTTTCAGATCTATTTGCCCCTTGCTGCTCCGCCTAGGGCTTCTCTCTCTGAGCTAAGATGGCCAACACCTGGCCAAGCAGTGGCCCCTGTGCTGAGTTTATGCCTACTGAGGGTCTGTGGAGTTACATGTAAAGCAATCTTCTTTAGTAGCTGTCCCCCCCACTCCACCCAACCCACTGTCCACCTTGTCCTGATACTTCTGGCTTTCGGTTGTATAGTACTGTCTCCCAGCATATCCAAGGCTACGAAGCACAGACACTCAGGGATGCCCCTTATCTGGCTGTGCCTGGGAACTGACCTTGAGCTCCAAGCTGTTTGTCCAAGGTGGGGAGCCCTAAGCCCATAGAGGGGCCTGTCGCACTTGAGGGCTATACAGTGTGTTCACAGAGAGAGGGTGAAAATGCTTACTTTCTCTGTACATCCTCTCTGTCTAGGCTCCCACACAGTGGCTGCTTTATCTCAGGCTGCTTTCTGATTAAATTAGCAGCTGGAGAGAAGGTGTGCACCACCACTCCTAGCATGATTGGTTTTTCCCTAGAAAAATCTTTTTGTGATGGGGGAGGTGACA
This sequence comes from Uromys caudimaculatus, assembly GCA_028551405.1. Taxonomy (NCBI): domain Eukaryota; kingdom Metazoa; phylum Chordata; class Mammalia; order Rodentia; family Muridae; genus Uromys; species Uromys caudimaculatus. Next base: position 56,378,607 of record CM052706.1, read on the forward strand.
GCTGAAGTTGTCCTCAGTCTCTGCGTGTTCACACAAGTACATGTACACACTCACACAGATATACACACTCATACACACTCTAAAGCAGTGGTTCTCAGCCTTCCGAATGCTGCAACCCTTCAATACAGTTCCTCATGTTTTGGTGAACCCTCTCCAACCATAAACCATAAAATTATTTTCATTGCTACCTCGTGGCTATAATGTTGCTGCTGCTATGAATTGTAATTAAATATGTGTCTTCTAATGATCTTAGGTGACCCCTATAAAAGGGTTGTTCAATTCCCAAAGGGTTGCAACCCATGGGTTAAAAACCAGTGAGCTAAAGGTAAGGCAGAGGGAAGATGCTGGGCAAATAGCACAAAACCACGGATGGAGGTCCCGGTGTTAAGGACAGAGGTAAGAAAACAGGTGAGGGAGACATGGCTAGGCTAGCAGGAGGCGAGGCTGGAACAGGGTAGACTGTGGAGGTCAGAAAGACACACTAAGGACTTGAGATCATCCAAGACCTACTGGGACTGCATGGTTTTATTTTTGAGACAGAGTTGTCTTTGTAGCCCAGACTATCCTGGGTACCATCCTCCTCCCTCCTGTGCTGAGATTACAACCCTGCACCACTGTGCCCATCCTCCGGATTTTCTTGTAGGAGTGTGAGGTAGGGAACCGTGAGAAAGTCACTCCAGGACAATGAAGAGTTATTGAGGTTTCTAAGGCCGCCTGGAGCTCACAGCCACTAGACCTGAGGTGCTGGGCGAGTCTGTGTCTGCTTTGATCCCTGGGAATGCACAGGAATAGCATGGTGGCTGGCTACTGTGTGTATTCAATGTGATTTGCTGACAGCTTTCCAGTGCTTCCGGCGTGGGCGGCTTGTCACTCCCAACCCTCACCTGTGGTGACAACTTTCAGCCCTAGGAATCTTGGCTTTCCCTAAGCCATTCAACAGTATGCCTTCGGACCCAGCTACCCTGAATGGAGAAATCCTGAGGCCAGTGCTGTCCCTGGGCCAGGAGAAGGGACAGGGACCTACAGGAAGGCTCAGAAGCGATCTTCTCAGAATGTCAACATTTACAAGTCTGAGTTGGCGGACACAGATTATCCTCCAAGACTGGCCAAGGCTTGAAAGACTCACTCTTCTGTTCCTTTTAGACAGCGTGGTTGCTTTGAAGATGGCACCACACATGTGTGGTTCAGTGGGAGGCAACCCCAGCATTGGAGAAAACTTAGGAAAGAAAGGAGGTGCCCAGGTTGGCTGCCCTGCTCCCACGGCCTTGAGAGAACCCCAGCCAACACTTTGGGGGACAGCCTTCCAAGCATTTTCGTTTCCTGTCCATAAATACAAACCTTTAAATGCAGCGAGTCTTTCTATGGATGGTATGACAAGATTTACGCCATTACATAACCTGTTTTTCCTTTAACAACTTGTCATGACACCGTTTCCTGTCAGTTAGTACAGGTCCTGTCAGTTAGTACAGTATAACGTTTTTTTATAGGTCCGGGTTTGCATGGGTGTGTTGTCACAGCTCTTCTATACAGTGTGCTAAGGAATAGCACCCACTCTTTTCCAGATGTTCAGTAATTGCCTAGTGGTAAATATTTAGAATAGCTGCCATAGCTGGTTAAAAAAAAAAAAAAAAAAAGTTTAGCTCCCTCTCTGAGTCCTAATGCCCAGTTGGGAGGTTACCATGGCAACCCCCTGCTTGCCTCATTTGTGGCCCAGAACCAGCAGGCTGGGGACAGGGTGTCAGTGTAGGAAGGAGCAATTGACAGGGCTGAGGGGACGCTCTCTGTCTTCACAGACTTTATAAGCACAGGGCAGAAGGAGCGGGGGAGGGGGTTGGAGGAGACCATCTTCAGAGCTGAGGAGGCTGAAGCTGTAACGAGGGTAATGGTCACTCTCTCGGCTGGATGCTTGTTCACCATCAAGTACCACATCCATCTTCTTAAGAGCTAGTGCCACTTCTCCTGCCCTCCTCGTCCAAGGGATAAGGACATGAAAGCTCATTGTCCAAGTGCACATAGAAGAGTGCCAAACACACATGGTGGATGAGAGAGCCGGCACTGAAGACTGGCCCAGTGAGATTCCATCATGTAGTGGCTAGCACTCAGGACACTGACGATTTGTCTGTATTTGCTACTTAGGATCTTCCTCGCTACCCAGCTGGAGGTTACCGGTCTTTCCCCTGCTGCCCTCCTGAGGCCTCTGGTCCCAGCAACCAAGCAGCCCGTGCTTACCTGGTTCTGATGAGGATACACTGCCTCTTCATCCAGCTCACCCTGGCCACCTGCCACTTAGCCCCTCTGCCACTTCCAAGCTAAATTTGACAGATCTGCTGGTACACAGTAGTCCCCTTATCTACATTCCGAGACTCAGGATGCCTGAGACCATGGGTGTTACTGAATCGCTAGATGCAATGTCTCCTGCCTCTCTTCTCATAAGTATATATTTATGATAAAGATTGATAGAGAAATTTAGCACAGTTCGGGGGCATCAGTGTGGCACAGCTGATAAAGGTGATTGTCTCCAAGCCTGGTAACTTGAGTTCAATCCCCAGGACCCGTACCATAGAAAAAGAAAACTCACTCCTACATGTTGTCCTCTGACTTCTGCATCACACCGACACTTGCCTGTGTGCACACATACACTCACACTCACGGACACACACCCACACAGAGACACACATACAGAATACATTTATTAATGTAATTTTTAAAAGAAACCAGGTACACTGGTGGATTGGTAGCAGTCATAAAGAGAACAGTTACAGTGGTGTGCTGTAACAAAAGTTGTGTGAAGGGGGTTTCTTTCTCTCAAAAGATCAAAAGTAAACACTAGCACTTTCGAACTGAAGTTGATCATGGGTCCCTGAAGCTGCAGACAGTAAAGGTGTGGCTGTAGAGACAGTCTGTCCTCTTGCCTTTCCCAGTGGACTCTCAGACCTCTAAGGCTGCTGCACTGGGGGAAGGGGAGAATTCACCTCAAGATCTCACCCAGACTCCACCCCCTCCCTCTCTCCTTTCTTTTCTATGCTCCTTAGAGGCTCCCGTCTTGGCACTATCTTAACATAGACTGTGGACTCTCCTTGGGTCTGATGTGCACTAGAGTGTGAGCACCGAGGGCGTGAGTGCAGAGGGCATGAGCACGGAGGGTGTGAGCGCGGAGGGTGTGAGCTCTGAGAGTGTGAGCACCGAGGGCGTGAGCACCGAGGGCTTCCTTTCTCGTGCCACAATTTTTCTCATGCCAAGCTAGAAAAACTAAGGCTGAGAATAATCCTGGTCCTCACCCCAACTTTGTTTTGCCCCACCAGTGCCACCAGCCTGGCTTTATCCCATAGGTTCTCCTGTGTTCCTCTCCTCTGGAGGAAACTCAGGTGCTTCTTGGCTTCTGAAAGTTCCCTTTTTGTCTCTCAATTTTATCTAAAGCTTTAACTTCCCCTCTGAAACATGGCCACAATTTTTTAAAAATACTTATATTAATTGATCGATTGATTGATTGACTGAATGATTGTGGGGAACACATGTGTGGCACAGCATGTATGTGGAAATCAGAGGATAACACACAGAGTTAGCTTTCTCTTTTGACTGTATGGGTCCCAGGGATTGAACTGAGGTAGGTCATAGAGCTTGGTAGCAAGCCCCTTTACTCACTGAGCCATCTCACCCGCCCCCTGGCTGCAGATCTGTAACTGTAGGCCTGTGAGTCTAGAAACTGCCTGGGGCCCTTGGTTCTCATGGTGCTCCCACCTCTTCCAGTCCTATGGGAAATGGGGTTCTAGGACTTTGTGTGCTCTGAACCCCAAGCTGAAATTACTCAGTTTCTCTCCCCGTGATTGGCTGCTTGATTTTGTCACCAGGGGCCTAGACTTTAATCTGAGCAGCAAACTCAGAGCTTTGTGGCTTCATGTTTATCAAGAGAACTGTGGCTCAAGATTCCTATGTGAAAACTCCCAATTTCTTAAATATAGGCCTAGGTTTTGTTTTTATATAATATTTTAAGTAATTCTTTGAGAATATCCTGGTGTTTGTTTGTTTGTTTTTTGACAGGGTCTGATGTGTCTCAGGCTGGCCTCCAACTTGCTATGTAGCAGAGGGTAACCATGAACTTCCGATCCCCCACTTCCTGGTTACTGAGATTTCTGGCTTGTCCCACTACACCGTGCAGTTTATGCAGTGCTGGAAATCAAACCCAGGGCTTTGTGCATGCTGGGAAAGCCCCAGCTTGTATTTTTCCTTAATTGCTTTAGTTATTTACAGGAACAATTGTACAAAAGGTGCAGAGCCTTCTGAAGGCTCCCTTTCCACTCTACCCCCAGTCCTCTGTTGTTAAAGTGGCATAGATAATGTATACAGAGATAGAGATGCTTTTGCTTACGGCAAAATCTCATGTAGCCAAGGCTGGTCTTGAACTCTGTTCCTCCTGCCTCCAACTCCTGCTAGGACACAGATGTACCACCACACCCTAGCCAGAGGAATGTGAGCTAATCAACACTGAAACATTGTTATTAACCAGGATCTTTGTTTCTATCAGGGCTTCTTCTGTGCTGAGCCTTCTATGGGTCTGACAAATGCATAATGTCACATGGCCATCACTACAGAATGGTTCTGGCTTTTAAAAACACTTTAGAAGGCAGAAGGCTATTTGCCTTCACTCTCTGCCTTAGCAGAGTTCAGTCACACCCAATATTCAGCTCTTCCTTGCTCTCTCTGTCTCTGCAAGTAGGTCTATTTGGCTCATCTCCTTCCTGGGTTCCGGCTGCCGAGAGGCTCCTTAGGAGTGGTTTAGGAGTCCCAGTCTGGGCCACTCTGCAGAGAACCTTGAGAGCTGCCTCTGGCAGCCTTCCCAGACCAAGATAGCCCTGCCCTTCACCACACCTGCATGGGTGGCTGGCCTGAGCCAGAGGTGTGCCCTGTGTGGGCTAAGGCTGAGCACTCTACCCTAAGCAGAGTGAAGGGGAAACTCAGGGTGTGGCTGGCAAGCCTGTTTGTAGACTGGCTGGGGCCTGCAGGCAGGAATGGGGAAAGAGATGAAGGGAAATGGGTGGGGATCCACCTCTTTCTTGCCTGGCCTCATAGCTTTCCACTCAAAGGGAGTGAGCCACCAGACTTGGGGAAACAGTTGAGAAGGAAAATTAGCTCAGAACAACCTTAGCTGCAAAGCTACATCCTACAGGCACTGGGAGATTCAGGTTTCCTCTCATTGCCCCAACACCCCACCCCCACCCCGGCTCTGCCTCTACTTAGCCGGACTAGGGCACAGAGTTTCTCTTATGTTTGAGGAGTTCAGAGATCATTGTCACTCTCTGAACCTTTGCTCAACCGGTCCCTTCCACCCCTGTGCTTTCACACTGTTTGTACACATACCACACCCACGAAAATCTACGCTAACCCTCGCCTGGTACTCCCCCCATGAGGCTTCCCTGAAGGTCTCTTCCACTTAGCTCTGCCCCCTTGTCCACAGAATATCTGACCCAGTTGTTCACCAATCTATGTGTTCCCATTCTTCTGAGGAACTTGCCATGGTTAGATGCCCCATCTGCAGAGTGCCTAAATGTCTAGATCATTCACCAGCCTCACCCCATGGGTAAGTGGGTGAGTGGAGGGTGAACTGACCCATATAACCTCAGAGAGAATACTCAATAAGGTTTTATAGGGTCTCATAAAAATAGACCACACCCTGTCTTCAATGGAGCCATCTAAATAGTGGCTTAAAGGGTGACCACACCCTCAAGACTCAGAACTAGCATCATGATAGTGCCTGGGTACCATCCACTGATTGGCTTGCTGCAGGCATGCTTTAGGCAGAGAGCCTCCATCCATTATTCAGTCAGTCTTCCAGCCTCCTATGAGGACCAAAGCTGAGAACTGAAACTACATGTTCAAGGGTACCAGCTGGCAAGCAGGAGAACGGCACCTGCAGCCGTGACCCTAAGACCCCTTGGAGACAGTCAGGGATGGTGAGGTCAAAGTCAGACTAAGTAGGGATTGGTGTTTCTCTTGGAGGAAGCAGACATGACTAGACCTTGAAGGGCCAGAGGAGTGAACAGTCTGAGACCTTTGAGACCTGGAGACAGGCCCCAATCCCTCCACCCCCACCAGCCCCAGGGAACTGCAGAAAAGAGGTCATGAACAACCATTATCCAGTCCTACGCTCCCTCTGGGTAGCCCACAGGGACAACTAGGTTGGAAAGTAAACCCTGCAGGTGATCTGGCCTGCAGGTGAACGCTAAGCCTGTTGCCTCTAGGTGTGGACATTCCTCTGGTGCAGGACAAGTCTAGCAGAAGGCTTCTCTTGGGGCTGCCTGCAGAGAAGGCTCCTGTAGCCAGCAAGATGGGCAGAACAGGCCCTTCCTTCATCCATCAGCTGGAGCACCTGCCCTGTTGGAGCCTGTATAGCCACTTCAGCCCTACTGAGATCTGTCTAGACAGCAGAGCGCCTCAGAGTTTGACTTAATTCTTGTTGCCCAGACACTCTCTGAGCTGGTGATCTGGAACATTTTTTTTTTTTTCAGTTCACACATTTCACTAAATATTTGATAGCCATGACTGGTCTCCAGTGACACAAATGCACATGTGCACTACAAATACACACACACACACACACACACACACACACACACACACACACACACTGTATTTTCTAGGTTCGAAATCCCTGTCCCAGTAGGTGTCACAGCTGCTGGCCCCTCTCCTGATATTTTCCGATTTAGTATTTCCCAGGCTAGTCAGGACTCAGTAAATTGACTTTGTGACCTATTGACAGCATATTGCCTGCACTTTGATCAGCAGACGCATTGTGAATAGACCCAGAATTGTGGCTCTCATGAACAGTGACCTACACACAGGCTGCTTGTTTGCCGAGGTGGGCATTCAGACACTGGCTGGTGTGGAGATTGGGAGCGGGTCCTTTAGCTAAGGAATGGCATCAGATGCAGCCAGCTTGCCAGCTGTCCTGTGAGCTTGCTCTTTTCCCTCAGATTCAGGCTCCCGCAGGGTGGAGCTACTGGATTTTCCAGTTCTACGACCATCTATGTACAGGTTCCCTCTGTTGCTTAGAGAGCTTGTTTCATCTTGACTTTGCTGGGCCCTTGTCCAGTGACCTCAGGCAAGTCCTTTCTTATCTAGAATGTCTATCTATATAATAGCAAGAGTGCTGGGCTGAGCAAGTCTGCTTCTCTGCAGAGGGAGGGATTGGCAGCAATAGGAAATACATGGCACATGGTTGTGTGGTTTTTTCCTAGAAGATTTGGTGAGAGTAAATTTTTGTATTAAAACAGCCGCAACTGAGTTCTGGACCAGGCTATAACACACATGAAGATACTTCTATTATGATAAAAGTATATTACATAAAATTTATTATTCTGTGTATGCATGTGAATGCACATATATCTGTGCATGTGCAGAAGCCAGAGGTTAATGATAAGTCCTCTACTTTGTTATTTGAGGCAGGGTCTCTCACAAATCTGGAGCTCACTGAGTTAGTGAGTAGCTATCTAGGGAGCACCAGGGATCCCCCTGTCTCTGCCTCCCCAGTGATTAAATTCATACACTGCTGCACCTGGCTTTTGTATGTGGGTATCGGGGGTCTTCGTGGTAGGGTAGCAGTGTTGACTGAGCTATCTCCCCAGGAAACACTCTATTATTTTTGATAGTAGACATCCTAATGGAGGTGAAGTGTTGTGTTGTGGTTTAGAATTGTTTGCTCCTGAGGGCTTAATGCTAAAGTATCTTTCCATGTACTTACTTACTGATGTCTTTGGAGCAAATATAGTCAACTATTTTTTCATTTGTTTGCTTTAATTTTTTATTTTATTTATTTATTTGTGTGTGTGATATTTTTTCAAGACAGGGTTTCTCTGTAGCCCTGGATGTCCTGGAACTTGCTCTATAGACTAGGCTGGTCTCGAACTCAGATCTACCTGCCTCTGCCTCCCAAGTACTGGGATTAAAGGTGTGTACCACTGCCTGTAATAGATTTATGTATATGAGTGCTCTAACTGTATGTATACTTGCAAACCAGAAGAGGACATCAAATCCCATTACAGATGTTTGTGAACCACCATGTGGTTGCTGGGAATTGAACTCAGGACCTCTGGAAGAGCAGTCAGTGCTCTTAACTGCTGAGCCATCTCTCCAGCCCCATAATTCCATCATCTTATTTTCTGATGTAATATTTTCTAGAAATTAAGAAATGTGTTGTGAGCTGTGAGTTTCTATTTTCAGGAGTTGCTGTGTTCCTTTATGCTGATCAATGAACTCTTTGTGGAAGACATCCTGACTGTGTGGTACTTCCCAGTTAGCTGGTGCTGGAATCCCTTGAGGAGGTACATAGTCTTCTAGTTGGAGTAAAATTCAGATATTCCTGACAGCCTCTTGAAGAACTGAATAGGAGCTGGAGAGATGGCTCAGTGGTTAAGAGCACTAGCTGCTCTTCCAGGAGTCCTGAGTTCAATTCCCAGCAATCACATGGTAGCTCACAACCATCTGTAATGGGATCCGATGCCCTCTTCTGGTGTGTCTGAAGACTGCATACTCACAAACATAAAATAAGTAAGTAAATCTTTAAAAAAATATTATAAAAAAAGAATTGAATAATAGGTTCAGGGAGTGACCATTGTAAACAGACCTAAGCAGCCTGAAAGTCACCACTGTCACTCAAGGGAGGCTCCTTCCTCCACCAGTTCTGGTACACTCCCTACCTCTAACATTTATTGTTTTAGTTGCTTTCCTGTTGCTGTGATAGAATACCCTGACAAAAGTGACCTAAAGGAGAAAGGCTTTATTTGGGTTCACAGTCTGAGGGTACAACGCTTCACAGCAGGGAGGGGGCGTCCTGGTGGCCAGAGCTTGCTAGAGAAAGATGGATGACAGCTTGCTTTCTCCTTTTTAGACAGCCAAGACCCAAGCCCAGAACTGTGAGTCTTCCCACCTTTCTTACCTAATCAAGACAATCCCTCATGAGCACCCCCAGAGGCCTGTTTCTTAGGTGATCCTAGATCCTATCAAATTGACAGTATTAACCATCACAGTTATTCAGGAGGCTGGCCGACCCGAGAGCCCCAGGGGTCCTTCCATTCCCACCTCCTTGGTGCTGGAATTACAGACACATTTACATGAGTACTGGGGACTGAATACAGGCCCTCGTACATGTGTGACAGGCACACCCATAACTGAACCATCTCTCTAGCCTCCCGACCCCCACACTCCAGCCTAACATGGCAGCAGCTCTAAAATTAGAATTCATTTCCGTCAGCAGCAGCTCCTGATTGTAATTGGCATCATTTTTTCTCTTTTTGGTACATAAAAATGGCGATGTGTCTTCCAGCTAACAGTGTCTGAAGGTCATTGAAATGTTGGTATTTAGATGCTTGGGGACAATTAGACCACACCTCCGTGCCCATTGTTAGCCCAGTGCAGTGGGAAGCTGGGGCTGGTTTCTGACATGCATCTTTTTCAGCAAACCAGCACAAGGACATCATAAAGACTTCAGGATAAGATACCTGCCCAGTGGGGGACTCTTGAGCACTCCTTACCTGAGAGTTCACCCGAGGCTTAGAGGACAGATGTCTGATAGTGATGCAGGAGGAACCCAAAGTAATAAAATTAACATCATAAAAGATTGACTGATATGCTTGCTTAGGAAATATTAAGTTGCACAAAGTAGAATTTAGCTGAAGGAGCCCTGCCTCCCATACAGCTGGGAGGTAAGTAGTGTTCTAAGCAGGCTGGTTAGAAACTGTGGGGAAGACAAGTCAGTATCATAACTATTCAAAAGAGCAACATTGTTGCGCTTTAAAATAATCCTGCCAATACTTTGTAAATCTTGCATCCATTTAGGTAGCCAGACTTGCAGTCTCCTGCCTCTGTTTAAATTGTTCAAAGTATAATCTGGGGCCCGGACCTGAAGGACATTAGAGAATGACACTGTGTGTGGAAGTGTAAGCCCAGGACCTGTGTAAACTGTTAAAATTTTCTGTGCAAAGCCAGTTCCCTTTTGTGCGTTAGCCAGAACCAGTCATGTGCTGGTGTTAAGGAACTTTTTCCTTTGTTAATCTCCAAGACTGTGGATTGATTCCCTCCTCCATGTTAATTCTGTAACAGTGGCATAGTTAAGACATCTAGTTCAGTTCAAGCTACCCATTCCTTGGCTCATGTGGGCTCATGTGGGCTCCTTGGGAGGAGCAGCCTCTCTGGCCATCCTGTAGCTGTCCCTGTGTGTGCACACCAGAGACATGGACTATGACTCTCACTAACTTAGACATCTCTAGTCCCACTCATTTCTCTAATGAAACAGAATTGCTCTACTTCTGAGTGGACTCTGAGCTGTAAGTGCCTAGTGACCCCAGCTGGACCCAAGTTCTCCTCTGGAGTGAGGTGATAGTTGGTCTCTCAGATGCTAACACTCATGAGGCAACCTCCACAGCACACCCTCTATGTGAAGTATTTAAAGGTTACTACTGCTACCACTATTGTGTGTGTGTGTGTGTCTGTGTCTGTGTCTGTGTCTGTGTCTGTGTGTCTGTGTGTGTAGCTATGTGAGTGGTTATCTGAAGCCAGAAGAGGGTGTCAGATCCCCAGGAGCTGCAGTTATAGGTGGTTGGTTGTGAGTCACTCCACATGTGTTCTGGGATCCAAACTCAGGTCCTCTGCAACAGCAGTAAGTGCTCTTAAATGCTGAGCTCTCTCTCCAGCCCCTCCATGTAAAGTATTTAAAAGCAGGTTGTAGACAGTATAGTACATCCCATGACTGGCCAGGCATTGGGATGCAGTCTTCGGTGGCCAGCACTGAGCTCATCTTCAACAAGATGAACTGTGGGGGTAGAAAGGTGAGATCTTGTTCCTCAGCTATCATAAGGGTCCCAGCCACACACCCCTCCCCACCAGCATTCAGTTAGTAAGAGGGAAAGCACAATGAATTTATTTGATCTAAGTTTGCTAGGGCTGGAGGTACGGCTTAGTTAGTAGATGTTTGCCAGTATTCGTAAAGCCCTGGGTGATATCCCTAGCACCACATAAAACCGAGGGCAGTGGTGGGTACTTCAAACAACTTAAACAGAAACAGGAGACTGTAAGTCTGGATACAGCAAAGATATTGGCAGAATTATTATTATTATTATTATTATTATTATTATTATTATTTTATTATTTTTGGTTTTTCGAGACGGGGGTTCTCTGTGTAGTCTTGGCTGTTCTGGAACTCACTCTGTAGACCAGGCTGGCCTTGAACTCAGAAATCCACCTGCCTCTGCCTCCCAAGTGCTGGGATTAAAGGCGTGCGCCACCGCTGCCCGGCGGCAGAATTATTTTTAAGTACACCTACAATCCCAGCACTTGAGAGGTGGAGGCAGAGTCAGAGGTCCAAAGTCATGTTCAACTATTCAGCAAATTCAAGGCTAGACTATAGGAGACCCTTGTTTCAAAAATCAGAGATGCTAAAGGCTGAGGAAATGGCTGTCAGTAACAAGCTTCTGTCCTCAGAACCTGCATTTTTAAAAGCCAGCTGTGATGTTACATGTTTGTAATCCCAACACTTGGGAGGTGGAGACAGGCAGATGGGCTGGCCTGTTAGGTGAGCTCTAGGCCAGGGAGAGATGCTGTCTGACAAAAGGGCAGATGGCACCTGAGAGATGACATATAAGGTTGTCTCTGGCCTTCACATGCACACGTGTGAACACACACACACACACACACACACACACACACACACACTCTATAGCATGAGATATTTCAGAAATACAGGCCTAAAGACCCATTGAGAAGAGTGTGCATGCTCAGGGCCTGCGAGGAACGGGCAGCATTTGAAATGTGTGATTGGACACAGTGTGACCCAGTGCAAATGGACCCTCTGTGAGGGCCCCAGGCAGGCCTGTCTGCTCCAAATCTTTTTGTCTCTCTTTGAAACGTACTCTTTTTTTGGATGTGGGCCAGGGCCCTGGAGTCAAGATCTACAAAGGAGCATGAGACCATGATTTTCTGAGCGTTACAACTTGCTTTAGGAGAGAGAGAGAGGTGTCAGAGCAGGGCAGGAGAAGGTTCGAGAGCCCTATTTCTGGGCCCTTCTGGTCTCCTTCAGTTTAAAGTGCTCAGCTTGATGAGGAGTTGTGTTTTGAGATACTGTTTTCTGAACCTCTATATAATGCAGTGGTTCTCAACCTTCCTAATGCTACGACCCCTTAATACAGTTCTTTATGTTGTGGTGACCTCCAACCATAAAATTATTTCACCGCTACTTCATAACTGTAAGTTTGCTGCCACTATGAATTATAATATGAATATCTGATATGCAGGGTATCTGATATGTGACCCCCTAAAGGGGTCAAGACTCACAGGTTAAAAACTGCTAATATCATGGATAAAGGATTAAACAATACTCTTTAGTCAAATTTTATGAGGCAACTCATAAAAAAGTAACAGTATTTATAAGGAGGTTGTCTTGGATGACACAGATGAAGACTTTAATACATTTACTTCTATGCGATATGAGGAAAGAATTTTAATTCCTGTATTAAATAGAGTTGAGATTCTATATGTATACTTGACTAAATTAATAAATTTGTGTTAATAATGTGACTAATTGTTGGTTCATTCATATTACTAAAATTTATTAAATCTTTGGAACCTGTCTTTGTGAAAACAACTCACCAGCTTCTTTTGGGCCAACTTATATGACAGTATTTAGTAGGCATCTTAGGTTTTGTTGCTGTTTTTGATGAAGCACCATGACCAAAGGCAATCAGGGGAGGAAAGGATTAAGTTCATCTTACACTGGAAATCCAGCATCCAAGCCTGTCAGGACAGGACTCACACAGAGCAGGAACGTGGAGGCAGGAGCAGATGCACAGGCCGTGGAGAGGCGCTGCTCACTGGCTTGTTCTCCATGGCTTGCTCAGCTTGTTTTCTTATAGAAAACCACCAGTCCAGGGACGGCACTTCCCACAGTCAGCTGGGTCCCCCTTATCTAAAATAACTCTAGCTCGTGTCAAGTTGTCACAAACCTAGCTGCCACAGTAAGTTATAAAGTCTTCAGCTACAGCCTTTAAGGTATGGGGTATTCCAACTGAAGCTTGTCCTCTAGGGGTGGAACCTGCAAGAGCAGAACATCTGTCATGAGGTGAATCGAGTCCCCAGGTTCAGTTTTACTTCTTAAGTTTTGGATGCTCTTGAATTTGAGTCCTAACATGAAGCCTCCTGGTTATGATTTTATTCTCATGGTTTTTTAAAGGCTATTTCAGAACAACTCCAGCAAGTCCTGTGGATATATTACAACAGCCACTTACTTTTTGAGATAGTGTCTCTCATTTCCCAGGCTGTTCCAGAACTCTCTGTGTAGCCAAGCATGACCTTAAACCTATTTTTCTACCTCTGCCTCCTGAGTGCTGAGGTTACAAGTGTGTACTAACTACTATACCTGGTTTTATGTTGGGCTCAGGATCAAGCCCAGAGCTTTTGTGTACTAAACAAGCACTCTACCAACTGAGAAACTCTCCAGCCCTTCTGTAATTAAACCATGAAAACTCTAGTAAGATGAAGTCTTATATGAAACACTAATAAGCTGTATCTTTCTGATGTGTTTGGATTTTATCTTAGAAACTATGGTTAACTTTGCCAACTTGACACAACTTGAGAGGTCTAATGAGGGATTGTTTACATTGGGTTGGCCTTTGAGCATGTTTGTGTAAAATTATCTTAAATTGATACAGGAAAGTCAAGCCACTGTGAGTGACACCATTCATTCCCTAGGCAGGGGTTCCTGAACTGCCTAAGAGGGAAGAAAGTCAGCTGAGCACAATCAAGTGAGCATGTGTTCACTTCTCTATTGTTGACTATGGATACAATGTGACCAGCTCTCTCAAACTCCTGCCACTGTCTTCCTTGCTGTGATGGGCTATAGCCTGAGAATTTTAGCTAAAATAAACCCTTTGCCCCTAAATCGTCTTTTTATCAGAGTGTTTCTACCCCAGCAACAGAATTAAAAGTTGAACAGAAGCCCTTGAACAAGCTTGTCTCTTGACACAGCAACCCAAGCTGCAGTGTTGGTGATCCTGCAAATCGTAGTCTGGTTTTTCTAGGGTCTGTGAAATGAAGAACCTGTTTCCCAGCAGGCAGAGTTCAAAGGACCAGGGAGTTAATTCCAGGCTCAGTGATGTCTGAGAAACTTAGGATCAGCCATGTGCCGTGACTTCCCACCATCAGCCACTGGTCTTTTGCAATTGTTGACAAACAAAGATGGACAATTTAGATATGGGCTAACAACTGAGTCATAGGAGAGGCTTCGTTACTTTGAATGCTTTAAGAATATAAGAGCAGAATCCTCACACTTTTGAAACAGGTCGGTCAAGTTCTGTCTTATCTGGGATTTGGCCTCAGCTTGCTGAGTTGGCAGGAGTGGCTTCCAACTTGCCATCCAGACCACAAACATCCCAGACATACTGTTTCCATCATCTCCCAGTGCTCAGGAGAAATGTGGTCTTGGCGCTTTGTGCTAGGATGTATTCCCTTTCATTAGAGCCAATTCGCTTATGTGTGTCAGAGGTTGTCATGTCTTATTCTATTGCACTCGTTTCATTTCTCTCTCTCTCTCTCTCTCTCTCTCTCTCTCTCTCTCTCTCTCTCTCTCTCTGTGTGTGTGTGTGTGTGTGTGTGTGATATATGAGTGGCCAGTCAGCCACAGAGGGAGGAATGTGACTGGTGATCCAGGGAGGTTAGGGAAGATCCCAGGCCCTCAGAGGCAGGGGAAGATTCCTCTCTGTTGCTGGGGACATGAGGAAGGGTCTAAGGAGGTCCAGGGGTGACAGCAGAAAGAAGGCCACACTGTGGTCAGTCCCTAGCTTTTCCTCTTTGGGCTAAAGCTCCATTTTTCTGTTTCTTGGGCTGTCTGAGAACTTTAGATGTCTGTAATTCATATTGTTTACAGTTGCTAAACATTCTTAATCCTGTGTTTGATCAAATTTATTGTTTACTCCAAGTTGCTCTGTCTCCAAGAAGCTCCTTGGCTTTTTGCCTGACCTGGGTTTTTTGTGTGACAGAGCTGTGGTCAGCCCCTGGAAGAGCCAATTCTTCCTTGAACTAGAACATAGTTCCTTGCCTCCTTTAAATTTTATTAAAATTTAGTTTATTTATTGTGTATGTATGTACTTTTGCAAGTGTGTGTGTGTAAGAGCATAGACACCACAGTACAAGCCTAGAGGACAGAGGACAACCTTTTTGTTTTGGTTTTTTTCTTTTCCTCCCACGGGGTCCTGGGAATGGAGCTTGGGTCTTCAGGCTTGGAGGCAAACTTAGCCACTGAACCATCTCACCCCCCATTGTCTACTTCTGTCACCTACGGTGGCACAGGCTTGAGACGTCTCTGCCTCGCTCAGACCAGCCTTTGGTGGAGTAGAGTGTGCAGCCTCAGCTCTTGCTCGTTCAGCAACTCTGGGGAAACTTGTCTACAGCTCAGCCCTGGGAGGGGAGCAGGTGGCCTCCGGTCCTCCACCGTCCTATTGCAGTCTCCGATCCCTCTGCTATAATAAATACCAGTGTAGATCAGGTCACTTATAAACAATGAAAATGTAGTGCTTCCAGTTCTGGGGGCTAAGCAGTCCGTACTGAGACTACTCACAGACGGCTCCTTCTCCTCGTGCCCTGTTCTTCCCTCCAGGCCCAGAGTCAAGAAAGCTCCTTCAGGCCTCTTTTATGAAAAGGTACTACTCCCATTCATAAGAGTGAGACGCTCATGACCTCGTTACCTCCCAAACGCCTTACTTCACACCACACTGGGGATTAAATTCTAGCACAGATTTTGAAGGTCAAAACCTTCATAGTGTAGTAATCAGCCATGGGAGGATCTAATTGCTTACCAGCTGGCATCCTCGGAGCGAGGGATGAAGTCTGAATCCCTGCTTTTAAGAAATCTGCACATCCTTTTGATCCTAGCCCTCAGGAGGCAGAGGCAGGCAGATCTCTGTGAGTTCAAGGCCAGCCTAGTCTACAAAAGCCAGTTCCAGGACAGCCAGGGCTGTTATATAGAAATCTTGTCTCAAAACCCCTCCCTCCCCTCCAAAAAAAGACAGGGGCTCAAGTAGCCCAGGCTGGCCAGGAGTTAAGAATAATGAACTCCCGTTGAACTCCCGTTCTGCCTCTACCTCCTCAGGATTAGTGGCATGTACCAGCATGCCTGTCTTATGCAGTGCTATGGATTGAACCCAGGGCCTCATGAATGTTAGGCAAGCTCTCTACCAACTGAGCTACATTCCCCATGGGAATCTTGGCTTTTTTTTTTTTTTTTTTTTTTTTTTTTTCTGCTATCATTCTAAAAATATCCAAGAGTAGAACCACCAGAAACCGTATTCAGTTGAAGTTAGGTGGAGTCTGACCTGCTTTTTTCTTGCTTGTCCTCTTTCAGGAAAGCTACCTTGATATCCCTGGTATGTCAGAACTCTGAGTGGGACCTGCTGAGAGGCTGGAGTGACCTCAACTGCCTTCCCCAGCCTGGTGTCAAGATGCTGAGCCTGAAGCTCCCCAGGCTGTTCCGCATAGACCAGGTGCCCCAGGTGAGTGCTTTCATTCCATGGCTGAGTTCCGGGGTCTGCAGTGGGTCAGCCCCTGCAATGTGGGACTTCAGGATGCTTTCACAGGCCCTTTTTCTTCAAAGCGCCCCTCTGAATCTCCTGTAGAAACCAGCATCCCTTGCCCCACCCATGCACCAGGCTGGTAAAGTGTAGTCCTTCAATGCAACCTCTTGCTGCATCAGGAGGCAGGCATTAGAGAGAGCACAGATTTGGGCTAGCCAGGGGAAGTGGTAACAGATGCAGGGTGGGGAAAGGCTGGCTGGAGCCTCCTATGGTGCTCCAGAGTAGGCCAGAGAGCAGTCACCTTAGCATGGCTCTGCACACGTGTTCTCTCTGTCCCTTATTCCCCACGCCTCTATTTTATTTGAGACAATCTAGCCTCAAACGCACAGTCCTCCTGCCTCAGCCTCCCACATGCAGGGATTACAGGCTGCACCACCATTCCCAGCTCTACTCTTGCAGGAGGGCCAGGCCAGACCTAGGGCTGGGCAATGGAGAAGGGCTTTTAGTGGCTCTTGTCCCCTTTCCATGGAGCCAACCTGGCACACACAGCACGCACAGACACCCGGTCTCTATAAGCCCTAACCTTTTGGTTGTATGCTGTGCCAAACTGGTGTACTTCTATCTTGCCTTGTAGAGAAAGCACAAGACTGTACCCTTGTCTTTGGGTCCACTCTCCTTCCTGCAGGACTGAGAGTCAATGCTGTTTTGTGGTGGGATGTTTCCTGAGAAGATGAGAACTTCTTTCTCCTCAGCTGATTGTCACACAGTGATGTCTTACAGTCCCTAACCAAGCTCAGTATCACCAGTGGGACACGGAGTAGAGACCTGCCAGGCTCTGATCTGAAGCTCTAGAGCTAGGAGATGCCAGGGAGATGGTGCTGGGCAGAATCATGGGCAGTTCAGAGCTGTTGTGGGCAAGATGAGGAAAGCAGGAAGCTCTAAAGAAAGCCACCATCCATGGCCCTTTAGCAGGGCCCTGCCTCTGGTCTCACAGGGCCATCCACTCCCCTCTCTGCCCACACATCAGTGGGTGTGACTAGTGAGAACATGGTGTGAGTCTTGGATTTATTCATTCATGACAATTTTATTGACTTCTTCCTGTGTGCAAGGTGTTTTTCTACAGGATTCAGAGAAGACATGGGCATTTCTGTCCTTACTAGGCTCTCCTGAAGCTCTCAGGGATCTCAAACACGCACGAGTACTTTGTAAAGCAGCTCGGAGGAGAGATGGGCCACTTCTGTCACAGGGGAGGAAAGGATCAGGGAAGAGACTGTTAAGATTGAGTTTCAGGGTCTGGGGGACTAGCTGGTGCTCAGGGGCTTGCTGTAAAAGCCCGAGGACCTGAGTTCAAATCTCAGAACCCAAGTAAGAAGCTGGTGAGTGTTTGTAAACCCAGCACTGGGGAGAGACAGGGATGGATCCCTGGGATCACTGGCCAGTCACCCTAACCTTGTCTGCAAGCCCCCCAGGTCAATGAGAGACTCTCAAAAATCAAGATGGGTGGCACTTGAGGAAGAACCACACTGGAGATTGTCCTCTGGCTTCCACACACATGTGCACACTTATGCATGCATATCCACACAGGAACACACACACACACACACACAAACACACACACACACACACACACACACACACACAAACCAACAAACAAATAATAAAATTTTAAATGTTTCATAAAGAAGTTAGTTTAGATGCCTGTGTCTTTACAGCGCCCTTTGTCTGGGGTCCCACCTGGTGATGCAATCCAGGCCCGCTCATTTGTTATCATTTGAGTCATCTCTTCTCTTCCTTCGCCTTTCAACCCTTCCTGTCGTTATGCTTTAACTGTGCCTTGTGTAAACAGCTCGGAGTTGGAGTTTCAGCTTGGTGGCTCATGTCTTTTCTCTATGCCATTTGCTCTGCTAATGTGTCTAGTGGTGTGCTAGACAGGGATCTGCGTTCGTTTCAGCCGTCCTGTGTGAATGTGTCTGCTTCCTCTGTTTCTACCTTCCATTCCAGTTGTTTGGGATGAAGTGTTACATTCTTACTTTCTTCTTCTTCTTCTTCTTCTTATTTCTTATTATTCCCTTCTCACTTCCTGTTTCACTCTTCTATTTCTCGACCTGTTCTGTAGCTACTAGCTTAGAGATCAGTTCAGCTTTTTTTGCTTTGTTTTGTTTTTTCAGACAGAGTTTCTCTGTGTAGCACTGGCTGTCCTGGAACTTGCTTTGTAGACCAGGCTGGCTTTGAACTCATAAGTCTGCCTGCCTCTGGAGTGTTAGAATTTGAGGCATGCGCCACCACCACCTAGCTCACTTCAACTGTTTTACTATGAACACCTAGCTGTACTAGGCACAAGAGAGTAGACAAGCAGAGGTTTAAATCTACCCAGGATTGGCTGAGAATGTAGCTCAATTGATAGTGTATTTATCTAGAATGCAAAAAGTCCTAGGTTCAAGACCTACTACCACATGCCTGTAATCTTAGCATTCATGAACTGGAAGCAGGAGGGCCAGAAGTTCATGGTCATCTTTGGCTACATAGTGAATTTGAGGTCAGACTGGGTTATGTGACACTCTGTCTCAAACAAGTTAACCCAGATACCTCAGTGACTCCAAGTGTCAAAGACTGTTTTCACTTCAAATTACACAGCAGTCACTCCTAGCTGCACCATCTGGAACAGGTGCCCTCCGAAGTCACCACAGAGGAGAGAGAGAGGACAGCATCTTCAGTTGGGTTTCCCAGAAACAAACTCTGAGATAGAAATAAGCATGCAGGAAGTTAACTGAGAGGATGGTTCTCAGGAACAGCACTGTAAGAAGTGAGGATGGCAGTGTGTGGGAGGAGCCACGGCAGGATGTGGGAGGAGCCACGGTGTCAAAAGCTCTCCCCCACCACACAAAGCCATCACATGCTCATCATCCAGGGCTCTGCTGTGGGCTTAGCCTTTCAGAACTGTTCTGAAAGTAAAAAGTCGGCCAGGACCTTGAATCCTTGGTGGGTGGGAGTGGGTTGACCCTGAGAAGGGAACATGATGAAGGCAAGATTGTGCCCTTTGAATCAAAACAATTTCCCAAAAGACTGGAGCTGGCTGAGTTCTGTCCTGTGGAAATATTATCTGACAACCAGAGCTCAATCCCCAGGACTCAAATGGTGGAAGGCAAGCTCCAGCTAACGCTGGCTGTCCTCTGACCTCTACACAGGCACTGTGACAGACAGACAGACAGACAGACAGACACACACACGAGAGAGAGAGAGAGAGAGAGAGAGAGAGAGAGAGAGAGAGAGAGAGAGAGAATAAACAGACTTTCTAAATGTAAATAAAAGTGCACTGTAATTTCAAGGCAACGGATTGCTCTGAACTGTCCTGGCCTAAAGGGAGCATCCTGTAAATAGTCACCCAGCTCTGACCAGGCTTCAAACAAGTCTAAGACATAGGAAACACACAGGGAGTTAGTGAGTGCTGACTATTTCTGCCATGCCTGACTTCTCCCTCCTGAAGACAGCCACTTTGAACAGTTGTACAAATGCATCTCGCCAGGAAATTTCTTCATAAACCAGATTAGTCTCAAACTTATGGTGCTCCTCTTCCTGCTGCCCCCTAAGTGCTGGGATCACAATCGTGCATCACCACACCTAGTTGTGACTCCATTCCCCCCGCCCTCTTTAAAAAAATATTTTTTTGAGATTTTGCATATTTTTTTGTGTGTGGGTGTTTAGCTCCATGCAGTGCCCCCAGAGGCCAGCAGAGGGCATCGAGTCTCCTAGAACTAGGTTGTGAGTCACCATGTTGGGAACTGAACCTGGGACAGCTGGAAGAACAAGTGCCCTTAACCACTGAGCCATCTCTACAACCCCTGTGACTCTATTTCCGACCCTGTTCTTGCTGCTGCCCCTCCCTCGAGATGCTCTGTTCCTGAGTGTGCATGCTTGAGCTAAGGTGGATATCCCTGAGGAAGGCTTTGTGCTTGCCCCCAGAAACTGCCAAGCCTGGGGCTTTTCCTGATTGTACTTGTCCACTTGAGACATCTTGGTTCTTGGTACAGATTTTGACCAAAAATCCATATACATACTATCAGAAGGCTCTGAATTCTGAATTCTTGGGAGAGTTTGTTGTTTATTTGTTTTGAGACAGGATCATCTCTCTGCGTAGCTCCGGCTGTCCAGGAGCTCATTTATAGACCAAACTGGCCTCAAACTCACAGAGATCCATCTGCCTCTGCCTTCCCAGAGCTGGGATTAAAGGTGTGAATTAACATGCCCAGCTAAGTTTTTTTTTTGTTTTTTGTTTTTTTTTTTTTTTTATACCCAACTGAGTTTTTTTACACCCAGCTGAGATTTTTCTTTAATCGTCCTTGGTTTCTAGTAACTCTCCTTATTGTACTCTACCAACTGAGCTACACCCTTAGCTAAAAATGTCTATTTTAAAAATTTTCTGTAAAGTGAAATAATTCAACCTAATTTGGAAAGGGGATTAAGATAGGCTCTTGCTATGTAGCCCATTATAGATACATGTAGATGCATTTTTTAAAGTTTTGCCTAACAATATCCCATTAACAAATATCAGTAGAGAACTCAAACTCATAATTAATATAATTTCCCACCACAGACAAAATTGCAGCTCTCTTGTTTCCTTGATTCCTTCTAATCATTGTGTAAATGAAATCCACATGTTCTCTTTTCTTAGCCTTCTCAACAGGGTGAAATGAAAGTAGTTTAAGGTCAAATTGGCTACATGTTTCAGGAAGTTATCTCATCCTGGGAATTCCTTAGAGAATGAGATACACACCTCTGAACTGTTCAGAAAACAAGCTTTTAGGGGCTGAGAGATGGTTTAGTGGGAGAACGCATTGGCTACTCTTGCAGAGAATCCAGGTTTGTTCCTAGCCCATATTATCTTGCAACTGTCTATAACACCAGTTCCAAGGGATCCGATGCCCTCTTCTGGCCTCCACAGGCACTGCATGCACATGGTGTACAGACATTACATGCAAAACACCCACACATAAAATAATAGATCTGGAAGAACCAACTCTAGCAAGCAACTCAAAATATGTGCACCCTGCCTGGCTTGGGATTATTAGCTTCCTTCTACTTAATCACTTTTTACAAATTTGGTGGATTAAGTAAAAGAGGCCCAGGGGTCTAGCCTCATACACATAATACCATAGGTACCTAGCTCTGAAGAAACAAAACAAATGGCAACATACCAGCAATTATTATCTTCCAGCCCTATGCGCTACAAGGGCTGATGGGCCATAATCCCAGTTAAAGAAGATACAGCAGAACCTGCTCCTTGCTCTTCCCACTCCTTGGCTCCTGACCCACTCTCTCCGTCTTGAAATCCAGCAGCCTTGCATCATTCTGACCTTCTTTCTGCCTGCAAACCTCTCCCTAGATAGCCCCTGCTCTCTGTCTTTTCCCTGTGCTGGCCTTTCATGTCCCTGTGTGTTTGTGTTAGGTAACATTCTTGTTTGTTTCGTCTTGTGACAGAATTTCTTTATGTAGCCCTGGCTACCCTGGAACTAGCTCTGTAGACCAGGCTGGCCTCAAACTCAGAGATTCACCTGTTTCTGCCTCCCAAGTGCTGGCACTAAAGGCCTGCACTACTGGTGCTAGGCTTAGGTGGTCTTTTCACTGCACCTGATTCGAACAGCTTAAGAGGAGGAAGGATTAAGCTCAGGGTTTGTGTGACTTTAGTATATCACAGCAGGGAAGGTGTGGCACAGCAGCCAGGAAGCAGAGAAAAGGGACACAGGAAGGGACCAAGACAAGGTAAAGTTCCCACAGCTCACCTCCACTGATCAGCTTCCTCTAACCAGGCCCCACCGTCTGCTTTTCAGCACCTCTCATAAAGTTCAGAGCACACATCCATCAGGACATCCACCCAGTCTAGGTCAGAACCCTCAGGATCCAGTCATTTCCCAAAGGCCCATGAGTGACAGGCAGCCACACCTCCAGTACATGATCTCGAAGGGGTATTTTAGACGCAAACCATAGCACCCTACCCTGTATCCATCTTGTCAATCTCACTTAAAGGCAACATCCTCTTCTGAGATAAACTGGACTCTGGGCACGGAGGTGGCAGTTGGGTTGCAAGGACAGAGGCATCAGCACCTGCTAGAAAGCTTGTTAGAAATGCGGCCTCTCCTCTAGGCCTGCTGGGGCGGCCCTATAGTTTCAGCCCTCTAGGGGAGAAGCAGGAGGATCAGGCATTCGAAGCCAGTTTCAACTACATAATAAGTTCGAGTTAAGCTTGGGATGCATAAATGTGTCCCAGATAATAATACATAAATAATGGCAGACTCTTCTACAAGCCACCAAGTGCAGTAAGACCCTTGGGTGACCTGCCAAAGAGCACGTTTAGGAATGTGGCCGACAAACCGTGGAGGAAGTGCTGAGGACTAAATCCCACTGGCTGCTTCCTCTCAGCTCTGGGTACCGGAAGACCAAGATCAGGTGAGGCAGGGCTGTTCCTCTGGGCCTCCCTCTTGTAGCCTCTTCATTGGGGTCCACATCTGGGAACTCTGTCAATCCAGACTTCCTCTTCTGAGAGTCACCAGCCACACTGGATAACAACCACTCACGGGGAGACCCTGTTGCCAGGGTTGGGGGTGTAGCTCAGCTAGAACCCTTGCCTAGAATATATGAAGCTCTGGGTTTGATCTCCATCAGAGAATGGTGATACACTCCTGTAATCTCAGTACTTAGGAAGGGGAGGCAGGAGGATCAGAAGTCCAAAGTCATCCTGGGGAGATCGAGGCCAGCTTCAAATACAGTGTGTTGGGGTAATAGTATTTCAATGTATAAATTTGAGGGGAGACATAATTCTGTCCTTAAGGACACTTAAAGAATAAACTGAGGCTCAGAGTAGGGCGGGAGTGTCCTGTACCCCAGGGAAAGGGATGACAGTTGTACCTCTCAACAGTGTCCTGCTTAGCATGTGGGAGAGGGTGCATCATGGCAGGAAGTGGAGGTCTGAGGCTTGGAGATTTCAATCTGACTCCTGTGGCTGCTGGGAACATGAAAAGATGCCACCACCTCCACCACCACCCCGTTATGAAGACGATCAAGGACTCTTCTTTACAAGGTGGCTGTGAAGATTCTGTGACATTTGGAGAGGAAGTGAAGAGTGCATGCCAGAAGCCAGCCGCCTTCCCTTTTTTCTCCACCCCACTCTTCCCTTTTCTCACCATCAAAATCTGTTACTTACCACAGGCCAGCGACCCTCATTTATCTCCTTTCGGGTGGTTTGCAGTTTAGCTAGAAAAACCAAAGGGTGAAATTTCAGGCTTCAGCTGGCCGGCGCACTGGGGTCTCGGAATCTTGTGGTGCTGAGCCTTCCCCAAGTGCTAAGAGCTAACTGGCTGCCTTTGCCCTTCTGTCCCAGGCGCCTGGAGGTTCTCACTCCCAAGAGGCTGCACGCAACTCCACTTCACTTCACTCTAAATTGCCCAGTTTGCTACCGTAGATGCAAAATGGAACCCTAAAAACTGCTTCTGCTGTGCAAATAAGCAGGTGCCCGCTAACTCAGAGGGAGCTGGGGGTGGAGAGCAGGGGGAACATCGCTGGAAATGGAAGCCAGGCTTCCGAGTAGCGAGGAGATGATTGTAATTTACCCTTGGGGATCAAACTGCGCTTGGAATACAAAACTGATTTCAAATGTTCTCTTTGCTGTTTTGATGTATGTAGCCCATGTTCTGTGAAGATTGACTCCATGCAGATGCTTTGCTGAGGCTGGGCTGTCATAGGGGAGGGAATTTGCAGCCTTCTTGTGCTCAAAGCTGCTGGGAGCAGGAGCATACCTGAGTGCTAGCAATTTTGTTCAATAAACAGAGGTTCGGTCTGGGAGGGCAAGAATGGATCGGTTGTGTTATATCAAGTGAAAGTCATTCTGTCTTGGGTCACAGAGAGCTGTTGTCTTTTTTTCTATCCCCTACCCACCTGCCATGGCCTCTCAGGAGCTACCTGATATCCTGCCTCTACCACATGCATGATGTTGGGCTTGTCATACATGTAAAGGTTAAAATAGTGGGACAAATGGAGGCAGGCTCTTTTAATCAGTACCCAGCCCTGGTTCCTGTGGCAACAACCTCTTCTCCCACCCTCAGATCCGCGGTCAGATCTTCCCCTCCTCCTCTTCCTCCCTTTCTTTCTCCTCTTCCTCTTATTTCCTTTCTTCCTCCTCCTTCTCTTCCTCCTCCTCTTCTTCCTCCCCTTCTTCCCCTTTTCTTCCTCCTTTTTCTCCTCCTCCTCCTCCTCTTCCTCCTTTTAGCCATGTAGCCCAGGCTGTCCTAGAATGCCATATGTAGCCAAGAATGGCTTTTAAACTCCTGACCCCCATGCTGCCACCTCAAGTGCTGGGATTATTGGAACACTCCAATCTGCCGAGTTTATGCCAGACTAACAAACCCAGTGCTTTGGATTTGCTACCCTGGGACCCTGGGACCAGATTCTCAAATGTGACTGACAGGAACAATCTCCCTGCTCTTCCCTTTAGGCCTCTGTCTGTCTGCACCTGTTGCTGGTCAGAATGCCAGGACCCACAGAGAGGAGAATACTTGCTGGTTGCATGCTCAGTCACCTGGCCAGTTTGTGAGTGACCTTTTCTGGGCAGCCAGAAGGCCTAATCCTGGCTTTCACCTGCCACTCTCCCAGAAGAGGCCAGTCACTCCACCTTGTCTTCAGCAGGAATCTTGTCAGGCTGCTTCAGCGAGGCTCCCCACCAGGATCTCAGGGATTTTCCAACCACTAGCCCTCAGTCTGCTCCTTGGTTCTAGATTCCCACTTGCCTATGTCACAGTGGTCCTAAATAAAGACTTCCTCTCCTCGCTGGGCAGTGGTGGTGCACTCCTTTGATCTCAGCACTTGGGAGGCAGAGGCAGGTGAATTTCTGAGTTCGAGGCCAGCCTGGTCTACAGAGTGAGTTCCAGGACAGCTAGGGCTACACAGAGAAACCCTGTCTCGGAAAACCAAAAAAAAAAAAAAAGTCTCCCCCTGCTGTGTGTTACCCAGTAATTTAAAGCAAGGATCTGCTTAGCTAATTCACACAAAGGAGCAAACAATTGATTATAAATTGATTATAAACACTCCTTTCTGCAGTCTTTGCATTTTAGTAAGCAGCCAATGTTTTAGTTCATTTGAAAACTTTTAAAAAGTTTATTTACTTTATGTGTATGAGCATTTTGCTTTGCATGCATGTGTGTGTGTGTGTGTGTGTGTGTGTGTGTGTGTGTGTGTGTGTGTGTTTGCATGAGTATCTCACAAGCATGCAGTATTCAAAGAGCCCAGAAGAGGGTGCTGGATCACAGGGAACTGGAATTAAACAGTTTTGAGTTGGCATGTGGATACTGAGAACTGAACCTAGGTCCTCTGCAAGAGCAACAAGTGCTCTTAATTCTGAGACATCTTCCCAGTATCCCACCCCAACCCCGACTGGATTTTTTTTTTAATGGGAAAGAAAAAAACAAACACTTGAAACCTAGGACGATGGATCAATGAGAAGCCCCTGGAAGCCACATTTTCTGGTGAGGACCCAAACTAGGACAGCCCATTCTACGTGCATCAAAGGCAGAAGGCCCGTTTGCTTCCTTGTCCATAGCCCTGGTGGAACTGCAGGTCAAGATTCCTGTGCCCATTGTAGGAGAATGTCCACCATAAGCCAGATACTTCAGCAGAATGGAAAGTCAGAGCCAAAAGGGCTGGGATGTGGGTGGGTGGCAAAGTGCTAATCTAGTATGCTAGATGCCCTGGGTTCTATCTCCGGAACCCTATAAACCAGGTGTGGTGGTGCTTGCTGTTACCAAAACACTCTGGAGGTAAAGTCAGGAAGAACAGAAGTTAAAGGTCGTCCTATGCATCTGTTCAAGGCCAGCCTGAGCTCCCCGAGATCCTTTCCCCAAAAGATAGAATTTAAGATGACTTGTCTTTTAAAAAAAAAAAAAAAAAAAATTGGAGCAAATCACTTTCATTAGTTAAGGCCCAAACCTAACAGACATTGTATTTCTTTAATAGATAGATAGATAGGTAGATAGATAGATAGATAGATAGATAGAGAGATAGGTAGATAGGTAGATAGATAGATAGATAGATAGATAGGTAGATAGATAGATAGATAGATAGATAGATAGATAGATAGATAGAGAGATAGAGAGATAGAGAGATAGATAGATAGAGAGATAGAGAGGAGTGGTGCTCACTGTTAATCCCAGCACTTGGGAGGCAGAAGCAGGTGGATCTCTGAGTTTGAGACCAACCTGGTCTACAGAGAGTTCTCCATCTCATAGGTCCCATGGTGTACCATGGGGGACATCAGTGTGCTTTTTTTGAGATGAAGTCTTGTTCTGTATGCCAGGTTGGCCTTGAACTTGTGGAGATCAAGTGCCTCATTTTCCTAAGAGCTAAGATTTGGAACATGCCTTTTTGCTTACTTTCTTTGACAAGTCTGTGGGAATTCTTGGCTGGAACAGTGAGAGGTGGGAGCAGCTGTATTCTGTACAGGGCTTTGCTGTGGGTGGAACTCAAGGCTTTGCGCATGCTAAGCCAGTAGGCTCTAGCAGCTTTCCCCTCCTCCCACGAGAAAGCAAAGTGGAAGCTTGAGAAAGCATTGTGACTTGACTTCCATCATGGGGACTAAATACAGAGTGTCAATAATTTGTCTCTGTTAGCCCACTCCTGTATAATTATTTCATGTGTGTGTGTGGGGTGTGTGTGTGTGTGTGTGTGTGTGTGTGTGTGTGTGTCTATCCATGCATGCATGTATGTTTGGAAGTCAGATAACTTGCAGGAGTCAGTTCTCTCCTTCTACCATGTGGGTTTGGGAATTGAACTCAGGTGATCAGGCTTGGCTGTAAGCACCTTTACCCACAAACCCATCTCACTAGCTATAATTTACCTTCCAAAGGTTATGACAGTGTGAGCCATTGAAATCAAATGACTCTAGCCAAGCATGACGGCTTGTACATGTAGTCTCAGCATTTTGGAGGCTGAAACAGGAGGACTGTCAAGGGTTTGAGGTCAGCCTGGGCTACAGAGCAAGCCTTTGTCACAAACCAAACAAAATCAGTGGTTCTTAACCAGAATTAGGTGCTGCCTCCAGGAGACCATTCCAATATTTGGAGACAGTTTGGGTTGTCACAACTTGGCATGGAGATGGGTTTTAGTTAGACTGTGCACTTCCAGCAGGTAACAGGCACACAATAGGCCAGTCTTCCACAGCAAAGAACCATCTGACCCCAGATACGGGAAGTGGGAAGGAACCTTGAGCTAAGCGAGAGAGAGAAGATTCATTTCTTGTCATCCAGCTAGCTTCCTTCTCTGTGCTTTCCCAAACCTCTGCCCCACTGTGGGTGTGTACATCTCTGCAGCTCTAGGATATGGCAGGAACACAATCCACTTTTCTTCACTTGATATTACATTCTGAGATGGGGAGGGGCTTACCCGGGTGTCTTGTCAGTCACTGTGAGTGCATGTGTGTGCAGGCCAAAGGTTGGCACTGAGTATCTTCCTCATTGCTTCACCATCTTATCTCTTAGATTTTTTGAGATAGGGTCTCACTTTCAGCTTTGGCTGGCTTGGAACTTGCTACCTAGACCTAGCCTTGAACTGACAGAAATCTGCCTGATTCTGCCTCCTGAGTACTGGGATTGCCATCCCAGTACTGCCATCACACCCAACTGTCACTGCATTTTTTGAGGCAGGGTCTCTTACTAAACCCAGGACTCACCAATTGGGTAGAATGGTTGTCCAGCAAGCCCCAGGGATCCTTCTGTCTCCACTTCTCTAGCACTGGAATTACAGGCCCTCACTGCTTCTATGCTTGGTACTTTACACTGGTGCTTGGAATCTGACCTCATGACTGCACGACAGACATCTTACCCACTGAGCCATCTCCCAGTTCTCCTGTTACCATTTTAAATGGACATACTACAATACTTCAGTTAAGTCAAAACCTGCCAGTCCTACCTGACCAGTCTACATTTCTTATTGGAGGTGTTGGGGAAAGAGAGAGCAGTGCTTACCAGGAGGCCTCTCTGGGGACTGTGGCTCTATGATCCTGCTGTGGCCAGCCTCCTCTGCCCACAGTCCGGTCTTTGGCACCACAGGCCTCATCATCAAAAGGCCTTTGTGAAGCGCCTTGTGGATACATCATCTCACTGGGAGTATCTTCTGCGGAGATCACCCTACCAACCTTTGACATCCAAGGCAGGCTGGCTCAGGAGACAGCATACATGCGAGCCAGCCACGAAGGCATCTAAAGACCAGGCCATAGGCCTCAGGCAGAGTACAAACACGGACTCTTAGACAACATTCATGCCCAGGGTAAGCACAGCCAGGAGTGCAAAGCCAGACTGCACTCCCAATGCTGGCCTGGCTCTTGGATCTCAGCTGGCTTGGGGCTGCTTGGAAGACAGGGGATCTTAGAAGCTCCTGGGAGGAGAGTGAACAAAGCAGGAAGGGAGAGGACCAGGACCAGGAACTCTTCAACCACCCAGGAAACGATGCTAGCCAGGACACCCGTCCTGTTGTCTCACCTCCTTCCCCTTCCCTGTCTTCCCTCCACAGGTGTTCCATGAGCAGGGCATCCTCTTTGGCTACCGACACCCACAGAGTTCCGCCACTGCCTGCATTCTCAGCCTCTTCCAAATGACCAATGAGACCCTCAACATCTGGACGCACTTGCTACCCTTCTGGTACCTTCTGGCCCCCTGGACAGCCCATCTTCTACTGGATCCCTGGGGACTGACTTTAAAAACACAGCTGGTAGCAGGGAGACTTTTGAGCTAGGGCCAGGGGTCCCCCTGCGGGTATAGGTGCATGTGTGACAGAGGGAAAAGAAGTTGGGACTGTCACAGAGTGAGCGCCAGGCTGTGGATTGCCATAGGATTCTAACACTTCTATTGACTGAGCAACATTTATCTTCATCTCCTTCAGTCTTACAGGTTTTGCAGGTCTTCAAGAAGTCTTTATTAAAGTGTCACTGATTTGAGCAAGTCACTTAATCTCTCTGAGCCTGGCATTTTCTGCCTGTAGAGCAGGCATGATCTTCTTCCCATTTCTTGGGGGCTGCTGAGATTGAGAGAAAGCGATAAAACAAAGATGGAAGAGCTGGAGATGTAGCTCAGTTTGTAGTGTGTGTGCAAGAAGCCCTGGGTTCATTCCCTAGCACTGCATAAACCAGGCATGGACGCCCTCCACTGTAATCCCAGTACTCTGGAGGTAGAGGCTGGAGGACCAGAAGTTCCAGGTCATCTTCAACTACATAGTGAGTTTGAGACTAGCCTGGGCTTCATGAGGCCTTCTCTGAAAACAACAACAACAACAGACACAGGCATGGTTGTGTGTGCTTGTACTTGTCTAGGGAGAGTAACGATATACCGTTGGTTGCCTTTAGTGGGGCCAGCTAGGAGCCATGCTCTGGGAAGGAAGGGTGGTGTTGGGGATCCCAGAAAGGCCAGGAGGCTCCTTGCTGACAAAGGTGAAGACCCCGCTTTACACACCTTGTGCTTTTGCTTGGTAATGGAGAGGTAGGGCAGGTCACACCCCCACACCATGGTGCAACTCTCCCTGGGCATCTGTGGGGATCGGTTCCAGGGTCCCCTAAAGAGCCCAGAGCCCAAAGGTTCACCCTTTGTCAAGTGGCACAGTATTTATGTATCTCTCCACATACTTTCTGATGGTCTTTAAATCATCCTTAGATTTCTTAAAATACTGAGGCAAAGTAAATGCTATGTCAAAGGTTGTTATGTTGTTCACACAATAAGGACAAGAAAAAGTGTCCGTGTATGTCCAGGGCAGATGCAGCCCCTCCCAAATGCTGGGGTCTTTTGGTTGAATCTGAGGAAACAGAGCCTGGACATCTGAAGAGTTGGGTATCTGTCAGGCCTGGGAGGACCTCAGACAGCAGCGAGTCGCTGTCCTACTCAGACCTCTGTGGGCTGATGTAGGTGCAGCTGGTGGCCCAGGCTGAACAAATCCTTTGAGTCATGTTGAGAAGTTGAGATAGGTGGTGAGTCCCTGAGTGTGGCAAATGGACCTGAGTCCCAGGAAGTCCCCGCCAGTCTAACTAGATGTCAGAAGTCAGAGGGGGATCCAGCAACTAACAGGAAGGAAGAAAGAAAACGGTCTTGGGGTGAAGTGGGTGATCTGTGGAGAATCTTGACTGCCCTGAGGCCTACAGTCTGGGCAGTGGCACCAAGGTGCAGCAGCTCGAGAAAACCATTAGCCACATTAGAGGCTAGCAAGACTGGCCAGAGAGTAAAGACAATTGGCAAGCAAGCCTGGCAGCCTGAGTGTGGTCTCCAAAACCTATGTAAAGGTAGAAGGGGAAAACCGATTCCACAAAGTTGTTTTCTGGCCTCTACATATGTGATATAGCATACATGTGTGTGTGCACGCCCACACCACCACCACCATATCACATTCCATATATATAAGAATAAATAACAAAAAAATTGTTAAAGACTTTACGCTGAGTGTATATACCTAAAATTCTAGAACTTGGAAAGTTGAGGTAGAAAGATCATGACTTTGAGGTCCAGCCTGGGCTATACACTGGGCCCTGTTTCAAAGCAGTATCAACAACAACCTGTACTTATGGACAAACTGAAGACTGTAGACGGGAACAGAGCTAGGCTGTCTCTCTGGCCCCTGGTTCTCCTCCCTGGAGCTGCTGGGACACCTGTGTGGCCTTCAAAGCTTTCTCAGAAAGCCTTGACAGAGTCCTGTGTGCCCCAGTCCCGCGTTTCTCCTGTGACCTTCCTGTTGCTCATCTCCATCAGATATCACATTGTCTGTGCCTGAGACTCTAAGTGTTCTGAACAGGTGTCCCAACTAGAGGATGGGCCACTGGTGGCTCTCTTGTTGGCTTGGTTTAGTGTTTCAAGACACTAAACCCAAGCCCAGGCTGGCCTTGAACTCTATGTAGCTAAGGATTATCTTCCTTTACCTCCCATATGTCTGTCTGAGTTTTGGCTGTTTTGAATTTTGTACCACTGTATTCTGCCAGCCGTTGCTTGTGTGTCTTGAGGTCCATGCTCAGCTGAGCCATCTGCAGTGCTCTCAGCTCCCAACACCCAGCCAGGCTCTCAGATGGCCCACTCCAAGAGTACTGGGGACAGCCTAGGAAAATCTGCATCTGGGACACCCCAAGCAAGCAGGACAAAGAATGATCTGTTGTTGATAAAAGGAAAATCTGGGAGGAACAGCAAACAGCTTATGCTAGACAGGAGGAAAAGATCACACTTGTAGCCAGAAATGCTTCAGTTACTGGGTTTTGTGGAGTCCTCTTCCTTGATAGACACTGTGGAAAAAGGGACCTTGCTCTCCAGTAGTGGTTGTGGAAGGAAGGGTTGTCTAGAAAGGATCTGCGTATGACTAGAGGTCATGCAACTATGTCTTAGAAGGACCTTTCCAATACTCAGAGCCACCATGAGAGGGGATGAGACCCTTATTCTTAGAGGTACAGAAGCTGAGAATGGAGTATTCTGGGAAAGATGCTGTTGGGAGGAGTCTATCCCCCAGGACTGTCTTCTTACCCTACATCTGTCCCCAGTTCACTCTTCAAAGAGTCACACCCTCACCGCAGCCTCTCTAGTATATGTTATTGCAACTTAAGTGAAGATTCACGGAATGGGCCATCTCCCAGTGGGACGGAAGGCAGAGAACAACCACGAGGACATTGAGTGGGTGCATGTTCTGTTCTAGGTTCTTTATGTGGAGGTTCATGACTGCACTGTATATGACAGACATCCAGAATGACAGCTACTCATGGCCTATGCTCGTGTACATGTGCACCAGCTGCGTGTACCCCCTCGCATCCAGCTTCGCACACACGTTCAGCTCTATGTCCAAGAACGCCCGGCATATCTGCTATTTTCTGGACTATGGTGCCGTCAATCTCTTCAGCCTGGGTACGTGAGGCCATGCCCTTCTGTCCCCTTCCCCCAAGACTACCACCTACCTGTCTCCCATGAGATTTGATGGGTTTTTGGAAGAGTCAGGGATGTGGGAACCCTGCCGTGGGTTCTGTAGAAAGCTTGTTCATCCATGTGCTGTCTGTGGTATACCCTGGTCTGTAGCGTTTGCCAGTTCCTATGGTGTAAATTCTGCTTCTCTGCCTCCCTTCCTGTTCCCTGGCGTACAGGTCTAAGGAGAAGCCTAGGAGCACCCTTACTACATTGTAACTCCATCACACAGATCCATGTGCTAAGGACTTAGGACTTCGGTTACTGTGATCTTACTTTAACTAAATTTCAATGATGGCCATGATTAACCACAGATTTGGAAGGACTTTGAAATGTTCCCAGTTTGGCCTCACAGGCTACCGTGGACTGACCCCAGCATATCAGGGCAGGCATCTGGTATACCTGGTAGAGAAAAGAGGGTCGGGTCACAAACATTGGCCCAGAGGCTTAGAGGCACCACAGACTTGCCCACAGAGCTACGGAGTGGAGTGAACTGCCAGTGCAGCTGACTGGCGCTGCCTCCGTCCATCCTCTTTGCCTCTTTTTTCCTGACTAAGAAGCCCCTCCTCCTGCTTTTCTCCTCCACAGGGTCATTCATCTGTCCCTTGGGATGCTGGTGCTGACTTCTTCCTCCCTCCTGGCCCCACTCACTAGCTGTGAGAGCTAGCCATTATATCTGCTCTTGCAAGAATTTGTCCTGGATGAGGCTACCCTCATCCTTTTCCCTCTTTTCTTCCACAAGTTCCCACCAGTGTGTGTGACACACACTTATGGACACACATGTGTACACACACACGAACATACATGTACACACATTCACACACATGCACATACATGCACACAGCTCAATGTTCCACTGTCCACTTCTCTCCAATCATTGAAACAAAACTGGTTGCCATGGCCCCAGGCCCATCATGTCCTCCACCCTCTCATCCCTTTTCTCATTCGTTTCCGGTTCTTTCTTCTCCTCTACCCCATAGCTGGGCTCACTCTGAATTGGCAGTAACTCAGAATTAACATGGGGTTTTTTCTCTCACATAGCCAGGAGCAACCTCCCATCTCTGGACAAGGGGCCCCTAAACCTTATCTTCAAACACTGGTTCTGAAGCTGATCCTGAAGCTGGGGATGACTGCGTCTTCTCCCCATCCCTGTTCTCCCTTGGCCTAGCCCTGCCCTTCCTCTCAGCTCACTGGCTAGGAGTGCCACCTCCTGCTTGCTCAAGTCAGAACTCTAATGAGCTTTGGCTCCTCCTCCCCACCTCTACTTCCCATCCTATCTAATCAGTGATCAAACTCAGGCTGTCCCATGAACCTTCACTGTCAGCGTAGCTCAGACCTGGAGCGTCTTAGAGGCTCTGCCCTGCAGGTCCACCATGTTGCCTGGGAGGTTCCTGGCTCATTTCCTGCCAGGTCACTGCCTCCACTGGAAGGGTTTCAGGCTTCATATTACCTGGGACAAGATGAGGTCTAAGCCCTCAACCCTAAGGTCTAGGCTTCCCAAGGGGACTTCTCTCTCTCTCTCTCTCTCTCTCTCTCTCTCTCTCTCTCTCTCTCTCCTCCCTCCCTTCTCTCTCCCCTCCTCCCCCTCTACTCTGCTTTAGTTTTGAGACAGGGCCTCGAGCTGGCTATGTAGCCAAGAATGATCTTGACTTCTGACTGTCCTATCTCCATCTTCTGAGTGCTGGGGAACAGGCATGTGCCACTCACTCACTAAATTGCTTTATGCAGTGCTGGGAACAGGACTCTGGGCTGTGTGTGTGCCAGGCATGCCGTCTACCAACTGAGCTGCTGCCTGGGTGCTAACAAAAGTGAGCATTTGGAGGAGTCCTAGGCCAGCTGTGTGCTGAGCCTCTGACGATTTATTTTTATTTTTCTTTGTCTGTGTGCCACATGTATGAGTGCCTGTGGAGTCCAGTCCTCTGGAACTGGAGGTACAGGTGGTTATGAACTGACTGACATGGGTGCCGGAAACCAAACTCAACCTCTTTGGCCCCTCTGATACATATTTAACATGGCACACAAAGATCCAGAATCTGCCTGTGCCACCTGTCCCAAATTCAGTCTTAGATGAAATTATTTTTTTTAAGAATTATTTATTTATTGTATGTACATTTGTACACTGCAGCTGTCTTCAGACACACCAGAAGAGGGCATCAGATCCCATTACAGATGGTTGTGAGCCACCATGTGGTTGCTGGGAATTGAACTCAGGACCTCTGTTAGAGCAGTCAGTGCTCTTAACCACTGAGCAATCTCTCCAGCCCCTTAGATGAAATTCTTAACTTCCCCAAGGCTCGTCTCTATAGCAGAACGTAGGAGGGTTATGAACAAATTTAAATGCATTTAAATGAGTCCATCTCGAAGGGTAGCCATTACTGTGACCGACTGTGAACACCTTTACCTGGCCCATCCCAGACACCCCTCCCCAACAGGAGCCCTAGAGGCTCAGGTCAGCTTTGCTTCCTGCTGTATTTTCAGGTGGGTCTGAGGCCCCTTTACTCTTGCATTGGACGAAGCACTTTGGTGCACACCTTAGCTCAGGGTCACATCAGTGGTACTTCTTGGTCCAGACAGCTCCTTGAGCATTGGGCCTGGAGAAGGGTTCCCTGGTCCCCTGGAGCAGAGCTCCTGGGTGAACTCTCATGGGCTCTGCACTGCCAGGAAGGTGATGCTCAGCCCTCTCTGCCCACACTTGTGTTTGTTTACATGTATGTGGAGGTGGGAGGACCTCGGGTGGCCTTTAGGTGCCTAGCACTTTTGTTTGAGAGAGAATCACTCACTGGACTGAAAGTCTTAGACTAGGATGCCTGGGTAGGGAGCCCTAGGGGTTTACCCAACCACCTGTGTCTGCCTCCCGGCACTGGGGTACAAGTGAAAACCACCAAGCTGTGGTCCCTTGCCCCTGTATTAGGCTTCACTAGAAGACTCTCCTGTTGGGTGGGAGAAAAGCCCAAAGTTGAATCTGGCCTGTTTCTGCCTCTAGCTGTGAATCCAAGGTTCTTTTTTGTTTGTTTGCTTTTTTGTTTTTTTGTTTTTTTGAGACAGGGTTTCTCTGTGTAGCCCTGGCTGTCCTGGAACTCACTCTGTAGACCAGGCTGGCCTCGAACTCAGAAATCCACCTGCCTCTGCCTCCCAAGTGCTGGGATTAAAGGCGTGCACCATCACTGCCCGGCGAATCCAAGGTTCTTGATGTCTTAGGACGGTGGTTCTCAATCTGTGGGTCACAACCTCATCAGAGGTAGAATGCCCCTTTCATAGGGATCACTCAGACAATCAGAAAACACAGATGTTTACATTATGAATCATGACAGCAGCAAAATTACAGTTATTAAATAACAATGAAAATAATTTTATAGTTGGGGGATCAGCGTAACATGAGGAATTAAAGGGTCGCAGCATCAGCAGAGTTGAGAAACACTGTATTAAAATAACAGATGAACTGGGGCCAGATCCAGCCTCTCCCATAGGTAAGGGCACAGGTCCCAGCCACACCAAGGTAGGCAGTAATAGCTTCTGTTCCTCCAACCAAAAGCTTTCACCTTCAGTCTCTAGAAGGTCTTGATATAGCTGCCCCCTTCAGACTCCAAAACCAAACACGGTCACTGGTCACTCTCAGCCCACTGACAGGACATCTCCATCCTTAGGGGGCCCTCCCTTCCTGTAATGCTGAGCTTCTCAGGGGAGCACCCTTCCACAGGCAGATGAGTTCGGTATCATCATTAGTGGCAGCCTGTGGGTAGAAGCAGGGATTCATCTCCAAACTGCCTGGGTTTGAAGCTTATTTCTGTTTTTTCCCCTATGTGACTCTAGATGAATTGCTAGATACCCCTGTGCCTCTATATGCTCATTTAAAAAATAAGTGTAAGCTGTATATGGGACAGGGTTGTAAAGACAGAATGTGTGTGCATGTGCGCGTGCACACACACACACACACACACACACACACACACACACACACATCTTTGAAGGAACATAGCTTTATGGAATTTAGGAGGACAGAGAGGCAAGGAGAGGGTATTCTTGGAAGACACAGGCAGGCTCATAGGTTCTGTTCATAGTTCATAGGTCTGTGCAGAAGATGAAGACTAAGGTAGTCTTTCCCAGGAGTCCTCACAGAGCTGTGGCCTGGCCTGCATCTCAAGCCTGGTGTTTCTTCCGCAGGCTCAGCCATCGCCTACTCCGCATACACGTTCCCTGATGCACTGGTCTGCAGTACCTTCCATGAGTGCTACGTAGCCCTAGCCGTGCTGAACACCATTCTCAGCACTGGCCTCTCGTGCTACTCCAGGTACTGGGCGTTCTGATCTGAGGCGGGAGACCATGGGAGGACCTAGCAGGCATCTCCGTGGGATGGGCAGTTGGGGTCAGCTGACGAGCCCAACAGAAAAGGCTCCAGGTAGCTCCTGTTGTAGAAAGTGTCGGTTACTTTACTCATTGCTAGGACAAAGCACCTGCCAAAAGTGACTTAAAGGAAGACTGGTTTTCTCTGGCTCACAGTTGGTGGGCACAGTCCATCAAGGCAGAGACGTTCCAGCAGCCGGGGTTTGAGGCAGATAGACGGTGCTGCCAGCCAGCTTTATGCTTTTCACTCACTTCAGGACCTTAGCCTACAGTATGATGTCATCACAGTTAGGGTGGGCCTTTCCACTTCAATTAATTTAATCTAGAAACTTGCTAATTGGTCTAGCCCAAGATTTGTCTCCATGGTGACTCTAGATTCTGTCTAGCTGACAGTATCAGTTATCACACTGGACATGATGAGTGTCCCTTGGGCAGCCACTCAGTCCTTTGGAAAAGCCCCAACTGTGACCAGATGCTCTGAAATTCTTCATAACTTAAACAAGAGTGTCCCTACACTAGACTTATGTTTATAGTCCCTATAAGTTCTACAGATGACTTTACTGCTTAGGCCAGTCGCTGTGTGTGTTCCGTGAACTTCAATCCTCTCACCTGTACCTTGGGGTCAACATAGCTCCCTTCTAGATAGAAGATTCTCGGTCATATGCCGAGGCTGCCTGGCACAAGCCTGCACAGGGAGGGTTCCTCATAACCAGACAGTCCTCCTCTCACAGGGGTGGGTGGGAATGGCACCTCTAGGTGCACTGATGGGTGATGCGGGGTGTTCAAACATGGCTGTGAGTCATGCCCAGCTCCCAGTCTTTAACTCTGTTGTTCTTTTTCCTTTCATGCAAGATTCTGTGGGGTGGAGTGTGAGCTGCGTCGCCATAGAAATATCTGTGCTGGTTTACACTGCTCTTTGCATGACTGAACCGCCTGAAAGCACAGGCTTCCTTGGTTGCTTAGGAAACCTTCCAGGTGATTGTAGCAAGGTGACAGCCCTATCTACGTAGTGCCACCATGCCAGGAAGTAGCAGGTCAGGAGAGGTCCTCTGTATCCCCAACTGTACTGTCCTCTCTCCGGGGAGAAGCAGGCAGAGTAAGGGCAGTGTGTCTGAGTGCCTTTCCTGTGGCTGCCTGGTCTCCTGGATAGACTCCTGAATTGGGTCTCTGGTCAGTTATTGCCCCTGTGTAGTTGGTTCCTAAGCTCCTCATGGCTCTGGTGTTTAGAACTGGGGACCAGAGGGATGCTGTGGGTAGTAGGGGTAGAGATGGTGTATGGTTGTGAAAGATACAGTCCCTATGATTTGTGGACCAAGACTTCTTTCCCAAGAGTGCACAGTGCAGCTTATTAGGATGTTTGCAGCCTTTTAAATTAAGTTTTTAATGCTCCTGACTGTTACCACCAGGATACGTTGCTTCATTCTTGCCTACAGTCTCCCCCCCCAACCATGTAAGTCCAGTGGCACATGTTATGTATTCAGCATGCCTGCCGTATTTGGGTGAAGGCATTTGGCACTGACCCAGGAATGTCTTGTGACCCCATGATTGGGCCTTCCTCTCCTTGACCACGACATAGTTTGTTTCTGCTGATACAGAGAGCACCTCTGGGCTACTGTCCCCACTCACCTAACCAACATTCCTCAAAGGCTGCCTGGGCTCAGGGGACCCATGTGAAAAGTCTGACACAGCTGGTAGAGTCAGGTCATGCCTTCAGAGGGTTCCAGGAACAGGAAACGTAGGAGACACACACACACACACACACACACACACACACACACACACACACACACACACACACACACACACACACACACAAAGGGAACTGTTATAGGGAAGCAGGTCATGTCAATGACTGGCACTTAGACACACGGGGTTCTGACAGGTTGTCTTAGGACCAAGAGGGAACAAGTTGCCAAAATTATTGACTCAACCTAGTCTAAAGGGAGGCTTCTTCCCAAATCCAGTGTTTTCTTGCAATTGCTTCGTGGGCAGAGCTCTCAATCCCAGGGCCTGTAAACCAGCTAGCTGTGCTTGACACTGGCTGGGTGCTTTGGAGGCATCTCGGGCCAGGGCGACATCCTGTGGTTAGATATGGAATTGCAACTTGGGACTGGGCCCCCTCTTCTGTGGTTGGGACTGGGCCCCCTCTTCTGTGGTTTGGA
Organism: Uromys caudimaculatus; assembly: GCA_028551405.1. Classification (NCBI taxonomy): domain Eukaryota; kingdom Metazoa; phylum Chordata; class Mammalia; order Rodentia; family Muridae; genus Uromys; species Uromys caudimaculatus. Next base: position 56,417,604 of record CM052706.1, read on the forward strand.
CTTTCTCTGTTTTTTTGGTTTTTTGCCTCTGTTTCTGTTCTGCTTCTACTTTTTGTCCCCTGTAGACCCAGCTTTGCTGCTGGAGAGGCTGATTCATTTGCCTCCTGGGGAAGCACTTTTTCAGGTCCTGTGACAAGTTGCAGGAAACCTATGCTTTGGGGCACAGCCCTCAACAAGTCAGAGCCAGATTTTCTTTCTGTGTAAGTGGCCAGCCACAAGGAGCACTCTTTTAGGAGTAAGCCTGTCCCAGACACGGCAAATACATAACCGCCCTGTTGCGGTTGGACAGCTTCTGCTGGGCTTATGGGCCGCCGGGGAAGAAAGACAGAAGCTGGGCCTGTCGGGGGCAGGCTAAATCCTAGCTGTGTCTATTCTCAGCTCCTCCTTAGACCCTCCACCCAGAACCTGTTCTCTCTTGCTCTTACCTTCTGCTCCAAAGTAGCTGTGATGAATGGGGAGGGGTTTGTTTTCAGAGCAACGGTTAGCAGCTGGGCTGTGCGTGACTCTAAGGGCGGTGGCACCTCATTTCCTCAAGTCCTTACAACAACACTATGAGAGAGGGATGGGTCAGATGCAGCTTTTGGCAACCTGCCAGAGCAACACTGATGTGTCCAGCCTGCGCTGGAATCTGGTGTGTCTCTATGAAGCCACAGTGCCACTGCCTCTTTCCAAATTTGTAGTGTAATCACAAAGGTAATTGGGTTTTGTTTTTTTGTTTGCTTGTTCTTTTTTATTTTTTATTTTATGTATGTGAGTACACTGTAGCTATCTTCAGGCATACCAGAAGAGGTCATCGGATCCCATTACAGATGGTTGTGAGCCACCACAGGATTGCTGGGAATTGAACTCAGCACCTCTGGAAGAGCAGTCATTGCTCTTAACCGCTGAGCCATCTCTCCAGCCCCTTCAAGGTCATTTTAAATATATTTTATAGAGTGAATTTGAAGTCAGGTCTTTAGGAGACCCTGTGTCCAACCTCATGGTGGCTTACAACCATCTGTAATGGGATCCGATGCCCTCTTCCGGTGTGTCTGAAGGTAGCTACAGTGTACTCATATAAATAAAATAAATACATCTTTAAAAAATGACCTTGAACTTCTGATCCACCTGCCTTGACCTCCAAGTACTGGAAACACAGGCATGTGCCATCAAGTCTGGTCTGTGAGTGTTGAGCATGGAACACAAGTCTTCCTGAATGCTAGCCTGGTACTCTGCTGGCTGAGCTACATCTCCAGCCCCAGAGCTGCAGTTTTGTGTGGGGTCTCCCTGCTCACCCCTGACCACCTGGCAGCCAGCCTGGGTGTCTGTACTGCTGAAGGTCTAAAGTTACTGCCCCTCTCTGGGTCCCCAGTGGTGACCAATCTAGAAAGTTCCTACCTCTTGCTTCTAATCAGTCAGTGCAATGGATTCCTTTTGGATTCTGTCTTTGCATTGGAGGGTGGTGGGACAGCTCATGGAAGAGAGAAAGACAGACTCTGCATATTCACTTTCCCCAGGCCAGTGTTCCTGTGCATGGTATAAATAGTCTAGAAACTTCTCTGGGTTATCCAGTACCTCCCTTGAACCCAGGTCTTTGTGTGGCTGTCCCCTGGGTGGTTCCAGCTGCTGGGGGTACATCTATGCTTCTGTATGTGAGGCCCAGGGTCTGTGCTTGAGATCACTTCCTGTCTGGGTGGTGTCGACCTTCTAAACCTTCTCTGCTGTTCAGTCCCCTCTGCCCTTTGCAGGGCGTCTGCCTGAAGCCCGTTCTCCCTCGTCTTGGTTTGCCTACCACTGCATTCCATACTTTTAGAGCAAGTTTCTCCTTCTTCAATGAGGTCTTGTCATTTCCACCAGTGTAGGAGGAACGAGAAACACTCATGGAGAAGCTGTGGTCCACCAGAGACTGGGCAAAAACACTTGTCCTCTGATGATGAACCATGTGCACACATGTGAAGTCCTGAAAAGCTTCCATTTCCTCCCCGCCTACAGGTTTCTTGAACTCCAGAAGCCCCGGCTGTGCAAGCTGCTCCGGGTCCTGGCCTTCGCCTACCCCTACACTTGGGACTCACTTCCCATCTTCTACAGGGTAAGGACATGGAGCTACAGCCGTGCCCAGGGGATGGTTTCCTGCGCTCTCAGGGAGACAAAACGCCGCAGTGGGCCCTGGCGGGACCCGTAGGAGTTGGGTGCTGCAGTTAGATACAGTCTGAACACAGAGGCCTTTGGAGACAAACTGACTAGGGGCTTAGGAATGACCACAGAGAACTGGGCAAGGCTGGCAGCCTGGGGGGTGGTGAGCATCAGTGCTAGCTGAGGGGAAAGACCAATGCATGCATGACTGTACAGTATCAGTAATGTGGTGTGTCAGTGAAGGAAAGGTGGGGAAGGAAGTCTTAAAGGAGGCGTGAGAATGAGGCAGTAAGGACCAGGGAGGGGAGCTGAGGTGGAATAACAAACATGACAGGAGACCCTCACTTGCAGGTCACGTGGGCCTGGGTTCAAATCCTAGTCTCCATGGTTACTTGTGGGATTTAGGCAGTACACATAACCTTTCTGAGCCTAAGTTTCCTCATCGGTTATGAGGCTAGCATCTGCTTCTGCATAGGAGGTAATGAAGGTTCCTAGATACAATGCATCTTACAGGTCCAGCATTACCTTGTGAGTGGGCTTCTCCCAGAGGCAGTGTGAGGCCCAGATGGCAAGGGATTGGGGTGCAGGGTAGTGAGGAGTTTGCCTGCTACCTTTGAGAAGCAGTGGGTGTTTTCTCTGTAATTCCCTTGAGTGGGTCTACAGGAGACTTGGGGATGGGCGTGCAGCTCACTGCTCTCAGTCTTTGGAGTTTGTGCAGATACACACAGGGAACGGCAGCTGACGGCCATTGTTACCTGCAGATTTCATGCCCTGTGATGCTGTCTGGTGGCTGTGTGGGACAGCAGGGCCGAGGGGCAGGAGGTGGTGGCATTAATAACAGAATTGCACTGCCCCCATTCTAACCCTCACCTCACTGCTTCTTGGTGGCTCCCAAGTCAATCTCTGGCTACTTTCCTTGCATGCAAAATGTGGGAGTCTGCCTCAAGGTCCCTAATGAAGCTCAGATGGGGCAGGGGCATGCAGATGGCTAGCCTGGTGCCTGGTTTCTCCTAGTAGGGGAAGCTACTTTTGTTATCTATAAAAATAACACAAAAATTCTGCTTAACCTTGAAGCAATATAATGGTCATACATTGAGGGGTGGTTGATGCTGAGTATGGAGCCTAAGGTCTTCTGTGTGCTAGGCAAGGCTCTATCACAGAGCTGTATCACCAACCATTTATTGATTGGTTGGTTTTGAGACAGGATCTCACTAAGTTGCTCAAGCTGACTTTCAACTAGCTCCATAGCCTAAATGAGCCTTGAACTTCCGATATCTTTGCCTTAGGGAGTGAATTCAAGCTTGAGTCGCCAAGCTAGGCCAAAGAGTGAGCCTTTTTGATGATGCAGAAGGGCTTCCAAGACTTTTTCTTTTTAAAGAGTTTTTTTCTATCACATTTGTAGTATCTGACCAGCTTGCTGTGGCCATTTTGCCAGCTTGCCTTCTAAGCCTTGAAGCTTTCATTATGAGCCTCAGTTCCATATTGAGGCTGGGCATCTGGAGCCAGGGGCAAATAGGGCTGCTCTTCAAGGCCTGTATTTTATCCTCCAGAAAGAGCAGTGATAATTAGTAGAGCGCTCTCTCTCTCTCTCTCTCT
>CM052706.1:56421411-56434491 GCA_028551405.1 Uromys caudimaculatus
AAGCACATGGTCATGACCCTCCTGGCCTCTTTCTTGTACTCTGCTCACCTGCCAGAGAGACTGGCTCCTGGACGCTTTGACTACATCGGTGAGTGGGGTGGGGGGGAAGGAGTGAGGGTGACTGTCCCAGCTGGGGTGGAAACATCCTGATGATGTGTGTGTAACCACATGGCAGGGGACCTGGAGTGACCCTGGAGAGAGTCATCAGGCATAGGTTTTGGTGAGTGACAGGTACAGTGACCTACCTTACACCTTGATTGAAGCCATCCTTTGTGTGACTACCTGCCAGGGACAGGGAGGAGGGAACAGGTAGGCATTCCAATGAGCAACCATCCTGTTGGCGCCTAGAGTCTGACTTCCCAGCACAACATGGACATGGGGGACAGACACAGGGAGGAAGAGGATGGGTTTGCAGGTGACACTGAAGGCAGCAGGCAGCAGTGCAGAGGAGAAAGTCTATTTTAAACACGTGAGTGGAGGGCCTGGAGCCATGTGGAGCCGCGGGTCCCAGCTGTGTCTCTCACCAACACCTGCAGCAGAAGGGTCTGAGACTGCAACTTCCGGGCCCAACCTCAGACCTTCTGACCCAGGAACTCCAAAGCTGGGGCAAGGCCAGCACTCACAGAGGCCATGTGACACTGGAGGAGGGCACGTGTCTGGGAGAGAGGTCAGAGCACAGGAGCTCCTCCCAGACTGCATTGTTCCCTCTCTGTTTCTCCAGGGCAGGGTGGGGGAGGGTAGTCTTCCCACCTGTCTCTGACTCTGGCTAGAAGGAAGGCACCTGTGTTTGTTACTTTTCTGTTGCTGTGACCATAACTCAAGGGTTTAATTTTGGATTATGTTTTGAGGGTATGACCCACCAGGAAAGGGACAGCATGATGGCACAGCAGGAGGCAGTGGGTCGCACTGTGTCCACAGTCAGGAAGCAGAGAAGAATTCTGGTACCTGGCCAGTCCAGGCCCCTGGCCCATGGAATGGCCACTCTTCCTTTTTCAGTTAAACCATAGAAACTCATAGATAAACACAGAGGTCCTTCTCCGGGGCGTTTCTAGAGACTGTAAAATTGACAATATTAGTCACTGCAGCACCCTTGGGTGACTTCTGTAGAGGGTGACAAGCCTTTGATACAAGAGTTCCTTAACTAGAAACCATGAGACTCAGAAGGCCAGTTGCTGTCCCCACCACAGTAAGTACCTAGGTTCTCACCAAGCCACCTTTGTCCCTGCCTGGAGTCTTCTCTCCACCTACTTCAGAGATGGAGCCAGATAGGCTTTGTGTGATCTGATTAGAGCCTCCTTCTTCTCTTCTTTGTCCTATCAGAAGGGACTTGAGCTATCAAAACTCTCAGAGTGCTTATTCCACAGAACAGTCAGAGGTCAGGACCTGGAGGCCCCAGGCCTCTGCCTACCCACTCCTGCCCCACCTTAGGGAAGACAGAGCTGTGGATGAGGCAGGCAGGGGTGTGGCAAATTCTGGTCACTCTGGCTTCTCCACATTTTTTTTTCCAATTCACTTCAATCCTGTCCTCTCAGGCCTAAAGGTACACAGCAGAAAAATGCCCTGGTAATAGGGAGGGTGCTTGCCAGGCCTAGTTAGCCCCGCCCTACAGGAAGCCCTGAGACTTGGTAAGTGGGATATTTGAAGCCACTCCTCCTGCTGTGGCCCATTCAGATGTACCCATTGCTGGCAGCACATCTGTTGCTCATCTCTCTCATGGAAACAGGTTTAGTGAGCAGTGGATCAGGGTTCTGGGTTTGGCACCGTGCCACAGCTGCAGCAGAGGTCACATGCCTGCATCACACACATATTTGGAGGTGGGTACCGCCTGTGCTTTGAACTTGAGTAAGACTGGGTGCCACTTACTCACCCCCACACACACCCTTTTTTATTTTTTAGATAGGGTCTCAATGTAAAGTGGAGGTTGGTCTAAACTCAATATATAGCCCACACTGGGCTTGAACTCATGACCTTCCTGTCTCTGCCTACAGAGTGCTGACATTACAAGTAGGTACCACTACACCCAGAAATAGTTGTCTGGAGGAGAAGCCTTATTTAACTGTCGTGTTGTATTGGTTTGCTAGGCCTGCAGTTCCCACACACAAGCTTTCTCAGAAGGCTGACAGTTGACTTGGAGGTCTCAGCAGGATGGTGTCTTCCTCCTCTTTCCTTGGCCTGTGGATAAGTACCTTCCCACAGTCCTCATGGGATTCTTCCTCAGTGTTAATCATGTCCATGTCCAGTGGGTTAGGGCTCACCCCAGTGACCTCTCTAGAATTTAACTATCCCTCCAAAGATGGCCACTGGTTGGACTTCAGCATGTAAATGGCTGAGAGGTAAATGGCTCAGAGCCACAGTTCAATCATGGAAAATAACCATCTTCTTGTCCTGCCTTTTGGGTCTGATTCCCTAAGCCTGGACTCCTTTTCTCATGACCTACTCCTGTCCCTCCTGATCCTATCCACCACTGTGGATAGGTGAGCTCAGGCCAGCATGGCATCCCAGAAGGAGAGCCCCTGGTCATGTCTCTTTTTAGCTAGAAGTTGAAACAAAGACACTTGGAAAGAGGCAGACAAAATTTGGCTGGCTCATCCCATGCTGCTGACATCAGAGTTAGCCCTGGGAGAGCAGGGTGCCCAACAGTTTCCTTTGGAAAATGGGGTTGATGCATAGTTGCCTTAGAAGAGGACTTTTGCTTATTTAGTTTTCATAGATTGATTTCTAAAAATACAGTAAGGTGCTATATTAGGCAGGGTTCTCTAGAACAGAAGTTACACACACATATAATATATATGAACTATATATATGCATAAATATTTCTGATATATGATTTACTAGACTGGGTTTAGGTAGTCCAACAATGGCTGGCAGCATACTGGAGAGGCAGCGAAGCTGCTAGCTGTTCAGTTCACAAAGCTGGATGCACCAACAGTTCAAAGCTGGGACCAGAGGCCTCGTAGAGCCCTGAGGTGTTGGTAGTAATCAGTCCATGCTGCAAGGCTGAAGAAGCTGGAGTCTGGTGGCAGGGAGGGTAGGATGGTGGCAGGAGCGAGAGATGCTCTTGCTGGTGAAGGAGGCAGGGGACACCACCTTTCCTGTCTTTTTTACTGTTCTTGGGAAGATGCCACTCGGAGGGCAGGTTTGCTTCCTCGGTTAAGTCTCTCTGAACACACACACACACACACACACACACACACACACACACACACACACACACACGACTCTGAATCCAAAAAATTTCAAAATTAAGATCAGTTGCCAGAGGTATGTCTGATGGCTAATCAGAGGTATGGCTAATCAGAGACATGACCGGGGCCTCTCCTTCTGGGATGCCATGCTGGACTGAGCTCACCAGCCCCACTGTGCAGTCACAATTCAGTGCTGATTTCAACATCTAGGGACAGGCACACCTGCAGTCCCAGGCTTTCAAGGATGGAGGAACAGGAGGACCATGCTAGTTAGTGAGTTCAAGGCTAGCCTGAGCTCCACCGCCAGAAACTGTTACAAATAAAAACGGTGCTCTAATTCCTCCAGTAAATGTACCAAAGTGTAAGTCCACTTGGGACTTGTCTGACAGGCAGTGAGAATTCCAATTTCTACCCCCTGCCATGGCTTCACCTATTCTGAACAATTTTAAATTTAAAAATGTTGTGTGTTGGGGGGAGGGAAGTAGGTACATGTGTGTATGCGTGTGTGTGTGCATGTGTGTGGAGTGCATGTCTGTGTTGTGTAGGTGGTGCATGCATGTGGATGTGTGCATATATGTGTGTGTACGTGTGTCAAGGTGGGCGGTTGGTTGCATGTGTGGGGGTATGCATGTGTGCTTGCATGTACATTTGCATTCTGAGGCTAGAGGAAGATGTCGGGTCTCAAGCGTTATCACTCTCTGCCTTGCTATCTCACCAAACCTGGAGCTCAGTTGGCAAACAGCAAACCCGAGCAATCTTCCTGTCTCCACCCTCTACAGCACTGGAATTAGACCCTGCCTGACATTTCATATGAGTGCTAGGGATTTGAACTCAGGTCTTCACGTTTGCACAGCCAGCAGTCTTACACACTGAGCCATCTCCCAGGTCCTTTCTAAGCACTTCTTACAAATGAAATTATAAAATTAGTGTAGTTGTGTAACTTGTAGTCCCAGCACTCAGGAGTGGAAGCAAGGAGATCAGAAATTCAAAGTTATTCTCAGCTGCACGGTGAGTTAAAGTTGAGCCTGGGTAACATGAGACCCAGTCTCAAAATACCAGAATAATAGCCGGGCAGTGGTGGCGCACGCCTTTAATCCCAGCACTCGGGAGGCAGAGGCATGCAGATTTCTGAGTTCAAGGCCAGCCTGGTTTACAGAGTGAGTTCCAGGACAGCCAGGGCTATACAGAGAAACCCTGTCTCAAAAAACCAAAAAACCAAAACAAAACAAAACAAAAAAAAACACAAAACAAAACAAAAAACCAGAATAAGTGGGACTAAGCAAACAAAATCATACACACAATCCCTTGGCTGGCTCCTTGCTGCCCCATGTTACCATGCGTATCACAGCCTGTGTCCATATGCCTTTTGACTGATGACTCCTTAGCACTTTTATTCTATGTGCATACATGTGTGTGTACATATGGGTATGCACAAGCCATGACATGCAGAGGTCAGAGGACAGTAGTGGGAATGGGTACTCTCCTGAGGGTCCCCGGGGTGGCGCTCGGATTATCAGGCTTAGCAGTGGGAGTCTTCACCCACTGAGCTGTTTCTCTGGCTCTGACTGGTAATCTTGATGGTCTTTTTGTCATAGGCCACAGTCACCAGCTGTTTCACGTGTGCGTCATCCTGGCCACACACTTGCAGATGGAAGCCATCCTTCTGGACAAGACCCTGAGGAAGGAGTGGCTCTTGGCCACCTCCAGACCCTTCTCTTTGCCCCAGATAGCAACAGCCATGCTTCTGTGCATCATCTTCAGCCTCAGCAACATTATTTATTTCTCAGCTGCTCTGTATCGGATCCCTGAGCCTGAATTACATGAAAAGGAAACGTGATTTCAGAATGTGCCAGGCGTCGGCGTTAAGCAGTTGGTGTGGTGCTGGCTTACAGTGGCCAAAAGCATTCATAGCAACTGATGGCTTGACATTTTTTAATGGGTTCATGTCAAAAGAAAAAAAATAAGGATTTAACTGGGCAGAGTTGTTTACACATGCATGGATTCTGTATGTGTTCTGTAAAAGAAAGAGTGTGGGCCTAAGTCCTGGATAAGGATTAAGTTTTAAACTTATTTAAAATGGGGTGTTTAGGGACTGGGGGTGCAGCTCAGTTGGTAAATACTTGCCTAGAATATACAGAACCCTGTTTTTGTTTCTTTATTTTGGGCTGTTTGTTTGAAACAGGGTCCCATTATGTAGCTCAGGATGTCCTGAAATTTACTATGTAGACCAGGCTGGCTTTGAACTCATAGAGATATGCCTGCCTCTGACTCCTGAGTGCTGGGTTTAAAGGTGTGTGCCACTACACTGAAGCCCTGATTTGATCCTCAGCACAGCAGAACTTGGTCCTGTGGTTCATGCCTATAATTCCAGCACCAGGGAAGCAGAATCAGACGATCAGAAGTTTAAACCCATCCTTGAATACCTCGTGAGTTTGAGACCATCCTTGGATACATGAGATTCTATCTCTAAAAAAACAGTTCTCAATTCTATTTAAGCAGTCATATTAAGCATACTGCCCTGCCTCTCTAGTTTTTGTATTGATGTTTAAAAACAGAAGAGGGTACATTTGATGACTTTTGTATAACTAAGCTTTTCCCCCAGATGAGTGAGCTGGTCCAATGAGTTAAGCTTGCTGCCAAGCCTGACAATATGAGTTCAATCCCCAGGACCTGCTGCAAAGTATTCCACAGTAGAGTTAGATATGATGGCCTCTGGAGCTAAGTGATGTCATCCGACTGTTAGGGCCCCTGTCTCCTTTTCAAGCAATGGAGGAGCTGTCTTTGGAGATATCACATGCCTGACATTGTGTTGGCATGCCGATATGCTGCCAGACTTCGTATTTATGCAGAGGGTGTTGACCTCACTAGTGGGACAGTCAAATGTCCTTTCTTCAACCTTTCCTGTGAAACAGAAACACAGGTTAGCCTGTGGCATGCATTTCCTGGGGTAAACTAGGGATTCTGCTTTCCTGCATTAAATGCAGGTTTTTGTAGAGGAAGTGTGGACAGGAGCATGTCCCCAGGATTCCAACTCAGGAGGACAGGGGCAGATGCTGAAGATATCTGTAGTGTCTTTCATTTACAACTTGATCAAAGTTCCAGCAACTTGCTATCTACATGTGTGTCCCTGTTTTCTCTCCAGAGTCTTCTACTATTGATATTTTTTAACTGGTTAAATGAAAATGAAGACCCATGGGTTAAATCCTAGACTTAAAAGGAAGTAAAGGCAGGAGGCTTGAAGGAGAGACTCTTGGAGGTGTATGCTGGTTTTAAAATGCCAGCATCCTGTGTGCAGAAGAAGCATGGTCAACCAGCGTCCTGACTGCTGGGCCAGCCTCACGCTCAGGCTTTGTGCCTTCCCTACCGATGATGGATGCCTTCTGAACGATAAGCCCAACTAAATCCCTTCTTAAATAAACAATAACAAGAAATCACAAAACAAAACAAGAACAACAAAAACCCAAAGGCCAACTCTGCTAAGGGCCATGGCCTTATGCAACAATCCCCTCAGCCTTCCACAGAAAATACTTGTGCAGGGACTTCTAACCATAGCTGCCTGTTCATCCTTGGACCAACGTTACCTTGTTATGGAGGCTTACAACCAAATACTGCTGTGTTCTTATACAGCATAGCATCTTCCTCATTTTGCCTTAAAAATATCATCTTATAGGACTGGAGGTGGCAAGATGTGTAAGCATCAAGGTGAGTACAGCCCCCACGTACGCCATGGAAACCTAGGTGTGGCTGCATGTACCTGTAACCGCAGCACTGAGAGCAAAGATGGGCGGGTGCTGGGAGCTCACTGGCCAGGTATCCAAACAGAGCAGTTTAGTGACAGGGAAGCAATGGAGGCAGACATTCTGTCATCAACCTGTGTCCTGTGTGTCCAGGCACACTCGCCCTTGCCTAGACTCTGTATGTGCACTTCACTTACCAGCATGAGTGCAGCCATTATGGTGCTGTTCTGGATTAATTTGTTATCTTTGGAGGAACTCTGTTATTTAGGTTCGTGATACCAAACATGGCAATCCCTTGTTTGTTGCATTCATAATTAAACTTCAGTGTTTTATAGATTTTTGGGAGTTCAGAAATGCTGATGCAAAACAAATTTTAACAGAGGCCCACCAGCCCCTGATCTCACCTAGTAATGACTTTGGGGGGCTGTCCATCACACTGCTGGGTCTTTGCTGACTCTGGAATATCCTCTGGCCCATAGCACACCCTCTAGGATTAAGCAGCTTAGCCGTGTCAGTGACTCTCACCCTCTAATGACAAGGACCAATATATTTTGGATGTGAGTGGTCAAGAAATAAGGTTTCATTATTTTGTTAGCAGTTCCCTTCCTCTCGGGAAGGGAGTGAGTGATACAATCATGTAGGCTGGTAAATTTCTGGCACATTAATTGAAACCCGCATAACAAATTTTGCTCTTTAGCAATAATCTGACACCATCAGTGGCATCCCCATCTTCTGCACATTCCCACAGCCCTAATTTTACAGTGGGATAAAAAGGTAGAAAGTTGGGCTAGGCGTGTGGCTCAGTTGGTAGTGCTTTTCCTGGCATGCATGCAGCCCCTGGCTTTGATACTAAGCACGGCATAAACTGGGCCTGGTGTACATGCCTGTGATCCCAGCATTTGGGGTATGGGGACAGGAGGATCAGGCCATATTCAGCTCCATAGTGAGTCCAAGGTCAGTCTGATTCATTAGGTAATTAACAGTGATCATTCTAGTTCAGCGGCCCTCAACTGGTGGGTCACAACCCCATTGCAGGTCAAATGACCCTTTTACAGGGGTTCCCAAGACCATTGGAAAGACACATATTTACAGTACGATTCATGACTATAGCAAAATCACAGCTATGAGATAGCAATGAAAATAACTTGTAGTTGGGGGTCGCTTGCTTTAAGAAGGTTGAGAACCATTGCTCTAGTTCCAGAGGTTTTCAGGCCTTCTGGTCTCCATGGACACTGAGACCATACTATACAGATATACAGGCAAATCAACCATATACATAAATCTTTAAAAAGCAAACAATACCAAAAACAGTAGGTTCAGGGCTGACACTTTGGAAAAGAGGTGTGAGGGAACCCTTGGAGGCCTGCCTTTGCAGGCCTACCACTGGCTGGGCAGATAAGTAGGGAAAAGGATGAGCCAAGGAAAGAGACCTAGGGAACTGGGAGAAAGGTAGCCCAGTGAACTGCATGGCCACTCTGATAAGCATACAGCTCTGGGGAGGCTTCAAGGGGCCACAGGAGCCAGACTGGCTGGTGAGTAGTGGGCAGACATTTTGGGCCTTGGGGCCAGCAAGGGCTGTCTTACTGGAAGGAGTCAGGCCAGTCCTTCTAGAAATGTCCAAAGGCACTCTGGAAGACTATGACGAATTCTGAAACCACTCCTACTCTTCTCCCAAGAGACTGCCCCAGGGCTTTCCCCCAGCTGCTCTGTGTGTGGAATGCCTGGTGTTGGGTAATAAGACACCTCGGGCAAGATAGCAGTTATCAGCTGCTATCTTGTCTAAGCATCAGCTTTCTAGAACTGGCTCTGCTCCTCGAAGAGTAGATGAAAAGGAGCTCAAAGATACCTTAGTTCACCGTCTAAATGTTGTCCAACTATGTAAACGAACACATTGAGGCCTAAGCATGCTGACAGATGAGATACAAGGGGAGAGCGCGCTGGATGCTGGGCTACGCAGAAAAGTCCTCAGGTGACCCCCACCTCACGCTGCTCGGAATGGAACCTGGGACCTTATGCACAAGAATCACCCAGTGCAAAACTTTAAACTCACTGCTAGACCTACCAAGAGAGAGAAACACTTCCTGAAGATCAAACTCGGGCCATCCGGCTTGGAGTCAAGCATCTTACCAGCTTATCCAGCTCACTAGCTCCAATCCTACTTTTTAAAGAAAAAACAAACATAACTTTGGATTCAGAAATATACTGTAAAATGTTAGAAACATTTCCAGTTCCTAGCCCCTTCTGCAGTACTGGGGATTTGCTCCCAATAGCCAGTTAGCCAGGATGTACTTCCTGACTTGCTCAGTCCTTGAGTGTGGGGCATGTTTCACACTTACTAAGCCATGCTAGTGTGAGACAAGGGTGTTAGAACTTTGCTGTGTCTCAGTTTCCTTCTGTCTGGAATAGTCTAATAGTCTAAGCCACTAGTTCCTTTTTTAAAAAAATTTATTTATCTTATACATATGAGTACACTGTTCTGTCTTCAGACACACCAGAATAGGGCATCGGAACCCATTAGAGATGTTTGTGAGCCACTATGTGGTTGCTGGGAATTGAACTCAGGACCTTTGGAAGAGCAGTCAGTGCTCTTAACCACTGAGCCATCTCTCCAGCCAAGCCACCAGTACTTAACCTGTGGGTTTGACCCCTTTGGGGGGTCGAACAACCCTTTCACAGGGGTCACCTAAGACCCTTGGGAAACACATTTATGATTCATAACAGTAGCAAAATTCCAGTTATGAAGTAGCAATGAAAATAATTTTATGGTTGGTGGTCATAACATGAGGAACTGTATTAAAGGGTCACAGCATCAGGAAGGTTGAGAACCACTACTCTAAGCAGTCTAAACTACTGGGATAATTACTTCTACTTTCTGTGTATGCTATTCATTTGAAATGTGACTTACAAGTCTATATTTATTCCATGTGGGTTTATTATACAGGCCCATCTACCTGATCAATTCACTTGTTTCTGGAGTCTATAAAAAATAAATACCTAACCTTTCACTGTACAGAAGCCTGGGAACCCGAGCCTGGTTCCAAGGCAGATGATAAGCAGTCAGTCAGGGTGACTGAGGTGTGTGGAACGGGGTCCGAGTCGCACAATGGCCCTTTCTCCAGTTCATCTCCTCACAAACACCTGAGCTTCAGCAGTTGCTCTTCATTGGCAGTCATAGGCTTCCCACAGCTGGACTTGCTTATCTGAGTGTTTTAGCTACTTGTAGTTAACCATCTCACTGTGTATTTGGGACAAAATATAGTTTTAAGCATCTGTAGTGCCAGCTACCTTTCAACGATTTGCTTAAGACTCTCCTGTCCAGAATTTAAAGGTATAATTACCAGACCCACAGTCCTACCCAAGAGACAGGAGGGTATGTGTAAGTGTGTGTGTGAGTACACACTTTTATGCAAGTTGCAGCTCTTTCATTCATAATTACCCAAATGAGGAGCAAGTTCAGTTCCTACCAGCTGATGACTGGATGAACCTTCAAGCCTTCATACGATGCAGTGCTATTTGGAAATGACAAGGTACAAACTGCTGGCGCATGCAATGCAGGGATAAACACTGGAAAAGTCAAAACATCATGGAAGGGAATCAGACAAGCAGTTGCCAAGGGATGGGGGTGGGGGGTGGGGCTGATGAAGGAGCAACGTGGGATACATTTGTAAGATAGAAATTATACCTCACATTTGACATTTTTCTTCGTCTTTTTTTTGACAGTCTTTCTATGTAGTGCTGGGTGTTCCAGAACTTGCTGTGTAGACTAGGCTGACCTCAATCTCACAAAAATTTACCAGCCTCTGCCTCCTGAGTGCTGGGATTAAAGGTGTGTACAAACATACCCAGCAGCCTGCCTTGGTCTGTTTTGTTGTTTTCCTTTTCAGACAGTCTCCTATAGCCAAGGCTGGCCCTGAGACTCTGAACAGGCTTTAGAGTTAAGAATCAATATGAACTTCTTTGTTTGTCTGCCCCCCCCCCCCCCAAGTACCCAGTTGGTAGGCATGCACCACCAAACTCTGTTTATATGGCTCTGAGGATTGAACCCAGGGCTTTGTGTATGCTAGGCAAGCAGTCTAGCTCCATTGCCTGCTCCTCAAATATGATTAAGAAAAAAAAGATTTATGTTTTAGACAGCTGGAGCGATGGTTCAGCAGTTAAAAGCTTACTGTTCTCACAGAGGACCTGGTTCAGTACCCAGCACCACATGGTAGCTCACAACCATCTCTCACTTTAGTTCTTGGGGATCTGATGCCTTCTCTGGCCTCTTCAGGTATTGTACTCACATGGTGTGCAGACATACAAGCAGGCAAACATTCATAACATAATTTTTTTGTTTGTTTTTTGAAACAGGGTTTCTCTGTGTAGCCCTGGCTGTCCTGGAACTCACTCTGTAGACCAGGCTGGCCTTGAACTCAGAAATCTGCCTGCCTCTGCCTCCCAAGTGCTGGGATTAAAGGCGTGCGCCACCACTGCCCGGCTTATTTTTATGTTTTAGTTATATATAAACAATGTGTCAATATAAAATATGTGTCTGTCTAGGAGACATGCCTGGGAATAGTGGTGACTTTAGAGAATGGGGGTGTTGGATCCCCTGGAGCTGTTATTTACAGGTGGTTGTAAGCGGCCTAAAGTAGGTGCTGAGAACAGAACTTGGGTCAACTGAAAGAGCAGCGATCACCCTTAATCACTAAGCCATCAAATCTGACTTTCAAAAAAGCCTCCCAGCCTGGTGGTAATGGTACATGTGTTTGATGCCAGCACTCAGGAGGCAGCGGCAGGCAGGTCTCTGAGTTTGAGACCAGCCTGGTTTACAAAAAGAGTTTCAAGACAGCCAAGACTAACAGGGAAACCCTGTCTTGAAAAACCAAATCCAAAACACAAAACAAAACAAAAAACTCACCACCACCAACAACAAAAGGCAAAAACAAAACCAAAAAAAGACTCCCAGTTAAGGCCCACTCTACAAGATGGATCCAATGTCTGACACTGCTTGGGTGGCCAAAAACCTAAGACTGGATAGGATATGGGCCTAAAGGAAAACCAAATACTATTCTCTATTATTCTGCTAAAGGAACGTAGCAATAAAATGACTCCCCAGTGCCTCGCTCAGCCCTCATCAGAGATGCTTCCTCTTGCAGTAGATGGGAACTAACTCGGAGACCCACCTGGATAATGTGCAGAGAGCGAGAGATTTTAGAACATTTAGTCTTAATTGGGATGTCTTCATCAACTCCTCCCCTCCGGGAGACGAGGAAGCTTGAAAGAGCCAGAAGGTGTGATGACTCTAAGGAAGCAGTCTTCCAGGCACGACGGGGCTGGTACACTTAAGGACTCACAGGGACATGGCAGCATGTGCTGGGTTTTCAGGGGCACAAGCCAGCTGGGTACCAGTGCTGAGGGAGGGAAGTACACGTGGGCTCTAACCCCTAGCCAATGGAGTCTCACTGCGCATACAAATCACACTTATGGGCGGGCCCCATGCTCAGCAGCAGCCGACCAACACAAAACAAACACAGTGGTATTTTTGTAGACTTTTTGTCTCATTTTGCTTTGTTTAGGCATTTTTGTTTGTTTTATTGGGCTTTTGTGTGTATATGATGGTCTCCACTTTGGGTTTTTGTGGATCTGTGTGCACGTGAGTTTCTCTCTCTCTCTCTCTTTTCCTTTGTCTTCTTTTAGAAAAAGAGAGAAAGGGCCTGGAGGTGGGCGGGTGGAGAGTTCATGGGGATCTGGGAAGCGCTGTGGGAGGGGAAAGTGTAATCAGTATATATTGTATAAAAATATTCTTAAAAAAGTCTCCCAGATATACTTTGTCTTCTTTTCCGTACTTGCTCTGGTCTACATCAATAATTCTAGAGAGAAGTGCAGATCTTTCAGGGCTGTAGTGATTGTACTTTTAAGAAAACGAATGAGCTAGAGAGTCTTACTGTGGATGGATAGGAGCAGAAGAGCGAGAACCCAGCATAAGTAAAAACTACAGATGGAGCATGGGAGAGCCCCTCTAATGTGCTTCAGTGAGAGCTCCCTCCATCAGCCTTTCAACGGTTAAGGCCATGCCCATACTGGTAAACGCTGAGCTTGCAACAGTGCCATCTAGCGAGGCTGAGGGATACGCCGGGAGAGGACTCAGTAAACGGGGGGGGGGGGGGGGGGGGGGG
>CM052706.1:56434991-56543310 GCA_028551405.1 Uromys caudimaculatus
TTTCAGGGAATATCCCCCCCCCCCCCCCCCCCCAGGTTTTTTGAGACAGGGTCTTACTGTGTAGCCCTGGCTGTCCTGAAACTCATTATGTAGACTAGACTGGCTTGGAACTCACAGAGATCTGCTTGTTAAAGGTGTGTGCCACCATTACCTGACTTTCAGAGGATATCTTAAAACTGGATATTTAAAACTTCACATGAGGAGATTTGAATAACATTTAATAAGAGGCATTTTGCGTGGTTTTCCCTTTCCCTGGGGCTTGAACCTAAGACCCCGTGTATGCTAGGCAGGTGCTCTGCCATTTGAGCTACATTGACAGACAGTAGTATTGTGTATTTGGGTCAACCATAAAAGGTTTTGTTTCTCTGGTAATATCACCATGTAGCCCAGTATTTTAGCCCTGTTCTATTGCTATAAAGAGACACCATGACCAAGGCAGCTTAGAAAAGAAAACTTTACAGTTTCAGATGATCGTCACTGTAGCAAGCATGGTGACACGCATGCATGGCACTGGAACCATAGCTGAGAGTTTATATTCGGATATACAACCACTGGGCTTTTCAAACTTAAAACCCACCCCCATTGCACACCTCTTCCAACAAGGCCACACCCCCTAATCCTTCCTAACAGTCTACCAACTGGGAACCAAACATTCAAGTATATGAACTTATGGGGGACATTCTGATTCAGACCACTACACCTAGGCTGGCCTCAAAACTTCTGGTCCTCCTGTTTTGGTCTCCCTAGTACTGAAATTAGAAGTGTGTATCCTTGATGCCTTGAGTGGGTTTGCGGTTTGATTTTTGTGGTGTTAGGGATTGAACTCAGGACCTTGTTTATCTTTGACACTTTTTTTTTTTTTTTTTTTGAGACCGTATCTCTCTGTAGTTCAGTCTGGCTTTGAACTGGTGGGTGATCCACCTGCCTTTACAGCTTGAGTGTGATATTAGAGGCATGAATCACCATTTTTTACCTGCAAAGTGTTTTGTTTATTATTTGCAGTGTTGGGGAGTGAATTAAAGGCCGTCTGCATGTTTGGCAAGTGTTATACTACTGAGGTGTATTGAGAAAGCTTTTGTATCTAGTGAAGTAGTGAATAAATTGAATAAATGTGAAATACTAGGCTGAGCTAGTACTGTGGTACTAGAGTTTAGGAGGCTGAAGCAAGAGGGTCATGAGTTCCAGGCCAGCCTGTGCTGTAGAGGGAGACCGGCTTCAAATACAGTAACAATAACAATGAATATAAAGATACATGTAGCTATGGATAGAATTCTACTAGTTCCCTAAATGTAGGAGGCTAGTCACTATCTGGTAGGGAAGGATTTTTTTTGTTTGTTTGTTTTTTGTTTTTTGTTTTTTTATTAAGTAAAACTGCCTTTATGGGCTTTATACCCTAAACTAACAATTAGTAGACAAGTAGTTCATATAATAAGGCAGAAAGTCAGATTTTCTGAAGGGATGGGAATATGGGAATGCAGAAAATAGATGATTGATTCAGGCTTTCTGATCTCAAACTGCCATTCACTCTTTTGTTTGTTGAGACAGGGTCTTACCCTCTAATCTGTCTGTCCTAGAGCTTGTTGTGTAATCTGGGCTGCCTTTAAATTTGTGGCATATTGTCTACCTCAGTTTCCTGTATGCTGAGATTCCAGGCCTGAGCCACCACACTGGGCTACCATTCAGCTTGTGCACACTGCTGCAGTGCTCCTGTTCTGTAGACTTCCCATGTCCTCTGTGCTGCCAACTTTGTCTCATTATCTCAGCAGCCTGCCCCTTCCTGAATCGCTCTCCTTGCCCTCTCCAGCTCTAGGCTGTTTTGTTACTGCCTGCCTCTGAATACTAAGGTGGGCTGTGTCCAGGGCTCTGCCCCCCACTCCCCTTTCTCATCTCGTTTTCTGGTTGTTGTTGTTGTTTGAGATAGGGCCTCGCATATTAGCTTGACTGGACTAGAACTTGTCTTAGTCTCCTGAGTGTGTCGGGAATATAGGTAGGTGTGAGTCACCATGCCTAACCTAGGGGCTCGATTCTCTATCCCATGGTTTGAGATGTTCTAGAATTTTGATGGCAAGCTCATATCTTTCTTTTTCTTCTTTTCTTTCTAAGTTTTTTTGAGACAGGGCTTCTCTGTAGCTTTAGTTGTCCTGGAACTCTTTCTGTAGCCAGGCTGACCTTGAACTCAAGAGATCTACCTTTCTTTGCTTTCCAAGTGCTGGAATTAAAAGCCTGTGTCCCCACCGCCCTGCCCATCTCAAGTTTTATATGTTGAAAGGAGCTCTTGAGTTCCTGCTACCCTCTAAATGTTTCATTCTTAGCCTTTTCAGAAGATGGTACTGTTGCTGTCAGTTGCCCAGTCCAGAAACCTGGAAGCTACTTTCCCCTGGCATCTGCTCATATCGGGGTTGCATACAGACAGCCTGTCAGTCCTGCAAAGTGGATCGTGACTTTATCCTTTTCTGTCAGTTCCTTCTGCCACTAGCTTCTTCTAAGCTGTTTACTAATCAAACTGTTTATGGTGGGAAAGCGTTTTTTATCTTTATTCAGGGCATCAGATACTTTAGCTTATGCTAAATATAACTTAGCAGCCTGAATTCACTGCCTGTTTTCTAATCTGTGCATTGAGGTATGCCCATGGACTTCAGGCCGGGGTAAAGCAATGGAAGATGGCACTGGAAGTTTCTCAGAGTACCAGTCATCAGGCCCTGGTGTGCTGAGCATGCCTTGAGTAGCATCCACAGCCTTTCCTGAAGCCTGTCTGGTCTGCCTGCTTTTTTATTTATTTATTTATTTATTTATTTATTTATTTATTTATTTATTTATTTATTTATTTATTTATTGGTTTTTTGAAACAGGGTTTCTCTGTGTAGCCCTGGCTGTCCTGGAACTCACTCTGTAGACCAGGCTGGCCTTGAACTCTAAAATCCACCTGCCTCTGCCTCCCAAGTGCTGGGATTAAAGGTGTGCACCACCACTGCCTGGCTGGTCTGCCTGCTTTTACAGATGATCTTATCTAATGGTTTCCACGGAGCTGCAAGAATGATCTTGCCAAGTAGAAAGAGATCTTATTACTCTGTGCAAAATCTCTCCAAGAATAAAGTCTGTAAATGGACAAAATCCTGCTTAACCAGCCTCTTGCTTATCTTCCCATCCTTATCTTTCAGTCCTTAACTAGTCTTTGGAGAGTCTCTGCAAGCCAGAATCGTGCTTACCAGCCATTCTGGCTTAACCTGGACTTCTCCCTGTAACATAGATGCCTCTTCCTCTTGAATTTCAGCTTAAATTTTGCTTTCTTAGGGTTTTTAGACTACCCCAATATAAACAGCACATCACTCTCTGGTTATTCAGTGTGCCTCCTTTATAACACTCAGTATATTGATTTACTGACAGCTGTGCATTGTTTAAAGATGAAGGTGTGTTCTGGGTCACTGGGTAGTTTCACCATTTTGTGAACATGGCCAAATGTGCTTGCATATGCTAGACAGATTGCCATAATAGACACTGAGGCTACCCGGACTATGGCTCTTAAACTTGAGCGGCACAGTGTGGGATATAGTAGGCAGTTGTACTGGAGTGTAGTGTACTAGAGTACCTATGTAAACGGGTTTCTTTATACCAGTGGCACCACCTCCTGGAGTAACGTGGTGTGCTTTCTCTTATTGAACTGAAGCATCATGATGCATGTCTGTTGACTGTCTTTTTCCCTGTTCTTTCTGCCCTGTTTGTTAAAACAGTAAGTTTGGATTAAGTAAGAATGAATGGCCAGGAAGGTGGGCGGAGCAGCAGGCCTTTGAGGGTACAGTGGGAGAGGAATACTGACGTACTGAATTTCAGGTTTGTACAGATAAATCTAAAATGCATACAAACACAAGGTTTGGTGGAGGCTGAGTACTGAGCATTGCTATGGAGCTGGCTTTGTACTTACTATACAGGACTTGGGCGGGTTCCTTCTTGCACCTGCTTTCTTTACTCCAAAGAGGAAATGTTCTTGAGGAAGAGGACGGCGTCTATTTTCCATGGGACTGCTCTACATATTCTTGTTAGTGTACATTTGTTTCTGAAAACATTCAGAATGAAGACTTCACAGAGGTCAAAGGTAGTCTATCTGAAGTAGGTGTTTTAAATAAATTTCCTTTTTAGACCTTTAAATTTTATATGTATGAATATTTTGCCTGCACATGGGTCTAGCGCTCATAGAGGTCAGAAGAAGCATCAGATCTCCTGGAACTGGAGTTATAGACAGTTGTGGGCCACCATCTTGGTGCTGGGAACAGCTGAACCTTCTCTCCTGCCCCTGAAGTGTAGGTGTTTTGTCTCTGATA
Organism: Uromys caudimaculatus; assembly: GCA_028551405.1. Classification (NCBI taxonomy): domain Eukaryota; kingdom Metazoa; phylum Chordata; class Mammalia; order Rodentia; family Muridae; genus Uromys; species Uromys caudimaculatus. The sequence goes on from CM052706.1 coordinate 56,439,308, forward strand.
GGTTATTTAATCTTATTTATCATTTAGAAAATAGTTGCTTGAGGGTCTGGAGAGATGGCTCCCCAGTTAAGAGCATTTGCTGCTCTTGCAAAGGACCTGGGTTTGGTTCCCAGCACCGCATGAAGAGCTCTGACACTTAATTCTGACCTCCACAGGACAGAAAAAGAATAGAGGACTTGTGTGTGTGTGTGTGTGTGTGTGTGTGTGTGTGTGTGTGTGTGTGTGTATCTATATGTCTTTCTCTCAATATCTAAAATCCCACAGCCATGAGTTCAGCTGTGGTTTTAAAATCTTCAGAAATGGGTTGTGGATTTAGCTCAGTGGTAGAACACTTGCCTAGCATATGTGAGGGAGGCACTAGGTTTAATCCCCAGTTACTTGAACCCCCACCCATAATGTCTCTAGGGAAAAAATAGGTAGATATCTGTACTGAATATACATAAATGTTCTTTATCATTCTCTCTGTAACACAGAAGAGTAACCATTGTATTGTATTAGGTTTAAAGTATATTAAATGGCAAATGCTATGCCATTTAAATAGTGACTTTGGGATCCTTATATATTTAGTTTCTGTGGGCGATCTGAACTAATCTCCCACTGTTGTGGTGGCATAAGTTTATAATTTCAGCACTCTGGAGGTAGAGGCAAGAGGATCGGAAGTTCAAGTTCTTTCTTGATTATACCTTGGGTTACATGAGACTGTCTTAAAGAATTTTATGTGTGTGTATATACATACATAAATATATGTATATATACATACTACACGAACATAAAAATTGCATTGCCAAAAGTAACATTTATTTTGTATAAGAACTCAGAAAATGCTGAGTGGTGTTGGTGGTACATACATGCCTTTAATCTCAGCACTTGGGAGGCAGAAGTAAGCGGATCTCTCTGAGTTCAAGGCTAGCCCACTCTACAAAGTGAGTTCTAGGACTCCAGGACAGCTAAGGCAACATCAAGAAACCCCATCTTGGGCTGGAGAGATGGCTCAGTGGTTAAGAGCACTGATCACGTGCTGAGTTCAATTCCCAGCAACCACATGGTGGCTCACAACCATCTCTAATGGGATCTGATGCCCTCTTCTGGTGTGTCTGAAGACAGCTACAGTGTACTCACATAAATAAAATAAATCTTAAGAAGAAGAAGAGGAGGAGGAGGAGGAAGAAGAAGAAGAAACCCCGTCTTAACAAACAAAAACCCCCCAAAAAACCAAAAAAAAAAAAAAACTCATAAGATTATATTTATACTCATTTCTAGTTTTAAAATGCTATACACTTGTTATTTTGCTATCCTTTTTACAATGTCTTTATATATATATATATATATATTTGTTTGTGTGCACATTGTATACTTAGGGGAGAGCACAGAATAACCTATAGATGGTTCTCTCCTTTCACCACGTGGGTTCCAGGGATTGAGCCTAGATTCTCAGGCTTGGTAGCAAGTGCCTTTACCTGTTGAGCTATCTTGTTGGTTATTGCTGCTTTAAATAGACCTTTGTAAAGAAAAAATAGAGAGCAGTGACTAGGGTTGGTGGTGCGTGTCTGTGATGCTAGCGCTTGGAAGCAGGGGCAGGAGGATCACTCACACTTGAAGGCCAGCCTGGTCTGTCTACTTTGCAGATTCTAGGCCAGCCATGACTACATGCAGACTGCTTAATACAAATACACCCCAAAGAAGAGAAGGGAAAAGAAAACAACAAATAGAAAACTATAATGCTTGAAAATTTTAATACATTTATTTATTAATTTTGATTTTTTGATACAGGGTCTCTGTATAGTCTTGCTATCCTGGAACTCACTCTGTAGACCAGGCTGGTCTCAAACTCAGATTGGCTTGTCTGTGCTTCCTCTGTGCTGATATTAAAGGTGTGTGCCTCCACTGCCGGCATAAATTTAGGATTATAGGCCATTACCTTGTTTTGCTTTGTTAACAGGATTTTACACTATAGCCCAGGCTGGCCTATAACTCTCTATGTAGTCCAGGCTGCCATCAAACTCATGGCAAACTTGCTATCTCGGCCTCTGTAGCACTGGGTATATGTGCTCACTTTTGGTCACTTTTAATCTGTGCAGCATTAGTGGACTCAATGACTCTTCTTCACTTTCCTCAGTGGCTAGGACTGAAAGTATTTGTTATGATAGCTGTGATTTATGTATATTGTGACTACTGAAAGCTCCAAGCTTAAAGATCATTCTTGTTTTTTTGTTTTGTTTTGTTTTTTGTTTTTTTTTTAACATGTCTGGATTTGAAATGCTCATTACAAACATCCCAAGTGTAGAACAGATAGAGCTCTAATGGAATTCCGTGTGGTGATATTTTTCTTTTCTCCACAGACTCAGTACTCATTTAAGCGGGTATTTGGCACTCACACTACCCAGAAGGAACTTTTTGATGTTGTAGCTAATCCCTTGGTAGATGACCTCATTCATGGCAAGAATGGTATGATTATTGGAGTTTAATTGAATTGCCTGTTTGATCTTGTGATAAAACTTTTTAATATTTATATATTTGGCTTGACATTGAATTCAGATTTAACTCATTAGAGTGATGCTCTTTTTTGGGTTTGTTAATTTTAGTGTTTTAAATACAATGAAATGTTCTGTGGGACTTTAAGACTGTAACTCATTGTTACTTGCTACATTGTAGGTCTTTTATTTACATATGGTGTGACGGGAAGTGGAAAAACCTACACAATGACAGGGTCTCCAGGGTCCGGAGGCCTGCTTCCTCGTTGTTTGAATATGATCTTTAACAGCATAGGGTCATTTCAAGCAAAACGTTACGTAAGTACGATTCCTTTGGGTTGTGACTGTTACTGTAGACACAGCCCTGAGACATCTATGGATGCAGTGATGCTGAGGAAGGACAAAGACACTGGAGCTTCTTTGACTCCTACATAGACTCAGATGTGGTGGGCACGGTAACTGTGCCTGTGTTGGCAGCAATTGGGTGGTATGAACAAGAGGATCAAGAGCTGTCTCATGCCCTTTCCCCAGGTTTAAATGTTAAAGTGCTTCCCATTTTCAGATGTTTCTGTTCTTTAAGTAACGTTATTTTCAAGTCTTTTTTGCTTCTCTTAGGTTTTCAAGTCTAATGATAGGAACAGTATGGAAATACAGTGTGAAGTCGATGCCTTGTTAGAACGGCAGAAAAGAGAAGCCATGCCCATTCCAAAGACCCCCTCTAGCAAGTGAGTGACTTCATTGTGAGTGGGATTCTGTCCTACAGTTTCTGTAGGTCCTAGAAGGTAAATACGAATTAGAAAAATTGGTCTTCCAGCTGACTTTTGTGAGATCAGGGTTGAGGCATGTTCTTGACTGCTCAGGTATTTTATCTAGTTTCAGGAGGATATGTCTGTGAGTGGGGAGAGGGTGAATTCCTGTGCTGTGAATCTTGAGGGCTTGGGGTGTCCTTGACTCACCTTGAATCTGAATAATGTTGCTTTATGATTTCAGCTTTATGTGACAGAACATTTGTTAGACTTTGCTTTCACTCTGATATGTGTGATATCGTGATATTGCTGTGAAAAATACCTTGAACAAAGAAAGCAGCTTGGGGAGAAAAGGATTTATTCTATCTTACACTTCCAAGTAATAGTCCATCACTGAGAGAAGTCAGGACAGGAACTCAAGGCAGGAGTTGATGCAGAAGCCATAGAGGGGGGCTGTTTTTTGGTTTGCTCCCATGGCTTGCTCAGCTTACTTCTTATACAACCCAGGACCACTTGCCCAGGGTTGATACTACACACATCAATCATTAATCAAGAAAATGGTAGACAAACTTGCCTGTTGTTGGCCAGTTTTATAGAAGTAGGTATTTTCTCCAATTGAGAGCCCCTTTTCCCAAAGACTCCAGCTTGTGTCAAGTTGACATAGAACCATCCAACACAGCCCTTATCTCCTTTTTATCCTAACTCATAGAGGGTAAATTTTGAAGTTAGGGGATCTGTTTTCTTCTTGTAGGCGACAAGCAGATCCAGAGTTCACAGATATGATAAATGTACAAGAATTCTGCAAAGCAGAAGAAGTTGATGAAGACAGTGTCTATGGAGTATTTGTCTCTTACATTGAAATCTATAATAATTATATATATGATCTATTGGAAGAAGTGCAGTTTGATCCCATAAAGCCCAAGTAAGTACTGAAGAGAGTCTTTAGTTAACCTAGAAAACTACCCCCAGCAAGCCATGGTTTCTTGTATAAATGGGGATTATGCTTGCATTTGTTTTCAGGGTGCACAGAAATAATAATCATATAGTCATGCTTAAGGAATACTTTTCCTTTTTCTTTCTTTCTTTCTTTTTTTTTTTTTTTTTTGGTTGTTGTTGTTGTTTTGTTCGTTTTGTTTTCGTTTTGTTGTGAGACAGAGTTTCTCTGTGTAGCCCTGGCTGTCCTGAAACTGCCTTTGCCTCCTGAGTGCTAGGATTAAAGGCGTATGCCATCACTGCCTGGCAATACTTAGATTGTAGCTGTATTAGGAAACCAGCGGGTTAAGGCTTAGGAACCTGAAGATCTTGGAAATTGCTTTTGAAAACTTAGCCTTAGGTTTGAGACAAATCTCAGTTTTATAGGTAACATTGGGGCACCTTTCAGCACCCCTGACAGTGCTGGGAGTTTTTTGCAGCCTTTTTGGCTGTCTGTGTCTTGGTGATCTCTATGGAATCGATGCTTGTCTGAACAAGTAATTCTTAGCTTATCCATTGCTGGTTAGTGTAAAGCCATATTTCGCTATCATTCCGCCAGAGGTAAATGCTACTCCTTAGGTAACTGTGGGTCTTGCCTTGCAGAATCTGAAGACCAATTACCATGTAGCTTTACAGAAGTGCCTCTCTTTGTTCCAGAGCTGACAAACAAATCTTGTGTCAAATGACTAGTACACTGTGGGTGGTTTTATTCTTTAGCTAAAGCCTGGTCTTGCATGCTGTGTTTCCTGCAACCAGTTAGAGCATAAATAATATGAAGCCCTTTGCCTTACATATAACATTTGTGTATATGTGTAAATGGACATTACTGTGGAAACAGCTGGATTTAGAAAACCATTAAGCTGAAAACAGACTGGTGCCCACTAATGTCAGTGTGTTCACTAATATGAAAAGTACATGGACTCTGGTTGAGGCTATAATTGATAAAAGAATTTCTGTGGCTCTTACTGAGTTGCATTTTTAAAAAGGATATTCATTCAGAGTCCCTGAATTGCTAATGATTAGTAAAATAAGTATAAAGTTGCTAGGTGAATTAAATCTGAAGGTCTTTTTTTTTGCTTTACTCAATCATTCTTCAGATGAGAACTGTTTTGTTTCTGAGGCAGTGTTGCTAGGTTGCACAGACTGGCCTCCACTTACATGGGATCCTCCTACTTGAGCCTCTCAGCTGGGATAGCAGTGTACACCACTAAGCCCAGCTTCAGATGGAAACTTTACAAAGGGGCTTCATTTTGGAGCTACCTGTCTGTCTTTGCTTTTGGAATGTTGAAATGAAGAGAAATACCTGGGTTAAGTTATAGAGAGAAATGAAGACAGTACGGTCTTAGAGGCAATGCTTTTTATATTAAATTACTTTCCATTTTAACAAAGATTTTCATGCTTTTTAAACTGTCCTTTGTTTCAACTCCAGTTTTGTGTGTACCTGTTTTACCTAAACTTTTGTGATGTAATTCATTGCTACCATTTTAGCTTTTTAAAAAATTAATTACTATGTAGATCAGGCTAGCCTTAAACTCACAAATATCCACCTGTCTCTGCCTCCCAAGTGCTAGGATTAAGAGTGTATCCCACTGTGCCCAGCACTACTAATTATTTTTATGTCTCTTATGTTTGCAGTTTGTTTGGCTTGTTCTAAGTGATGTTGTCTTAAGTGATACTGTCTTGTTTCCTTTGCATGACTAAATAAACCAAGAGTGCCTTCCTAGGGTATCTTCTATGTGTACTGATTGTGGATTTAATATGAGGATGGTGTTAGCTCTCTTTTTCTGAGGCGTTACTGCAGTGAAGGAATCTCACACATAGAGGGTTTTAAATCTGCTTCACCATCACTGTCACTAGCCTAGACTGAAATGCCGTCGTAGGATGGCTACTCTAGAGCAGTAATGTCTGCCTTATTCCTTCGGTAGGTGGAACGGCTGCAGTACACCTATGAGGAATGCAGAGTCTGTGTATGTGATGTTGACTCTTAAGACAAAGGGTGTAGTTAACACCAGTGGGGGGGCATTGTGGCATGTTTGTAAGTAGTTTGCTTTTCCTTGGCAGTGGGCAGGCTGCTACCCTCTAAACCCTCCTTTCTTGATTATCAGTGATGGTGACTGGTAAATGTCTCCATTCTCACCATTCACAAAACTTGAGTGTGGGGCTACTGAGGGGCAGGTAAAGGTACTTGCTGCTAAGTCTGACACCCTGATCTCCTTTCCTGGAACCCACATGGTAGAAGGAGAGAACAGACTTGTAAGTTGTCCTCTGACCACCACATATTTGAGCCCAGAAAAATAAAATTAATTAAAACATGGTGCTGGAGAGATGGCTCAAACGTTAAGATCACTGACTGCTCTTCCAGGGGGCCTGTGTTCCATCCTCAGTGCCACATGGTGGCTCACAACCATCTTTAACTTCAGTTCCAGGGGATCTGGTGCTCTCTTCTAGTTTCTGTGGGTGCCAGGCCCACATGTGGTGACATTTCTTTGGGGATCTTATGTAAATTTACATCCATTAAAGAATGGATATCTTAGTATGCTTGTTCTGTCTGACCATGTGGTGCCTCTGTCATAACACCCAGGAAGGCCCTCACTGGGTGTCAGCACTACACTCATGGACTATCCGGGCTTTAGAACCATTAGCTAAACTTAGAAAAACTGGGGATGTGCTCAGTGGTCCAGCACTCGGCTAGCATGCATATGAGGCTCTGGGTTCTGTTAGCAAGCTGGAGAGCAAGGGGATACTGTGTTGCTTGGCACTTAACCTTACTCTTTGGTTTTTCATAACAGGGTTTCTCTGTGTAGCCCTGGCTGTCCTGGAACTCACTCTGTAGACTAGGCTGGCCTCAAACTTAGAAATCCGCCTGCCTCTGCCTCCCAAGTGCTGGAATTAAAGGCGTGTGCCACCACTGCCTGGCTAACCTTACTCTTAAATGAAGACAGTTGTATCTCATTCAGGAAACTGACCCCTCTTTCTTTCCCACAGACTCCCACAATCTAAAGCTCTCCGAGAAGATAAGAACCACAATATGTATGTTGCAGGATGTACAGAAGTAGAAGTGAAATCTACGGAGGAGGCTTTCGAGGTCTTCTGGAGAGGTCAGAAACCAGAATTTGAAAAATGTGAACTGGTGGTTTTAACCCTCAGAGTTGTTGCTATGATTTAACAGAAGTCCTTCTGGATTAATTAGAAAGCAGGGATGATAAATGACTGAGTTCAGGCATAATCAATAGTTTCTCTGTCATCATAGGTCAGAAAAAGAGACGTATTGCTAACACCCATTTGAATAGAGAGTCCAGTCGTTCACATAGCGTGTTCAGCATTAAACTTGTCCAGGCTCCCCTGGATGCCGATGGAGACAATGTCTTACAGGTAATGTTTTAGTTTTTAAAAGATGACCTAAATCAGGGGTTGGCATGGTGATGAATATTGCTGTAGAGTTAACAGCTATACAATTGATGACCTTTTCATGTCAGTAGTACTGTTTCTGGGCTCTGCCTCTTGAGTCTGATCCTAGGGTGGAGTATGTGTGGCACATGTTTTCAGTGTTGTGAAGAGCATCTGCAAAGCTTTAAAGGTCTGTAAGAATATGTGTGTCATTGTTTTAGGTGTTGCTTGCCTTGTGAGACAGTCTAGTACTGAGGCCAGGATGATTCTGAACAGTTTTGTTTCTTTTCTCTTACTTCTGCGATTATAATGTAGTTACATAATTTCTCCCTTCCCTTTCCTCTCCCCAAATCCTCCCCTATACTTTTCCTTGCTGCTTTTCAAATCCATGGCCTCTTTTGTTTCTGTTTTTGGTTATTTCTCACTATATAGGTAAAGCTGACCCCAGAATTAAAGGCATGTGCCGTCGTGCCTCAGCTTTCTAACAGCCAGAATTAAAGGCATGTGCCACCATGCCTGGCTTTTGTTTTTGACAACAGAATCTCACTATGGAGCTTGGAGCTCGGAGATTTTTTTTGCCTCAGCCTCCCCTGCTAGGACTAAAAGTCTTGCTTCACTGGTCGTGATTGTAACTGTTTAGTGTGGCCATGTCCAGGCTGGCTGGAAAGTTTGGGTTCCACTCACTAGGATTTGAGTTTTGATTCCTGCCTGTTTTCCAGCTGTCTGACCTGACTGTAAGAGAGCCTTCTCATAAGATTGTGAGAGTTAAGGGAAGCAGTGTGAAGTTTCTTGTCCACTGCTTGGCTTAGTATTGTTAGTCAGAAAATGGCCACAAGCAAGTCTTCCTCACACTTGACTTCCTATTAATAACTCTTTTTTTTTTTTTTTGTGGTGCTAGGAATGTGAAGTCTTGCTAACAGCACAATACCATTTAGGTGCTTTTTAACTTTAATTTCTTTTTAAAGCTTTATTTTTATATGATGTGTATGGATGTTTTGCCTGAATGTATGTCTGTGTACCACATGTGTGTGTCTGGTGCCTATGGAGGCCAGAAGAAGGCATCAAATCCCCTGGACCTGGAGTTACAGATGGCTCTAAGCTGCCAAGTGGGTGCTGAGATCTGAGATCTGTACCTGGAGCCTCTGCAAGAGCAGCCAGTGCTCTTAACCATTGAGCATGTCTGCCCTGACTTTTATTTCTTTATGTAAGTTAGAGTACGGCGAAATTGTTAAGGTAATGTTTTATTGGGGGGGGGTTGTCTTGTTTTGTTTTTGTTGTGTGTATGTGTGTGTGTTGCTGAAGACAAAGCTTGGAATTCCCAGTGCTAGGATATAAATAATACCTGGTTATAGCGGAATGGCACGGAGACTTTGTTCTCAAGAAGTCATCTAATATCAGTTCTAAGGACGACCAGGTAGCAGCAGACCAGTACTCAGTCATGAGCTTCTAGCAACGCTTCCTCTGTCATATATCCTCTGCTGCTCTGGGCATGTGTATTCTGACATGCACTGTCCATTAAGACTTAATACCATGTTAACTGGATGTTTTTGTTGTGGTTGGTTTGGGGTTTTTGTTTTTATTTTTTGAGACAGAGTTTCTCTGTGTAGCTCTAGCTTTCCTGGAACTCACTTTGTAGACCAAGCTGTCCTGGAATTCACAAGAGATCCGCCTGTCTCTGCCTCCTAAGTGTTGGATTAAGGGTATAATGCAATATAATTTAGCTTAGATTGTTGATTTTCTCCCTTTTAGGAAAAAGAGCAAATTACTATAAGCCAGCTGTCTCTGGTAGATCTTGCTGGAAGTGAAAGAACCAACCGTACTAAAGCAGAAGGGAACAGACTGCGGGAAGCTGGTGAGTGGCGTGCTGTACTTACTTATGGCTATGACTTTCAACAACTTGGAACTTCAGTTTGTATTTATTGATGGGTGGGTTCTGCTTAATCAGTGCAATAACATTAGCTATTAAACTTAGTCTTTAAATCTTCTAGCTTTTAAAAAAATTAACATTTTTTTGTGTGCGTGCTTGCGTCAGGGAGTGAGTGCATAAAGGTCAGAGGGTAACGTGAAGGAAAGAGATCTTGCCTTTGTGGGTTCTAAGACTCAGGTCTTCAGTTTTGACAGCAAGCACTTCTGTTGGCTCAGCCAGCCCACCTGAGTTACCGTGTTTGTTGTTTGTTTGTTTTTGATTTGTTTGTTGTTGTTTTTGGTGGGTTTTTTTTTTGTTTGTTTTTTGTTTTTTGTTTTTTGTTTTTTGTTTTTTGGTAGTCCAGAGTGGCTGTTGGTCTTCCTGCCTCAGCCCTTCTGAGTATTGGGATTTCAGGTGTGTATCATCATATTTAGCTAAATGATCTGATAGCCGTGATGGAGTTAGGAGGTCTCAGTGTTCCAAGATTAACAGTTCTTTAGCACTTGGGAGTATAACTGAGATCTAAATTCTTAGAGTTTTGATTAGTATACTAGCTTAGTCTTGGCTCAGAAATCCAATGAGATAGGTCAGAAAAAAGAAAGCATGATGACTAAGAAGTCCTGTTGAGATGTAGAGGGGTGGGTTTTGCTGGTTCCTAAGACACTTGACTGTTAGCAACATGTCCCTTCTGGGTGCAGGATGGACTTCTGTCCCTTTCCAACTATAGTCTGAAATGGTCCCTTGGGATGTAGTTGGCCTCCCATGTATGAGGTGCCTGTGTTTAGCCTCCAGCACCACCACCCCTAGAAAAGAAAAGAAAGCCAAATAAATAACTTTGTCTATGACAAAATTTAGGGTTTGGAAGAAACTATTAATTTTCTATTGCCATGAAGAGACATCTTGATCAAGGCAACCTATAAAAAAAAAACCACTTAGTTGGGGGCTTGCTTACAGTTTCAGAGGGTGAGTCAGTGACCCTCATGGCAAGAAGAAAGGCAACAAGTAGGCATGGTACTGGGCAGTAGCTGAAAGGTTACTGTGGAGTAGCTTTGGATCAAATGATCGACAACCATGAAGCAGAGGGGGGTGGAGGGAGAGAGAAAAAGAGACTGGGAATGCCTGTGCTTTTTTTTGGTTTTTCGAGACAGGGTTTCTCTGTGTATCCCTGGCTGTCGTGGAACTCACTCTGTAGACCAGGCTGGCCTCGAACTCAGAAATCCACTTGCCTCTGCCTCCCAAGTGCTGGGATTAAAGGCATACGCCACCACTGCCCGGCTATGCCTGTGCTTTTGAAACCCTTTTTAAGCCCACCCCCAGTGAAACAACCAGGCTCTTAAACCTTCCCAAATAGTTCTTCCAACTGGAGACCAAGCAGTCAAACATATGAGCCTATGTGAACCACTCGAATTCAAATCGCCATAGAATTAAGTGTCATATTTTATTCCCAAGCTAGAGAGATGGCTCAGCAATTAGGAGTACTTGTTGCATTAGGTATGGTGGCACATACCTTTAATCCCAGCACCTGAATGGCAGAGGCAGGAAGATAGGTCAGCCTGGTCTACAAAGCAAGTTTCAGGACAGACAGGACTCTGCTGTTAAACACAGAAACCCTATCTTGAAAAACCAGAAAGAGAAAGAGAAGAAGGAGAAGGAGAAGGAAAGAAAGGAAGAAAGGAAAGGAAAGGAAAGGAAAGGAAAGGAAAGGAAAGGAAAGGAAAGGAAAGGAAAGGGGAAAGGAAAGGAAAGGGGAAAGGAAAGGACAGGACAGGACAGGACAGGACAGGACATGTTCTTTTTCCAGACGACCTGGGTTTACTTTGTAGCATCCACATGACAGCTCACAACTATCATAACTATGCTTAACTCTAGTTCCAGTGGATCTGATGTCCTCACTGGCTTTTGTGAGCTCCAAACACACATGTAGTTACATTTACATACATACAGGCAAAACCACTCAAACACAAAGAATAAAATTGAATAGAATTAAAATTAAAAAAGATTCTCCTCTCCTCTCCCTCCTCTCTCTTTCTCTCTTTTTCTGTCTTTTAAAGAGTAATATTGTGGGGCTAGAGAGATGGCTCAACAGTTAAGAGCACTAACTGCTTTTCTAGAGAACCTGAGTTCAAATCCCAGCACCTACATGGCAGCTCACAAGTATCTGTAACTCCAGTTCCAGAGGATTCAACACCCTCAAACAGACATGCCATACATGCAGGCAAAACACCAATGCACATAAAAATAAAGAGTAATATTGTATTTGGAGAGTTTTTTAATGGAATCACTGAAAGATGTTGAGGCTATTCAGAACTGATGCTGTGGAAAGTATAGTGGGTTCATGCATGGACACCTCTTGAACTTGTGGTAAAAGTCTAGCAGTTAAATGAAGCAGAGGCTTTGCAGGCGTGCAGACTCATAGGTCCTGGCTTGCTGGTTCACATGGTTTTTGTTTCTTCCTCTCAGGAAACATTAATCAGTCGTTAATGACACTAAGAACATGCATGGAAGTCCTGAGAGAGAACCAGACATATGGAACTAACAAGGTACACAGCAGCCTTCCCCGACTTCTTTGTGGTTTAATTTGTGCGTTTTAACCGTCTAATATGCTTAGCTTTTGGATGTTTTTATAGATGGTTCCATATCGAGATTCGAAGCTAACCCATCTATTCAAGAACTACTTCGATGGGGAGGGGAAGGTTCGGATGATCGTGTGTGTGAATCCAAAGGCTGAAGACTATGAAGAAAGCTTGGTAATTTAAGTGTATTTGTCCTATACAGTTTGGTTTCTCTAGGGAAAACAGCTACTTTGATGTGAAAAATGGCATTCTGCACAGTTTGTAGATTTATACAGGATCAATGGATATACAGACGAACTATTTAGCTATCCATAAAGGATAGGTAGGCTTGCTTTTACAGACTATGTTTTGTATTTTCAGCAAGTCATGAGATTTGCTGAAGTAACCCAAGAAGTCGAAGTAGCAAGGCCAGTAGACAAGGTGATATGTGGCCTGACACCGGGGAGACGGTACCGAAACCTGCCTCGGGGAGGCCCAGTTGGAGATGGTATGATTTGGTGTTATATCATTGTTCATTTGCTTATCTTTCTGTAACTTTATAAGAAAATCATCTCGAGGACCAAATGCAAGAAACGTTGAACTAAAATATAAGGTTCCTTTTGTTGTATGTTTTATCTAATTTTTGAAAAATACCATACCTAAAGCAGGGCATGGTGAAGCATATCTGTAACTCTAGCACTAAGTAAGCTAAAGCAATAATAGTAATAATAATAAAATTCTGTGGTTACTAGCTCATGGGCTCTGCTCGTAGCATCAGATTTGCCTAAGTTCTTTCATAATTTTTAAATTCAATACAGAACCTTTGGTGACTGAAGTGATTCTACAGAGCTTCCCACCACTGCCCCCATGCAAGCTTTTGGATATCAATGATGAGGAGACCCTTCCAAAACTGATTGACACTTTGGAGAAACGGCATCGCCTACGACAACTAATGACTGAGGAGCTTAATAAACAATGTAAGGGCAGAGCTGCTCACAGCTGCTGTGACTTTGGAGGTGGAAACAGGTCTTAGTGACTCCATCTGTTGAGACATCTCTTAAGGAAGACTTGTTTCTTGGTTTTGTAGTGGTCTCAAGGCAATGTTTAATCTGAATGGCAAGGTTTTGTTTTCCTTGCCAGCTCTGCTTTACTTTTAAAGAATGCAAGAAGAAAAAGTGGGTGCCTCCCCGCCTTTTTAAAATTTTTAATAGTGATGGATGCAAGATGGTATATATAGTTTTTCCTTGTTTGTAATTCATATATAATTTATAGTTGTGCCTCAAGATGGTGTAGGGAAAGTGAAATGGTGTTTGAAAGTGTGGGACAACTGAACAGTCAGGTCATGGAAATGACTTTGTCTCTCTCTGTGAGTGGTATGCCAGGGTCTTCTGCTAGATTCAGCTGATCTTAAATACAGGATTGTTTATGTTTCTGCATTTGTAATCAAGCTTTACTGTAAGTGTTAGGGAGAGGTTACAGAATACTTCTATGAACATCTATAGGTTCAAGAATCAAACTCCTAATTTCCTTCCAAACTTGTTTTGTTTTTCATTGTTGGTATTGAACCCAGGGCCTCATGTATATACAAAACAGACGTCTGCAGGCTGTTGCATTCCCAGCTTTCTCTTTTGTCCGAATGCCACAGAGGGATTTGCTAAAGTGTCTGCCAATGAAAGCTGCTTTTGTTGGCTTTATCTTGTACCCTCAGTAACAATAGAGTCTGTATACTTTATTTCAGGTGTAGCTTTCAAAGCCTTATTAAAAGAATATGACAATTCTCTATCAAATAAAGAAAACTACATTCAGGAAAAACTAAATGAAAAAGAAAAATTGATCTCTGGACAGAAATTGGAAATAGAACGACTAGAGAAGAAAAACAAAACTTTGGAGTATAAGGTTTGTGGTCTTACTTCCTTCTGTGTGCTAGCCATTCAGCAGTGCTCTCAGAAGAGCTCATGTGCCTGTCACTGCTGTGAGGAGCCTGCAAGGGAGGAAGAGACTGCAGTCTTTTAATCTTAGGAGTGGAGCTTAGCTTGAAGAGGGGCTTGTTGAATAACTTCTTTCTGGGTTGGAGTAGAACTGAGAATTCAGGTGAGATAAAGGGCAAACCTGGTTTTGGGTGTGCGCGCAGTAGTGTGTGCCGGTGTGTGTGTTTCCACAAGTTTGCTTCTGTGAGCAATTTAAGGACTATTTATTCTACAGCTGGGTGAAATGTTTGCACACCAGATGCTGAGCACAGTGGTCTCCTTTGCAGATTGAGATTTTGGAGAAAACAACTACGATCTATGAAGAAGATAAGCGCAATCTGCAGCAGGAGCTTGAAAGCCAGACTCAGAAGCTTCAGCGGCAGTTTTCTGACAAGCGCAGATTAGAAGCCAGGTTGCAAGGCATGGTGACAGAAACGACGATGAAGTGGCAGAAGGAATGTGTGAGTGTTGATTTTAGGTTAAATATTTTGCGTTTCTGTGCTTGTTGCAGAACTTCGGTGGTAACTGCTAATCTCTGGAAGTAGAGAACTGTCATTTTCAAGCAATACAGTAGGTGATACAGTGTGACTAAAGTAGGCTGTGATTTTCATGGCTCCCTGTAGGAACGCCGGGTGGCAGCCACCCAGCTAGAGATGCAGAATAAACTCTGGGTCAAAGATGAGAAGCTCAAACAGCTGAAGGCCATTGTGACTGAACCCAAACCTGAGAAGCCAGAGAGACCCTCCCGGGACCGTGACCGGGAGAAAATCATTCAGAGATCTGTCTCTCCTTCGCCTGTGCCTGTAAGTGTTTGCAGTTATGTCTAGATAGTTTAGTGCTAGAGAAAAGTCATTCCAATTAGGGTGTGTTTCTTTGTGAAATTTGTTTTATTTAATGTTATATTTTTTAAGCTTCTACTTTTAAAACTTAGCACAAATGGGCCAGTCATGGTGGCACATGCCTTAAGTCCCAGCATTTGGGAGTCCAAGGCATGCAGACCTCTGTGAGTTTGAGGCCAACCTGGTTTACACAAGAGTTCCAAACTAACCAGGGCTATATACAGAGACCCTGTCTCAAAAGCAAAGTGAATCACAAAAAAATTAATGACTACAAACAGTTTCTTATAATGTTGAATCATCATGTAGTAAAATTGTAGAAAAGTAATATTGTTTCTCAGTTTTTCAGTCTTATTCATTAATCTTTCTCCAATTTTTCTAGCTTTCTAGTAACAATATTGCTCAGATTTCCAGCGGCCAGCAACTCATGAGCCAGCCACAGCTACACAGACGCTCTAACTCTTGCGGCAGCATTTCTGTAGCTTCCTGTGTTTCGGAATGGGAGCAGAGACTATCTCCATTCAGCACACCTGTCAATGTCACCTCTCTTGCAAGGCATAGGCAGCAGGAGCCAGGACAAAGTAAAACGTGTATGGTGTCAGACAGAAGGCGAGGGATGTACTGGACTGAAGGCAGGGAGATGGTCCCTACATTCAGCAGTGAGATAGGCGTAGAAGAGGACCATTGCCGCAGGGTTAGTGCCAGCGTTCTTTAAAGCGTTGTAGTGATAGACTTCCTCTCCTCTGCTCTTTGTAACTTGATTCCAGAAGTTCAATGGAAAGATGGTTGAGCTCCAGAATGAAGAAGCTCTGACTTATCTGACAGCCTCCCTGCAATCAGGCTAAGATGTGAGAAAGCAAAAGCATGTGCCTGTGAGCTCTGAATGCCAGCCAGCATGGTTCCCCCAGAGTAGACGGCTTGTATAACCAAGGGGCTTTGCACAGAATCAAAGAACACGAGTGTCTTACTTCCTCCCTCCCTCTCATTTCTATTGCTCTTCCTCTTCCTTTTTTCTTGTTGCTGGAGATTGAACCTAGGGTCTCAGCATGCTAAGTAATTGTTCTATCAATGAACCATAATTTCCCCCAAACCAAATATGGAATGTATGAGACTATCTTCCTTCCTTCCTTCCTTCCTTCCTTCCTTCCTTCCTTCCTTCCTTCCTTCCTTCCTTCCTTCCTTCCTTCCTTCTTTCCTCCCTCCCTCCCTCCCTCCCTCCCTCCCTCCCTCCCTTCCTTCCTTCCTTCCTTTCATTTTGGTTCCCCTTCCCAAATTGATTTTTTTCCGTGCTGTTTTTGAAAAAAAGTTACCATTTAACAATTTCCTTTAATGGGTTAGATTTTCTCCTGCCTACACCATTGGCAGACATCACTGTTATTTTATGCAGGTCTTCTCTCTTCTGATGCATTTTAAAGTATGCCATAGATGCTGTGACACACCTCAAAAAAAAAAAAAAACCATTTTCTATGTAACCATAGACTTTACCACATTGATAGAAGTCAGCGTTTCCTGAGTAGATGGCCTCTCACTCTCCTGCCTGCCCCAGTGACGGCCTTAGCTTGCTGCTATCTAGATGCATGCACTGCATGTGGCAATCACAAATCTTTACTATTAAATTTACTTCCACCCTGTTGATTTTTGTGACTTGAACTGCTTGGAACTACTGATGGCTTTCACATCTTGAAAATTTTTATCTTAATGTCTTATAAAGGGTCTGCCTCATTTAAGGGTGCTTAAATGAACCCAATTTATATTTCTTCAGTATTAAGATAATTTTTCCTTTGAACTTGAATAAATCATTACATGAATACTGTAAATTATATATTTAATAAAATCTTAGCTGTTCTTTTAAAATTATTGTTCTAAGTAAAATAGTCTTGCAAGTAAATACTTGCTTAAGATCTTAGCTGATTTAGAATTTTGATAAATGCCCTGCAATCTGATTACTAATGATGGTGACCAACTAGTCCCAGAATTCTTAGAGGCAACAGACTAAAGTCTCAAGTTCTTACTTAGCAGATTTTACTTTGAGCCTTTTAGGGAGCAGATCATGGTGAATGGTCTCTGTGATCAACTCTAGTAAATCCTCCTCTTTTGAGAAAGTCAGACTCACCTGGCTGGTATTAATGAAATGCCGGTTTGGGCTGCGAGACAGGAGGATGTACTAGAGACTTCTATCTCAAAATTCAAATCTCTTTAGAAGTGCAGCAGAAGTGTCCACAAGGTTAGTATCTCTGTGTCCATTTTCATTGGTCAGAAGTTAGCAGGCAAACTGAGTTTAACATTTTGGTGAGGAAAGAGTTTCAAAATACTTGATTCATGACTGCTAATAGATTCTTTGTAGTCTGTCCCTTTTTCAAAGTTTGGTTTGAATGTATTATGCTGTAAATGTGTTTGAGGAAGCTCTTCCATCAAGTGCTAGATCTTAAGAGCAACGTCTTCTTATTCAACGTCAATCAGACCATTTTCAGAATGGAAGTTTCCAGCCTGCCCAGAAGCTCAGTGTCCTAGTGGTGACTTGTGACTGTTGTAGGGTGTCGCTAGCGCTGTCCTGAGCTGGTCTACTGTAACTGAGCAGCTGAATCAGAATCCTTATTTGGCTAGGTTGCAAGATGTGCCTGCAGACTCATTTACTTTCAGTTTTATAAATAGGAGATGTTCACAGTTGCTCATGCTACTATATCATGTTTTTTGTGCTTTTGGTTTTTTTAAGTTGAATGTGCTGTTTAACTTGGTACACATGGCATTTGACTGGAAAACAGGTAGTTTTTATTGTATGATACAAGCTGATTTCATACTATAGTCTTTGATTCTTGGAGCTTTTAAGAAACGTTTGGAGAAAAAAATGCTGGTATATTTGAAGCTTTGTGGAAATGTGTTCTGAAATATAAAAATCTTTCCTGCAAGTGCTCAGTAATACTTATACTGTTGAGGCCTGATACGTGTGAAGTACCTGTACGCCTGTGTTCTTCAGGATTTTCCTATACCAGAGCGTCAGCAGCTTGCACTTTTTGGTCTGACTATATATGAGGAATGTTTTCTATTTAGATGCCTCAGACATACTTAAGTGTTATGTTGATCCTGCTGATACCTTTAACAGATCTGCTAATCTTTTTATTACTTCACAAAGCAGGCAGAATAATTGGTTTTTGATCAAGAATGTGAAATGGATTATTTGTCCTGAACTAGCCATAAACAGGAAGACCTAGAGTCATTACAATTGTACCTTTTGCCCTTTGTTGCAATGGAAGCTCCCAAACAGATTATCTCTTCTTCACACTGTTGTCCAAAAATGCCTGTTGGTTGTTTGACTAAGAAGAGAATGTTGAATGACTTTGATGTTTAGTGTGGACAGGTTTAATTTCTGTGAACTTGCATTGTAAACTGCTGCACTTCTAACGGAACCTCAAAGTAATCCTGGGTTGTGCTTGTTTCCCAATTCCTCTTTCAACCTGATCAGAACACACCAATTCCTGTACGACACAGAAGGTCCCGCTCTGCAGGGAGCAGATGGGTAGATCATAAGCCTGCCTCTAATGTGCAAACTGAGACAGTCATGCAGCCACATGTCCCTAACGCCATCACAGTGTCTGTTGCAAATGAAAAGGCGCTAGCTAAGTGTGAGAAGTACATGCTGACCCACCAGGAACTAGCCTCCGATGGGGAGATTCAGACTAAAGTAATTAAGGTAAAAACAAGTCTTCACAAAAGAATAACAGTGAGAAACATTTGTCCTACTGTCCCTTGACCAGATCTAGAACATAAATGGGTGCTGGGTGGGGCTTTTGTTTTAGCAGAAAATGAATGTAATTGCTTAGGTTATGAATCTCAGACCAGATCTGCTTAGTAGGCTTAGACTCTTGGACTTCTTTTCTTTTCTTTCTTTCTTTTTTTTAAAAACATCTTTACTATTTTATGTGCTTTACCTGCATATATATCTGTGCATTACATGTATGAGTTATAGACAGTTGTAAGCTGCAATGTGGATTCTGATAATTGAACCAGAGTCCTCTGGAAGAGCAGTCAGTACTCTAAACTACTAAGCTGTCTTTCCAGCATCTGAATCTTTGGTTTCTTATGATATACTTCAGTTACTACAGTACTAAAGTTTTAGCTAAAACTTATGTTTCAAAAGTCAACCCAGAACTATATTGACAATCTGCTTGAGCCCTAGCACTTGGGAGACTAAGGCAGTCAGATCTCCAGTTTGAGGACATGCTGGAACACATAGTTATCTTTAAAAACCAGCAACAAAAGGAAGCCTAAACAACTGTCTCCTACTTAGCTGTCATTTCAAGATAAAATGTTTGCATCAAAACTTGGAGGATCTCAGTTAACAGTATCATAAATAAACATGAACTGAAGATGTTACTCTGTACTGAGCTACCCAAAAGTCTTTCTTGGAAAGAAGAACCGTTCCTGCCTATAGAAAACTTTTCTTTTGATCATAGAGCCAGTGGAAAAAAATCAGGACTATAAGATGGGAGTCACTGCAGGTCGTGCAAGGACAGCAGCACGGAAACGTGGGCTCAGTTAACTGACCCTTGTTGTAGTTTAGTTTTAAAATTTATAGGTGCAATAAAATACTTTCCCCAGCCATGCAGTGGTGGCGCACGCCTTTAATCCCAGCACTTGGGAGGCAGAGACAGGCGGATTTCTGAGTTTGAGGCCAGCCTGGTCTACAGAGTGAGTTCCAGGACAGTCAGGGCTACAGAGAAACCCTGTCTTGAAAAGAAGAAAAAAAAAAAGAAAATATTTTCCCCACAGCTAGGAATGTTACTGATGATCTGTGGTGACCATCTTGTTAATGAGAGATGGACTAAAGTTTCTGAAGAATTTGATCAGTAAATTCAGCTCAAGGGTCTTTTGGATACATGAATAAGAATCTTGGATCAGTTTCAGATAGGTTTGCCTATCATTTGGATGTATCAAGTATAACTGACTTTTTTTTCCCCTTGGATTTAGGGTGATGTTTATAAGACGAGAGGTGGTGGACAATCCGTTCAGTTTACTGATATTGAGACTTTAAAACAAGAATCGCCAACTGGGTGAGTGTTGGTAGTCACAAATACATCTCTAAAGGGCTGTTTCTTAGCCTCTTGTTTTTAGGAACCAAATATCCTATGAGGTTTATCATTAAGTCTCTGCAGGGGTGTAGGTGGTTTTCCCCCTTCTAATGTGTTTCATTCTTAGATGCAAAAGTGATTGTTGCACCATGTTTCCCCTTTTTCAGTAGTCGGAAACGAAGATCGTCCACACTAGCACCTGCCCAACCCGATGGTACAGAGTCTGAATGGACCGATGTAGAAACAAGGGTAGGGGGAAAATTAAATACTTGCTTGCTAAAATTAGCTGCATAGTGCTGTAGCACTTAATGCTCTCTGAAGATGCTGAGGCAAAACCACATAGTACCTATGCAGCCTGGAGGCCTGTAACTAACATTCTGGCAGGGCATTTGCATATCTTTAGGTCTGATCTTTACTAAAGGTCCTGTGTGTGTGTGTGTGTGTGTGTGTGTGTGTGTGTGTGTGTGTGTAGGGGGGGTGGAGGCAGGGTTCAAGAATGGGGTATTGCTCCAGACTAATGCAAATCACAGCAGATGGACTAACCTGCAGCAGTGCCCAGTGTTCCCTGTGACTACTGCTTCTGAGGAAAGGCTCCTAGGGGGAGAATCAGGCAAGGCCCTGGCTACCAGCTTCTTCAGGTCTACCCTTTCTCCTTCCTTGTCTAAAATGAAAATATACCTGGA
Organism: Uromys caudimaculatus; assembly: GCA_028551405.1. Classification (NCBI taxonomy): domain Eukaryota; kingdom Metazoa; phylum Chordata; class Mammalia; order Rodentia; family Muridae; genus Uromys; species Uromys caudimaculatus. The sequence goes on from CM052706.1 coordinate 56,459,894, forward strand.
TAATCTTCCATACCCTTCTTGCTCGTGTTGCCAGTGCAGAATGAATCGTAAGTGTGTCACTAGTGATTTAACCTAGGTGTCTTCGCTGCAGTAGAGCAGTTTTGGATTTCATCGCAGTAGAGCCCATCTAAGTGGAAGTATGCTTCTGGCTCATGGGAGCTGACTGTTCCTCTCCTGTCACTCTCCTCTAGTGTTCTGTTGCTGTTGAAATGAGAGCAGGATCTCAGCTGGGACCCGGATATCAGCACCATGCACAACCCAAGTGAGCATAATGGCCAGCCCTGCCGTGTCCTCCCTCTCCCAGGCTTTCGACCACCACTCCCAACCCACCTTTCCCTCACTCTCTGATTTTCCCCAGGCCCTACTGACAATCTGTGGCCAGCCTCTGCAGTGCAAGCTCTCCAGTGTGCTGCAAGAGTTGCTGGAGGAGGTGTCAGCAGATTGCTAGCTCTTGCCCACACTGGGGCATTTCTAAGTCTTTTAGAGGCTGAGCTGAGAGCACCTGGAAAGAGATGAAGTAGGGCTGTCTTTCTTTTAAATATGACAAGGCATATAATACACAAAACATGTTGAATGCTAGCTGTTTTTGGAATCATAGACAAGGCTTGGCTCTCTGCAAGATAACCTCAGACTCTAGGGATGACAGCATTTTGTATGTCACTCTTACCTAATGGATCTCATGAGTTTGTATAGGGGTACATTTTTTGTTGTTGTTGTTGTTTTGGTTTTTTGAGACAGGGTTTCTCTGCGTAGCCCTGGCTGTCCTGCAAACTCACTCTGTAGACCAGGCTGGCGTCAATCTTACACATTTGCCTACCTCTGCCTCCTGAGTGCTGAGATTAAAGGTGTGTGCTGCCACTGCCCGGCCAAGAGTTATGTGTTCTAAAGATAGGTGAAGCTGAATGCCAGAATTTGTGTTGAAGGAAGAACACCATTTGTTCTTCTGTTAAACCCACACTAGGGAGCTGGCCTATTCTTTTTCCATATTTCATAAAACCAATCTTTTCACATCTTTCTCTAAATTTTAACCTTGGGTTAATTCCTTTGGAAATTAGGAAGATGGCTTTAGTAGGCTCAGAACAGGGGGAGCTATCTCCTGTTATATTCTTTTTTTTTTTTTTTAAATTTTTTTTAGATTTATTTATTTCATGTATATGAGTACACTGTCGCTGTCTTTAGGCACACCAGAAAAGGACTTGAGATCCCATTACAGATGGTTATGAGCCACCATGTGGTTACTAGGAATTGAACTCAGGACCTCTGGAAGAGCAGTCGGTGGTGCTCTTAACCACTGAGCCATCTCTCCAGCCCCCTGTTATATTCTATAAGCTACTCGTTTGCTCCAAGGACTTAAATTTTCTTCTGATAAAAGGAATTCACACAATGTTTCTAAAGCGTCATTTTCCAGACTATGTTGAGAAGTGCAGAATTCAATACTAAATGTTGGTTTTGTGTTTTAGGCGCAAAAAACCTTGAACTGGCAGCCCTGGCAGCAGAAGACTGTTTTTACTCATGTTGGTGATTTATCCAAAGCTGTGCCTGATGCAGTGTCTGAGTCTTCTTGAAGAAGAATGTATCTAGATCACATTGCCTTTTTTATTGTGATTTTTCCAACTGTTTTGAATATTTTCTAAGGTTTTATAAAAAACAAACAAATGCTGCTATTGATTAGCTGCAAAAAAAAATGCACTTTAGACATATTTAACAATTAAGACTTTAAAAATAAAGGTGGTGACTGGCCAATGGTAAAACCATTTTAGGAAGGTATTTAGAATTTTATATGTATATATTCACTTTCTGACCTTTATATATGCCAAAACAACTGAAATAAAAAAGCACTAAGAAGCGCAAAGTTGTGTGGTGGCCATTCACTCAGCATGCTCCCAAGCACCTACAGTGTTCTGTTTATCTGGTACTCAGTATTCGTGGGCTACAAGAAAAGAGATCACCGGAGAAGAGAAACATGTGAATGATTATTGCCTTTATGGGGTATGAAACAGGCTAAGATATTGCTCATGGACCCTAAAGTTGGCTTATAAGAGCCAAGTCTGATATCAGAAGTACCATGCTGTTTGTCTTATCTTGCTGGACACTTCTTAGCTCCTAATGGTTAATTTTGGTTGGCACCAATGCACCTTCACCAATGGCCTTCGTGGCCTCTCAATATTATCTTCCAAGCTCCTACAGAACATCCCACAGAGCTTGTAACATCCCAATGGCTCTTCTAGCTCAAAGTTCCAAAGTCCTTCCACAGTCCTCCCCCAAACATGGTCAGGTTGTCACAGGAATACCCCACTATGCTGGTATCATTTTGTCTTAGGGTTTCTATTGCTGCACAAACATCATGACCAAGAAGCAAGTTGGGGAGGAAAGGGTTTATTCAGCTTACACTTTTTTTCATCACAAAAGAAAGTCAGGACTGGAACTCAAGCAGGTCAAGGAGCAGGAGCTGATGCAGAGGCCATGGAGGAATGCTGCTTACTGGCTTGCTGGGAATGGAAGTGCTCAAAGTCAAAGCCTTAGAAGGAACTGGGGGTTTAGCGGATTTCTTTTTCAGTGTGCTGTCACTCAGTTCTGAGATGGCACACATTGACACATTTCAAGGTGACTGCAGGATGTTCTATGACATTCTTCCTCTCCCCTTAAGAGTGTAGTTCTCCTTATACTGCAGAGAATAGCCTTGCACTTAACCCCTTGTGCATACCCTCCAGCGTGTTGAGGGTGGGGACCATGACTAGAAGTGCTGCTGGTAGGCTGTGTGCACACCCAGCTTTAACTGGTTTTTACAAATGTGTTCTTTTGCCAGCTTACCATTCTCACTAGCAGCTCTCAATCTCCATCATCCTCTCATGGTGTCAGAGTTTCCTTGTAAGAACTGATAGGATATGTAGGATTTCACCGATTTAATCAGTATTTCCAGATTGTAAGCCATGAGTTTGGTTTCTCAGAATACAAGAGTCTTTGCAATAACACTAAGTAAGTTGGTGGGTGTGTGGGACTTTACATATCCTTTGCAACTTGAAACTTTGGATCTCCCTGCCCATGACTTTTCTATTTTACAGTACCTTTATCTTTGATGGTAGGGATTGATTCCAGAGCCTCAGTGTGCAAAGTACTTCTTTGAAAACACACACACACACACACACACACACACACACACACACACACACACACATATGTATATATATACATATATCTTATGTAAGTACACAGCTGTCTTCAGACACCCCAGAAGGGGGCATCAGATCCCATTACAGATGGTTGTGAGCCACCATGTGGTTGCTGGGAATTGAACTCAGAACCTCGAAGAGCAGCCAGTGCTCTTAACCACTCTCTCCAAACCTGTGCAGAGTACTTCTACCACCAGAGCCATGCCCATTCTTTGGTAGAATTTGTTTTGAAGCAACCATTTTCTACCCCCCTGGATCTCTACTGACATTATCAAGTTCTCAGTAGTATGAGGGTGTGCCTACAGGTTCTCTGTTCTAGCCGCAAACTTATTTGCATTGCCAAAGACACGTTGGGCCAGGCTTGGTGGTGTAAACCTCTAATCCCAGCACTCAACAGGGTGAGACAAGGATTACCACAAATTCAAGGCCACCCTGGACATCTTTCAGACCAGCTTGGATTGTATAGGAAGGTCATGTCTCAAAGTAAGTTTAAGGGGGTCTGAAATGTAGCTGAGTGGGTAGAGTGCGTAGGGTATACCTGGTCCTGAAGTTGATCCCTAGCACTGCATGACCTGGGTGGTGCACACTTAAAATCAATCCCAGGCAGGGGGAGGAAGAGCATTCCAGGTTATCCTCTGCTACACAGCAAGTTCAAGGCCAGCTGGGGTACCTGATACCTGTCAGGTTTGTGTGTGTGTGTGTGTGTGTGTGTAGATTGGAAGCTATGTTGTCAAATTCCATTGAGATCATGAATAGGATTTTGATTGGAACTATATTATTTGGAGAAAATTATCCATTTTAGGCTCTTCTTATCTGTGAAAACTATATTGCTCTACTTAGGTTCCTCTTGATAACTGTTTCATAGCTTCGTTGTGGTGCTGAGATTAGAATTTTATTAACTTTAAAGAAACCACTTATGAATGACACTCTAGTTGCAAGTTTCTAGCACCAAGGTCACCTCTACACAAGCTGTCCACGTGCTACTCTACCCTAACCTGAGGAGTGTTTTTATTTTTTAAGTTAATTGTGTATATGAGCACTTGGGGTTTCTATTGCTGTGACAAAGCACCATGCACTAAAACAGACGCAAAGGAAAACGTTTGTTTGTTCCATTGATACTTGCTTTAGATGTCTGCTCATCAAAGTTATTCTCCTAGTTTTCTAGGTGGGTCTATATAATTAGTTGCCGAATTTTATCACGTGGTCTCCTACTTCCTTCTGTGGGTTTTTCCTCCCCATACCTCGCGTGACACTTTTAAAAAGTGTTTACTTTTATGTGTACTTGAACGTGTCTACTGATGTATGCCAGGATCAGATCCCCTGGAACTGGATTTCCAGGCACTTTTGGGGGTACGGGAACCGAACTTGAGTGCTGCAAGATGGCTTAACTTCCTCCCCTCTGCTTTCTTAATGTAATGAATCAGAGTTTAACCTCGATATTACTGCATTTGATATGCAACTCCGGACCCCTCGCGGTATTTACCAACATCATCACATACACTTTATTTATTCCCGCGCGCACCCCAGAGCGGAGGGTGGGGAGGTTTAGGAGGGCCTGAGTCCACCACGTGACCGGCAGGGCTTGAGGCGGAGAGCGACTTTTCAGTGTACCCAAGCCGTGGAACGCTCCTGCCAGTTTAAGCAGGGGACCGGACAAGTACGTTTTCCCCGGATATCTGTCCCTTTAGCCTACTAAACTCTAATGTTGAGCACTTGTAATTTTCGATAGCCCCAAAGGCCGGTTGCACCGGAAATCGAACGCGCAAATCCGGAACTGCGTTCTGCAGCCACCGCCTCCTCTCGGCTTTGGCCCTGCCCCTTCCGTCCAGAGTCGGCCATCGATTGGTCGGCGCGGCCCCATAAGAAGCTGCGCGCAGGCGCAAATGATCCTTTCCTCAGCTGCCGCCAAGGTGCTCTGTCCTTCCGAGGAAGCTAAGGCCGCGTTGGGGTGAGGCCCTCACTTCATCCGGCGACTAGCACCGTGCCGGCAGTCCACAACATGGCTTCCGTCTCCGAGCTTGCTTGCATCTACTCCGCACTCATCCTGCACGACGACGAGGTGACGGTCACGGTAAGTGCGGGGGTAACCGCGGGGCAGCCACGTGTTTCTGCGGCGGTCACCCTGCTCCGCCCGGACTCCTCGCATTCTCGGGTGTATTCCGTGACTTGGAGGCCTTTGGGGCGCATGCGCTCTGTCCTCCCCGCGCGGGTGCAACCTGAGAGGTGAACGGCGTTCCCTATCGCGCTTGTTAGGCCAGGTGTTTAGAGTGGGTTTTATCTCTTGAGTTTTAGGCTTCGAACTCAGGTCGTCAGGCGTACCGGACAATCCCACAAGCCGCTGAATTATCAAACCTGACCGTTGTCTTTATAAGGTTGACCTTAGCCCAAATAGCGAACATAACTGTATAAGTGACTTCTGTGACTTAGTTTTTTAACCGCATTCTGATCGTTCTGACGGGTTGGCGTTTGTGTTCCAGGAAGACAAGATCAATGCCCTCATTAAAGCAGCTGGTGTCAATGTTGAACCTTTCTGGCCTGGCTTGTTTGCAAAGGTAAGTTTTGGGTTAGGCTTGCTAATGTACGATTTCCATCGCCATTCTTGAGTTTTGTTTCTTAGTTTGTAATTATTGGTGTGGCTTATGACGGGCCCTAGTTTCTAACAGTCCATGGTTTGAAAATGAGTTTGGTTGCCTCTTAAGTTTGGACATTTGAAACAGTGAGATTCTTGCAAAGTGGATAGCTATGCCAGTAGCTTTATTTCTGGCAAGTGAGATCAACTAACTGGTGAGGCTAGCTTCAAAGAGTTTAGAAACTTTAAAAAAGTATGTTCATAACTTGGTTCTTTAGGACAATTTTCCCGTCTATGGGAAGAAATTACCCTTTTTGTACCAGATACAAGACCAGCCTCTGCACAAAATATCCATCTTGATTGTACATTGATTTACTGTAGTAAATCATTGGTTTTGTTCTGAGGGTGGAAAAAGCTGAACTGAATCATTAAATGCTGAAGCACAAGACTAAAAGCCTTTCTCTATCCCTGTGTTGTAGGCTCTGGCCAATGTCAACATTGGGAGCCTCATCTGCAATGTAGGGGCTGGTGGGCCTGCTCCAGCTGCTGGAGCTGTGCCTGCTGGTGGGCCTGCTCCATCCACTGCTGCTGCCCCAGCTGAGGAGAAGAAAGTGGAAGCAAAGAAGGAAGAGTCCGAGGAGTCGGAAGATGACATGGGCTTTGGTCTTTTTGACTAAACTGCATTTGTTAACATGTCCAATAAAGAGCTGAACCTGTAGGTGGGCTGGTATCCCTTGTATGCCACAAAGCTTGTTTCAGAGATGGTAGCCGGTCCCAAAAATGCCAGGGAAGGAGGGCCTTGAGACCAAATCCAGCATTATTTACTTGTATGAAAAATAAGGCCTGGGTCAGTTACCTAAGAACTAGACCATCTGGGTAGAGTATGTGGGTGGGTCTGTCTCCAGGAAGGCACCTTCAAGTGACTGTTGGGTTCAGAGCACCTATTTAGTGCCAGCCATTTGAAAATTAAAGCCCTGGAAGTGCTTAAGGGCCTGAATGCTAACTCTTACTGTCCAAGATAGCAAAATACCTCTGGGTCTCCCAATGTTCATGTGTAAAGAACTTCACAGTTCGGAGAGGATCTCAGAAGCTGTGATTAGTAGGCTAGGACAGCAGCATCTAGAAGGACTGGAGAGCCTACCAGTCTACCTTTTGTAAAGCAGCAACCTAGAGGATTCAGGCATGCAGCAAGGCCTGTGTGACCACTTAATATGGAAAGCTGGGCAGTGGTGGCGCACACCCTTAATCCCAGCACTTTAAGAGGCAGGCAGATTTCTGAGTTAGAGGCCAGCCTGGTCTACAGAGTGAGTTCCAGGACAGCCAGGGCTACACAGAGAAACCCTGTCTCAAGGAAAGCTCAATCCTTAGGATCAGAGCCTGAAGCTGACTTTCTGAAAGTTACAGGTGAGGTACCAGGTACCCCACTGCCTACACCATAGTGAGGAGGCAGGAAGTGGGTTCAAGACCAGTCTGAATTACAAAATAAGTTTGATGTGTATACCTTTAGTTGTATCAAGATTAAGCATTGATATGGCCAAGTGATAGAATTGTAATCCTGCCTTAGATCTTGTAACATACCCCCACATGTATGATAATGGACACAGCATGGCAGGACATAGGCTGTTATTTTAGTTGGGCTCAAATAGTTCTGGGCTTCCAGGGTCTGCTAAATTTGGTGCACTGCATACATCGACACTTCTGACTTGTGTAATACTAAGGGTTATATTGCCCAATTAAAAGGGATGTCTTGTTCTGATCCTTGGGATTTGTTAACCTCCCTCTTGATATGGGACATTGTCTTCCCAAGGTAACCTTTTGTGGAGTTGGGTGAGGGGGTAGAGTTTGAGGAAAGGTCTTAAACTGTGTAGCCTTCGTTAGCCTGGAACTTCCTATGTAGACCTGGCTGACCTCAGGAATCACCTGCCTTCAGAATTTAGTGAGTGCACTAGGACCCTGGTTAATTATTGCACTGAAATCCCAGTGTGAATGGAGACCTGGGTTACGATAGTAGGTCTGGTGAGATGAATCAGAGTAAAGGTACTTGTCAGGTAAGCGTGGTTCAGTCCCTGACCATAGAGTACTGATTCCAAAGCTGTCTCCTGACCATAAAATGTGCTGTGGCATGTACAGTTATATACATTATACAAAAAGATCCTGTAAAGGAGCATGGGCACCCCTGTCCAATACCAGGTGTGGATTTCCCCAGCCTGTGCTGCTGCTTGGCAATATTGGAACCTGAGCTGGGAGATGCTACCTGTCTAGCACTGAAGCTCTGGGATCCAAGTGGAGACAAGGGCTAGGTATTAGGGAAGCAGGGCCCAAATCTGGGAAATTAATAGGTACAAATGTGTAGAGTGACCACCTCACCTTTAGGAAAATGGGTGGGACTCCATGGTCAGTGTAGTCAAGTCAGGAGGCAGGACTCAGCACTGCTAGCTTAAGAGGCTCCTGCAGGGTGTTGAGAGGTGCTGTTTGCCAACAAGGTGGCAACCAAAGAATATGCGATATCTGGAAATAGGGCACCACAGAGGTGGGCACTCAAGATTTGTGATGCTATTAGGCTCAAAGCTGATTTGATGAGGATTCACCACACAGGCTTTACACATAGGTGGTGGTGTTACCATGTTGAGCTAGTGTGAATGAGAACCTACTGTTGAGTTAAAACTAAAATCGCTCCCCAAACTAAGTTCAGGAGGCCCACCCCAGGCTGGGTTAATTTTCCTGCTCTAAATTCCCCATTTTATGCACTGCTGGACTTGAACTCACTCTGTAGAGAATGGCCGTTATGATCTGGGTTTGCAGATGGACCTAGGCAATTGCTGTGCCAGCTGGGCTCCGTTGCCAACCCTGCCCACTGCCATAGGAAGATAGCATTAAGTACACATGTGGCATTGCTTGTCTGCCCCTGCTCTAAAATGCATACTCGTACTGGTCTCTGCTGTCATTAGTGTGCTGTCATTGGTCTTGAATATGTAGTTATTAGAGTTCAGTTCTATCTTTACAAATCGCAGTCTGGAGAGAACAGGCCCACCAGCTATAACTGGGATCCAAGTCCTGAGGGCACCAAATATGCTTCAAGGCAACAAGCTGCAGGTAGGTGGGCAAAGCCTGTCTGCTTCATCCATTCACCTAGCTCGCAGAACTCATTCTGTGTCAGGGATAGGTCTCTGTCAGTAAGCCCTGAGACTGGTACTAAGTCTGGCCTCAGCACTCCACCCTTGTACGCTCAGCTCAGTGGCTCTACCGCGAGGTGTCAAAAGCCTTACCTACTGCTCACTAGTCATCTAGGAAGATTCTCCAGTAAATGCTGGAGCCAGGCTGTGAGGGACGATAAAAGATGCAGAGGAATGGCACTTGAGCACCCGCAAACTTTCTTTGGGACACGGGGCTTCAGAGGCTAAGGTGACCTGTGCACGTCTCTAGGATTTGGGAGAAGATGGACGGAAGGTCAAATCCTGAAGTCTGAACCTTGAGCTACGTTGGCTGTTGTGGTGGGTATGGCGCTTGCGCCTTCTGGGCTCTACGCTGGTGGAGGAGGCGTGGTTGGAGGAGGAGCGTGGCTGAGTCAAGCCACTTCTCAATGATTCTGAGGCCAGCGAACCGCTAGGGGCGCTCGTAGGCCCGTTATTAGTGATGGGAGTCAGTAGCCTTGATTTTGAAGGGTCTTGCATTAAGGAAGCTGTTCTTTTGTAAAATGAGATGTGCCAATTTTCATTAAGCACTAGGACCGGGACAGGACACCTATCTAAACCAGAAATAATGGTCCCATTTGTACTGGGTGGTGGGTGAAAAACTGTACCTTGGGGTTTTATGGGTGATAGCCCTCACTCTGCCAGCCCTGTCTATTCCAGCACCTTGGGCAAGTGCATCTTGGATGTTCTAACACCTTCCGTTGCAGAAGGCTGTTTTGCTCAGAGAAAACAGAAGATGCGTTTAAATTTTTTATTTCTAAATTTTTATTTTATTTTATTTTTTTGGTTTTTCGAGACAGGATTTCTCTGTGTAGCCCTGACTGTCCTGGAACTCACTCTGTAGACCAGGCTGGCCTCGAACTCAGAAGTCCGCCTGCCTCTGCCTCCCGAGTGCTGGGATTAAAGGCGTACGCCACCACTGCCCGTCTATTTCTAAATTTTTGAATCAGGGTGTTCTTCTCTATCCCAGGCTGGCCTGGAACTCACTATGCAGCCTAGAGTGGACTTGAACCTACCGGAAACCCTCCTGCCTCAGACTCCCTGGTGGCTGGGGTGGCAGCTATGCTCCACATGACTGTGCTTTGCTGAACTTTGGGTTCTATATCCAGCTAAGGTCTCTGGGAAGCTGTTAAAAGCAAAGGGGCAAAAAAGAGTAAACTGTTACACAACTTCCTAGGCCCTTCCACAGGCCATGGACAAGATCCTTCTCAGAGGGTGCAGTCTGTACATACCACCTCAGGGTGCAGGGATTCCTATTTGACCAGCTTTTCTAATGAAAAGCAAACCCAGTTCCCCATGTACTGGAGTCATAGGCCTGATTTGGAGGGTCCCAACAAGTAGGGTCTCTCTGGCCGCTTGCCTCTAAATCAAACAGGAAAGGCAGGAAAAGAATTTAATCAAGGTATTAATATTGGGTGCAACGGGGTGATCTAGGCTCCCAGACCTGTGTTTCAGGACTAACAAACACTACAAGATTACACAGGGAAGGGTGTGTGGGCCACAGACCTTGCCTTCAATCTGACTGATAATTATCACAAGACTGGTTCTGTGGAGCTTCTAGGAAGAGTCATTGCCGTTGTCTCTTGGAGGGGAAATTTGTTTTCCATCCCGAGGTGAGTGTTCCTGAGTAAAGGTGGGTGATCTACCTGCAAGCTCCAGATCTTTCTGGAAAGTTTAGATGACTTAGATGCTCTGTGGGTCTTGGGCAGAGTGTTGTAAGTCTGGCTGTGGATGTTCTGTTGATTAAGCCTCATTTTCTCTTATCTCAGTGACTTCTGTGTTAAAGGGGAAAGGTTACAGGCATTAGATGAAAGGACAGGCTGAACAGAGCAGGAGTCTGTCCCAAAGGGAAGGAGGTAGATCCAAGCTGAAGTCTGCCAGGCCACCCTTTACCCTTCTCCACTCATTAAGCCTTTCTGCAGGCCCAAGTGGAAGAGTCAGGGCTTTGGCAGAGCTCCTGCTTTACTCAGTGTGCCTACTGAGAGGACCAAGCATAGCAGGTGTGGTTGGGACGAATGCATGAGGGAGTCTGTGGTCTCACTGGGCTGTGAGATGGCTCATCAGGCAGAGGCGCTTGCTGCCAAGCCTAATGACTTGAGTTCGAGCCCCAGGATGTACCTGGTGGAAAGGGAGGGGGAGGTGTGTGCAGGGTGCTCAGTGGTTAAGAGTTCATACTGTCATTTCGGGAGACCCAGGTTCAGTTCCTGTCACCCATGGAGGGCAGCTCACAACCACCTGCTCTAGGAGGTTCTGAAGCCTTGGGGCTCCACGGGCATCTGCATTTACTTGCACATACGTGCCATCCACATATAATTACAAATAAAATAAACCTGAGCAGGGTGTTGTGGGCCACACTTTAAACTCTGGAAGCAGAGGCAAGAAGCGAGAGGATTGTTGTGAGTTTGAGGCCCAGCCTGGTCTACAAAGAGAGTGCCAGGTCAGCCAGGACGTATGTAGTGAGACCCTGTTTCAAAAATAAATAATAAGCAAGCAAGCAAATAAGTAAGCAAGATGGCTCAGTGGGTAAAGATGCCTGCTGTTGGCAAATGGATGGAACTAGAAAATATCATCTTGAGTGGGTAACCCAGACCCAAAAGGACATGCATGTTGTGTACTCACAAGTGGATATTAGCCACAAAGTACAGGACAACCATGCTATAATCAACAGACTCAAAGAAGCCAAATAACATGGAGGGCCCAAGGGGGGGTGGTTGAATTTTTCTCAGAAGGAGAAATAAAATAGATATCAGTGGTGGATGGAGGGAGGGAACTGGGTGGAAGAGGGGATGGGGAGGGAGTAAGGTGGAGGGGAGATCAGATGTAGGGAGAGCAGGGGAGAGAGAAGGGGAATCAGCCAGGGGTGGAGACAATCTCTAGAACTCGCCAGCAACCTTGGGATGGGGGAATTCCCAAGGGGTCTATGGGTATAATCTGAGGCTCCTAGCAGTGGGGGATCTGGATCCTGAAGTGGCCACTTCCTGTAGCCAGGCAGGACTCCCAGTGGAGGGACAAGGCCTTCAACCCAAATGTGTCCTCCTACAAGATGTGCAGGGACAAAGATGGAGCAGAGACAGAGGGAGTGGCCAACCAATGACTGCCCCAAACTGAGACCCATCCCATGGGCAAGAACCAATCCCTGACACCATTAATGATACTCTGTTATGCTTGCAGACAGGAGCCTGGCATAACTGTCCTCTGCGAGGCTCCACCCAGCAGCCAATGGGAAGAGAGGCAGAGACCCACAGCCACACATTAGATGGTGCTTGGGGAGTCATGTGTACCAGTTGGGGGAAGGATTGAGGGACCAGAAGAGGACAAGGACTCCACAGGAAGACCAACAGAGTCAACTAACCTTGACCCTTGAGGGCTCCCAGAAACTGGATTAACAACCAAAAAACATGTGAGCACAGGCTGGCCCTAGGTTCCTGCACATATGTGCAGATGAGCAGCTTGGTCTTCATGTGGGTCCCCCAACAACAGAAGTTGGGGCTCTCCCTGACTCTGTTGCCTGCCTCCCTGTGGATCCCTTTCCCCTTAGTTGGCTGCCTTGTCTGTCCACACGGAAGGAGATGCGCCTGCAGTGACTTGATGGACTGGGGTGGAGAGATGGGAGAGTGGGGAGTGGTGTGTGTGTGTGTGTGTGTGTGTGTGTGTGTGTGTGTGTGTGTGTGTGATACCTGGAGGGAGGACCCCCTTCTCATAGTGGGAGGGAGGAATGGGAGGATGGTTCTGCGTGAGGGGGTACTGGGAAGACAGGGAGGCCAATATTGGGGTGTAAAGTGAATAAGTAAGTCCATTTTAAAAACTGCCTGCTGCCACCCCTGACGGTATATGAGTTTGCTCCCTGGGACCCACATAAAGGAAAGAGAGAAATGATCCCCACGATTTTTGCTCTGACTTGCATTTGAATGTCACACTGCATACAACGCCCTCCAAATTAATGGTGACAAATGATTTTTAAATTATTAAAAAGGAAATTAGAGAAGTAATTTGCAAGAGCTGTTTTAGTTTGTGTTTTAACTATGAGGAAGGTCAAATACAGAGATTTCAGGATTAACGAAGGTAGGATTGCATGCCTTCTGGATTGAGTTGCTTACAAATGAATTTTAAGGATGCTGGCTCAGTGCTGCCTCACGGTGGCCCTTCGTGGGAATGGCTTCACAGCTGGGTGCTCCTAAGCTTGGGAGTGGTGGTGCTATTTGACCAGGGAATGAGGGGTGGAGGAGCCCACACCTTGGTGAGAAAAGACAAGATTGAGTGGTGCACGCCTTTAATCCCAGCACCCGGGAGGGAGAGGCAGGAGGATTTCTGAGTTCAAGGCCAGCCTGGTCTACAGAGTGAGTGAGTTCCAGGACAGCCAGAGCTACACAGAGAAACCCTGTCTTGAAAAACCAAAAAAAAAAAAAAAAAAAAAAAAAAAAAAAGACAAGACAAGATTGTGTGTCAGCCTGTGATCTTGTCCAGAGGAAGCCAAGTGCACTTGAATTTGGTCTCAGCTCTTTTGGAGTTTACTCACACACTTGCCTTTTCCTCTTCGTACTTTTCAGATTCACCTCTTGTCTGAGCCAAGGATGTGGCTGAGCCATCCTGCAAACTGGCTTGCCCTGTGCCCCTCCCGGCTCCTGGGAAGAAAAGCCACGTGAGGACCGGTTCTGCTTTTGCCATGAACTTTCAGAAATGTTGCTGTGTTCTGTAAATAAGAAAACTTCTTGTGAGATGGAGACCTGGCATAAAGTTTGTGTCATCTGGAAAATTAATTATTTTAATTGTTACCTTTTTAAATTTTTATATTATTGTATTTAATGTTTTATCTTGTTTTTGAGAGAGGTTTTCACTATGTAGCTCTGGCTGTCCTAGAACTCGCTATTTAGATCAGCCTGGCCTTGAACTCACTGAGGTTCATCTGCTTCTGCCTCTACCTCTGCCTCCGCCTCGCCTCTGCCTCTCAAGTGCTGAGATTAAAGGCCCTTGCCTGTGCCTCCAGGTCTGGCATTTATTTAGTTAGTTAGCTAGTTTTTTGTTTTGTTTTGTTTTGTTTTGTTTTGTTTTGTTTTGTTTTGTTTTGTTTTGTTTTGTTTTGTTTGAGACAGTGTTTCTCAGTGTAACCCTGGCTGTTCTAGAACTCGCTTTGTAGACCAGGCTGGCCTCGAACTGAATTCAAGTCGTCGGAAGACCAGGAAGCACTCCTAACCTCTGAGCCGTCTCTCCAGAACCCTTTTAGTTGTTTTATTTGTTTGTTCTTATTTTTAAATCACTATCGAATGGTGAGGACACACATGTGGAGGTCAGAGCACAATAGCTTAGAGGAGTCAGTCCTCTCCTTTTACCTTTCTGTGGGTTCTGGGTGTCTGAACTTAGTCCTCATTCTTGTTCAGGAATGAGCCATCTTGCCAGCCTCATCCTGCCAGAATCCCTTTTAGAATGACAGGCGCTTTGTGACTTAGTCTCTCAGCTGCTGAGACATTCATCCGGAGGATTGATGACCCCATCTCTTGGCAGAAGTGATCCGCACAGACAACACCTCTATTTCCTTCTCCTTTCCTTGATGCTGATTTTTCTTGGTTAATTTACTTGGCTCTTCCATTGACTTGGCTGCACATCTGCACTTTGATCTGAGCCTTTAAGTCCCTTTGTGAATGAGGATGAGGACTCCATAAATTAAATGGGAATCGAAACACTGGGAGGTTCTGTGTAGCTGTGACAATAAGTTCTTTGAGATGATGTTAGCCAGTGGTTGGATCCAAGTTAGTTTTAAGACTGACAGGTTTATATGGGCCAAAGGTTTCAGACCGTGGTGTCTCTTTACTTGGGGAAACGAGAACCTCATGTGAATGAGGCCAAGAAGGAAGTGGAGAGGTGTGTTATGAGATCCGGGGCTGTTAAGGCTTGTTTCCTTATTCACAGTCTCTCCAACAACAACCCCCCCCCCCCCCCGATAATATTGAATCAGTGTCAACACTTAAAGACAAAAGGTTAGTGATTTATTGGGATCAAAAATATTTTCCAGGTGGGCAAGATGGCTCAGTGGGTCAAGGCACTTGCTTCCAAGTCTGCCCACTTGAGTTTCATCCCCAGAA
The DNA here is from genome assembly GCA_028551405.1 of Uromys caudimaculatus. NCBI lineage: Eukaryota > Metazoa > Chordata > Mammalia > Rodentia > Muridae > Uromys > Uromys caudimaculatus. The sequence goes on from CM052706.1 coordinate 56,474,901, forward strand.
CCACATGAGGACTGATTCCAGCACGTTATACGTTGTCCTCTGACCTCCACGGGTGTGCCATGGCATGCACACATGTGCACATGTGTACATAAGCACAAAATAAATAAATAAAAATCTTTAAAAATATATTCCTACTTCTGCCCTATTCTTCCTCCATCCTATTTTTTGGAGACAAGGTCTCACAGAGCCCATGACCTTGAACTCCCTATGTAGCTGAGGTAACCTTGAACCTCCTATCCTGTTACTTCCCTCTGAGTGCTGGGACTACAGGCCTGTACCCCCATACCCAATTTATATGGTATCTGGATGAAACCCAAAATGTCCTGTATACCAGACAGCCTCTCCCCTAACTAAGCTGTGCCTCTATCTCTACCTATGTTGTGTTGCAACTGCCACCATTGCAGCTTTCTGTTTTGTTTTTGAGACAGGGCTTCTTGAAGCCCAGGCTGGCCTTAAACTTGGTAGGTAGTCAAGGCTTGCCTTAGACACCTACTCTTCTTTGCCAACTCCTACCAAGTACTGGAATTACAAAGCTGGAGCCTGGTTTCCTTGTAGCCCTCTTGAAGTATGTTTTCCCAAGGAGGTCAAAACATCAGTGTCTTAAGACTTCAGAGTCGATGAGCTCCGGTTCTGGTCTTCCTACCTGTGGGACCCTGTCAGGGTCTGGGCTTTTGCCTACCCACCCGAAGAGGTGGCCCCTGGACTGGGAACCAGGGAGGTTGTGTGGAAGAGAGAGGCCTTCTTTTGCTTCAGGGAGCTGTGGCGTGACATTGGCCGGCCTCAGTGCTTCCCTGGACCTCAACCTCCTGGATTTTGCACCAAGGACTTTCAAGGACTCCAGTCTTGGCTTCCCTCTCTCTGGCTTGGGTGGTGGAGTCACCTTCCTGCCCCAGGGCCACCTCAGCTCCTCGCTCTGTTTATTCTCAAGCAAACCCTTCCTTCTGTTTACTCAGCAAAGATTCTTCTAAGACAGGCTAAGCACACCGTTTACTCTGCTAACAAGCCTTGGCATATACAGGGAGACTCGTGTTGACTTATTCTTGAGCCTTCGTTGACATTTACTGGGTAACACAAACACAGGAGACAGCCTGGGAGCACAGGCCTGACAGTGCTAGGAACTTGCCTGGAAAGGGCCATGCTTTCTGTTTTGGTTAGAATCACCCCCTGAGGTAAAAATAATACTGTACATACAGAGGAGATTCCAACTTGTAACGGTCCTGGCAGGAATGAGGACATCCTAAAAACACACTTGTGCCCCCACTTTGGCTTTTACACTATTGAAACAGTGGACCCCATGAAGTTGGAATTTCCCCCAGAATTCTGTGAAGGGAGAAGGAAAAGTCAGACCTGGTGCCAGCCAGAAGGGAGCCCAGACAATGTCAGGCAGGAATACAGCTTGGCCAGGGATGCTGGCCTCTGCATCCTTTTTGCCGTCTAATTAAGCCTAAATCTGGTATCAAGACCTGGAAGATGGACTTGGGTGTTCTCTGGGCTTCATCATCCATCCCACCCCACCCCCAATGTAGCCATGTTGAATAAATCCCCCTTTTCTTCTCTTCACTGTGACTTGCCTGTTTGACTGGCCTATTGAAGGTGGGGGTAGCCAAGCATAGCTCTCTAGCACTGACAGGGCCCAGGCTCCGCCTGGTCCTAATGATCCTGGTAGCACAATGTTCTCCTTTAGGTTTTGGGTTTCAGCAGCTGAACATTTTTCCGGAGGCCTCTGAAAGGCTCCTGGGTTTTTCTTCACGAGACCACATGTGATCCTGCAACATTTGGGGACCATGGCACACTCCACAGTCCCTTGGGCTGTGGGTTCAATTCCAGATGTTCTTAGTGGCCCTGGGATCTTGGGACAGTCCCTTCCTTCCTCCCTCTGGCTTTCAGTGTTCCATCCTCCTCTTCTTCCTCCTCCTCGTTTTTTCTTTTTTGTTCTATTTATTTAGGCAAGGTCTCACTATGTAGCTCCTTGCCAGTCTGGACAACTCCTTATATAGAGACTAGCCTGGCCTTAAATTTACAGAGATTTGTTTGCCTCTGCTTACTAAGTGCTGGGATTAAAGATGTGCACTACCACACCTGCTTTTGGTGTCTGTTTTTGTGGCCAGGGGCAGTTGTCTGAATGTGTACCTCCAGTCTGAGTCCTTGTGCTGGAATATTCAAGATGATTTGTTTAGTGAATAAACCCACCACAGTGGCTGATCTCTTCCATTCCCACGTCTTGTGCTCAAACCCTGGTGGCTCCACTTGGGTCATTGCCTGACAGGATCTGCCACAGTTGTCACAGGTTCAGATGTGAGGCTGTGGTGGCTTTTGCTGCCTTCTCCTGACTCCTCCCCTTCTCTCTATCCCAGCAGGTGCTTGTAACTGGGATATCTTTTCAGGTGAGGCACCTGTGTATTGGGTTTGTCTTTGTTGCCCAGAAACTGTTGACATCTAAGACATCCTGTTGCCTTCCCTGGGTAATGAAAAATTGATTACTTTTCTCTGTCGGCAGGAACTCCATGGCTGTTCACCTTGGCCTCCAGGGTGAGAAACATTTGCTTCTCATTGCACAGACATTTGCTTCCTTTCTGGAAGCTGAGGTGTTGGTGAGGAAGACATGGAAGCAGCTCTCTGGGATAGGGGCCAGGTCTTAAGGGTGCCTCTTGTGGGGAGTGTGGTTCGTTTCTGTTCAGATGCTGCTAGGGCCAGCCAATGCTGTTGCCAGGCAACCTCTAGCTCAGCTCCTTTCCACAGCATCTCAATGCTTACGCAGCCCAGAGCATTTCCCTGTCTCCCAGGCTCTGGATCATCCTTGCCCCCTCTGCAGGCTGAAACCCCATGAATGCCCATTTGCCTCATTTCTTCTCTTGGCTGTGCATTAGGCTGGCTAGTCCCACACAGGGCAGCTGCTAGGCTTCCAAAAGGAGTAGAGTATTCTAGATCTAGGAGGGACTTCTGTGCACCCAGCCCTTCTGACATTTACATTTGTGAAGATGGGGCTCAGGGAGGGCACTTGATGTGTCTGTAGCAACACTGTATGGCCACAGAACTCGGCATTGTGATTCCTGATGAATGGCTGTGACATTTGTCTGATTGCTATGTGCATCCTGGTGGCTGCGGAGGCCACACTATGAAACTGGAGTTACAGATGGTTGTGAGCCACCATGTAGATGCTGGAGATTGAACCCAGGTCCTCTGCAACAGCTACCATTGCTCTTAACCATGACGGAACCATCTTTCCAGTCCCAAGAAGGTTTTCAAAGCAGCCGATGAGTTTCTGAGGGTGGGGCTGGTGAGTGGGTCTTTGTCAAACCATCGTCTTCTTCCAGTACTGGTGTACCTTGCTTTCTGGAGAGGAGGCTTCAGTTGCTATGCTTCCTGCACAACCTCCATAGCTCTGGTCATATCTGTGCTGTGCTCTTACGAGTCCTACCTCAGCGATTGAGGAGCCATTCCTGGAGACATGGCATACTCCTGGCCTTGACCCCAGGCAGGCCTTACACTTTGAACTGATCTCATGCCTCCTGGAGCCCCAGACCTGCCTCTCTCACTAACAAAACCTACAGTGAGGTTGTAGGCAACACCTGTAGTTCCAGCTACTTTGGGCGCTGCTGTCCTCAGGGCTGTCCCCTGGGCCCCTGAGACATCTCCACTTCTGCTTTTGACCTGGAGCTGAGTCACAGGAGTGGCCCAGGAGAGCCCTGATGCCTATGAGTGACTGTTCAGGAGGTGGAGCCCTTATGCTGGCCCAGGAACCTCTGGTTTTCTTTGTGTGCTTAGGACCACTGTGGTCTGGCTCACAAAGCATGGCTAAGGGTACAGTGAGTAGTTACTGAATACAAAGAAGCCTTTCAAGCAGCCTCTGCTTCTTTCTCCTTGTCCTTCTCCTCCTCCTAATCCTCCCTCCTCCTTGTGCTCCCTCCGCCTTGTGCTCCCTCCTCCCCTGCCTCTCCTCTTCCCTCCTCCTCCTTCACTTCTTTCAGGTTCCAGATAAGAGTCCTATCAGAGTACAGCAACTTGCTTTTCTTTTGAGACAGGGTCTTGTTAACTTTCCCAGGCTGGCTTTGAACTCAGTTTGTATCCCAGGCTTCCCTTGAGCTTGTGATCCTCTGTCTCAGCCTTCTGAGTTGTTGGATTTATGAATCTCATGCTCGGTTGCATTCCTGTATCCTCTTCCTCCTCCTTCTTCTCCTCCTCTTCCTCCTCCTCCCCCAATTCGTCTTTATTTCATTTTACATAATGCATTGACTCTCAATAGTTTGGAAGTTAGTGATATGGATCCATGAATAAAAGGCATTTGCTATAAAACCCGATGACCTAAGTTCGCCCCCCAGAACTGATGGAAAGATGGAAGGAGAGACCCAGCGCCACAGTGTTGCCCCCTAACCTCCACATGCATGCTGTGGCATGTGTGTCCCTAGTAATAAAGTAAATAAACACACAGAAAATTAAAAGTTGGTTGGAAGTTTTCCAGGGACACAATGAGCTCAGTCAGCCTTCATGAAGGAAGTCCTGTCGTTCATGACAGTAGCCTGGATGGACATGGCAGACACAGAAGGATGGGCACGAGAAATCGCTCTGTAGAGACAGAAACTGCTGAATTGAGCCTAGGATGCAGCTCAGTGACAGAGTCACTTTCTCACCTCTGAGAGTGTGGCTTCCTTTCAGCAAGGTACTGAGCAACAGCAGTGGTGAATCTGAACATATGTATTTTTGGTGGGGACGGGGGTAAAGTTGAGACAAAGTCCTGCTATGCAACCCTAGGTAGCCTGCAGCTTACTATGTAGACCAGTTGCATTCAGACTCATGGTGATCCTCCTGCCTCTGACTCCCCAGTGCTTGGCTTACAAGAAGGTGTCATCATATCTGGCTTCAGAATGGAGCATATACAAGCAGTATAGAATGAGCAGTGTAGAATAGTATTTACCAGAAGTGGAGGGGGGAGTGGTAGTAGAATTGGTCTCTGTGGATCCTTCTGGCAGAAGGAATGAGAGTCCTGAGGTCTGTTGGATGGCATGGTGGTCGGAGTTAACACTAACGTGTTGTATACTTCCAAACTGCCTAAGTGTGAGCATAAAACATTCTCACAATGGAAAATAAGAATTGTGGGCGATGGATGGGTTATTTATCTCCACTTGTTCTACAGTTATCACATGCTATGTGGTACACTGAAAATATACACCATTATCATCTGTCGATTAATGATAGAAATAAATGAACTCAAGGGCTACCTTTGCCCTTTTCCACAGGCCGCCTCCCTGGTACTCTGTAGGGCTGAGTCTGCGGCATTCTCCTTTTGGGCAGCAGGGGGCAGCAGAGGGCAGCAGAGATATGGGACTCATCGTTCCTATCCTAGTGTCTTCGCTCTTTCTGAAGGCTGGGAAAGAGGTGGGGTTCACTTTTTTTCATCAAGTTTTGCGAAGACTCCAGGGAGAGCGCCCCGGAGGACCACCCAGGGAGAGTGAGGACCCAGGAAGGGGAGCCGCATGCGGCTTTGGTTTGGGCAGCAAGGGCTCTGACTCTGGGCTGCTGCATTTGAGTTTTCACTCGAAACTGTGAAGCCGTGGCAAAGCCACCTACTCTGATGTCTTGCTTCCTCAGGTGCAAGAGCACTACAGTGGCAATGGCAGCTACAGTTAGAGTAGGATGACTTGGCGCTGTGCCTGGCCTGGGTGGATACACCGCCCATGTGTTCATTATATAGCAGGCCCGCCGGCCATTTTTCCCGCCTGGGATCCTGTGACATTGGGCGATGTCAGCCTTTCTGGGTGCACATTTCTCTGGAGGACAGCTGATTCCACAAATCTCTGTAACTGCTGTATGAAATTTGGCTCAGCCTGTGCCTTCTCTAGGATGCCTGCAGGGATGGACCCATGACCTTGTTTATCCTAGTGAATTCTTCAGTGCTGTGAATTCTTCTGGTTGCCTTCCCATCCTGGCATGGACTCCGCACACTCGACAGTATATGAGACACCGTGGTTTCTGTTGCATAGTGGAATACCCTGTGACAGGGAGATTGTGAGTCTAGCAACTAGAATCAGGCTGCCTGGGTTGAAATCTTGTCAGTGGAGTTTTGCCAGCTACATGATTTGAGGCAAAATGCTTGATGCCCGTGGGCCTTAGTTTCTCCACTGTGCCTTGTATCATAGGGTGATAACTTAGTGAAGGAAAGCAGGTGACAGCCAGATGCTTATAGTATCTGCTTAGCACTACCAGAAGAGGAAGCCTTGGGTCAGGAAAGAGAGGGGTCTGTCCTCAGCACTTGCCAGACGCTGGGTATTAGACACACAGTGTCTTGTCACTCTTCCCCCTGCATGTGTGGAGACAGGAATTTATGTCTCTGGTTTGCAGATAAGGAACCTAAGACTCAGTTTACCCAGGCCTGAAGAGTAGGAAGACCTGGGGGTGAGGGTACCCTGGGAGTCTCTGACAGAATCCAGAGTTCCTCTTTTCCTTATTGGTGACAGGAAGGGGGGGGGGATACGGGGGTGTTTGGTCCTTTGTTGTCATAGACTAGAAGACCAGAGATATCCACATTTCCCTCTGTTTTTCCCCATGCTCCAGGAGGGATTTCAAGAAGGTCAAAGGGGTTAGTGAGAAAGTGGAGTTCTGGACCCAGCCTTTTGAACAGCATGTTCAGTGGGAATTGATCCAGCAGGAGGGAATGAGAGTGGGCAGCAGGGGGCGCCATGGCACCAGCAGAGAGCCGCTGCTTTCCAGAGAAGGCCGGTGAGGGAATTCTGCCTGAGAGCCGAGGACCAAAGGTTCATAAGGTAGGTACTTTGGAATCTCCTCTTTCCTCTTTCTTGATTTGTGACTCTGGGTAAGTCTTTTAATCTCTTGAAGCTTTGTCATCCTGCCTCCCGCCCCAACACTGTGTGTGTGTGTGTGTGTGTGTGTGTGTGTGTTCATGCATGCCTATGTGTACATGTGTCTGTAGAGGCCAGAGGTCAACCTGGGGTGTTGTTCCTCAGGAGCCACCCACTTCTTTTCTTTCTTTCTTTCTTTCTTTCTTTCTTTCTTTCTTTCTTTCTTTCTTTCTTTCTTTCTTTCTTTCTTTCTTTTTAAGAATATTTTATATGTATAGGTGTTTTATCTGCATGAATGTCTATGCACCATATGTGAGCCTGGTGCCCACATAGGCCAAAAGAGGGCATCAGATCCCCTGAAAATGGAGTTATAGATGGTTGTGAATTGCCATGTGAGTACTGGGAATCAAATCCAGGTCTCGCTGGAAGAGCAGCCAGTGCTCTTGACCCCTGAGCCACCAGCTCTCCAGCCTCCAGTCCTTCACTTGTCTGGAACTCCCATGGGGATGAATGTTGAAAGTGGTAAAGTTAGGCACACACTGTGTGATTCTACTTCCTGAGATGACACAAGTCTCCTGACCGGGAGGTGATTGGTTTCTGGGAACTAGGGGAGAGTGGGAGTCGGAATTGTGAATAAGGGGACTAAGATGTTCTGTGGAAGCAGAGGCTGACATCTGGTGTCCTCCTCGGCTGCTCTGCACCTGGGATAGAGTCTCTCATGGAACCCAGAGCTCACCAATTCAGCTAGGCTGGCTGGCCAGCAAGCACATGGGATGTCCTCCCCCCACCCCCCCAGTGCTGGGGTGACAGCTGTGCACAGCCCTGCTTGGCTTTTTGAGTTGGTGCTGGGGACCTGGACTCGGGTCCAGTACTTACTGAAGCCTCATCTCCACAGCCCCTTAGTTTTATATTTAAAAGCATTTGTTTTAATATTTTGGCTTGCTTTGTCTCGACAAGGAAAATTTTATCTGAGACAGACTTTCATATATTCCAGTCTGGCCTCACACTCACTATGTAGCTGAGGATGACCTTGAACTTCTGATCTTCCTGCCTCAACTTCTAGAGTTTTGGAGTCATGGGTATTAGTCCCATGCCCCATTTTTCTATTATTTTTAAAGGGGGAAAATTATATTGTAACTTGTCAGCCTAAGTCTCTTAACCAATATCTTTTTTTTTTTTTTTTTTGGTTTTTCCAGACAGGGTTTCTCTGTGTAGCCTTGGCTGTCCTGGAACTCACTTTGTAGACCAGGCTGGCCTCGAACTCAGAAATCCACCTGCCTTGCCTCCTGAGTGCTGGAATTAAAGGCGTGCGCCACCACTGCCCGGCAACCAATATCTTAAAATCTAATAAAATAAACCATCATGTTTATACGCGCTACACACAATTATTTCCGGCTATATAAAGCTTACAGCTTTGCTTCCTGATCACAACAAGACTAATAGGGACATTAACAAGTGGTCACTCTGCACAGGACTCTGCCACTCTGTGTCAGCAATGGCCAAGGGTACCTTTCCCTTCATCTCACCTTCATGTAATTTAGAATACAACTTAATTCACACATATACGCACACTAGATACTGATACCATGTAATTAATATAAAGAGCAAAGTGAAATAAGGGGATATTTGGACACATATGCAACATTTTGTTCTCATTTACCCACAAAGCCTGCTCCTGAAGATGTCTGAAGCCCGGGAAGAGTGGTCCTATAGGAGCGTGCTACCAGGAGGCTTCTGCAGGGTATTCCTGAGGATTACGCTCCATGCACAGGAGGAGGCATGCACTACTGTTGCCTTCCAAGCCTGAGCGACCTTACTTAGTGCACTGGGAAGAGACCAAGAGGATGGGGGACTTTTCCTGATTCAAGTGGTGACTGTGGCTAGATTCAGTTGGGAGGTCAGGCTCCCTGGGTTTAGGTGGTGACTCTGGGCTTTGCATCAGGACCTCAGGTCTGCCCTGGAGCAGCTGTGTTAATTAATGCAGGGCACTGGGCTGGTTTACTGGACAAGTCATTTCACATATGGACACTGCCAACTGCACTCAAGTAGCTGACTGTGATCCTGTCCCTGTGTTCAGAAGGTCAAGGGCTCTCAGTAAATACACCTGCTGGTTGTTTACAGAGCTCAGGCTGGAGACCAGATTAGGCATTTCCCTGGGAGCAAGCCAGAGTGCGAGTGCCAGTCCAGGGCCTGGGCAAGCCGACCTGGGATGTGTGTGAGGGTCTCTTAGAAACCTGTCTGTGCATGTGTTTGTCTCAGGCGTGGGGAAGGCAGAGCTGCTGGCTTCTGACAAAGCCACAATGTGTTTCAGGCATTCTTCTTTTGGTGTGACACTGTAGGTCTCTTAGAGGGCTTCCCCAGGCTCTGTGCCATGCCTATCTCTAGAAGATTCTCTGGGAGTGGAAGAACAGGGTGGACACCCAGCAGGAGGCTGCCCCAAGGAATCTTCCTCATGGAGACTGCCACTGCTCAGGGTGCTGGGTAGGGAGCTCAGCAGGATGCTGTCTTCCAACCCCATCTTTGATGCAGGGAGTCCACTGGACCTCCAGGACACATTGTGTCCAGTCAGGTCCTCTCAGGCTGGAGAACCAGGGGCTGGATGGGAGGTCGAGGAGCAGTTAGTGGATGATACTTAGCAGGTTGAAGCTGGTGACCTCAAGGTCAGCTGGATGAGGGAAGCTGAGGGGTCTGAGCAATGCCAAGAGGCCATGGGTACAAGGGACTGGAGGGGATGAGTCTTAGAGATCCAGACTGAGCTAGGCACAGAGGGAAGGAGCCTGAGAGGACACTGTCTTCGAGGACTAGAAGGCTGTACGCTCCATTCTATCATGGGATCTTTGCAGCCCCCATGTATCCCTCTCTGTATCCCTTTTACTTATTGTTTTGTGTGGACCATAGGTGTGCATACGGAGGTCAGAGGGCAGCTTGGTGAAGTTGGTTCTTCCCTGCAAGGAAGGGATTGAACGCAGGTCGCCAGGCCTGACTTTACAGGCAGAGCCACTTGCCCATTAGTGTCCCTCCCCCACAGTCCTCTCTCTAGCTCTCAGCTCTTGCTCTCCCTCCTCCTTTCATCTCCTCTTTCTATTCTTTCCCAAGCTCCGGTCTCCTCTTTCCTCATTGTATGCTTGTCTTACCTGCTCATGACTGAGCAGCTGGGCACTTACTACCCCTTTACATCTTTGGGGTGGTCTGACTTGCGCAGGTAGTATCAGTCACCCAAGGTCAGATGGGAGTGGCTGGCCCCTTGTTTTCTGCTCTGAGGGAGCCCAAAGCCCTTTAAGGTACAACTTCCTGAAAAGCTTAACTCCCCACTTTGTCTTTAGCCAGCAGTCGTGACCTGGCTTTCATTTGCTACCTTTTCATCATCTCTTCACTAGCGTTGAGCCTGGATCTTTCTCCTTGCCCCTCCCACTCCAAGGTCACTGTAATGGTGGAGATGTTACTGAGTCTTTGTAAAACATGTCCGACAGCTTTGTAGACTTTTCTTCCAAGGTTCTTCTAGCTCTTCCTCTCCTTCAGTCCTTCCCTCTCCTCTGGCTCCAGCCTTCCCAACTGGCTTCCTCTCAATACAGACTGGCTCCAGTAGAACCAAGGCATCAGCTAGGCTGGAAGTCTCCCCCAAGCAGGAAGAGCCTGAGGCACAGATTGAGGCCCTCTGGGGACCCAGAAGTCCTGGTCCTCCTGAGCTTGGCCCTGTCTATTTGCACAGAGGCCTCCTCTCTCTCTCTCTCTCTCTCTCTCTCTCTCTCTCTCTCTCTCTCTCTCTCTTCTCTTGTCAGCTCCAGTGGGATCCGGCATAGTTTCACCCTGCGGGTTGGAGTCAGATCTCAAACAAACTGCCTTTCTCAGGAGACAAGCACTGGAGAATGGACCAATCACCTTTTCCAGCAGTCACATTGGTCTCTGAGATCTTAATCTCTGCTGGCCAGCTATGCTGGAAAAAGCTTCTAGGGGAAACTAGCTCTTTCTGAGCAAAGCCCAGGCTGCCCTTCCATCTACTTCCCCATGCCAAAGGGTGAGAAGCACCTCCTGGTGGTAGTGATCAGCCCACAGCCGCCCAAAGCCCAAAGAATCTGTGAGTCCTCCTCTCAAGTTCCCTCTGCCTGTGGGGAGCACCCAGATGGGCCCCGAGCACTGGGGAGTCAGTTAGGACCCCCCAGCTGCCCTTTGCCTGGTGTGTGGGGAAGAGTGAAAAAGCCTGTAGTCCCACACTGGCAGCAGGTGTCCATGCAGGTAGGTCACTGTGTGATCTTGACCATGTCTTCTGATGGCCTAGGACCTTAGAGTAGGTGTCTAATCCCATGTCAGTTGAACTACTGTGGCCCAGAGCCAAGATACTTGCTAACCAAAGGCTGTGGGCAAGAATTCCAGAAGCCATTCAATTACTCATTGACTAGCTGGGCATGTGGCTTAGTTGGTGGAGAGCTTGCTTGGCACACAAGAAGCTCTGGGTTTGATCCCCAACACACTTAAACTATGGGTGGTGGTACACAACTGTAATCCCAGCGCTCCGGAGGCAGAAGGATCAGGAGTTCAAGGTTATCCTCTGCTACATAGCAATTCTAAGGTCAACTGGGATACCTGACATCCATCCCACAATAAAACCAATCCAAAAATCTACCACCACCAGTTCCAACAATAAACAAGTACTCATTGCTAATAGCCCTAACTCACTATGTATGTGACCTTGGCCACTCATCTTAGGGGGCGTGTTTCTACTTTGAAGAGGGCTCCTATACACTGCCTGGGCTGCTCTTGAACTCATGGGTTCATTATCTTTATATACAACCATTATGCTAATTTGCTAGTTTTTATGAGACAGTTAATAGCACAGGCTGGCCTTAAACTTGTGGTGATTCTCCTGTCTCAGCCTCCTGAATGCCAGGATTACAGGTGTGAACCATCCCACCCACTTTCAAGTCAGTGACCTCAGACTTCCCAGGACACACTGGTATGTCAGCTTGGTGTGACTTTCCTGTTGACTTTACCAAGGTATAACATAGATAGAAAAATACACTCATTTGAAGCACACTACTCAACGGGTTTTGCTAAATGTGTGTCTGACATTTTGATCTCCCCAGAAAGTTCTCCCATGACCCTGTCAGCCAACATCCCCCACCTCCCCTCTGCTTTCCAGCCTGTGGTGGGAGAGCTCCTATAACTAGGGTACAGGTAAGTTCTTCTGTGTCTGCCTTCCTTCCTTCTGGGTTGTGTTCATGACACTTGGGACAATGTATCAACCATTGGTATCTTGTCATGCTTGTATTCTCTACTCATGGGTAGACCCTCACTGTGGACAGTAGGGCTGTTTCTGGCTCACCTTCCATCTTTTGGCCACTATGGATAAAGGTTCTGTGCATCTCTGAGGTACATACCAGTGACAGCGAATGCTCAGATATATGCTACATACTTATATAATTTTACTTTATTTATTGTGTGTGCACACACACATAAGTGCACGTGTGCCATGGTGTGCACATGGAGGTCAGAGGAACAACTTGTAAAAGTCTGTTTTCTCCTCTTAGCACATGGACTCTGGGGCTAGGACTCAGGTCGTCAGGCTTCGTGGGGGGTGCCTTTATGCCCTCAGCCATGTCACTAGCCCTGTGACTCATTTTAAAAGAAGCAGTAGGATTGTTTGCCACCACCCTGTGTCCCTTTGCATTCTCAGAGGCAATGAACACTCCAGTTGCTCCACGCCCTCATCAGCACTTCATGTGTCTGTTTGTCCTTCTTCATCCTCCAGAGTCCAACCCCTGGAGTCCCAGGTACTCCACTGCTTCTCATCTCCCTTATTTCTTTCCCACATCAGCTTTTCAGGTCTGGCTTTGGCCTTGGCATAGTGCCACACATTCAAGATGTGAGAATTCCAGGATCAACTTGACTTTGACGCCTGTCCCGAGAGAGCAATTCAAATGGAGCCTTTAATTCACCAAAGCAGAGACCAGGCCTTTTAGAATCTCGCGACTGCCTCCCTCAGGGCCAGGAGCCTCACTTGGCTTTTGTTCATGGTTACCTTCTTTCCTAAGATTTATTGTTGTTATGTGCATGTATATGGTGTGTGGGTGGCTGGGGTGGTGGTGGATGGAGGCCAGAGGCATCTTTTGTGGAGTTAGTTTTCTCCTTCCACCTGTGTGGACCAGAGAGCAAACACAGGTTATCAGGTTTGTGCCATGGACACTTCACCCTCTGAGCCATCTTGCTGGCCCAGTTTACAAAAAAACTTGAGAGCTCTGTTTTGGAAAAAGAGCATACAGTAAAAGCAGACAAACAAAATCCCAGAAAGTTTGGTTCAGAAGTATTTACTTCCTGTTTATTCTGTCTATGTTCCAATGCCACTGTCTCAGAGGCCCTTCATAACGTCTAGGAGCAAAGCAAGGCTTGGTGAAGCCTGAGTTTAAACAGTTTAAAAACACTCTTTGTATTTCACTTATTGTTAGTCAGGAGAGGGAAGGCAGCACCAGGCCATGCACATGGAGGCCATTTTGGGAGTTTCTTTGTGTCTTCCTTCCCAACATGTTGGCCCAGGGATTGAATGCCAGGTGTTAGGCTTAGCATACTCGTCTTTATCCACTGAGCTCTTTCAGGAGTCCAGTTGTACAATCTTTGAGCATTTCTCTTTAGAAAACGAGTAAACAATAAGGAGCACAATGTTTGATCTGGAGTGGCCACAGGGAGGGGCCAAGCCAGCAAGTCACCCTGAAGCTAGGGCCTTAGGTGCTTTGGGTGACGTTGCTTGTTTCCATCTCGTCTCATGAAGTAGGGTCTCCAGAGTGGTTCTCCTTTACCTTCACTGTGTGACACTCAGTATCCCGTGTCACATTCTGTTTGTTCCCCACCTCTCTACTGGAAGTTATAGTCTGTGGGGGCAAAGGCCCAAGGACCATTGCTGTCCCCTTGGTTCTCAGTACAGTCACACTGAGTGCTTGATACACATTGACCAAATGAGGGCGTTCGAGTTTCCCCAGCTCTGCTGGCTTGCTCTCAGTGGAAGATGAAGTTGATAGAGGAAAGGAATCTATAGAGAATCATTAAGTCCATGCAGGTGGTCCACAGTGTGACAAAGTCACAGTGAGGGAAGCATGGGACTTTGGAAAATGGTTGCTGGTACCTGTTGAGTGCCTGCCGTGGGCCAGGCACTTTTCAGCCATGTTCTTGTCTTGTGAGCAGAGTTTCGCTATGTACTTCATTCTAGTCTTAGATGAAAATACTTCTGCCTCAGCCTCCAGAGTATTGGGATTCCAGGCATGTGCCACCAAGCCAAGCCAGACATGGTCATCTTTGAGACGCCCCCAGAAACCTTCCAGGCAAGGTGTCCCCCTTTTGTAGGACATGGAATGGTGGTGAGGTGAATTTGAGTCACATCATTGCAAAGTGGGCAACTGGGATCCTCACTCACATTACCAGTTTCTCTTGCTTCATGATGCCCAAGTGAGGTTCCTCTGTGCGCTCAGCACCCCTCTCTCAGAGCTCCATTCTACACTATCTGTCTGTCTATCTATCTATCTATCTATCTATCTATCTATCTATCTATCTATCTATCTATCTATCTATCATCTGACTTTCAAGACAGGGTTTCTTTTTGTAGCCTTGGCTGTTCTGGAACTTGCTCTGTAGGCTAGGCTGGTCTTGAACTCACAGAGATGATCCACCTGCCTCTGCCTCATGAGTACTAGGATGTGTTTGTGTGTGTGTTAATATGTGTATATGAATACAAGTGCCTAAGCATGCCAGAAGAGGGCAGAGCCATAGCCCCTGGGGCTGGGGTTATGTATGGCTGTGAGTCATCCAGTGTGGGTACTGGGAACTGAACTTGGGTCCTTGAAATAGCTGTATGGACTCTTGACCACTGAACTGTCCCTTCAACCCCTCCGCCTTTTAATAAATAGAAAAACAATATTAATGTGAGATGCAGGCTTAAAATACACAGACACACACAGACACACAGACACACAGACACACAGACACACAGACACACACAGACACACACAGACACACACAGACACACACAGACACACACACACACACACACACACACACACACACACACACACACACACGGTGGAGTGGGGGTGTGGTTCGGTTGATAGAGGTTTGCTTAGTATGGACAAAGCCCTGGATTTCATTCCCAGCGTTGCATAAATGAGGTGTGGTAGAGCATGCCTATAAATCCTAGCACTTGGGAGGTAGAAACAGCAGGATCATAGGTTCAAAGTTATCCTTGACTACACAGCAAGTCCAAGGCCAACCTCGATGACAGGAGATCCTATCTTAAGCAAGTAAGCAAACAAACAAACAAACAAACACAACAAAAGGGAGAATGATATAACATGTCCACGATTCATTCAAACCCCCCCTGCTTCCCCACTCCTCCCGTGCTGGGGGCTTGAACGTGGCACCTCTCACATGTTAGGCTCAGCAGTCCTCCACTGAGCTACAACGCCAACCCTCAGGATTCTGCCATTCTTGAAGAAATGGATTCTTGATGGGCTGAATACATTCAATATTTTGCAAAACACTGACTGTAGTTCATTGAATGCCTATTGTTGTTTTTCCCTCATAAAGGAAGTAAAAATAGATTTTAAAATATTTACCGTGTGGGAGTAGCTGCTGAAGACAATTATTATGTATGAGTAGAACTCGAAAGGTGTCTGGCCGAGAATTCAGATTCTTGGGCTGCACAGAAGTTGGCAGGGGAGACAGCTGAGAGCCTGTCTCTTCTGGACCCTAGCATTCTGTGGCTCTCTTATTTGTAGACAAACAAAGCCCATTTATAACTTTTGGAGTCTGGCTTCCAGCATGGTGGCAGAGATTCAGGAATGTGTTTGCTGGGAATCACTTAGGGAACAAGGCCTGATTGTCTTCCCTCCTGACTCTCAGGACACACTCTGAAGGAACGTCCTTAAACCCGTATTGCCTGCAACTTCCCTCACAGTGGTTATGATACTCCGGGGAAAATGCTGGAACCTAGGGGTCAGGAGATGTGGGTTTGTGCTCTTGACCAAAGCTATGCACTTTCCAGAAAGTTACTTCCCTTTCCTGCCTCCCTTGTTCTCTGTGGATACTTCCAACCCTGGGTGGCTGTGGACTTTGGCCAAGTGTAAGGAGGAGTGTCTAACACATCACACCATCACACGGTAGACGCATACGTTGGCTTGCAAAGCCTTGACGGGAGAGAGTGTGTGGATGCTTTATAAAGGTCAGTGGCTTCCTCTAAGGTCATGAGCTGCTGCGGGTTCCACCACTGTGATTGCTATCAGCAGGGGAAGCCTCAGATCGGCCGGTGGTCCTGGGCCTCTAAGATGAAGCTCCCTTCACTTATGCAGATTCCAGCTGAGCTCTGAGGGTCCCCAAGCTCTTGAGATACAGAAGAGGCCCAGACTGAATCATCCCTTTTCTTTCTTTCACATCTAAGAGCCTGTGCTCATGGAGATCCACATTTGGGGGGACTCTCCCAAGCACTCAGAGCAGCCTGTGAACATGGCTGACCACCTGACTTAGAATCCTGCTGGGATCTCTCCCCTTTGCACTACACTCTCAACTTTCCCTTCTCCCATTGGCTTGTCTCCTTCTGTTTTTTTTCTTTCTGTTCTTCCCTTCCCTGCTTTGGATGTCAAATTCCTTCCCCTCCTCTTTCACAGCGCAGTTCAGTTGCAGCGGCCGGCAAGCGCACATATCAAAACCTGCTCTGAGGAGCTGGAGAGATGGCTCAGTGGCTAAGAGCACTGGCTGTTCTTCTAGAGGACCTGGGTTCAGTTCCCAGCACACACGGTTGTTCATGACCATCTGAACCTTCAGTTCCAGGGCATTCGAAGCCCTCTTTTGGACTCTGTGGGTACCAGATGCTCATGTGGTTCACAGACATTCATGCAGGCAAATACACCTGCGTACATAAAATAAAATACAAATGAAGAACATCTTTCAGGAGCTTCCCAGGCAAAAAGACTCCAGGGTGAGGGATCATTCTACAAGAAGAGATTGCCACGGACCAAGAGAAGGCTCAGTGGGTGAATGCTCTTACTGTGAAACTTTGGTGATCTCAATTTGATTCCTAGAATCACATCAAGCAGAAGGGGAGACTGCCTTCACGAATGTGGTCTGATCTCCAGACTCTGACCCTCGGCCCGTGCACATGTGCCCATCCCCCATCATATTCACAGGGAGCAAGGGACACAAATAATACATTTAACATGTTAAAAAAAAGCCCTCAGAAAGATTCAAAGCTGGCCTAGGGAGATGGCTCAGTTGATAAGACACTTGCTATGCAGGCCTGAGCACCTGAATTCAGATGCTCAGAACCTACATAAAGCCAGATGTGGTGGTACACATCTGTAATCTCAATGACCCCACTACGAAATGGGAGGGAGAAATAGGAGACTCCCTAGAAGAGTACAGGTCAGCTAACCTGGAGCCTGGAGCAGTAAGAATTTTTGTAGACCCTGTCTCAAATAAGGTGGAGGGTGAGGGCCAATACTCGAGATTGTTCTCTGACCTCTACATGCTCATTGTGGAACATGTAAGTCAAATGCAGACTCTCTCTCTCTCTCTCTCTCTCTCTCTCTCTCTCTCTCTCTCTCTCTCTCACACACACACACACACACACACACACACACACACACACACACACACACACACACACACACACACACACACACACACACACACACACACCGGGGGGGGACTCCTGCAGTTTCGTGGGACTTCAGGGGTGAGGAATCCTGCTTCCGACTCCACCTTGTAGACTATTCTGTACTATCTTTTGGGCAGACTCACCCATGAGAACATTCTATACCATTCACCTTCCCCTCTCTGGCTGCTTCCAACTTCACTCTGCATTACCCCTTCATCTTCTATGATGGCATCTTCCCTGGGTCTTCCTCTGGGGGCCTTTGGCTGTCTGCCTGCATGGCAACTTGGAGGGTCTGGGAGCTTGGCTCTTGGCATTCATCCATTGGGAGTTGGGGCCAGCTCTCTGCTACTGGAGCTGACATGGCGAATTTTCCCACCTTACTGGAATGTCTTCAAAGATAGTCCCAGCGGCTGGGCCTGGCAGAGGGAAGCGACCCCAGAAAGTGATGCCAATGGGCAACCAGTGCAGTTTCCCTCTAGTCTGCAGCTCTCCATAGTGCACTGGCCCACAGGACAGCCAGAGTGTGACCAACGTGTATAGGGCTGACTGTTGGCTCTGGGCAGGAAGTGGCTTGTCTTGGTTGGGGCATGGGAAGAAGCTGGTGCTGTGCCTTGAGATGTGACTGAATGACTGACAGGAGAAAGCAAAGGGGCAGAGGGAGGGAGGGGACACATGCAGGGACCCCACACTTACGCCTTGGAGGGTAAGTAGGTGGGAGGACACTAGTCAAGATGCTCCACCTTAACAGGTGCAGGAGGCTGATGAGGTCGGACTGAGAGGAGAAAAACCGCTCCTGGTGGAGAGAGTGACTCACAAACCCAGGCAGGAAGGTGAGCAGAGGGCCTGTCTAGTAGGCCACAGAGAGTCACTTAAGGTTTGTCAGGGTGGAAGGTGAGGTTACTGTTAGCTCTTTTTAGTACTTTGGGCTTTGTCACATAGGCCATAGGAGAATCATAGGAAGGTCCCGAGCAGAAGAGGACAATGGTTGCCACACAGTGAGCTCCAGGCCAAGTTGGGATGCACAAGACGCTATCTCGAAACAAACAAACAAACAAACAAACAAGCAAACAAGGCCACACAAAGCTCCCTCTAACACAGGGACCAATGACATGGCTCAGCGGGTAAGGGCACTTGCACCAAGCCTGTTGACCTAATTTCTATTCCAGGATCCACACACTGGAAGGAAAGACCTGGCTTTCACAAGCTGTCCTCTGACTTCCACACATGCACCATGGCATGCATGTGCTGTCCCCAAATAAATAATGTAAGGCAAAACAAAACCCAACAAAACTGCCCAATAACAGGGAACAAAGCAAAAGGCAACACAGCCTTGAAGTATTTTTTTATTTCTTATATTATGTCTTTAATTTCTCTGGAGTGTGTGTGTGCATGTGTATATGTGTTTGTGAGTATGTGGGATTTTGATGTGTGTGTGTTAGCATGTGTGTGTGTGTTTATGGATGTGGGTATATGTATATGTGCATGTGTGAGTGTGTGTGTGTATGTGTATATGCGCATGTATGTGTACGTGTGTATCTGTATATGTGCATGCGTGTGTGGATGTGTTTGCATTCTCAGCTGCCTGGAAGGGTCAGTCCTCTGACCTCTCCTAACTTCTCTGTGTGCAGATGGAGGGTGTGGGCTGGGACACAGAGCAGAGGGAACCAATTATAGTTTTTTTTTTCTTTTCCTGCTCCTTCAAGGAAACTCACTTTTAATTTCCTCTGTGATTATCTTGCTTATTACCAAACAGGTTGGTGGCCGGCTTCCCTTTGGTTTCTCCTCTTGGTCAATCTCCCGCGTGTCCTGTCCACATCCCCTTTCATTTCTCTGGTTTTATATTTAGCCAGATTGTTGAGAAAATGCGCCAGCCTGCAGCCACGCTAGTGTCATCATGTGTTCTGGCTCAGCTTTGGGTGTTGTGTTGATATCCTTGTCTCTGGGATTGTGGTGCTCCTTAGAATAGGAGTGAGGTTGCCTGAGAATGAGCACACTAGGTATTCATACTGATGCCCGGGCAGGGAACTGACCCTTACCACAGGGACCATGAAGTCCTGCTCCCTTTTCTGTTTTGCATGTCCAGATGCAGTGTGCGTCAAGTGGTCTTTTATCCATGCCACAAATATCTACTGAGCCCCTGCTGGGGCTTCTGCAGTGAACAAAAGGGTCAGTAATCCCTGCTTTCAGAGGCCTGCTCTTCTCTCTCTCTCTCTCTCTCTCTCTCTCTCTCTCTCTCTCTCTCTCTCTCTCCTCACACATGTATGTACGCATATGTATGGATACAAGAGTCTACTGGTCATCACTCCTTAGAAATGCCTTGTTTTATGAGGCAGAGTCTCTCACTGAACCCTGAGGTTTATTGATTAGGCTAGGATGCCAGACCAGAGAGTCCCAGGGATCCACCCATCTCTGCCTCCTCAGAGTCAGGATTATGTGAGCACACCACTGCCACCACATTCGCCTAGATGTTTTGACATGGGTGCTGTGGGTCTATCTCAAGTCCTTGTGCTGTATAAGGCAAGCACTTTCTAGACCCCACATCCTCTCCACATCTTAAAGAGAGGTTCTGTGGCCCCTCTCCCCACCCAATCAGCTTTCCAGATTTTTGCCTGTTGCTCAGTAGAGTGCAACCTGGAATGTGACAGGAGCATGGCAGCCATTAACCACAAGTTCGGAGACGAGGGGGGGGGGCTGGGCGGGCAGGCTAGGATGAAGGGCTGGGAGACCAGGAGGGAGTATGAGAGAGTACAGGGCCTCTGGCAGGGTGCACAGCCCCTGTAGTGAGAAAAAAATTGAGGCAGAAAAGGCCTTTGAGATAATTGAGTTGGTGGCTTTCATGTTCATCATGCAGATACTGGGCTGAGGGCCAGCTCTTCTAGTGAGGGCGTGAACCCTGCCCTGCCCCTGCATGCAGGGTGTCATTCGCTCAAGTCCCTTCCTGTCTCATCTTTCTTTGTTCACAGATCTCAATTATGCGTATCATCCCAGCAAAGGAGAGGGCTTTGAGCAGAAAGGTCAGTCATTCAGTGCCTCGGTCCAGGGAGGACTTGATTGCCCCACTGCTCTAGCCAAAAGCTCCCGGGGTCTCTGGGCTCAGCAGGAGTTGGGGTGCAGAAGAATTATTCTACCCGGGCTCCGGGTGTCACCTGGGTCTCTGTACTGCAATTATAGTCACGTGCTCAACCCTGGAGCGTAAAGGGCCTGGAGCGTAAAGGGGGTGGCTGTTGCCACGGGGGTTTCACCTGAGCTGGTTCGGAGGTTGGCCGGGTCCCTTGATGAGCTCCCTGTACCACAGAGGGCTATTTTTAGGAGCTGGCTCCCGGGCTGCAGGCCGGGCTTGCTGACTTTTGCATCTGGCGCTCAAGGGCCTCTACAGCTTTTCAGCCTGTCACTTCCCAAGCCCACTGCCCTAGTTGTGCCTGTCATCGTCCTTTTGTTCTGCCTGCTTTGTCATCTGCACTGACATATTTCCTCTGAAACAAGACAGGCAAGGTCTCAACTAATACAATCTGGGAGCAACTTCCTACAGCTGTACATCGGTTTCTGAGGACTGTGGCAATGCAGTACCATGGCTACCACTGTTGCCGGAATCAGACACAGGATTCTGGGAGCTGGAAGGCTGGAAGCCCAAGGTCAAGGCATCTGTAGAGCTGTTTTCTGCAAAGGCTGCAGCAAAGAACAGGCTCCAACCCTTTCTCCTGGTGGCATTTAGTGTTTCTGGGCTTGAAACTTCTGCCTCTGCTGTCCCCTGGCTGTTTCTTTTCTGTGATGATTGTTGAGGGAGTCTCCTCTCTCTGTAAGAACACTATGGGGCTAGAGAGGTGGCTAGGAAGTTAAGATCACTTGCTACTCTTCTAGAGGACCTAAGTTTGGTTCCAAGCGCTACACCTAGTGTCTCACAAACACCTGGAATTCACAGGTACCCACACTTACATGCACACACACATACAGAGATACTTGATACACAAAATATAATTAAAAACAAGATAAATCTGTCTATCTATCTATCTATCTATCTATCTATCTATCTATCTATCTATCTATCATCTATCTATCAGGCATATTGGATTAAGGACTCACCCCACTCAAGCATAACCTCATCTTTTTTTCTGACCTTAGGCTGGGCTCAAACTGGTGACCCTCCTGCCTCAGCTTCCTGTGAGATGGGATTATAAGTGGTGGTTTGAGTCCTATAAGAAAGCAGGCTAAGCAAGTCATGAGGAACAATACAGTAAGCAGCACCCCTCCATCACCTCTGCATCAGCTCCTACCTCCAGGTTCCTGCCCAGTTTGAGTTCCTGTCCTGACTTCCTTCAATGATGAACAGTGATGTGGAACAAAACCCTTTCCTCTCCAAGTTACTTTTGGTCATGATGTTTCATTACAGCAGTAGTAACCCTAATAAAAAATGGATAAGGGTGCATGGTGCAGCATTTGTGTGGATGTCAGGGAATCACTTACAGGAGTCTGTTTTCTTCTTCCATCATGTGGTCCAGTGATCAAACTCAGGTCATGGGGCTTGGCAGCAAGTCCCTTCACTGACTAAGCCATCTCACTGGCCCCAACACCTCTCTCTCTCTCTCTCTCTCTCTCAAGATTTATTTTATTTATATGAGTACACTGTAGCTGTCTTCAGACACACCAGAAGAGGGCATCAGATCTCATTATAGATGGATGTGAGCCACCATGTGGTTGCTGGGAATCGAACTCAGGATCTTTGGAAGAGCAGTCAGTGCTCTTAACCGCTGAGCCATCTCTCCAACCCCAACAAATACCTCTTAAGTTGAATGGCTTTTGGAAAGCAGTAGAACATGAGTCAGGTATTTAAAGAGAATGGATTTGGTTTATCTTATTTCTAATGTTGACTGAAATATATGTTTCTCCACTTAAAAAAAAAACAAAAAAAACAACACTTCAGATCTTTGTGTTTGAAACACATGTATGGTTCTGTAGGCCAAGAGACAAGCTCAGGAGAGACACAGGGTCTGGTTGGGGTCTCAGGTGGTAGATAGTTGAGATGTCTTCCTGGGATGTCATCTCTGAAGATGCAGGGAGAACGTGGGTGTCATCTTCCATGACAGGATTCACATAGCTTTCAAGTTAGCACCTGCCATTGCAGGAAACCTTGGTTCCCTTCCACCTAGGCATCCTCCAGGCTCTTGGGGCGTGCCCATGGCATGACAGCTGCTCCTGTGAACATCCCACCCAAAGAGAGTAAGCTGAAAGAAGTGATGTCCTTCATGACCTGGCATTAGCTTACACACCATCAGTTACTCTGTTCTGTTTGCCAGAGACCTGTCACTGAGCCTGGTGCACAGTTAGGGGGAGAGGAATCAGGCTCCACCTTTTTGAAGAAGTGATAAAAAAAAAAAAAAAAAAAAAAAAACCCAACAACAACAACAAAAACCCACCACAGGGATATGCGTGTGGGTCAGTGATAGAGCATTGGCCTGCCATGCGGAAGGCTCTGGGTCCGTCCCTAGCATTGAAAACACAAAGCAACAAAGGCTAGCGTTTTGGGAAGCATTTTCTGTATGTGTGGCACATTGTTACTGTTCTGTTGCCATGATAAAACACCATGACCAAAAGCAGCTTAAGGAAGAGAGTTTATTTTGGCTCACAGTTCCATGGTGATGGGCAGAGCCATGGCAACAAGTGGTGGGCATAGGACATGGAGACCAAGTGTTCAAATGCCCAAGACTATGAGGGGCATTTCTCACCCAAACTGTCATACGGTGTTACGGTGATTGATCTCACTGCTTCTCACAACAGCAGTGAATGGTTCTATTTCCACAACCACCCCTGTATGCTGTTCACTTCTTCAGACTAGCTCAGACTGGGCTCATTATGTATCCAGGATGACCTTGAACCTCCTTCATGGGTTTGTAGCTGTGCACCACCACGCTTGTTTCTGTGTAGTGTTGGGGATCAAATCCAGAGCTTCATTCATGCCAGGCAAACACTGTACCAACTGAGCAGCCTCCCCAGTTCTCCTGGTGTTTTCCTGAGTGTCCCTCGCATATCTTCTGATTTATGTCTGGGGAAGGTATGAATCATTCGGGCTAGCCTAGCCTCTAGCTTTATCTGGGAGGAGGCCTCCCTGGAACTCTAGTCTGCATATGAACAGACAGAAGGGCTTGGGACCATTAACTTCTGAGGGGACAGGAAGAAAGTGACCCTTAATTTCTCTTTAATAACACGTGTCAGTGGGTAATGTTTTCAGGATGTCAGTGTGTCTGCAGCTTGGGGCAGCAGGTTGCTATCATTTTTGAGCAATAAACAAAAGACTGCTTTTAATTACTTCTGTGAAATTGCCTGACCCATGCATGATTAAATATTCATTATGTAGAACAAGGAGTTTTCTTTGTATATAGATCCATATTAAATTTAGCTGGCAACCCGCTGACCGAACAGCACAAATAAATTTCTGGTAACGGGCTATGGTTTGTCCTGACTGTTCATCGCTTTTCTCCTCTCTCTCTCTCTCTCTCTCTCTCTCTCTCTCTCTCTCTCTCTCTCTTTCTCTCTCCTTGTTGCTGTTTTGACTTAGCTATCTCTAGGTCTTGTAAAATTACATTTGTTTACTGTATGTGCGTGCGTGTGTGTGTGTGTGTGTGTGTATGCATGCATGCATGCACTTAGGTATACAAATAGACTATGGTGTACACGAGGTCAGAGGACAACTCTGGAGTCAGTTCTCTTCTTCCACCATGTGGATCCCAGGGATCAAATTTAGGTCACCAGGCTTGGCAGCAAGTGTCTTTACCTGTCCAGCCATATCACTGGCCTAGGTCTCTTTGAACAAAAAAATATTTTATTAAGTTTTTCACATTTATTTATTTATTGTATGTGTTGTAAGGGAAGGCAAGTGTGGGATGCATGTGAGGCTCAGAGGGCAACTTCCGGGGGTCTGTCCCCTCCTTCTATGTGTGGTTTCTGGAGTTTGAACCCAGGTGGTCAGCTGTGACAGCAAGCGCCCGTCTGAGCCATCTTGCCAGCCTGTCACTTCAGGTTTTTTATTTTTTGAAAACTGAGATGAAGTAGAACCCCTGTTATATACAGCTGAGTATATTAACATGTATAACCCAGTGGCTCCCAGTGCACTCCCAGTAATGAGCAGTCACACTTTCTGTGCAGTTTTACACCCTTTATCCCAATAGAATGCTCTGTCCCCACTAGCTAGTCACTCCCCACACCTTCCCCTTACCGGCTTCTGGCTGTCACTTCCCTGCTTTCTCACTTTGGTTTCCTGAATATTTCTATGAAGAAATTACATGTGGCCTCCTGTGTCTGGCGTATCCCACGTAGCATCCTGTTTCTGATGTTCATTTACATGGTAGCAGATGATAATATTTTCTTTTGTTTGGTTGAGTACTACTCAGTTGAATGGATATACCAAAGTTTGTTTATTCACTCCTTGACTTATGGACCTTAAAGTTGTTTTTAATGTCTCAACTACGATGGAAGGTGTCCTCAGGAACAATCATTTAGCAGTTGCTACGTGGACATATGTTCTCATCTTTGGGGGTAAATACCCTTGGGGAGGTCATGTGACAGTTCTATATTTAACTTTCTGACAAACTGTTGTCTTGCAGTCATAACATTCCTGTCCACATAGAAGGGAGCAGTGGGGTTTAGGGGTGGTCAAGAGGGTCTTCAGCCAGCATAGAGATGCTACTGAGGAAGGGAGTCAGGCTTCACTGAGTAGCAGAGGGACCCAGGGCTAGTGGAAGGCAGAACTGGTCTTTCATTTCAGAGCAGAACAGGGCTGTTGCAAACGTTAGCATGCCATTTGTTACTCTCTTAGTTCACTGCACGGGTGTTCATTTATGAGACCTTGCAGAAAATTTACTGTATTGTATACAGGATGCAAGTCTCTTCCCGGCCTCTCCTCACTCTTCCTATTTCCTCTACCGGATTATTCACTGGTGAGCACCCAGCGTCCGAGGCAGCGGGACCAGACCAGGCACACTAGTCTGTAGCCTGGGTGGGGATGAGGGACAGTTGTTCTCTGGGCTTAGTCTCCTCTTCCCTGCAAAGTGAGATGGGTGTGAATGTGCTTTGTGGACCACACAGGAGTAATTTTGTAGTAATCACAATTGTAACCAAGTTACTTGTTGCTTTTTAAAAGGCACAGATTGGAGGAGTCCTGGTGGTGGTACACTACAGATCAGGGATGGATGTGACCTGCTGCTGTGAACTTCACTGAAGTCCAGACTTTAGTGACTCTTGTCTACTTGTACTTCTGTCTAAGAGGCCTTTGAGACCCTGCTGTCCTACATCCTTGCTTTACAGGAGAGAAAGCTAAGGTTCAGGGAGGGAGTTATCCAGACCTGGCCAACACCACTGGAGTCTTGTTTTTTTTTTTCAACTCTTCTGCTACTTAATGAAGACTAAAGGCCTGCAGGGGGCAGCACAAGGCCAGTGCTTCACGGGTGAGGACTGACTCACTGCTTCTTGGGTTTTGCTTGGAAACCAGAACCTTCCCAGGCCTAGGGACTGATGACTTCAGGAAGGAGCTCGGGATGCTGAGGTTCTCTGTGGGATGGAGATGCTGGGAAAATGGGGGGGGGGGGCTTTGGACTTCATGGTCTCCTGGCCTCTGTAGACCAACTAGCCTCTTTCCTCAGCCCCTAGGACCACTACTAAAATCTCCTTCTTCAAAGCCAAGTGTGACCTAAGTGAGATGGAATTCTTATGTCCCATTTGACTAACACAGGAGTCAAGCTGCTGAGAGGCACGTGTGTCCCCAATTTACAGAAAGGTAATCAGAGGTCAGCCAGGTCAAGTGACACTGTCCAAGTTCTGCAGAAAAGATGTGACATATTAGCTAAAGGCTACCCGAAGGCCTCTGAAGATGCCTGGCTATGTGGTTAGGGATGTGGTCAGCCGGTAGACTGCTTGCTTAGCATGCATGAAGTCCTGGGTTCAATTCTCAGCGATACATAATCAGGGGTATGGTGATACACTCCTCTGTAATCTTTCCACTTGAAAGAAGGAAGCAAGGTAGACCTTGTTTGCTACCCATCGAGTTGGAGGCTAGCCAGGGACACATGAGATCCTGTCTCAAAATAAGTAAGTGAATAAATAAACGAATGAATAAGATGCCTGCAAAAGAGAGGACCCTGGCTGCCATAGCACCCCATAGAATGGAGAGTTGATTAACCTGATGGTGAGAGCCAGAGAGCCTGAGGCAGCTCAGGGACTTCAGCTGCAGTTCCTGACTTTCTTTCCTCCTGGTGCCTACCTGAAGGAATCCAAGCCTTAGTGGCCAGATCTTGGTATCTCTCTCAGGCCAAAGACTCAGGTTCCAGGGGGCGGGTGTGGGGCTGGGGTGGAGTAGGGAGGGACCTCTTGGATCCCTCAGAGATGTGGGGACTCTAGTATAGATGTGGGAAATCCTTCAAGGTCCTGCTCAGAGACAGACTCTGTTGCTCTCCGGACTCCACGGCCTTTGCCCGACAGGAAGTGCACTCTGCTGGCTGGCCTAATAAGGAATGCAAGATACCAAAGGCCTCTAGGGCCTCAGAACGCTGATCATCACCCCTCCCCAAATGGCAGAAAGCCAGGCGCGGTAGCTGGTGGGACACCCGGGCTCGGGCGCCCCTGCTGGTCTCTCGGAATGCCACATCACCCGACGGGCTTCCGGCTTCTGAAGTTCACCTATTTGGATCCTGCATTCCCCCAGCTCCTTTCCAGGTCCCTCTCCAAGGACTTGGTAATATGTTGTTTAGATGTGCCGCCGTTGTTTCCCCTCCATTAATCCATTTTAATTGGAAAGTTATCGTAATGCAAACTCTTTTTGGTATTATTTGCGGGCTCCGTGTTATTAGAACTTCCCCAACTCGATTTCCCACCAAATTAAACTTGCAATGGAAGCAGAGAGATCAGCTGCTCACATTAAATCAAGCGCAGGTCGTTAAGTGGGGCTGGGGACCGCTTCCTCAGCTGGGTGGGGCATTGTTGCCCTGGGCACTGACGGTGAGTCTCTGTCTCTAGGCTGGGGATTGGGCCTTTGGGCTCTGTTCTCTTGATGCGGCTCAGTTGGTAGAGCGATTGCCTAGCATGCACAAAGCACCACATAAACCCAGCCTGGCAGCACTCACCTGTAATTCCAGCACTGGGAGGTGGGGTCAGGAGGCTCAGGAGTTCAAGCCATCCTCACCTACATAGAAGAGACAAAACATTAAAACCAGAGCTGGTTCTGTGTCCTGCTCCAATCCCTATGTACACAATCCTGAGTCTGACCCTGGAGTTCTGCTTGAAGATGTTCCCCTGACAATGCATGTCACCAGCTGCAGCGCTTGCCCTTTCTCTAAGCTAGCACAGGTGGAGGATATCCTGCAGAAACTTCCAGAGAGGCTAGGGTTCTCCAGAGGGCACCCCACCGCAGATATCTGGGGGATTGAATCACTGGGGGTGTTGGGCAAGGGGACCACATATTTCCATCAGACTTCTGGTCGTCTCTACCCACGACGGCTGGCACATTTAAGAGAGCTACTTGTGGATGCTGTTTGTCCCCTAGGATGGTGGCGACACACAGGCCAGCCTGGATGGTCTGCTTTGGACAGCTAAAAATGCTGAGGCCATAGCTTCACAGGTGACCTGAGAGAAGGATGGAAGCTGGGATTGAATCCCACACTTTCTATTATCTATGCGGAAGGCTGTTGTCCTTCTAGAATCGGGGAGGGGATTGGAAGGGGGTGGATGAAAGAAAACCCAGATTTGGGAGGTGCTAGCCTTGGGTAGGTGCTAAGTGTTGTTGTTGCTACTGCTGCTATGATAAAACTGTGGCCAAAAACGACTTGGGAAGGAACGGGCTTCTGCCAGTTTAGTTGTCATCCTCCATCATGAAGGGAAGCCAAGGAAGAGCTTGGAGGCAGGAACTGAGGCAGAGACCATGGAGGAACGCTGCTTACTGGTTTATTTTTCTATATCTTGCCAAGCCTGCTTTCTGATCAGATCCAGGACCACTGCCCAGGGGTGGCACCACCCACAATGGACTGGGCCCTCCCATATCAAACATCAATCAAGAAAATGCCCCACAGATTTGCCTATGGGCCAATCTGACGGAGGTAATTCATCCGCTGAGAAATCTCTCTTCCTAGGTATGTCTAGGTTTCTGTCAGGTTGACAATAATTGTCTATGGCGGTAGGCAGGGTCTCCTAGCTATCCTAAGTCTCTAGTTGGGTCCCTGTCATCTTTACTTCAAAATATTTTATTTATTTTTTAAAGTGTGTGTGCTTGAGGGTATTAGCTCGCTGGAGTTGTAGATATACAGAGATTGTAAGCCACCTTACATGGGATCCGGAACCCAAGTCTGTGCAAGAGCTCTGTGTACTCTCAACTGCTGAGCTACCTGGCCACTTTCCAGGTGGGGAGGGAGGAAGGAGATTTATGTGACACTCTCTGCTGACTTCCACTCTTACAGCAGGCCCAGTTAACGCTCAGCTCACGGTGCTCACTGATAGGCACTGTTGTTATTCCTAGCTTATAGCTGAGGAATTTGAAGCACCACCCAGCACCTTCAGCCCATGCTGTCCTTGTGGACATCCCCAGGGCACTGGTGGCTCAGTCTTTCATCTTGCAGAGAAAAACAGCCCAAAGAGAGAAGGGTCCTTGGGAGGTGCATGGTGTCCTTAGCTGCATTAGGGCCAGGTCCCAGGTTCTGCCTGCTCCCAGGCCTTGCTGCCTCCCCCAACATCAGTGCTTCTGGGCTACAATGGCCACAGGGCTCATTACAAATGCTACAAATTGAAAGAAATAGCTGCTCAGTTACAAATTAATAACAGATTTGTTTGTCATTAAGGCAGCACTATTTAATAAAATTAGTTCAGTGGAGCATAATTACTTTCATATAAAATTCCCCCTTAAAAATTACTTTGATAAATCCAAGCCTATTAGGCGGGTACAGAGACTCTGGGGGGGGTGGGGGTGCCTCTGAGCTTTGGTTGGGTCCCTGCTGGGGCACCCCTAGGTCAGGAGTCCAGCTTCTGAAGCATTTGATTTACAGACTTGACCACTGGAAGGCCCTGTGGGTAGCAGGAAGCCTAGTTTCTACAGAGAGAAGTATAGAGAGTCGTGTACCCTGTGGCTAGACTCAGAATCAGGTTCACCCTGGCTAGGCTGTTCCAGCCAGCCTCTGATGCGAACACTCTCATAAAGGTGTGGGTGTGTACATGCCTGTGTGTGTGTGTGTGTGTGTGTGTGTGTGTGTGTGTGTGTGTGTATGTGTGTGTGTTGTGCATGTTGACATTCATGCCTTTGTTGCTAGCGTTCCACCTTACTTTTTGAGAGAGAATCTCTCATTGAACCTGGATCTCAACAGTTCAGCTAGGCTAATGTAGTCTAAGGATCTTATCCCTGCCTCCCCACAACTGGGATTACAGGCAATCGCCACCATGGCTGACCTTTAATTGTATTGTTTCTGGGGATATAGACTCAGGACTTCATGGGGACAAGCACTTTGATGATTAAATCACCTCCCCAACCCTTGCTTATTTGAGATAGAGTCTTTCTGGGTGGCCCAGTTGACTTTGACATCATAATCTTCCTGCTTCAGCTCCCCGACTGCTGGAATTACAGGCATGTTCCACCATGCTCAGACCTATAGGACACATCTTAATCTTCTTGTTCAAAGTCCTGTAGCTCTAGCCTGTGGGAATTTGGTGAAAGCAATAACCAAATGGGAGGGGGCAGTGTTAGATAGCCTCAGACCAGCCACTTAATGCTCTTGCTTTCCAGTGATTTTCTTACACACTGGGAGACATTTCCTCTTAGGTAGCAGTGAGGTTTCTAGGGCATTGCAAGTGCCACGGAAACCTTGCTTCTATAGTGTCTGACCATGCCACAGCCTGTGGCTTTCTGCCTCAGTCCTGACTGTGCTGCTGGGACCCAGCTCTGGCCGAAACCTCCTTGCTCCTCTCTGCTCAGTGACTTGGTATTTATTTATTTATATGACAAGTACACTGTAGCAGTCTTCAGACACCAGAAGAGGGCATCAGAGCCCATTACAGATGGTTGTGAGCCACCATGTGGTTGCTGGGAATTGAACTCAGGACCTCTGGAAGAGTAGTCAGTGCTCTTAACCACTGAACCATCTCTCCAAGCCCCAGTGACTTGGTTTTAAGATTCATCTACTTTTCCTCTCCTGAATCAGCTTTCCCTGGTGATTCTGCAGTTATGAGGTAGACATGGAGAATGCACCCCCAATAGTGGCGGATAGAATCATACCCTAGGTGGCTTATTTATAAACATTTCCCCCCCCCCCGGTTTTATTTTTAAAAATTGGTGTGTGTATGCTCAAGGAGGTCAAAGGGAAACTTCTGGGAGTTGGTGCCAGTCATCCTGCTAGCCCAATTTTTCTGTTTTTTTTTTGTTTGTTTGTTTGTTTTTTTTTCAGCTCAATTCTGAAAAATTTTCAGCTCAATTCTGAAAAATTTTCAGCTTTGAGGTGATGCTTCTTCCCTCCACTCTTTTGTGCAAAGCCTTCCTAGAAGTGAAAGATGTCTGCATAGAGTGATCAGCAGGCTCAGGCTCCTCATTTGCAGATGGGTAAGCCAAGGCATGAAATCACAGAGTTGGCCACACCAAGCCTGGCTTGCTCTCTCTTCATCTCCAGACTGGAGGCTGCCCTGCCCCCAACTCCTAGCCTGTACTTGCCTGGGTTTCTGCTTTGCCGGTCTTCTGGCCTCCCCAGCCTGTCTGTCATTTCCTGAACAGCATTCTGTTACTAGGCTCCTGGATTTTGGCCCTGACAACGTGGTTAAGGGGAGTTGTTCAAGCAGAAATGTGCAAGTTGGACCCATAAATCTTTCCCGCACAACTTGCAGGCATATGATCCTCAAATGGCCCCACAGGAAGCCAGAGGAAGAAAAGTCTGCTGAGTTGGGTATGGTGCTGCAGGACTTCAGAGACCACATCAGTGTGGGCACTGCAGCACACTGCCTGCACAGTGTGCAGCCTGCAGGGTGTACTGCCTGCACGGTGTGCAGCCTGCAGGGTGTACTGCTTGCACGGTGTGCAGCCTGCAGGGTGTACTGCCTGCACAGCTGTGCATTGTGCCCTGTGTGCATTTGGGGGTATGGGCATAAGCAGGAGTGTAAGCAAAGGACCCAGCTTAAACTGCAGGAAGGTGCCTGAGACACAGAAGGAGGCAGGGTGGTCATTTAGGCTTGTCTCGGAGAACACCTAGGGTCTGCAACTTCTTTCATTGGCTCCTTTTCCTCTTGTGTAAAGTAGTGAAAGCAACCCGACTTTCACCAGACTGTGATGAGAAAACACAGAGCCAGGCTCCCAGCAGACAGTGTCTCTGGAGTTAGCTAGCACTATCTCCAGCCCTGAAGTGGACATCAAAACTCGGGGTGGGGGTTGGGATAAGGGCTTTGGGCTAGCCACCCTCTGATCCATTTCAACCCGAAGCCCTTGGCTGATAGCCCGGTAGGAAAAGATCTCCTTTCTAGGTGTCATCTCAACGGCTGCTAGGAAGCCAGAGTTCCAAGTTCTGTGGTAGACGCAGCGGCTCCTCCTACCCTGCAGAGGAGGGTATTTGCCCCTCAGTTTCCCAGACTACCAGGGTGGCCCTCCTGGAGGCCTCCCGGTCACCCAGACAGAGGGCTCAGGAAGGGGGCTGGGGCACTGTGCCTCAGCCCCCTTTGGGTCCCCTGGTTCCTTCTAAAGCCCCTTCTGAAGGGGACCTCGGAGCTCTAATGAGTTGAGGGCCTTTAGAGCAGCCCAGGCAAACCAATTAGGTTTGCTTAAAAATATTGTATTCATTAGCATGAAAATAAAGCTGAACTTTTTAGAGATAATTGCATCTTTTAAAATGCGGTAGTCTTTGTCTGGGCTTGTCTCATAAATATGCATGCTGCATAATTCTTTTGGAACCGTGGTCGCAATCATGAGTGACACACAAATGCACCCAGGGTGTTAATATTCTGACAAGAGCGGAGCCTCTTGGGCAGGCAGTGCCACTGGCGGGG
The DNA here is from genome assembly GCA_028551405.1 of Uromys caudimaculatus. NCBI lineage: Eukaryota > Metazoa > Chordata > Mammalia > Rodentia > Muridae > Uromys > Uromys caudimaculatus. Next base: position 56,507,307 of record CM052706.1, read on the forward strand.
CCTCTGGAGGCGTCCCTGTAGTCCCCAGCTGCAGCCTGTGCCAGTCTCAGGGACAGAGCCCAGTCCAGGGTCCCCATACCAGGGATCAGCTCTAGTTCTCAATGACTCTCTTTTGTGCTATTGCCCCATGGAAAATTCTAGGGCTCTCCTCAAAAGGCAGGCAAGAGGGGAATCAAAGGTTGAACTCAATTTACAGCCCAAGAACTGAAGCCTGGGGATGGGGTAGGTTGGGGGAGCAGTGGAGGTTGCCAAGGTCACCCTGCAGGAATGAGACCAAGGTGAATTTTGTCTGTGCCGATTATTGCTTTTTATCCCTGTAAGGCTAGGACGCCCATTTCCATGTAGTGGGGAAGGGTATTTTCCATGGTGGTTAGTCTGGGTGCCTGGGGGAGGGGCCAGCATGTCTTGCCCCATTCACTCCTGTGTTCCCAGTTGCCAAACTGTACCTCAGTTTCTTATACTTCTTAGAAACACCTCAGCTGCCATGGATTCCTGTCCTGCTGGGCATTTGTTTATTTCGTGGGGTGGGGAGGCTCGTGCATATCATAGCATAGGCCTGGAGGTCAGAGGGTAACCCACAGAAATTGGTTCTCTCCTCCCAGGTTGGGCTCAGCTGCAAGTTCCATCGCCTTTTGGGCTTCTCTCTCCGTCTCCACACCCCCCCCCCCCCCCAGCTCAACACTGCTCTAAGATCAATACTGGCCTCTCAGCCCAGTGCCCAGGCAAGCCATGAGTGCAGGGAAGGTTCTCAAAGCACTTACTGCAAGGCCAGGTCCTTTCCCCATGGTATGCCAGAGTGGGGCCGGTGCCGTGAGGTCAGCAGGAGAGGGAAGCCTGGCGACCTTCCTTTGGGACACACTGCTCACTGGAGAAGGCGAGCTGGTTCTGGAAATGCAGTACAAGAAAGAGGGCTGTGTGGGGTCAAGGCCTGCTTGCACCCCTGCTGCTGTGGGAGGGGCTGTTTGGGGTCAAGGCCTGCCCACACCCCTGCTGCTGTGGGAGGGAGGGGGAGCTCTTGCCAGGGGACACTGAGGAGATCTGGAGATGGGGCTGCAGTGTAGCTGTCCTGCCCTCGATGACCCTTGAGGGCATCTGGCTTCTGCTTCTTCCACGTAGACAGCTGGAAGTTGACTCTCCACCTGTTTGTCCATAGCTGATAGAAGATGCGTGGCCACCTGTCCCACCTCTCACATGGGCAGGTGTGCATCTGGCCGTTGTACATTGGTACATTTGGTCCAGTCCATCTATTCGTCTGATGTGCTTTCTTCCGGGATTAACAATTTTAATTGATGAGGATTATGAACATACTTTGATATTGAGCAGAGCAACTATTAATGATTTTTTCGCTTTCCATCTATCTATCTATCTATCTATCTATCTATCTATCTATCTATCTATCTATCGTTGTTACTGTGATAAAACCCTGACTCAAAACCAACTTGGGAAGGAAAGGGTTTATTTAGTTTACAGTCCATTATTGAAGAAAGCCAAGGCAGGAACTCAAGGCAGAAACCTGGAGGCAGGAGCTGATGCAGAGCCATGGAGGGTGTTGCTTACTGGATTGTTTTCCATGGCTTGCACAGCCTGCTTTTTTATAGACCCCAGGGCCACCAGCCCAGGGATGGCCCCACCCACAATGGGCTGGACCTCCCCATCAATCAAGAAAATGCCTCACAGATTTACCTAAGGGCAATCTGATGAAGGCAATTCATCAGTTGAGGTTCTCTCTTCCCAGGGACTCTCGTTTGTGTCAAGTTGACAAAAAACAAATTAGCATCCTTTTCTTGTTCATTTCATGAATTTACATTTCAAATTAGACAGCCTACAAGTTAGAAACCTTTAAAGTTTCATAAAAATATCCCACTGGAATCTGGATTGGAATTTATCTTACTTTTCTATCATAATGACGAAATACCATGACCAAGGCAACTTACTAAAGGAAGGATTTACTTGAGAGTTTATGGTTTCAGAGAGTTAGAATCCACGACCATCAGGGCAGGATGCGTGGCAGCAGACAGGTAAGCCTAGTGCTGGAGTCATAGCTGTGGGTTTACATTTAATCCACAAGCAGGAGGCAGAGAAGAGGGGGAGAGGGAGGGAGGGAGGGAGGGGGAGGGAGGGAGGGAGAGAAAGGAAGGATATGAGGTTTTGAAATCTCAAAACTCACCCCCCTGTGTCACACCTCCTCCGACAAGGTCATACTTCCTATCCATTCCCAAATAGTTCCACCAAATGTGGACCAGAGCATTCAAATATATGAGTCTATGGGGGGACTTACATATATTGAAACGTAACTGAAGGGGCTTCTGTGTTTCCATATTGAATCTCCCTCTTACTTTTCTTCACATACAATCACCATTTCATGTTCTCCCTCTTGTCCCGAGACAGGGTTTCTTGTAGCCCAGAATGGCTTCAAACTTTACCATATGGACAAGGATGAACCTGAACTTCTGGTCCTCTTGCCTCTGCCTCTGGAGTGATGGGATTACAGGCAGGAGCCACCTGGTTTATATGATGTTGCAGATTGAGCCCAGGGCCTCAGGCATGCTAGGCAAGCACTCTATCAGTCGAGAGACACATTTGGTCGTCCTAGTCTCTACCTCCACTATGCCTTTAACAAGAGTATGTCCCGACTTCCTCCAACATTCATACAAGTGTTTGCCTAGCCCTACAGGTAACACTGTACAAGTGTAGTAACACTCCTGGGACAGTTCAGACAGACAGGGCTAGACAAGACCATCAAGATGGTTCTCAGGGAGTGGCACAAGATCAGAGGAGCACAGAAAATGCTTCTTAGTGTAAAGAGGAGCCACCAGGTGCGGGTAGGAAGTGGCTTTTGCCACAGCACACTTGGGAGTGTGACAGGAGAAGGGGGCAGAAGGAGAGGATGCTGGGAGCTGGAGTGTGCTGCATGGAGTGTCACTAGAACTGTGCTCGTTTTTATTGCAGGGGATTGAATCCAGAACCTGAAGCATGTTCGGTCAGCACTCTGTTCCTGAGCCTCACCCTTATTCCTGTGTGGCTGTCTGGAGTCTGGACACTATTCTTAGGAAGACTGCTAAAGGTTTCAGTGGAGGTCATCCATGTTGTCATGGTGTCACCTACATTTGAGGCCTGGTCTGTTAAGCAGGAAGGAGACAAACCTTAAAATTATTTTGTGTAGTCACTTAAGTTTAGACAACATGTCAGTCCGCAGTGCCTCTCCCTGACGACCATTCTGACGGTCTTGTCTAGTCCTCATCTGTCCGATTTAATGGTGAAGGAAAAAGAGACAGGGGCTGAGGGGGTGCTCAGTCTGGAAGGTGCCGCTATGCAGATGGGTCAGGTCTGCCGCACCCTTGGAAAAGCTGAGTGTAGCAGTTATGTGCCTGTGACCCCAGTGCTGGGGCAGGGGTAAGAGGAGGACCCCTAGAGCTCACTGGACACACAGCCTAGCCAACCAGTGAGCTCCAAATTCAGTGTGAGACCTTGCCTTAAAAAAATAAAAAATAAAAAATAAAAAATAAAAAATAAAAAAAATAAAATAAAATCAGGCACCAGGTGATAGAGAAAGACACCAACATTAAACTTTGGTCTTCACATCTACATGTGCATATGTGTACACACTCGAACATGGACATATAGCACCCACGAAGAAAAAAAATAAGAGTAGAAATAATTGACCTAGCATGTGCTAGGGCTTTTGAAAATACTCAGGTTATTCTATGGCCCAGTGTCTTATAGCTCATAAACCTTACAGGGCAGGTGTAGTTCCAGTTCACAGGTAAGAAGACACCATTCTTTCAGAGCTCAGGGGACCTGTAGCCCTCCCCACCTCAGCCCCAGGGGACTTTTAGTTGCAGGAGCTGGGACTGCATGGTAATCCTTGGTTTCCATGTCTGAGCACCCTTCTGCCTCTCTACGGCTGGGTATCTTTATAAAAATGAGCTAGATCCCAGCCTGGGGAGGAGAGGGAAGGCTTGTTCTTGGCCAAGTTTCATTTAATTTTCCATCAGTAGGTGTCAACTGTGAAGTAGTCAGAAATGCTAAAATAACAGCTTAAAAACATAGGCACCGAAATGGAAATGTAATTTTAGCGCACGCCTCACCAGCCCCTCCTGAAGATAAGTGCAGCTTGCGGGGTATCTGTTACAGACATGTAACACTTAAGGGCCGAGCTCACAGGAGTAGCTGGCGATGTGCAATTTAGCAACTTGGGCTGTGAAAGAAGGGAACGGAGAGGGAAAGAGCACCGTGGGCAGAGCATGGGAAACAAAGGGAGATGGAGGGGGAGAGAAGCCACAGAGCACTCCGGCTTCTACTTGGAGTTTTTGCTAATAGCCTGGGAAATGGCTTGTTAGATAAAAGAAGCTGGCTGGAGAAAGACATTATCTCAGAGACGCCTGGTAGATGGGAAAAGAGGAGGGTTAGCCAGTCACACACTGGAGGTCTGCTTTGAAATCTAGTGAGCCCCCTTCCTCCCCTGCAGTGTGTGCCCAGACTGGGGCTGGTCCTGTGAATCAGGAGGAGAGTGAAGTCTGCTGTCCCTCATTTGGGACACAGTGGATGATCTGGTTACAGAAATGCAATACAAGAAATGGCTGACTGGGGTCAAGGCACTCTGTCTGCTGTTGTGGGAAGAAGGGGGACGGCTTTTATCTTGGGATGGCGAGGAGAGAGACCTGGAGATGAGACATGGGGCCATAGCTGTAGGGTGAAGACATGGGCTCCAGTCCAGATGCACGGTGCCAATAGGGATAAGCCATTTCACCTTTCTTGGTCTCAAAGTCTATACACAGCAATTAGTGAAGGCTTACTTATTCATTTGTGAATGTAATTTTGTGTGTTCAGGTACAGTGTGTGTGTGTGTGTGTGTGTGTGTGTGTGTGTGTGTGTGTAGATATGAGTGCACCTGTATTTGTACACATGGAGAAGTGAGAAAACAGCCTTAGCTGACCTTTGAAACTAGGTTACTCTTTAAAAAGAACACATGTACTTATTTGTGTGTGTTTTCTGGTGAATGTGAACAAATCAGAGGACAACCTACAGGAATTGATTTCTCCTCCCACCACGTGGGTCCCAGGGATTGAACCCAGGTCTTCAGGCTTGGTGGCAGGCACCTTTACCTGCTGGATCGTCTTGCTGGCCCCACAGACCTTCTCACTGGGACCTGGAGCATTCTGATTTGGTTAGACTGGCTGACCAGCAAGCCTCAGGGATCCTCTTGTCTCTGCCTCTCTGTGCTGGGATTGCCAGTGTATGCCACTATGCTGGGTTTCTTCAATAGTTTATTTAATTTTATTTTATATGCATCAGGATATTATCTGACCTATGTCTATGTAAGAGTGTTGGGTCTTCTAAAACTGGAGTGACAGACAGTTGTAAGCTGCCATGTGGGTGCTGGGAATTGAACCTGGGTCATCTGGAAAGGCAGCCAGTGCTCTTAACTGCTGAGCTATCTCTCCAGTCCCTGAATTTTTTTTTTTTTTTTAAACATAGGCTTCAATTCAGGTCCTCAAGAGTGTTTGCAAGGCTAACACTTTACTAATGAAACTTTAAAAAACCAATTTTTTATATGTACGGATGTTTTGTCTGCATGGATGTTAAATGCCCGGTGCCTACAGAGGCCAGAGGAGGCCATCAGATGCCCTAGGACTGGAGTTACAGATGGCTGCAAGTTGACATATGTACCCTGGGAACCGAGCCTATGGAAGAGCAGTAAGTGCTCTTAACCACAGAGCCATCTCTCCAGTCCTACTGAGGTTTTGTTTTTTAAAGATTTATTTGTTGGTTTTATGTATATGAGTACACTATAGCTATCTTCTGACACACCAGAAAAGGGCATCAGATCCCATTACAGATGGTTGTGAGCCACTATGTGGTTGCTGGGAATTGAACTCAGGACCTCTGGAAGAGCAGTCAGTGCTCTTAACCACTGAGCCATCTCTCCAGCCCCCTACTGAAGTTTTAATGAAGGTTTCTGAAGTCCTCTCAGGCTCTGAAACCTACAGATTCTATTAATCAGAGATGCCATTAGAAACTCAGCTCTAGCTAGTAACTGGTTTGGGGAATTGTGAAACTCAGAAGCAGAAGAAGTTGTGGTGTGGCTGGGTCCAGAGGCTCGTGCAGAGTTCTTTGGGAGATTTTCTCCCTCCTTGTCCATGACTGGTCTGCTTTCCTCCTCCTGTGCTGGGCTGTCTTTTGTGATATTTCCAACAGTCTGGTCACTAGGAGCTCAGTCATATCAAACCACGAACCAGTCTCTTCCAGAAAATGAAGTGTCAGGCAACAGCTGAAAAGGATCAGTGCAGGCCGATCTCCGTGGGCCTTGGATGGATTTCGGATCAGATGGAGTCAGGAGAGGAGGGGTGACGTGTTCCACAGAGAGTCAGAGTGGTGCCATTCGCCTGGCCAGAACATCTGTGAGGCCCAAGGTGAAAGTGCAAACAGAGGCCACTGCACAGATGTCTGAATCCACAAAAGCAGGACTCACTAGCAGTCTGACCTGAGAAGTAGGCTTATCTGTTCATCGAACACTCAGATCTGCCAAATAATCTGGAGGGCAGGCCTCAGCCAAGGATCTTCACAGCAACTGACATTTTGTGTCAGGATGCACGGACCTATGGCCATTGCTCCTCTTCCTACCACGGTTCCTAGCCTCCCTCTATAAACACCTTAGTGAAGATGTCCCTGTCCTCAACACAGCCCCATGTATGAAGCTGACCTCCCTGTACATAAGACCTGGTCCCCTCTAGTAGGCTTCACTTGCAGGGAGGCTGAACAAGTCCCAGATGCACAGGAATCCCAGGTTTCTAGGTTCTGGAGGGAGTCTGGAAGAGGTGTGTGGGCTCTGGTGGGCAACCTCTTTGACCCCATATATGGGCTGCTTGCTACAAGAAGAGGGAGAGGGACTGGGGAGGGAGCATAGTTGGTCAAGTGATGGTTGAACAAGTGTGAGGACCTGGATTCAGTCTCACAAGCGCGCGTGCATACACACACACACACACACACACACAGTCATGGAGGGGGTGAGGCTGTGGCCAGAGAAAGGACGAGAGTGGCAGCTGTTTAGAGACAGGCTGCAGTGCAGGGTGACGGCTTGGTTCTGGGGCAGGACATGGCTGGAGACATGATCAAGTTGGGTGAGTCGTGGTGAGAAAAGATGGACTTGGAAGTAGAATGGGTGATTCCACCGAGAAGATATTCTTGGGCATCAGTGAAGAGTGCTCTCCAGGCTTGTCCCAACAGGCAAGGAGAACCTTAGGTGGCCTGTGTGGGTTCTGGCAGGGCCACATGGGGTCAGGGTGCTCTTTACTCTTGCCCTCTAGTACTTAGTGCCATCTGTCACTCTGCATTCACTGGAATTTAGTTTTGATGTGAGGACAGGTCTTTTGGGAACTGAGTACCCTCCTTGCCTCAGTCTTGTCCTTTCTGATCCTCCTGGGCTTCCTGAGTCCAACAGAACATTATGTGGCCTTGCCATGGCTGGCTTGGCAATGGGTCCTCAAGGCAGGTCTATTCCCCCATCATGGGACTTCCATATGTAAGTCCCGTATGTTGGTAGGAAGACAGGATAGATACATGTCACTTGGATGAGGATACTGGGGTTAGGAGGAAGCGCTCTTTACTGTAACCGTGAGGCATCACTGTACCTGAGAATTATCTAGAGCACAGTCATTTCCTCTGTTTTCTTGTGTCCAGGCTGGGCCAGCAGCCACTCTTGTGCTTGCCCCTGAGCTGGGTACCCCAGGTATCTCCCTATCGGCCTCTCCCTCAGGCTGTGATTGACTCGGCAGGCTATTAAACACTAGAACATTTCATCTGAGATAGAGACCCATCTCACTCAGGGTCTGGAGACGAAGAGGCTCAGGAGTTGATGGCTAGATGCACAGCTGGTAGCTTTACTAAGAAGTGACTTAGTGGGGTGGGGACTGGCAAGGTGACTGCGGGTGAAAGTGCTTTCTGCCAAGCCTGGTGGCCTGAGTTTAAATCCTGGGACTCACAAGGTGGAAGGAGAGAAATGACTCCTGCAAGTTGTTGTCTTATGTCCACATGTGTGCCATGGCATAAACACACACACACACACACACACACACACACACACACACACACACGAAGAAGATATATAACTTAAGAAGCCTGAGATGGTTTATGCTATTATGACCAGCTCATCCTGGACTGACACCTCTGAACCTGTGAGCCCAAACAAATCTTTCCTCCATCCAGTTATTTCTCTCAGTGACGAAACTCTGACCAACTCAAAGTAAGGTCAATCCTTGCCCAAGTGGACAAGATACCCCAGGGATCTAGTGAAGGTGTATATCTGATTCAGGATGCTTGGCCAGGGTCCCAAAAGTCTCCATTTCAGTGAGCTTCTGGGCCATGAATCTGCAACTGGAGAGTCTCACGGTGAATGAGATGCCAGCTGGGTGCCACCTCTATCATCTGAGTCCATCTATCCACACCCTTGTAGACTGAGCACTGTTCTGGTTTGCCTGGTACTGTCTTGGTTTTCAAACTGAAAACCTCCCAGAAATCCCCTTAGCCTTGGATAAGCCACAACCATTGACTACCTTCTCTCCTTCCCTCTGCTGAGCACCCCCTTCCTCCCCAGGCCCTTCCTCCCCATACTCGCCTCCTTCTCTCATCACTCACTAGTGCTTCCTATCTCTACCTCTGGAGAATTAGAGTCACAGATGTGCACCACCTCCTTGATACTGTTAGATTTCACATTTACTTATTTATTTATTTACTTATTTATTGGGGGGGGGCGTAGCAAGAGCATAACACAGTTTCTATGAGGAGGTCAGAGGATAGTTTGGGGAGTTGGTTCTTTCCTTCCATTATGTGGGTCCTATCCTTGACATCAATCACCTTTATCCACGGAACCATCTCATAGGTCCCTCCTTTGGCCTTATTGGGCTCCCCAAGAACTTGAGTCTGAGCTGGTGTGTGTGTCAGGGGTCACGTGGGGGTCCTGCAGGACTTCTGATAAACTGGAAACTTCTCCTAAAGTGTGTCTATGACTCCTGGTGCACCCTTGGGGGTTGCAATAGCACCAGGAAGCTAGTAGAGCCTTGATTGCCTAACAAGCCCTTGGTGTGCACCGGGAAAAATTAAGCTGCAAACTTGGGTTACAGAGGTCTGGGGTGGGCTTGAGAGTCTGTGCTCTGAAAGCTTCCGGATGAAATTCTATATTTTTGGGACAGAGTGAGAGCTTCTTTGTAGAGAGTGAAGAGCAGGTGGGAACATTCCAGGCTCTGAGAAGGGTATTCTGCTCTGGGGCGATTGTGTGGACAACCAGCTGGCCCATCAGACCGATTGACTCCAAGATGTCAGTGGCCCAGACCACACTTACTTACCCTGTTCTGTGGCTTTCAGAAAGAACTCCCCCTCCCACTTCCACACACTGTCTCTACAGCTGGCTCCAACAAGCAAAAGATTTCTCTCCAGAGCTGGGCTCTGTTTGTCTTTGCACCTGCTCTAGCAGCTGTTGCCCACGCTCCCGTTAATGGCACAAACGAAGTCTCTAATGGTGGGGCATAAGTCCTGGTTGGCAGTGGGGCTGGGGATGTGGGATGTGCAGACAGATGGGAACTCCGCCAACTGCTGGGATCCAGGCTGCACTGCCAGCCAGACGGCCAGTCAGCCAGTGGGTCAGCTGGCGGGATAACCAACTTGGAAGTGTTCACCCTCCCAGTTTGGGGCACTCAAAAGATGTGTGGATGGCTTCAGCCTTCTGGAATACCCGTCTTGGATGACATGGAAAGACCTGGACTTACAAAGGACTTCAAGAATGAGATAGGGTGGGGAAGGAGATAGGCCAAGTGCTTACCGCACAAGCGTGAGAACCTGAGTTTCAATCTTCAGTATCCACATAGAAGGCAGGTGTGGTGACATCTCTCTGTAGTCTCAGGGCTGGGGAGAGGCATGAAAATAGGTGGCCAGCTAGTGTAGCCCAAATGGGGAGCTCCAGGTTGACAGGAGACCCTGTCTCAAAAATAAGGTGGAGAGTAATAGAAGACACAGATGTTGACCTCTGGCCTCTACATGTGCTCTTGCACGTACGCGCGCGCGCGCACGCGCGTGTACACACACACACACACACACACACACCAGCAGGACTTCTTCTAGTGGACTGGGATATTTCTTCCTCTCACAAAGATTCTGATTGGCTTACATAGTGTCTTTAATTTGAGACAGTTGCACTGGCACCAAACGTTGTTCTCATTCATTAAGGAGTTGTGAAGTAGGTGGGCATAGTGGCTTACACCTTTGATCCCAGCATTTGGGAGGCAGAGGCAGGCAGATCTCTGTGAGTTTGAGATGAGTCTGGTCTACATAGCAAGTTCCAGGCCAGCCAGGGCTGCACAGTGAGACCTTATCTTAAAAAAAAAAAATGCTTTCCAGTCTATAAAACAAAACTGTGTGTATACAGACTGCAGGACCTGCCTTTGATAAGAACTCTTGAGGACTGTCAGGGCTTGCATTTACCAGAGCTTCTGACATTTAGAATTTCTAGTTTTTAAAGACAAACAATATGTTCTAACCTCCCAAACTTACCATTGCTGAGCTGATGTCAGCGGCCAGCAGATGAGCCAAAGCCACCGTTGGCAGATGCACTGAGGCCTTTCTTTAGTCATTTGACTGTGTCTCATGACATGGTGGTGGTTGTCACCCATGGAGCCACCGGGTTTCACATACTCTTCTCGTGTTCACCGTTCCCTGATTTCTCTTGTCAGAAGAGCTCCATTTGGCCCCACTCTCAGGCATTGATTCCACCCCCTCTGCAGAGCTGTGAGGTGGGATTCAGACCCAGCCAATCAGAGATTTCCCTGGCCGAGATGGTTGCTTCTGGAATGGTCCTAAGACCCAAAGGGAACAAGTCATGTTTTAGAACAAGATCACTCTCCCTGAATGAAATATGGGAAGCTGAGGAGGAACTGAACGGACGTTGGAATGAATAGACATTACAAAAGACAAAAGCTGCCCGCCTATTGGCTGCTCAGTCCATGAGGCTGCATGCCTCTGCACTCATCTGGCCTGGACTGCCTGGAGGATTCCTGGAGAGTGACTGGTCTTTAGACAACATCCCAATAAGCTGGGTTCTGACATCAGCAATAGGTGGCCGCAGGGAGGACAACGAAGTAGATGTACTCATCAACAGGAAGCAAGGCAGGCAAACTAGCATCCTTGCTCTCCCCTCAACCTCGGCCTCATATCCAGGCACCACCCACTCTAAGAGTGTCTTTTCTCCCTGCTGTCAATCCTTCTCAGAAATGCTTTCATAGTCCCGCCCACCCAAAGACACAGCCCTTAGTTGATTCCTGATCCTACCAAGCTGGCCATTGCAGAGGATGTAAGACCAGAAGTGACCACTAGAGGACACTGTGTCTGAGAGGTTTGCTGGGCGGTTCCCAACCAAATTGAGCAGGAGCTGAGCCTGGAGTTAGACACCAGGCTTGCTCAGGTGTCGAACAGTTTTTTACTTCAGTAAGTTTGAGTTGTTTGTGTGCTGTTACATGCAACTTGAAGAGTCATAGTTGATATCAGAGCAAGTGTCCTTGATATTCCTGCTTGACAGTCAAGAGGGCTTGGTCTGTGAAGGAGGTGGTGGCAATCTCACCCAGAGGGCCTTGTAGATCTGCTATTAGATGGCTGAGTGCTGGTGGGCTTTCTAGTGCAGAAGATCTGGAGAGGAAGGTGATGGGTCTCAGTCTGTGCTGGACAGGGGGTCGTCTGGAGAGAGAGAGAGAGAGAGAGAGAGAGAGAGAGAGAGAGAGAGAGAGAGACAGAGACAGGCAGAGAGACAGGAGAGAGACAGAAAGAGACATACACACAGAGAAACAGAGAAAGAGACAGAGAGGCACACAGAGAGAGACACAGAGAGAGACAGAGAGAGACAGAGACAGGAGAGAGACAGAGAGACAGAGAGAGACAGAGAGACAGGAGAGATAGATAGATAATAGATAGATAGATAGATAGATAGATAGATAGATAGATAGATAGATAGAATGAGCTGAAGAGCTGAAGATGAATCTGGATACAAAATAAAACCAATTACCAGCCACCAGCACCTACAAATCAGTCACCCTGGAGGAAACTTCCCTCAAAGTGTGGTAGGTGGTATCACTCCAAGTGACCCAGGTGGAAAGGAGAGCCACTTCCTGTCACTTCAGGTGTAGAGGGTTGAGTTAATTTTCTGGCTGAGGCCCCACTGCGACTGGTTTCTACAAGTCCCTGTGTTTATTAGTTCCTTTACTCGGTTAACTCCCCTCTTTCCGTCTCCACCCTTGTCTCCAGAAGCCCTTCCAATAGGCTTTCTTATTAATGTGTTTGCACACACTCTTGCCAAAGGATCCCACCTCGCACCTCTAATGGGCTCTCACTCACAGTCCTCGTCTGAGTGTTTCCTTCCCCTGTGGCTTTATGATCCATCAGGTCACCACGTGCACGTTTAACCCCTTCTTTCCCTTTGCATAACACGCACACTTCAGAACAGGCATCCTCCGTAGCCTCTTCAGTGCTCAGAGCCCCTGTACCCTGCACTCAGAGTTCTGCCGTGTCCAACTCCTCACGCAGGTCAGCAGGAGATCCTGAGCATTCCTGTGGCTTCATCTTGTAGGCATCACCAAGGTGGCCCAGGGGTTTCCCCTTTGGAAGGGGCTGGCCTATGAGGACAGCAAGACAAAGCTGGCTGGTAGCTTATGGCAACCCACAGAATCGGACCTTATGGGCATGAATTTGAAGCTATAAATTCTGAGTGACTTTCTTAGGTGGCCATGGGTGACTACACAGTCCACAGAGAGGGGTTGTCAGGTCGTATAGTGTTCTTGTACCATTGGTGATTGGGTACAGTTTGGAGAATTAATATGTGCTTGTATATGTGCAAATACACATACATATATATGTATGTGTTCATAAGAGAACCTCAGCTGATAGTGCTTGGTGAAGTCCACTTTTTAAAAAGGATGTATTTATTTTTATTTTACATGTACTAGTGTTTTGCTTGCATATATATATGTATACTGTGTGTATGTGCCTGCTACCCATGGAGGGCAGAAAGGGGTGCTGGATCCTCTGAAACTGTAATTACAGATGGCTGTGAGTTACCTGATGTGGGCACTGGGCACCAAACCCTTTAACCTCTGTATGAGCAACAAATGCTGTTAACCACTGAGCCACCTCTCGAACCTTCCTTACATGCTGTTTTTTGAGACAGAGTCTATCACTGCATGGATTTGCCTGTCGTTGTCTCCCCTGCCCCCTCTCCCAGATCTGGGGTTCTGAGGAAGCTCCTGTGTTGTGTAGTACAAGGTGAACAGTTTCATAACCCACAATACCTGTTTAGTGAGGACTGCAAAACAGGGCTGAGCCTTCTTCCTGAGTGCCATTTCCCAGGGATCTCCTGTTTCTCTGAGGCCCCACATGTCTAGATATTTTTGAACAGTACAAGATCCTGGTCCATCATGTCCCCAGAGCTTTAGCAGAGTGAAAGCACTCTTAGACCTAGAAGATGCTTCGGTAGACTCCCTAGGCAGGGACATCCAAAGATTGGGATGAGCTCAGTCTCGCTGGCTGCAGCTGCAGGCAGGAGTGTGTAGTATCTGTGGTCAGGCCTGGGCAGGGCTGGGAGGGGCCAGCCAGAGACCCTGGGGTTGCTCTTGATCTATACCCACCCCTTCCTCCGGGGGTGAATCTAAGTGTTGCCAAGACCAAGCTCCAGAATGATCTGGACCAATCAGCAAGGAAACCTGTAAGTTCAAGACCAGTTTGTTCAAGAGGGAAGTAATGTACCAGCATTCATACATGGCTGCAGTTGATGTGAAGTCCCTAAAGTCATTAAATTGCATCTCTTACCTTTTGCCTTCTGTGGCTTCTAGTTGGCTTTAAGCTTCACAACTAGTGTGTGTGTGTGTGTGTGTGTGTGTGTGTGTGTGTGTGTGTGTGTGTGTATTTCCTTTTTCTCTTTTGGGGGGTGGGGTGGCACTGAGTTTCTCCTGTAGCCCAGGCTGGCCTCCAACTCAATATGTAGCCAAGGCTGACCTTGAACTTCTGATCTTCCTGCATCTACCATTTGAGTGCTGGGATTACTGCTCTGTGCCATCATCCCTAGTTTTATACTGTGCTGGGGACAGACCCGGGGCTTCGTGCATGTTAGGAGAGCACAACTGAGCCACATCCCTAGCCAGCCTCGGCTAGGTTTTTTTTCCTATGGAGCTGGAAAGATGGAACTGGGTGTTTCCGTCTCTCAGTTATACACTGATTCCTGAGAGATGTTATCTCCTGGTTGGCAATGATGGGAAACTCCCAAGACAGCTTTGAATTGGTGTAATGGTTTGTATAAGTTGGGCCTAGGGAGTGGCACTATTAGAAGGTATGGCCCTGTTGAAGTAGGTGTGGCCTTGTTGGAGTAGGTGTGTCATTGTGGGTGTGGGCTTTAAGACTCTCATCCTAGCTGCTTGGAAGATAGTATTCTGCTAGCAGTCGGATGAAAATATAGAATTCTCAGCTCCTGCACCATGCCTGCTGGGTGCTGCTATGTTCCTCTCTTGATGATAATGGACTGAATCTCTGACCCTGTAAGCCAGCCCCAATTAAATGTTGTCCTTATAAGAGTTGCCTTGGTCATGGTGTCTGTTCACAGCAGTAAAACCCTAACTAAGACAATCTGCGATGCTGGCAGTAGCAAGGTTTCCTGAATTCATCACCATGTCCCTTTTCAGAGGAGTATTTAAATGAGACGGGGCCAGATCTACATTTGTTACCAAGGAAAGTGGGGGTGTGTCCTGATTGATAGCACCTCAGGCCATCAGCAAAGGTTAGGGCCACAAGTCAAGGAGGAAGAGGAGGAGGGGGAGGGGAGGAGGGAGAGGGGGAGGAGGAGGAGGAAGAGGAGGAGGAGGAGGAGGAGGAGGAAGAGGAGGAGGAGGAGGAGGAAGAGGAGGAGGAGGAGGAGGAAGAGGAGGAGGAGGAGGAGGAGGAGGAGGAGGAGGAGGAGGAGGAGGAGGAGGAGGAGGAAGAGAAGTGTGTTAGTCCTCTGTCTTAGGGTTTTACTGCTGTGAATAGTCACCATGACCAAGGCAGCTCTTATAAGGACAACATTTAATTGGGGGCTGGCTTACGGGTTCAGAGATTCAGTCCGTTTCATCAAGACAGGAGCATGGCAGCATCCAGGTAGACACAGTGCACGAGGAGCATCTTCATCTAAAGGCTGCTAGGAGAAGACTGGCTCCCATGTGGTTAGGAGGAGGGTCTCATTGCCCACACCCACAGAGACACACTTCTTCCAGTAAGGCCACACCTCCTAATAGTGCCACTCCCTGGGCCAAGCATATTCAAACCACCACAGTGCCCCAACAAAGACATTAAAGTTCATAGCAAGTGCTCACTTAGTCTGAGCCTTCAGATTCCTAAATGTGGGATGCTCTCAGGATTGCTGGCTCAAGCTAGGTCCTGGGGACACAGCTATTAAGCCCAGAACTGCATCCTTCTTTGTGTGGGCCCACAGGGAGCTCTTCTAGTTTGGCTCTCAGGCCTGGACTCAGTCGTCTCAGTGGGAGTTGGAGACCCTTGCTTCAGGGGCTGCCTCTGCTGGGGTGGATTTGGGGGCTGGACATAGAAGCACCTTGGCTGGAATGAAGATCTTCTACAGAGACACCTGTGCCCCTCACTTTGGAAATCAGACTATTAAAAATGGAATTTCTTCAGGAGTCTCACATGGGGAAAAGGAAAAGGCTGAAGGCTGTTGCCAACAAGAGGGCACCTTGTCTCTAGGAAGAGATTTCACACAGCTCCCATACCTTGTCAGACCACCTTGCAGGACAGACTGGAGCCCAGATGATGGGCAGCACCACCCCTTGAGTAGGACTGCTTAGCTATGTGAACCTCTTGCCCCACTGAACCCTTACCCTCGCGTCTTGACTGCAAGATGGACTTGGGGGGGGGGAGGCCACTGGGCCACTTTGTTTCTTTTCCCAGTGTGGCCACACTGAGTCAACCTGTTTTCTCCTCTGCTTTTCACTGCATCTTTACTTGGCCTATTGAGGAGAGGTGGCCCAAGCCCAGGCTTTTATGGCTGCAGGGGCTAAAGAATGACAATGACAACTTGAGTAACAGGTCCACCCTGGGTGTGCCAAATATTCTTGGAAGAGCCTTGTCCCCTCTGTTCGCTGCCAGCTCCTGCCCTCCCCACCTTCTCATGCCCTGCAAGGTGTATAGAACCCCTAGAGATGTCCAGCCTGGGAGAGATTTATGTGACCTGGAACTAGCATGCACAGGCAAGTGATCCTGTGACTGAGAACTTGAATGGACTCTCCTACAAAGTCTCAGCTTCAGAAGGAGGTGACAACACAGGACAGTGACACTGTCTCCAAGCCCCAACCCTCTCTGGCCAGCTTTGGGAGTTATCACGGCTCAAGCCAAACTCTCAGACTTAAAACAAAAATGCATATTCTTCTCTCTGTCTCTCTGCTTCCCCTCCCCAAAAGAGCGAGTCTGTGAGGACAGATGGCCCTGTGTCAGCGTCCCTGTGTGATATTGATGTGAACAGCGAGGGAAGGCGACACGTCTCGTGGCTGTAAAAATAGACACGCATGAAGTCGGCCTCCCCCTCCGGCCAGGCGCTATTCTAAACCCGGCGCTCATGGCTTTGGTATCCAACCACCCGGCAAGGCAGAGCACTGGGCTGGAACTTGACATTTAAAGAGTTTGAAAGAAATAGAATAGAGCACAGAGATTTCTTTTTTTAAGTTAGTCTGGTTATTTCTGAATGGGACATGCCAACCCAGCACGAGATCAAATTCACAGCATTTCTGAACCATGGTGTCTGAGACATGGTGGGGGCTATGGGAACTGTTCTGTCCAGTGTACTTCTCAACACAGGGACTCCCCCTGTAGAGCCCCTGATAGCTGGTTTCTTCGTGGATGCCTCTTGTGACGGAGTGCTCTCTACCACCAGTGGTGGGATCTCATGGCTAGGCAACCTGGGATGCCTTAGATAACTACTGCTAAATGCTTTTGGAGAAATACTGAATTAGTAGCTATCTCTCTGGAACAATCTTTCACAGATTGTGGGGGTAGGGTCATTTTATATTTTTGAAATTCACAGCTATCGCTTTTTACTGGGCTCCTGCTACGAACTCAGCCCTGCATGAGAGAAGTTGTGGAGGCTAAAAGAGAAGATGGTTTCAAAAGGCAGCTAACATGCAATCTGGGCAGATAATGAACATGTGTGGAATAATGAGATTAGCGCACAGAGGCAGGATATTCTCAGCTCCGACACTGTGTGATGCAGCCTGTTTCCTCCCAGTCAAAATTAGACGCCTTTTTTTTTTTTTTTTTTTTTTTACCACCTCTATGCTAGTTCAGAACACCTACATTTTCAAAATCTCTCTGGCTTCTGGGCTCAGAATGACCCCTGCTTAGTCTCACCTGCCTCTTCATCTTGTCCCCCTGGGAGTCTCGAGTCTTGTGAAGGAGCTGCTTGCAAGCATCTTTGCCCTGCTCTCAGCGTTACATTCTGTTCAGCTTGGGAGGCAAAGCTTTAACCTGGAGCTCATCAATTAGGCTGACTGGCTGGTGAGCACCAAGGTCCTCATGCTTTTGTACAATCAATTTATGGACTGAGCCATCTCTCCAGGCTGCTCTCTTTTACTCTCATGTCCTCTCTGTTCTGGGAAGGCTTCACTCCCGTGACCCTCATAGTCTACAGTCCAGAACTCCTTCCCTTTTACCTAGTCTCTGGCCTTGAGCTGTGCTTCCTGGTTTTCCCACTGGTCCAAGCTCCACCGTTCTCCAAGGTCTGGGTCAGCTTGCCTCCCCTGTGGCCCCGTATCTAGAGCAAGTGTGTATTTCCTGATGGCAGCAGCTACATACTGACTACCTAGAGACCCTGCCTTGGCTCTGAAGCCTTCCTGCCGCCCCATGAAACAGAAAAAATAATGGGTTTGGGTTCAAATCATGACTCTGACATTTATTGGCCATGTTCTCAGGCAAAACTCTCAGTGACCTTTACTTTCTACACCTGCACTGAAGTTTCCTTTGCTACAGGTAGAGACAATGATTGCAGCCAGACTTTGCCAAATATAAAATGCCTTCCAGGCATTCATTATTATTATGGTTGTGCCTTCTTGGAAAAGAGGAGGAAGTGAGGCTTAGGTCTGTTTGATGCCTTTGCAATGTTCAGTACAGGTAGTCGTTAGGTACCTGTGGCTTGTCTAGCCATGTGTAATGTATCGAGGGGTTAAAAGTGAAGGCCTGGTTTCCAGCCAAGCGAGCTCCCACTTGGAAGACATAATGAATACATGTAGAATAATGAGCCTGTGGGATCAGGCAGGGTATCATTAAATGTGGTGTTGTCTGGGCCTGCCTGAAAGCAGGAGAAAGGTTCTGAGCCTGGGATAAGGAGAGCCAGGATGATGGGAAAAGCCTGGAGCCAGGGTAACCTCTAGAGAGGTAAGTGGGTGCAGTCCAGTAGGGAGTCCCCCCACCTCCTGGGGTTGGATGAGAGGGCTCACCTTTAGTGGATGCTGAATACTGTTTGCTCCCCATCACAACTTGGGGCTCCAAGCTGGAGACTGATCCCAGCCATTGTTCATTTGTAGGTGAGAAAATGGTACCTTGCAGAGTCTCGGGAACATACTCAAGGTACCTCAACCCAAAAGAGGCAGCAGGGAGATTTTTCTTAGCAAGCCAGTGAGGTTAGTAAGGGACAGGACTTTCCCAGGGCTTCCTCAGCCAGCCCATGACTAAGCTAGCCCTGGAGCTCCAGTAATCTAAGAAAGGCAGAGAACTTGACTTGTGGGCATCTACTCCTAGTGGGCCAGTGACCTGGCCCATATGGTCTGGAATGAAAGGCGGGGTGGGGTGGGCAAGTAGACTCAGCTTGTCTGAATTAGGATGAGAGGGTCAGGGTGGATGAAGCAGGAGGGTCAGAATTCAAAGTAGCACCTCAGGGGAGGGGCAAAGCTTATACAGGTTGAAGCTGGGAGACCCCAGAGACCATGAAACAGCAGAAAGAGCTCTTCAACCTTGGGGGAAGGATGTGAGGTCAGAGACAGTGTGGGAGACCATGAAGGGACGTGCTGTGCTTTAAAGACTTCCCAGTCAAATTCTATTAGAATCCCAATCACAAATGGGCTTTCTCTAGTCCCTTCCTCCCAGGGTATTCCTCGTGCCTAAAATGGAACAGTCAGACTCTCTGTTCTGTGGTGGGGGAGGGGTGGAGACTCAGAAAGGCTGGGTGCAATGGTAGGAGGGAAGAGCACTGAAGACCATGCTGGTTAATCAACATGGTCAGCTTGATTGGATTTAGAGTCTCCATGAAACCACACTTCTGGGGGTGACTATGACGGTGTTTTCAGAAGAGTTTGCTTGAGGAGGGAAGACCCACCTTGAATGTGGGTGCCACCACCATGGGTTGGGGTCCAAGACTGGATAAAGAAGAGAAACTGAGGACTGTTGATGTGGCTCAGTAGTTATGAATGCTGGATGCTCTTCAAGAGGACCTGGGTTCCGTTCTTAGCACCCACATAGTGGCTTACAACTGTCTTTAACTCCCATTCTTGAGGATCCAATGCTCTTTTCTGGCCTCTGTGAATACCAGGCACACGTGTGGTTCACAGATGAAGGTAAAATACCCATACAAAGTAATTAAAGTAGAAACAATAATATATTTTTTTCAGAAAGTTTGTTTTATTTCTAAGATGGTGTCATAAACTTTTAGTGGCTACCAATAGTCACCTGCAACACTCACACAAGGTTGTCTGTGTACCACTACCAAACAGTCTGGCCTTTAGCAGACCACAGCAGAGGCATACACTGGGATGGCTCTGCCTTACTGCTGGTGCTGGTAACCTCTTGCTTCAGTTTATGTATGGTGGTTTTGCCCTCTAAGTCCTGGATCTTGATACTGGAGCCAGTGGCAGCACAGAGTCAGTGGCAATTGGGGCTGAATCATAAGGCATAGATGATGTCCCCACCTACTAGTGTATAAAGACACGTGCCTTCATTGAGATCCCACAGCATAGCCTGGCCATCCTGGCCTCCAGAAACACATAGGCATCCATCTGGAGAGACCATCACTGTGTTCAGATAGCCATGTGACCAATGTGGTTGGTCTTCAGCTTGCAGTTGGCCAACCTGACTAGTTTGTCCCATCTACAGGAGATGATAATAGGACAGCTGGTGTTCTTGAAGAAGTGGCTACAAGACACCCATTCTGAATGACCCTCATTCTAGGCAGTGTACTTGCAGACACCCAGAGTATTTCATAACTTTATGGAAGTTCTGTCTCTTCATGTATTTTTATCACCCAAGATGTCCCAGAAGACTAAGCTAGCTCCCTCAGGCTCCCCGGCCTCCGAGCATCTCCCTCTCCAAGTATTCATTAAACACAACCTCTTCAGCTTTCTGTGGTAAGTGACAGTGGCCAGGGCGTGGGCTTTAGGCCATGCTCTTCCCGACTTCTAACTTGGCAACTTGTTTTCAAGGTGTCCTGGTGTGGTTGTTGAATGAGATGTCCTTGGACATTTGAATACTCTGTGCCCAGTTGGTGGCTATTTCGGGAAGCTTAGGAGGTGTGGGCTTGCTGGAGGAAGTGTGTCACTGGGGGATGGGCTTTGAGGTTTCAAGTATGATCTACTTCCTGTTTTCAGATGCAGATGTAGGCTGTCAGCTGCTGCTCCAGACGCCATGTCTCCCTACTACCTCTGCTCTGCCATCGCTGACCGTTATTCCTCTGGAACCGCAGGTCCCAAGTCAACTCTTCTGTGAATTGCCTTGGTCGTGTGCTTTATCATAGCAACAGAAAAGTAATCAATATACCTAGTGAGAGTATTTCCTCCCTGCAGACATGATAGCCCCCTAGTTAAGGAGTATGGGCAATGAAGGCAACAGGCCTGCCACAGAAGGAACTGGGTCCCAGGAGCCTCTTTCCAGTGGACATGCCAGCAGCAGGAATACCCGTGTTCTGTCTTCCTCTCACCTCAGGTGTGGGCTCCAAAGGATCTTTATGAAGAGGTCAGATGGATGCCAATCTTGGGCTTTTAAGTCTTCCTAGATGAGAAGCCAGCCCAAGAACTGCCCACACCAGGAGCCTCAAACTCTGACTTTATGCCTGTCCTTCTTCCTCTGGCGTCTGATGTCTGTAGTCTGTCACACCCATAACTCAGCACCTCTTGAAAGAAAGCTTTTAAGGGCTAGGGAGTTAGCTCAGTGGTTAAGTGTTTGCCTCACAAGTGTGAGGACCTAAGTTTGACTCACAGATCTCAGGTAAAAATCTGCCATAGTGACATGTACAATCCCAGTCACGGGGACATGGGAGCAGATACAAATGCCTTCTGGAACTTCAATAGACACTTGCTGGCTACCCTACTTGAAAGGCACTGCTCTGAACAAAAGGTGGAAGATGCCTGAGGTATAGCACCTGAAGGCTGTCCTCTGACTCCACACGGTTGTTCTCAAATACACATGAGCATGTCCTTTCATCTGTCCACAACCCCGCATCCTCTTTGTAGACAGCCTCCCTGGCTGGGGGACTCTCAACTCGAAAACTCTCTCTAGTGGCTGGCAATGAAGAATATCTTCTGTCCTCTCCCTGCCTTTTCTTTTCCTTTTCTTCCACTAAGCCATCTTGCTGGCCTTCAGCTGGGTTCTCATGTCAACCTTATTTGACAGGATTCTGACTTCTTCAAATCTGGTTCTGGAGGTGAGACTTCGGCACCACACACAACTCACCTAGTCCTTGTGAGGATACTG
This sequence comes from Uromys caudimaculatus, assembly GCA_028551405.1. Lineage (NCBI taxonomy): Eukaryota > Metazoa > Chordata > Mammalia > Rodentia > Muridae > Uromys > Uromys caudimaculatus. The sequence continues at coordinate 56,529,045 of CM052706.1, forward strand.
AAGACAACAGGCCTTAGATCCCTTAGCATCTGAAGAAGAGGAGTAGGTAAGAAAAGCCATTATAGAACCACAAGGAGCTGGCCAAGAGGCTGTGCCTGCACTCACTTATAGCCCAAGTACTATGCTGCTCTGGGCATCACGGACTTGTTCGTTTGGATCCAGCATTGCACTAGCACTTCCCTGACGGCACCTGTCCAGCCTCTGCCTTCCACAATAATTCTTTATGTCTGCCTCATTAGAGCAGGGTCCAGCCAACTGTGGCCCAACTAGTTTATATCAGTAATTTTTTTTACATTTAACGTGTGTGTGTGTGTGTGTGTGTGTGTGTGTGTGTGTGTGTGTGTGTGTGTGTGCAGGCACACATGCCACAGTGTTCATGTGGAGGTCAGAGGACTGGCAGAAGTCAGTTTTCTCTTCTCACCATGAACCTTGCAGCTCAAACTCAGGCTGTCAGGTTTGGCAGTGGATGCCTTTACCCACTGAGTCATCTCATTGTTTGTTCATTTGTTTTTTGATATAGGGTCTCACAGATTTCATGCTGGCCTGGAACTCCTTCTATAGCTGAGGATGACTTTGAACTTCTGATCCTCCTGCCTTCTACTTCTTGAGTCCTGAGATTATCGGTTTGTCACCATGCCTGGGGATTGAAATTAGGACCTCATGCATACTAGGCAAGCACTTGACCATCTGAGTTGCAACCACAGCCCTGGTGACAAGGTTTTATCAAGATGTGACTACCCTTGGTGGCTTGTACATCGTCTGGAACTGTTTTGTATTCAGATGGCCAGAGCTGGGTTGTGGCATCAAAGATGCTAAGTTGGAAGTAGTGACCTGGTCTTTTGCACAAAAAGCATGCTGGTCCCTGTGTATTAGTCAGGGTTCTCTAGAGTCACAGAACTTATGGGTAGTCTCTATATAGTAAGGGAATTTGTTGATGACTTACAGTCTGCAGTCCAACTCCCCAACAATGGTCAGCAGCAGCTATAAATGAAAATCCAAGGATCTAACAGTTGCTCAGCCCCACAAGGCACACAGGTGAAGAAGAGCCAATCTTCCTTTTTCCAATGTCCTTATGTAGGTCTCCAGCAGAACAGGTGGCCCAGATTAAAGGTGTGACCACGCCTGGATCTGGGATTTGCTTTGTCCCAGGCTGACCTTGAACTCAGAGATCTCCTTGCCTCAGTCTCCTGGAATTAAAGGTGTTTACTACTTTGCCTGGGTCTAAGCTTTTCATGGTCACTCTGCCTCAAGATCTCAATGCCAAGATCCAGGTCAGAAACCTGTGTCTTCCAACATCAAGATCTGGATCACAGGTGAGCCCTCTAATTCTGGATTGTAGTTCACTCCAGATCTAGTCCAGTTGACAATCAGGAATAGCCACTACACCCTGGTTAGAAGATAGGCAGGCAAAGGCCAGGGACTGGCTCTTATTCACACCTCAATCCCTGGGCATTCTTTGCAGAAGAGAAACTGGACTTCTGTAAATACTTAATTACGAGGGAAGTGGCCAAGCTGGAGAGAATCAGTGAAGAGCATCCAGAGGAGACAGTTAAATTACTCAAGAGCAAAAGCAGGTTTCAAGGACTTTAAAAGCCTTCATTTACATACACAGAGTTGATAAGCTAATTACACAACAATCTTGTCCTAACCAGTAAAGCTGCCCCCTGAGGTCTTGTTAGATAACACCTTGTTAACCTGGCTGGCTTGACAATAATCAAAGTTCAATTTTCTGTGATCCGCACTTGACTCCACCTTTCTCATCTCTCTCTCATCTGAACTAGACTTTAAATAAACAGTCCTGCTGAACTGGAAGGGCTGTACAAATAGTTGTCCCGCACTGTGAGGGTAGCCTTTCTTGGAGCAGGGGCTGGCTGAGGGCAGCCTGTCTTCACCTGGCAGGCACTACAGACTCACTACCCAAGAACCACAGATTCTTCAGGGCCAAGAAAAAGGATTGTGGCTTGGAAGAAGTTTAAAACACATTGCTTTCAAAAGTAACATCCCTTGCAACTGACCATAACTAATGTGAAAGAATGTTTACTTAAAAATCTACTAGGTAAATGGCATTATGCTGATTGCAACCAGACTCTTAGGTTATTCATAAATTGTATTAAATGAAGGCTATGGTGGCATTTAAAGATGTTTGCCATGGTTTAGGGGGCAATCCACTGGGAGAACAGAAAGGCTTCTTAACCACTGAGCTATCTCTCCAGCCCCTGAAATCCAGGTTATCAAGCTGATGACAAATGGGTGCAGAAGATGACATACATTTTGGGGGTCACAAAAGCTCATCTAAATTTAGGGACTTTCTTTAAGAACCAAGACATAGCCATTCTTGTTTTTGCAGATTTTTAACACACACACACACACACACACACACACACACACACACACACACACACACACAGAGGACATTTTTATTTATTTATTTATTTTGTGTCTGTACCTATGAACAGAGGTCAGAGAACACTTGAGAGACTCCGTTCTCTTCTTTCACCATGTGGTTGCATTAGGGATGGGACCCAGGTCTGAAGGCTTGGTTGCAGGCCCTCTAGTCTGCTGAGCCATCTTGCTGGCCCACATAAACCTATGAACTGTAAGTGCTTTGACAGGGCCCTTCTAGAGATTTATAACAATTTATGTGGAGGAAGGATTCTGAAATCCGTTTAAAAACTATATATTTAAGATTTATTTGTTCATATATTATATATATATATGAGTCTTTGTATGTATCATTAACAGGGACTCAGATCTCATTACAAATGGCTATGGGTCACCGTGTGGTTGCTGGGAATTGAACTCAGGACTTCTGGAAAAGCAGCCAGTGCTCTTAACTGCTGAACCATTTCTCCAGCCCAAAATTCAGATTTTAAAAAATTAATTTTGATTTATGTCTGTGTGTGTGTGTGTGTGTGTGTGTGTGTGTGTGTGTTTGCGCGCGTGTGTGAGAAGGTTGTTTCCCGTCAGAACGTGGTCAGGGAAGAGAAAGGCTGGCTTAGGGTTATGTTTACTCATTCAGTCTTGTGTGTGAGCAGGTGCATGTGCATGTGTGTGCACATGCCTGCAGAAGCCAGAAGTCAACCTCAGGTGTCACTCTTCAGGAAGTGTCTACCTCCTTTCCTCAGGATAGCACCTTTCATTTTTCCCTGGAGCCCTAGGATTTGGCTAGTTGTTCTCTCCAGTGAGTTGAGTCCCGGGATCCATCTTCTCTGACTCCCCAGTGCTGGGGTCGCAAGCATGCCTCACTACTCCCGGCTTTTTTACGTGGTTACTTGGGGACTGAACCCCGGTCTTCAAACTTGTGCAGCAGGCACTTTGCTGACTGAGCCGCCTTCCCAGTCCCTCATTAGGACTTCTAATGTAACAAACAAGCCAATTTGCATAACTCAGAATTCAGTTTGGTTCAGCATTATAAAACGAATGGCCATTTTAGCCCAAATGAGGGCCACGGGGACATGGCGTATGAATCCCCATCTCTGTTTCCAACAGTGTCGTCTCATTTTGTCTCTAACAGCTTGGCACAAGACTAGTGATGCTGTTGGCAGATCCCTGGGCAAAAGGAAAATGTTGGGGCCTCTGTTCAAAAGTTAGTCTGAATTCCAAGAGAACAACAGGAGAACATTAGGCCAGGCAGGAGCCCCGAAGCAGCAAGCCACACACATGTAGAGCTGGTACAGGCTGTGGCCAACTTTGTTTGCTTGTTTTCAAGGCCTCATCTTGTATATGCATATGCTTAAAAAAACTTAAAAAATGATTTATTTTTATTTTATGTGTCTGTGTTTTGCCTACACGTATTTGCATGCACTGTGTGCATGCCTGGAGTCCCCAGAGCCAGAAGAGTGTGTCAGATTCCCTGAAACTGGAGTTAAGGATGGTTGTGAGCCACCATGTTGGTTCTGGTGACCAAATCTGTATCCTTTAGAATGGCAGTCAGTGCTCTTAACCACAGAGCCATCTCTCTAGGCTCATATACATAGTTTTTGAGAGAGAGTCTCACTGCATAGCCCTAGCTGGCCTGGAACTGTTTGTGTAGACAAGGTTGGTCTTGAACTTACGGAGATCTACCTGCCTCCACCTTCTGACTGCCGGCATTAAAAGTGTGTGCTACCACGCCTGGCTGGTTCTGAAGATATTAAAGTGAATATGATGTTGGTGGCTGAAGAAGGACTGCAATTCTCACCATGGGCAGAAAAGTGGTTTGCTTTTATTAAAAAGAGTTTTTAAAAAACATTTTAAAAGATTTATTTATTTTATATATATGAGTACACAGCTGTTGTCTTCAGACTCACCAGAAGAGGGCATCGGGTCCCATTACAGAGGGTTGTAAGTCACCACGTGGTTGCTGGGAATCAAACTCAGGACCTTTGGAAGAACAATCAGTGCTCTTAACCACTGAGCCATCTCTCCAGTCCCAGAAAAGCAGTTTTTACAAAAGGAAAAATTTGTTCCTTTCTCTCTGTGTATGTATGTGTGTGTGTGTGAAGCATGTATGAACGTGTGTGTGTGCTTGTGCATGTGGAAGCCCACAGGTGATGCCAGGGGTCCTCCTCCTTTGCTCTTCTACCTCGTTCATTGAGGCAGGCTCTCTCAGTTGAGCCCAGAACTCAGTGTGACGGGTGGTTAGTCTCTCTAGCCAGCTTACTCTGCAGATCCCCTGTCTCTGCCTTCTGAAGTTGAAAGTACAGGCGAGCCTCCAAGTGTGTCCAGCTCTTCTGGATTGCAGGGATCCACACGTTTGCTTGGCAGACACTTAGCCATTGAGCCACCTCCCCAGCCCCAGGTTGTATTTGCAGAGTGACTCACTAATTGAGCATCCCGGGCATCACCCAGTCTCCTCTGATCGTCAGCCTGAATCCACTGATGTGTAGTCCTTATCATTCTCATTAGCCGGCGCATCCCGAGAGAAAGCAGCTCTACCCTGAGTTACTATGTATTCAGATACAGGAGCATCCCCACCTTGTAACAATTAACCCCTCCCAGCAGGGCATGCGATGATGATCGTCTTTCCTGTTGCAACCGTGAGGTGAGTGAGGTGACGTGGGCTGAGAATGTGGAAATGAGGGTGGGAACAGCTTTCCTTGCTTGAGGACCTACATTTTTAGAAGCAAGAGTGTGGTGCATGTTGGGACTCAGTAGAGCAGTGGAATCAGGCCTGGTCCTGTCACTGCCTGTGACTTGGGCTACAGGCACGCACGCGTGTGCGTGTGAGTTTGAGTGTGTGTGTGTGTCACAGCAAGCCTTTGAGAAGGGATTTCTGGGATGCACTGCTCCACAGGGGAGCTTCTTTACTCTTATCTTGATCTACTCTGAGGCCTGGGACCTTTCCCAAATGTAAGTTGACTGGGCTTCCAGCTGCTAGAACCTAATCCTTCCCCAAACCAGAAATTCCTCAGTTTTGCCCTAAAGGGGCCTTTGTGCCAACAAAAGGGAGACTGACCTCTAAACCCTGAGGTGAACAGGGAGGGTCTAATGGTGCTGGCAGGCCCTGTACTCATGTAGCCATTCATTCATGGGTGCATTCATTTATCCATTTCTGCAGTGGGGGCACCCTTCCTTGGCCTTGAATACAGCAGTGATTTTATTTTAGTTTTAGGGACTGGAATGGTTCTTTGGTTAATGGTACAGCCCTTGCTGTACTAGCAGAGGACTCAGGTTTGGTTCCCAGAACCTACATGACAGTTCGCCTCTGTTTTTAACTCCAGCTCTGGAGGATCATAGCCATCTTGCTGGAGTAAATGGCACGCGGACAGTTGAGCCACTAGACTTTCCCCAGTGGACTTATTCAGTGTAGACAATGCATTTCTTCCTGTGAACTCAGACTGCTCTGTTACTCTGCTGATCTCCACGGTTGTCTTCACACAACCCAGACTTGACCCGTTCCGGTGTGTGTGTATACAGAACAGCGCACGTCTATTTCAGCTCTTGGGCAAGAGGGCAAGAGCGATCTCTGAATGTGAGGAGGTCCATTATGCCTTCCACAGTTCCTGCCTGGCTCAGAAGCCACAAAGGGTCAGACATTGCTGGGCAGCTGCCATGCCTGCCTACTTTTTCTTTCTAATCACTGCAGATCTTTAGGCGGGCTTGGAGAGATGGCTTAGTGGTTGAAAACACTTGTTACCCTTCCTGAGGACCCAAGTTCAGTTGCAAGCACCCACATTGGGTGGTTCACAACTGCTTGCAATCCTAGCTTTGGAGGGTCTGACACTCTCTTCTGGCTTCTGCAGGCATTGCAATCACACACACACACACACACACACACACACACACACACACACACACACATGCACACTAAAATCAATTTTTAAAAATTTAAAAAGAAAATTCTTAAGTAATAAGGCTTTGTGAGAAGAAATCATTGGATCACCATCAACTTCGTGTGTGTGTGCTTGTGTGCGTGTGTGTGCGTGTGTGTGTCCCCATGTGCACGTGTGCTTCTGTGTGTGCATATGGAGGCTAGAGGACAACCTCAGGTATTGTTACTCGAGTACGCTATCCATTTCTTTGAGACAAGGTTCTCTTATTTGCCTGGAGTTCATTGAACAAGCTGGGCTTGGCCTAGTGAGCCCCAGGAACATACCTGTGTCTGCCTCCCCAGGGTTGGGATTACAAGTGGGCACCACCGTTCTTAGCTTCTTACCTTGCTTCTTGGAATCGAACTTAGATCCTTGTGTGTGCAAGGCAGGTACGTTACTAACAGAACCAACTCCCCACCTCTGGGCTCTGTATTTGAGCCATGCTCTCACTTCTCTCAGACAACCTGCTGCGCTCTTGCTTTAGGAGGCCCAGTGTCATCAACTTCTGTATTGTCACAAATCACTCATGTAGCTGGTGTTCTCTTCTATGACACTGGGACAGTCTCTTCCTATCTCTGAGCTCCCAATAATCCAGCCTGTCTATGGGCCCACACACTGGCCCCTCTGTAATTGGGGAAGTGGTCCAAGAACTGGGAGGGCTGTGGTTCAGGAGAAGGCAGTCTCAGGGTGGTCAGTCATGGAGGAAGTTTTTAGAGGGCCTGAAATAGTGCTTGCTGGCTGTGTGCAGTGCTTCTGCCTGGGTAGGGATGTGTATATCCTGGGCTCCAGTGTCCCTTGTAGGGACATGCTCTACCTTCCAAACAGAAGCTAAAGCTCAGAGAGGACAGGTTCAGCTAGCCAGAGCCCAGGGCTCTCAAAGCTGTGTATACAGTTAAGGGGTCAGTGAGGCTGAGGGGATGGCTCTGCGCTGCGGGTGATGTGCATGCTGAGCAAACACGAAGACGTGAGTTCAGATACCCAGAAATCATGGGAAAAGTCAGGCACGGTAGTGCACACCTATAGTCCAGCACTGGGAGGTGGAGACGGGGGAGCACCGTGGACAGCTGCTCTGGGTATTCAGTGAGCTCCAGGTTCAGTGAGAAGCCCTGCTTCAAAATGCTAAGGAGTGGGGTCATGGGAGAAGGTGCTCAGATGTTGATATCTGGCTTCCATGTGCATGCAGGTACACACGTGCACGCGCACGCATACACACACATGCACACACAAACATGTACACACCACAGGGGAGGAGAGAGGGAGGGATGGAGAGAGGGAGAGAGAGAGGAAGATGGAGAGAGAGAGGGAGAGAGAGAGGGAGAAAGAGAGCAAGAGAGAGAGAGAGAGAGAGAGAGAGAGAGAGAGAGAGAGAGAGACTTAATTTTGGAGTTCTTTTCTCCTTTCCTGAAGCCTTCTGGGTATTCAGAAACCCCCACATAAATATTTCCCACTCGAGGCAGTTGCCTCCAGGAAAACCAGAAAGACCCTGTGGGCTTCTGAGGAAAGAAGTGAGTCCCAAGCCCCCATCTCTCAGAAAAGTTGTTATTAAATTCTATGCTGGGCCCCGACCTGGATTTAAAGATTTGCAAGAAGACAAATGCCAAACAGATGCCCATTAGGGCCCTGACAGCCGAAGCTTAAAGATAACATTTACATTCTGCCTGGGTCTGTATCTCTCTGTTCCCCACTCGGCCCCTCTCCTGCCTCCGGTGGGATCAATACCTTGGCTGAGGTTATGTGGAGGTGGTCACATTCTTTTAAGCTGTTTGCTCAGCACTCGGTTTGCTCTGCTAACACTCGGGCTACTCCTTCCAACAGGCCTGTTTGCCCAGCATTAGGGCTGTTTGCCGAAACACCTAGTCCAATCCGAGGGGGGCTCAGCTTTCTAAACAGTTGGTCCCCGAATCTGTCAATCAATAACACCAATTGGGTTCCTGACATGGACAGTAAGTGTGGCCAAGTCTAATATTTGCCCAAACACCACCCATCCCCACTTTCCCAGCACCTGACAAGTCCCCAGCTTGACAAGAAGGACATTGGCCAAGCGCACAGACTGCTGGGAATACATGATACTGTCAAATAGGAACCGATTCCAGGAGAGAAGGGCGCATGATAAATAGGATGCTCTCTTTATGAAAGGTAATTTACTGACACACACAGCCGTTTACCTGCTCATCTGGCCTGGGGTCATTAAAAATGGCAGGCACAGCCTTTGGCATCTCTTGGGCTGGCAAAGTAGCCAGGATTTGACCTCATAAAATTTGAGGTTGGATCTGGGGGCTGGCTTGGAGTCATAGATGACCAAGGGGACGATAGGAGTCTACTAAGGCCAAAAACCAAAAGAGCGAGGTACACTTCCTAAAATGAGAACAGTGGAGGCTGCTGAGGCGCTTCAGTGGTTAAAGGCGTTTGTTGCCGAGCCTGGTCATCTGCGTTTGATGGGGCACTCATAATGGAAGAAGAGAGCCAACTTCCCCTGGTTATTGTCTTCTTCTTCTTCTTCTTCTTTTTTTTTTTTTGGGTTTTCAAGACAAGGTTTCTCTGTGTAGCCCTGGCTGTCCTGGAACTCACTCTGTAGACTAGGCTGGCCTTGAACTCAGAAATCCGCCTGCCTCTGCCTCCGGAGTGCTGGGATTAAAGGCGTGCGTCACCACTACCCGGCCCCTGGTTATCGTCTGATCTCCCATGTGAGTGCATGTGCATGCGTGCACATACACACACACACACACACACACACACACACACACACACACACACACACACTAAATAAACATAGTAAAAAATTTAAGAGTGACAGTTTAATGGGACTGGCTTTTCCTTGGTCCTTGGAGATGAGAAAATCTTTTGGAACCTGATAGAGGCATTGGCTAGGCAGCATTGTGAATGTACTAAATGTTGCTAAATTATTCACTGCAGAGGTTCATTTTATGTTCTGTGCATCTGAGAGGCCCTCATGCCTAGCCCAGGCTCCGGCTCAGAGTACATGCTTAATAAATGTTTATTGAAAGAACGACCTAACATTTACACAGCCCACAAAGCCCTTTGTTACACATTGGCTCATTTTATCCTTATAGAACCCTCTGCAGCGGGTGGAGGTGAGTGTTAGCATTCTCATGTGAAGCAAAGCTAAAGCTTGGGGAACTGGGTACACCACATAGTCTCCTGAAGTGAGAGATGGCAGTGCTGGGATTCGAACCAGAAAAGCATGCGGCCCCATCTGTGTCTGTAGAGCTCTACTCTTTCCAGAAGAAGAAAGAATTAGTCTTACAACTATTTCTGCCTCTTCTTTCAGGATACTTACTTACTTTTATATCTTTTAATTGGCATGTATTGGTTATATATCATAATGGGCTTCATGATGGGGCTTTCATACGTACATACATGTGTATAATATATTTTGATGGTGCCCATCCCTATTTCCTTCCTGTCTCCTTCCCACCTCTGCTGACGCACTTCCTCCCTACTAGTTCCCTTCATCCTCCATGTCTGTGTATGCATGTGCATGCACCTGTGAATGCTTGTGTGTGTGTGCATGTATGTGCCAGTGTGTGCATGCATGTATGTGTGCATGCATGCATGTATGTGTTTGTCCATGAACATATGCTCCCTTTTCCAGTCACCACTCACTGCCTGTAGGTTCTCAGGGAGGAGTGGGGGTGGAATGGGGCTCATGAGCGATTCTCTGGCTCTTTCGTTTTTTCCTTCTCTTTCATGGTGTTTCCTGAACCTTGCAGAAGGTGATATAGATGCCTTTTTAGAGTATTTATTACTAAAAGTAATTAAAAATGGTTGTTAAGGCAGGAGTTTGATGTCTCTCATCCCTAGGTAGGTCTTTACTTACTCATTTACTGGTGAGCTACAGGCACAGAGCCTCTCTGCTGAGGGACCCCGGCATCGGGGAACACCAGGGAAATCTCAAGACTGGTCACACAGGGTCTTTAGAGAGGAACTAGGACTGTAATGGAGACTTTTCAGAGGCATAGGGTCCTCCCCTTGGCCTGGGCATCATGGGAGGGGGCCGGCCTGATGACAGCTAAACCGTCTTGTCACAGACACCTGTCAGGCTGAGTGTGTCTGCTGTTGTCAAGAATCCTGGACTTCGAAGGTGCCATGAATGAATCATCACTCATATCTCGTTTCTTTTTCTGCTTCTTCTACCTGTGAGGTCTTGAGATATCCCTAAGTGAATATCTCATGGTCTTACAAGATGGAACAATACAGATTATGTCACAGAACCACTCTGGCAAGGGGAGTGAGGGGGTTTGAAAGTGCTCAACACAGTGCTTGGTGCCAGGGAGGAAAGATACCCAGTAGTTTCTCTGATACCATCTTGGTTTCATTTAAGGCACCTGGACCTGTGTGCTAAGGCTGGGCCCTAGGGAAGGTCTTCCCTAGTGCAGGCCATAGTTTGAATCTTTATTAAAAAATAAAACATCTGGACTGGAGAGATGGCTCAGTGGTTAAGAACATGTACTGTGCTTGAAGAGGGTCTGTGTTCCATTCCCAGCACCCATGTCAAGTGGCTCACAACTGCCTGGAAATCCATTCCAGGAATCCAACACCTCTAACCTCTTAGGGCACCTTCACTCATGAGCACCCACCCAGCTCTACCCCCCAAATATGGATAATTAAAAGTAATACAAATAAACCTTACAAATACATCCGACTGACATTTGTCTGCTTTCACTGTCAGTGGATCCTGGCAGTTTTGAAAGTTCGAGAGAAAAGGCTTCCCCAAAAGACAAAGAGGAAACATGCTGTAAGGCTGTGGAGCTTTACAGTACTCAGGAGATCCTGTCAGCCTGTGAGTCTCAGGCAGGGAAGGTTTCTGCGGACCCTCTGACCAGTGTTCTGTAGCGAATGGCACTCACTCTGAGGACATCTAGTCCATGACACTGCCAACAGCAACTGCATTGGAACCCAACCCTTCAGACAGGACACAAAGCTGCAATCATCCTTCCTTCCTTCCTTCCTTCCTTCCTTCCTTCCTTCCTTCCTTCCTTCCTTCCTTCCTTCCTTCCTTCCGTCACCACATGCTTGCCTGCACACACACATCCCTTATACACAGTAATTAAATAAAAAAATGAAAGAAATAAGGTAGAAAGTGATAGAGGAAGACATGATGTTGACATCTGGCATATACATATATACATATACACATGTACACACACGTACACATGTACACATATATACATATATGCATTTATACATATGAGTGTACATACTTGCACATGCATGCAAACACAGAGAGAGAGAGAGAGAGAGAGAGAGAGAGAGAGGGAGAGAGGGAGAGAGAGAGAGAGAGAGAGAGAGAGAGAGAGATTGAGAAAGAGAGAGAAAGAGATTGCACCTACTCAGAAGGATGAAGACCTGCCTGGGCTGCAGAGTGACTTCAAGGCCCTGTCTCAAATTAAAAAGTAAAAATAAAAAAAGGGATTGGGAATGTAACTTTTTAGTAGAGAATTTGCATAGTACATTCGCAGGCTCAGGTTCAACCCCAGCACACACACACACAAAAGTAATTTGAAAATGAACTGTGAAAGCAAGGATTATAAAGCAATGGCAGTAACCAGGAGGTCACTTTTGGTGACTGCTGGAGTTCACTTTTATTTAAAACTTGATAGGCCAGCCGGGCAGTGGTGGCGCACGCCTTTAATCCCAGCACTTGGGAGGCAGAGGCAGGTGGATTTCTGAGTTAAAGGCCAGCCTGGTCTACAGAGTGAGTTCCAGGACAGCCAGGGCTACACAGAGAAACCCTGTCTCGAAAAAAAAAAAAAGGAAAAAAAAAAAAAAAGAAAAAAAAAAGCTTGATAGGCCAGGTACCGTAGTACACACCTTTAGGCCAGGTACTGTAGTACACACCTTTAGTCTTGACACTCAAGAGGCAAAGGCATGAGGATCCTCGTAATCAAGTCTAGTCAGGGTTACATAGTGAGACTCTCTCTCAAAAATCTGAACTGACCAACCAAACAAGCCAAAAACTTATACCAAACTTGCACGGACTGTTAATTTCATATGTATATAATTATAATTTAGTTCTTGCTTAAAATATTTGACTCAGTGTCAACAATGCTTTTTAAGTGGAGATTTAAACTGTTTTTACTTATCTTGTATTTTGTGTGTATTTCTGTTTTGCTTGCTTGTATGTTTTCGCATCACAAGACTGCCTGGTGCCCTCAGAGGCCAGAAGGTATCAGATCCCCTGGAACTGGAGTTACATATGGTTGTGAGCCACCATGTGGATGCTGGGAATCAAACCAAAATCCACTGCAAGAGCAGCCAGAGCTCTTAACCACCGAGACATGTTTTTTAGGCCCCAGATGGAGACTCTTTGTCTTAAAATCAGAGAATAAAGCCACACAATGGGTGAGTCAATAAATTGCACCTTTTGCTGGCATATCAAGTTCATGGAAATCCTCTTAGTGGTCACTGGGTGATTACTAATGTAAGTGATTCTAGTCTGTGACCTGAAGCTAAAAGTTCAACCTGATACATATACAGAAAGACCACTGTGACACAGTTGCACGGGTCTGTCCCGTCCTTGGAGCAATTCAAGGTCTTGTTGCTCTGCAGAACCAGCCACATAACCATACTGAATCTCTATTTCTTTCTTAGTTTCTTCTTTCTTAGTTTCTTCTTTCTTTCTTTCTTTCTTTCTTTCTTTCTTTCTTTCTTTCTTTCTTTCTTTCTTTCTTTCTTTCTTTCTTTCTTTCTAATTTGTTTTATTTTATTTTGCTCCCCCCCCCCCTTTTTCTTTTTCTTTTCCAGACAGGGTTTCTCTGTGTAGCCCTGGCTGTACTGGAACTCACTCTGTAGACCAGGCTGGCTTTGAACTCAGAAATCCACCTGCCTCTGCCTCCCAAGTGCTGGGATTAAAGGCGTGCGCCACTACTGCCCAGCAAATCTCCATTTCTGAAGAAGTTTGAACTAGGGGACTTGTGCCAGCCTCAAATAACATGAGTTCAGTAGAGCTTGACAACAACCAAGGGAAAAAGAGGAAGATAAGAGAAAGAGGCGACCACATGGGGGTGGACATAAAAATACGTCATGGTTATGCTTAGGAATATGTGTGTGTGTGTTCTCTCTCTCTCTCTCTCTCTCTCTCTCTCTCTCTCTATATATATATATATATATATATATATATATATATATATATGAACAAAATAAAAATATGTTTTTAGGTGTGGTGGCACACACTTTTTATTCCAGGCCTCGAGAGGTAAAGGCAGGCAGCTCTTTATGAATTCAAGGCCAGTGTGGTAGTCTATAGAGTGAATTCCAGGTCAGGTATAGTAAGACTGACTACCTACCTACCTCTATCTATCTATCTATCTATCTATCTATCTATCTATCTATCCATACTCACACACATATACACACATGAATGTATGCAATAGCAGGAGGCCATGAATTTAAAGAGTTTGGGTAGGGGGTACATGGGAGGGTTTGGAGGGAGGAAAGGGAAAAATAATGTAATTATACTATAATCTCAAGAACAAAAGAAAAATATGTCTCTAGGTATAGTGGCACACACTTTTTACCCCAGGCCTCAGGAGGTAGAGATAGGCAGCTCTCTGTGAGTGCAAGGCCAGTGTGGTCTACCTAGTGAATTCCAGGTCAGGTATAGTGAGACTGTCTGTCTGTACATCTGTTTGTCATCTGTCTGTCATAGTTAAGGTTTTATTGCTGTGAAGAGACACCATGACCACAGCAACATTTATAAAGGCAAACATTTAATTGGGTCTGGCTTGGAGTTCAGAGGTTTAGTCCATTATCAGCATGGCAGGAAGCATGGTGGTACGCAGGCACACATGGTGCTGGAGAAGTAGCTGAGAGCTCTCCATCTCATTCCATGGCAGGCAGCAGGAAGAGACAGTGAGTCAGTAGTCTGGCTTGAGCTTCTGAAACCTTAAAGCTTACCCCACAGTGATACACTTCCTTCAACAAGGCCACACCTACTATAACAAGGCCACACC
>CM052706.1:56543810-56610212 GCA_028551405.1 Uromys caudimaculatus
TATGCCCAGGAGAGGTATAGCTGGGTCCTCAGGTAGTATTATGTCCATTTTTCTTAGGGCCTGCCAAACTGATTTCCAGAGTAGTTGTACCAGCTTGCAATCCCACCAACAATGGAGGAGTGTTCCTCTTTCTCCACATCCTCACCAGCACCTGCTGTCACCTGAGTTTTTGATCTTGGCCATTCTGACTGGTGTGAGGTGGAATCTCAGACTTGTTTTGATTTGCATTTCCCTGATGACTAAGAATATTGAACATTTCTTTAGGTGCTTCTCAGGCCTACGAATTTCCTCAGTTGAGAATTCTCTGTTTAGCTCTGTTCCCCATTTTTTGATAGGGTTATTTGGTTCTCTGGAATCTAACTTCTTGAGTTCTTTGTATATATTGGATATTAGCCCTCTATCAGGCATAGGATTGGTAAAGATCTTTTCCCAATCTGTTTGTTGCTGTTTTGTCCTGTTGACAGTGTCCTTTGCTTTACAATTCATGAGGTCCCATTTGTCGATTCTTGATCTTAGAGCATAAGCCATTGGTATTCTGTTCAGGAACTTTCCCCCTGTACCCATGTGTTCCAGACTTTTCCCCACTTTCTCTTCTATTAGATTCAGTGTATCTGGTTTTATGTGGAGGTCCTTGATCCACTTGGACTTGAGCTTTGTACAGGGAGATAGGAATGGATCAATTCTTATTCTTCTACATGTAGACTGCCAGTTGAACCATTTGTTGAAAATGCTGTCTTTTTTTCCACTGGGTGGTTTTAGCTCCTTTGTAGAAAATCAAGTGACTGTAGGTGTGTGGGTTCATTTCTGGGTCTTCAATTCTATTCCATTGATCTACCTTATGAGTACCATTTTCATTCAGACCAGCACACTATCTACACACACACACACACACACACACACACACACACATACACACACACATACACACACATCAAAAAAATCACATGTCATCAATGGAAATTCTGAGAACTATGCCACAGGGCATATATATCCAATGTACAGAACAACCGTTATTCATTTATTTCTTGATTTTTATAGAAAACCATTTTGCCAGAGGTGAGGGGGTTGGGCTAATCAAGGGGCTGGTAGATAGGTCTTGGGCAGAGCTGAGCTGTTACCATGGCATCCTCTTCTGAGACAGTCAGTGCCCAGCCCCTGAGGAAGGGTGTATACATAGGCTCTCTCTGTAAGCAGCTGAAAACTGTTTGGGCTGGTATGCTGGTTAATACTGTCAACTTGACAATGTCTGGAATTACCACTGGGTATGCCTGTGAAGGAATTTGTTAATTAAGGTGGTAAGGTCCACCTTTAATGCCATCCTGTGGAGTCCTGGGCTATGTTCAAAAGGAAACCACAAACTAAGAATCAACATCTGTCTGCTTTCTGGCTGGATACAATATATCCGGCTGCCTCAAGCCTCTAAGGCTATTCCTTCCCTCCTATGTTGGGCTCTCAAACTGTGAGCCAAAATAAACTGTTCCTTCATTGCTGGGTCACTGATAAAGAAAGCATCTTAAACAGCTGGTTCAAGTGAACTCATTCAACTGTTGGAGGGCCAGTTTCTCTGTCCTGTCTCACCTTTTTGGAGCAGGACATAGAGGCTTCCTGGGGGACCTGACAATGTCCCCAGTCCTTAGGGATGTCCCCTTAGAACAGCTCTTCTTCTCCATTATGGGGTTGATTAGCAGTGAGGTCATCTAGCAGAGGTAAGTGGTTGCTATGTATTTTCCAAGCCCTGTGGGATATTCTTCTTCACTCAGTTTACTGTGTATTCTGTGCTTTGTTGGGACCAGGGATCATGGTCTCTGTCATATGCAAACTGACTGGACTGTCAGTGGTCTGCGTTGGGAAAGAACATCTCTTAGATGCTCGCTCCAGCTTCATGACCTTGAACAAGTACCCTGCCTCCTGGGACTCAGCTCCCTTTCCTTGAGAACCTGGGATGGGGTATAATTGTAGGCTCTTCTGAGCTAGATGTCCCAAAGATACACAGGGGATGGTGAAGTTTATCCCTGGACAGTGCTAACTGCTCTCAGTAAGAGATGGTTGATGCCGCCGGGCAGTGGTGGCGCACGCCTTTAATCCCAGCACTCGGGAGGCAGAGGCAGGCGGATTTCTGAGTTCGAGGCCAGACTGGTCTACAGAGTGAGTTCCAGGACAGCCAGTGCTACACAGAGAAACCCTGTCTCGAAAAACAAACAAACAAACAAACAAACACCACAAAAAACCAAAACCAACCAACCAAACAAACAAAAAAACCCCAAACCAAACCAAACCAAAAAACCCCCAAAGAGATGGTTGATGCCAAGGGTTGGGGTGGAGCTCAGTAGGGAAAGGGTTTGGCACACAAGCATGAGGACCTGACATGGGATCCCCAACACCACATGAAAGTCTGAGTGTGGTAGAGCACACCTGTGACCCCGGCACTTGGGAAACAGAGGCAGGAAGCATCGGGAGCTTGTTGACCATCTGGTCTTGCTAAATTAGCTGTGTTCAGGAGAGATTTTGTCCTAAACAAACAAACGAACAAACAACAACTAAATAAACACACACAAATGTGCTAGAAGACTTCTGATATAGACCTTTGGCCTCCATATGTACTGGCATACCCACAAACATATACACACAAATAACACACACCTGGGAACATGATGGAGAAAGGAAGACAGAGAGAGAAAGGGCTGATGTCACATCCTTGACTCCCTAAACTCCCAGGAGAGCCTCTTTCATGGAGGGGGCTCTCTCTCCCTTGGAAATTCAGGATTTACCACAAACCTTGCCTCAGGGAAGGCCTTTTCCTGGGGCTGAGCTAATTCTAGGCCTGTGCTTCTCTGAGGAGCAAATCACCTGGAATTTGAATACTCGGAGGAAGAGGCAGACTCCCACTTCCCATGAAGACTTCCTCATATATAAATGGTCTCATCGCGGAGGAAGTGGAAAGGAGACTGAGCGATCTTGTGAAAAGCAAATTGTTTTCATTGTTAATGACCCCAGAAGTAATTTTAGACTCCTGTCTTGAAATCACAGTCTATCTGTAGGCAACTTTCTTTCCATTGTTCACCCAAGGCCTGGCCAGCACCCAGAATAATAACTTCAGCATTCCTAACCACATCACTGCGTTTAGGACCAGGCCTTGCTTTGCTGACTCTTGTTTAACATGGTGCCTGCCCTCCACAAGGGCCACTTGCTGGCTGTGCCAGGGACTTCAGGCACTTTAGACATATCAGCTGTTATAATCCACAGCTACCCCATGAGGGAGGTTAGTCTTTCCACTTTACTGTACCTCAGAGAAGGTGAGTTGCTTGCCCAAGGCCACACTGGCTGCATACAGAGCCTCAGAACCTAGCTGCAGTTTCTTCATTCTCTGAAGTAAACAGGCCCTGCTCTGGGAGCTACAGATCAAGGTGACCACATTGCAACAGGCTTTTAAGAGCAAGAAAGAATGTGAAGTGGAGATCTAATTCAGCAAGGCATCTTAGCGCACTCTGCTGATTTCAAGAGTCTGATCCGGCCTGTCCTCAAGAGGCCTTGAGTGTTCTCCATGTGAGCAGGAGTGTTTGACTGAATAAGATGCATTGCAGTGGGGGCTGGAGAGATGGCTCAGCGGTTAAGAACACGTGTTGATTTGCAGAAGAGTGAGTTCGGTTCCCCCGAATGCCAGATCCAGAGCTGATGTCCTCTCCTGGCCACTTTAGGCACCTGCACACACAAATAACATAAATAAACCTTTAAAGAATCACATTTAAAACGTGCATAGGAGAAGCCCTTAATCCACAGAGGGAAACACAGTTTGAATGCATTTTCAAGCTGAGACACCCTTTTTCACACTAAGAATTGATAGACTACCCTCAAATTGTTCTTATTTGTTCATTAACGTAAGTCCCCCGAGGGCTCACTAGGCAACACTTTATTAGCCTGGATGAAGTAATATATTTTAAAGTAATAAAATGACATTATTTTTAAATTATTTCTTAATGTGGACTTTGTAGCCACTGACTGCTCTCTCTGATAGGTCTGAATTAGTGAGTTTTAATTGTGTGTAAAAAAGCAATAAAATCATCATTGCAAAAGTGATGGGGTGTTTCTCTCACAGCAGGCACCATGAGCTCTTTCGGCTCTGCCTGGCTGAGCCCACACAGTGGGCTCTGCACACCCTTGCCTCAGGGCCAATGGGCTCAGCTGGGGGTCCTCATTCAGGGCCTTGGCTTGTGAGCATTGTATGAGGTTAAAGGTTAGGCTTAGCCTCTCCAAGATCACATTCTGTGATACCCTTTGAACCCAGCCAGACTCGAACGTAATGTGGTGATGAGTGTGATTTTTTTTTCTTTCATGGATAAGTGTGTGTAATATGTATGCCAGACTTGTATACATGGGTTTCCCATGTGTGTAGGCACGTGTGCATGTGTGTTACATGTACAAGCACATATGTGTGGCTGCTGAAGACTGAAGTATCTTCCTTGATTGCTCTCTACTTTATTCACTGAGGTAGGGCCTGCCAATCAAACCCAGAGCTCTCTGATTGGGCCTGTCTAGCTACCGGGCTTGCTTTGAGATCTCTTGCCTTAGAAAGGCTAGAATTACAGGGTGGAGCTGCCATGCCTTCCTGGCTTTTACATGGGCATCTGAATTGATGCCACTGAGCCATCTCCCCAGTCCTGATGGCTTATATTGATTGTCAACTTGCAGGATCTACAGTCATCTAGGGGACAAGCTTCTAGGCATGCCTGGGATGATCTGGACTAGATTATCTGAGATGGGAAGAATTTCCTTATCTAGGGTGCACCATTTCAGGGACTGGAGGCCTATACTGAAGAAAAGGAGGAAGCGAGCGAAACAACAGTTGTACATCACATGTCTTTCCTGACTACCGTGGGTACAACGCGACCAGCTGCCTCAACCTCCCACCCCCATGCCTTCCCTGCCACAACGGGCTGAAGGCTTACAACAGCAACAGGCCGCACGCTCAGACTGTGAGCCAGAGCAAACCCTTTCTCCTTAAGTTCCATTTGTCGGGTGTCGAGGCACAGAAGCAAGATAAGTAATCTATCAGTACACCCGATAAGGCTGACTCTCTGGACCCGGAAGCCCCAGGTTAACAAAGACAGAAGGTTGTGAAAGAGTAGAGACTTGCATGGCACACACAAGATTTTCCATGATCTGGTGCAGAGTTGATACCTTGGGCCAAGTGGTCGCAGGCACGTACTTGGTGGACACACAAAGCCCATGAGGAATGCGGTTAATATCGTGGGTTGACTTGCATATGCTATGGTAACTGGTGGTTTAGTCAGACCCCAGCCAAGGTCCAAGTATTCTATGACAGAGACTAAAACGTTTAAATCAAACAAGCCCATTGCTTGTTTCTGTCTAGGTGACTAGAAATCCAGTGTGTTTCCAGGCTGATGTTGTGAAGTTGAACTAGAGAGATGCACTTAAATCCAGAGACACCCTACCCACGGCCCAGGCATTGCTCGTCCATGCTTATGCTTATCTTGAGTGGCAGCAGGCACAGTGACATCATCTACAAAGTTCGTGCTTGAGAATCAGGCATTCAAGTTACAAAAATTGCAAGAGAACCCACCTCATACTATTTTAAGTAAGTTTAAAGTTTTGTCTTGGGCCAAATTCCCAGATTTCCTGGCCTGCACATGCTGTCAGATTAATTAGGCACTCCTGTCTACATTGTCTTGTCCCAAAAGCTTTAGGTGCTGGTCAGCTCTGCAGACAGCTTCCCTCTCCCTCTCAGCCACCTTCTTTCTCTACACACACACACACACACACACACACACACACACACACACACACACACACACACACACACACACACAGGAGGGGGAGGCATGCATGTGCCTTCATGTGTGGCTCTCCATACCTAGCCACACATCTCTAGCTATTTTACTTCTGCGTTCTATGACTCCTGGGGACCCTGACTAGGGCAGAACTAGGGAGGCTATTGAGGGTAGTGCTGACCTTGAACTACAAGTTAGGGACACTGGCAGCAGCCTCTGCAGGGAGACAGTCCATGATAGAGAGGGGCGTGTCTTACTAGCAGCTCTTTTCTAAGACAGGGTCTCCCTAAACAGCCCAGATTGGCTGGAGCTTGGGAACCTCCTGCCTCGGCCTCCTGAGTGTGGAATTACAGATGTGCACTACCATGCTGGCTCACTAGCAGAGTTTTGCCAATGCAAGCAATTCCTCTAGGCTATCTGCCAACAAGACACGCCCTACTGATCTATCTATCCCCGGCAGAGGTATCATGCTTTTTCTGGATCCTCTTGGAGAATGGATGGAAGGGCTGTTATAAACTGGGGCAACCCAATGGGGACAAATGGCATTCTCCAGTCTCCCCTGCCAGCCTTGGTGCCATCCTCGAGCTATGGTGCAGGAGTGTCAAACAGTAGAGGGCACCAGAGGCCTGTCTCTGCTGTGACAGCCTGTTTTGGTGGCATCAGTCATGTGTGGGCGAAGGTGGTTCTGCTGGTGTGGGAGGTGGTACTCCATCGTAAACAGGGAGAGCTCAGGATTGCCGCTGTGCCTTTAACTGTAGTCTCTGGCAAGTGGCTGTGTGAGGCTGACTACCTCCAGTGGGCTACAGAGAGCACAGGGGACCAGGATCCGGGGGTGTGGAGTACCTTGGCTTCTCAGGAGTGGGTCTTACATAAGTAGGCACTTTTTCTCTTGACCAGCTCTGTGTTTCACTGCTGTGTATCAAGCCTGGGAGGGCAAGCTGGGAGCCAAGACAAAGCATAGCAGGGCACAGTGTACCAACATCCAGGCTGCCTGGCACAGAGTCATGAGACTGCCCACAGGCTTCTCTCTAGTACCTTGAGTTTCACCATCACACTTCTGCCCACTGGTTGCCCTGCTCCCACCTCTACACAATGTTCTGGTTTCAGGAAGAAGGGAAGGATGGAGGTTGGAGAGGGCGGCGACTGACAGTCACAGTTTTCTTGGACAGATGCTGCTGGAGGTGGGGTGATGCAGGGGTGGGGCCATGTGGATTGGAGAGCTTCATCTTCTCTGTGTGTGCTCTGCTGAGCCTTTCCTTTCCAGAGCTTTGGTTTCCCTCTTTATAAAAAGGGTCTTAGGGTCAGGTGAGCTTGGATTTCCTTCTGGTTCTTGTACCTCCTGGTCCATGTGTTGAGGGTCAGGAGCAGGGAGGCTCTTTGGCCTTGGGGAAGGGATGGGCAGGAGGGAAGGGGGAGCTAGAGAAATAGACTCTGAGAGTTGGTAGCTGGCTGTGTTGTTCTGTCAGGAGTCGTTCCACCCCTGCACCTGCTTGATTTCCTTTGCTGTTGGCACGTGGTCAGTACTGACGAGTCTCCAGATCACACAAGACCAAGGTCGGGTGAAATCTGTCACCTCTGGCCCTACCTGGCTCACTAGTAAGAGAGGTTGTCAATGACACCACATTTCCCACACTCCCTATCTGCCTTCTGTAGGTCACTGTCCTTCACTTCCTGGCTGTGGCTCCTCTCACGTGGGCAGGAGGTCTGTTCTCCAGAATGTCAGGCGTGGTCTGCGGGCAGTCACCTAGGGATGGATGGGGGGCCATGGAACTCAGCAGTGGTGCTTTTTTGGAATGACTTTGATGTCCCTCCTCTAGGATGGCCAACTCCTGAGGCTCCAGCCTCTTCATAAGGCCACTCCTGGGTGGGACTGGCTAGGTCTTCCTGTCTTTCAGTCTATTTACCTTGGCTTAAGCCCTGGGTGCTTAGGGGTATAGTAGGGAGAGAGACAACTTCTTGGATGTCTCCAGCACTCCCAGGATTCCACCCTAGAGCTCTAGAGTTCAGCAGTATACACAGAGCTATCCTTCACCATGAGAGGCCTGAATGACTCTCAGATGCCTGTAACCTTTTTAGGGCCCCTGAGACAGGGTGCTTGTGTTTTCCGCCTGTTCCTCATTGGCGGCATCTTCAGTCCTTGTGAAGTGTCTTGTTATATCACTAGGCCCATCCTACATCTGGTTATTTATATAGGCCCAGCAGGATGCAAAGCCACCAGGGATGAGACATATGGAGATGAACTGAACACGGTCCCCGTGGGGCTGGAAATTGGTGGGCATAAAACTTGTGAGTAAGTGGCCTGAACTGGCTCTAATGGAGCCAATGGAGAGAGCCTGGCCCTGCCTGGGATTTGGGCAGGGTTTGGGGGCTGGAGGTGAACCTGGCCTCTTTGAGTTAGGACTGAGACCCCCAGGTGAGAGGCCCTTCTGAGGAAGGTCAGGTTGTGAGAGAGCACATAGGTGGGCAGGTATGGGAACGGTGGCCTATCTGTGGCTGGATATGTTTGGAGTTAGTGGAGTGAAGGCACCAGAGTAGAGATGAAGCAGAAGGCTGGCTGGGCTTTGGTCCTGGAGCACCTTGGAGTCCAGGCTAAAGCAAGCCTGAGGGGGTGTGGGGACAGACAGGAACTGTTGCCTTGGTTCAGGGAAAGAGGGGGAGGTCAGGAAGATGAGAAGACATGGAGATATTCTGGGAGGGTGACAGGGAGGAGGGTGGGAAGAGTGAGGGTTTCATGACCCTCCCTATTGACTCCTACAAAGGACTGTCAGCAGTGAGCAAGGCCAGCCGTGATGATCTTTGCAAGCAGACTCAACCGAACTCCTAAAGTTGGCAGATGTTTGACTCGAAAGATCATGCTAGTTCAACAGGGCTGAAGAAGTCATTTTTTAAAAATTAGCATTTATTTATTGTGTGCATGCATGCATACGTGCTCACGTGTGTGACCCACAGGGCCCACACAGAGGTTGAAGGACAACTTTCAAGAGTCGGGTCGCCTTCCATTGTGAGAGTTCTGGGGATTGGTTTCAGGTTGCCAGGCTTGGTGGTAGGCCCCTTTGCTCACCGAGCCATTTCTCTGACCTGAAACTTTTGTTTTTAAGGGTGATCTGTGTCTCACCTCCTCCATTTCTCTCTCCGCCCGCAAAGTGAGTCAGAACGAGAGAAGCAATGGATGGGAGTTTCCAGTTCTTGTGAATCTGGAAATTATGACCCTACCTGGGAAAGATGTGAGACCCATTTGGAGTGGCATGGATCCTCTCTGGCTGGTGGATTCCTTTTTCCCCAGGGGCTTTCCTGCACAGAGGAGTAACCTAGGGGGGCTCTGTGGTGCTACACTATGGCAGCAAACATCCCTCTTTCAGGACTGGGCAGATAGGCACTCTAGCTGAAGGCAGTATTGACCAGGCAGGAAGATGGAAATAGGACTGACTATTCCAATCATCTCTCTGGGCCTCAGTTTCCCTATCTGCAGAGCAGGGCTTCTAATATTACAATCACAGAGGTACCCCAAGCATCAGATGGGATGATGGATTCAAAGGCAGTGTGAGACAAGAAAGCAGAAAGAGGGATGTGGGTGGAATTCTCCTTGTCAGTTCGTTCACTTCCGCATTCCTTTGACAGAGTGACAGAGCATCCCCAGGGGCTGCGGTCATGCTGTGCTAAGGGTTCAGAGTAGAGCAGCAGAAAGGCTTTATAACAAGAGCTTGCCTTGGCTGTCTATCCCTGCCTCACTTACTGCAGGGAAGAGAAGGTGGCTCAGCAGGCATCAGCCCTGTTGGGAGGCTGCCTCCCATACTGAGGTTAGCCTCTGGGATGCTTGGGATTTCCCCTTCTGTTTTGGGGGAGGAGTGCAGAGGTGGCCTCCTCTGTTATCTGGCTGTAATGATACATGGGTTGTTGACTTAGGCTAATGTCACAGTCCTAAGTGTAGTTGGGGACATAGAACAAATGTGGCAGACTGTCAACAGGACAGTCCCTGTTTATGGATATGGACACCTGGGTTAATCCAGCTTTCCCCATCTGTGACATAAGACTCATGCTTGCCAGTGTGACCGGAGAAGACAAAGTGGGCGTGATGGATGTGCATTTCTTCCCATTGCCCCTACAGCCTCAGGCTGGGTCTGACCGAGCTGATGAGGTCCAGTAGGTGAGCTAGCTGCCTTAGCCCTCCACCTTCCTCTGTGACTGACTAGGCTAGGCCCTAAGGCTTCCAACTTTTCAAACAGTGCCATGAGCTAGAACCGGGAAGGGTGTCTGAGCTAGGCTTTGCTTTTGAAGTAGCCATGGGGCAGCACCAGTGGGCATAGGGAAAGGGTGGAGCCTAGGAGCCAGCTTCACCCCCAATTCCTGCTGGTGTCTTTGAGCTTTTATTCCTTCTGGGAATTTAGTGTAGTTTCCTCACTAACTGCTGACCCCCAAGCCCATCATGGTGGCTGTGGTGGGCTCTGTGGCACTGAGCCTGGCTGGGGAGTGGAAACTAGCATTGCTCTAGATACCACAGGAAGACTAGCCCTCCTGCCCTTCACACTGGGGGCTTCATCACCAATCAAGGAACATGAGCACATCAGGCAGTGACATACCACGCAGCAAGCGAAGGCAAGAGGTAAGTTCCAGAAACTTCTGGGCTCTGACCCGTGGGCTCTGACCCTTAGATGCCCTCCCATGCTACTTCAGCTGTGCTGTTTTTCATCTGCTCTGTCTTGGCCTCTGTAGTTTCAGAAGAATTATGGGTAGGTAAGTAACTTTCCTGGTCACCTGTAATATGAGGCCTGACAGAAATAACCCCAGGGAAGAATTTATTTTGGCTCGCCTTTCCAGGAGCCAGTCCTAGCTATTCCACATAGCTCAGCAGGGCAGAAAGCAGAGTGGTCAGGCCAGAACCAGAGCGGACATCACCTTTAAGGCCTGCTTTCCAGACAGCTGGTTCCTACCCACGAAAGCCTCCACACTGCCACTCAGTGCCACCAACAGGTACCAACTAATTAGATATATGTAGGTGTAGGGGACATTTCACATTAAAGTTATGACAATGGGCTAAAAAGCCTCTGTCTTACCCTAGGCCCTTGGTCCCTTCATGATCATCTGGTTGTCTACCTATCTTCTGGATTGTGGTCTCTCTGAAGGGAGGTGGGACTGTGTGTCTGTGCTGCCTGTGACCTTAAGGCTACTTTAAGCCTGGGTCAGAGGAGGCAGAGTCTTAGCTGCAGGCTTGAGGACTGGCCTTCAGGGTCACTGGCTCTCATCTCTCTGGTTTCAGCATCTCCCACGTTGTCTGTGGTGTCCATTGGTTACCCATGTGCTGCTCCTGTTCACAGAGGGCTAGCAGTCATCCATGTTAGTCTCCCTGTTCCTCCTCCTGAAGACCCCTTGGGGGGTTTCTGTGATATATTTATTCACTATGATATCTCTATATCTATCTATCTATCTATCTATCTATCTATCTATCTATCTATCTATCTATCTATCTATTTCTGCCCCTAGCTATTCTGTCATAGCACATGAAGGTAGAACCCAGAGGATTCTGGGTCTCTGACTTGCAAAGCATTGGAGGGGCAGGAAGCCTGGTGACCGAGTCCAGTCTGATAGAGCATGGTGGTCAATGGTTGTTCCGGTGGTGTGGCCCTGCTGAGTGATCTCAGTAGCTCTGGGCACTATAGTGATCTGGAGGAGCAGTGTGGGCACTGTTTGAGTGCAGGTTCCCACACTGATGCACCTCATCTCCCAACAGGCATCTCTGTAGAGATTCAGATTGTGAGGTGAAGGATCTAGGCCAGTGGTTCTCAACCTTTGGGTCTTGATCCCTTTTGGGGGGGTAGAATGATCCTTTTACAGGAGTCACTTAAGACTCAGAAAATATAGATATTTACATTACAATTCACAACAGGAACAAAATTATAGTTATGAAGTAGCAACAAAAATAGTTTTATGGCCGGGGTCACCACAGCATGAAGAACTGTGTTAGGAAGGTTGAGAGCCATTGCTCTGGAGTCACCGGTTTCACAGATTGAACTTGGCAAGTTTAATGGCTCATAAATGATTTCAGGGTCCATTTCCTGCTGCCATTTGTAAATTGGCCGAGGTCAAAAAATTCTTGAAGCCTAAGATTTCTGGTGTGTGGGGGTTCATGGTTTGAATTGGGATCTCTCCCGCAACCCCCGCATTGCTAGGCATCTCACTTCAGCAGAGTCAGACATGTCCAACTTTTTAACATCATAACTCGATGTCATCTACGAAGCTCATGATCAAGAAACCTATAATTAAGTTACAAAAGCAGAATAAAAACAAACAACCAAACAAAACCCATAGTGTGCTGTGTGTGTGTGTGTGTTCATGTGTGTGTGCATGTGTACATGTTCGTGTGCGTATGTGCATGTGTGACTGAGGAGAATAGCTAACCTGAAAATAGAATCTTGGAGCTGCTTAAAGTGATTAGGTGTATTTGGTTGTATTGGATGGAAAAACTTGTCTGTGGTATTAGCAGATTAAGGGATCCACAAAACTCTTGAGACCAATTCTTTGGAAATATTTTAGGGAACTATATACATAATACAAAACCCCTCCAAACAACTAAAATATCCTTTAATAGGAATATGTATACATAGGCACCATAATGATGCTACATATTAAAAATAATTACTAATGGTAATATGTGTTAATGTATTGTGTTTTGTTGGAGCTGTTGAAAAAGCATAATTTAATAAGTAAAAAGTACAGAGTGCAGAGATGGTTCCGTGTAAATTCATTTATGCAGGTTTTTTTTTAAAAAAAGCTTCTGCACATGGCTGGGCTGTAGCTCAGTTGGTACAGTGCTTGCCCAGTAGAACAAAGCCTTGGGTTCCATAGTCACTTCAAAAGCTGTGCTTGGTGGCACATATCTGTCAACCCAGAATTCAGGATGTGGAGGCAGGAAGCTTAGAAGTGAAGGTGAGACTTGAACTGTATAGTGAGTTTGCGGCCATTCCAAGCTACGTGAGACACCGTCTCAAAAAGAAAAAAAAACGTTTGCATATATCTTCCAAATAGGAAGGATGCCTAGGGATCTGTTAGTGGGGGTCACTCACAGTCTGCAACCCTGCGCCTCAGCTTCCTCACCACTCAGTAAGTCCCATACCTGGGTCCTTCATGTGGTGATGCTCCTGCAGGACCTCTTGAGGGCAGGATCCTGGCTGAGTCAGAGAGCCAGCAGGAAAGAGAATCACTGATGTTTGCAGTGGCTCCTGGGTGTGGGAGGTTGAGGGTCTCAAGGGTGGGCCATGTATCACCTGTTGACTCTACTTGTAAGATGGGGGGAGTGGGCTTTCACTTCTGAACCTCAGCTTTCTGCATGTTTACAGAGACAGAGACCCCAGCACAGCCCCTGATTAGAGCTCCTTTTACATTGCAGGATGCTGATGGCTGATTGGGGGTGGACAGGAGCCTTCCAGGGGCCAAGGGGCCATCTCTAGACTTCTCAGGCTTCCTGGCCTATGCTCCTGCAGCTTAAGTCCAGAGATCTTTTGAGGGAGGCAGCAGGAGAAGCTGCTTCCCTGGAGTGCCCCTGTCTTCCAGGCTCTGCACACTCTATTGACTGCAGAATTGCCTTCTAGGAGTGAGGCCTAGACACCCCAAATCAATTTGCTAAAAGCCAATTTCCCAAATGATCAATTCGTTGAAAGACTAATTTGCCATGGGTTGAGGGTTTGTTTTTTTTCACATTGCAGTTTCCTGGCGACTGCACAGAAGTTCTGGTAGCAGGATTCTGCATGAGTGCCGTTCCACATTCCATATTTCATAGTGCAAGGGCAAGTGCGCCCCACCCCCAGGCTGCCTGGCTCTGCCTTGCTCGGCCTATGAGGAGAGATTCCCTTCAAAGCACTTTCTGTCTTTTGTGTTTCCTTACAGATTTGACCCCATGTTGGTCTTTGTATATCAGCAATGATTGTAGGTTCTTGATTGGGTGGAGGCACAGTCTTATCTAGTGACAGAGCTCAAGACCATGCATGGGGTCAATAGAAGGAATGAAAATGATACATCTTGAATAGTTGAGTTTATGATCTAAGCCATATACATGTATGTATATATCTATATCTATATACATATATAATTGTTTGAGATAAGCTATGTATATATGTATACATGCATGTGTATGCATATGATATATGTGTATTTTATATGCATGTGTGTATGTATATGATATATATGTATATGAATATGTATATGCATACATGCATGCATATGTATATAATACATACTATATATATCATATATAGGTATAAGCATAGGCATAAATATAGGTATAGGTGTGGTGGTTTGAATGAGAATGGCTCCCAAAGGCTCATATACTTGAATGCTTGGTCCACCCTTGGTGGACCTGTTTTGGAAGGATTAGAAGGTGTGGCCTTCCTTGTTGGAGGAGGTGTGTTACTGGAGTTGGGCTTTGAGAACTAACTTGTGCCATTCCCAGTTAGTTCTCTCTCTTTGCTCTTGCTTATGGATTGGATGTAACTCTCAGTTACTGCTCCATTGTCATACCTGCCTGTTGCCATGCTCGCTGCCATGGTGATCATGGGCTTTAGTCTTCTGGAACCATGGACCTTCAAATTAAATGCTTTCTTTTATGAGTTGCCTCAGTCATAGTTTTGTCACATAAATAGAAAAGTAACTAAGATAATACATATGGTTTCATTTGCATATATATGAATATGCATACATATACTTTTTTGAGATAAGGTTTAATGTATCTCAGGCTAGCCTCAAACTTGATAAGTGGCTAATATGGCCTTGAAATTCTGATCCTCATGCCTCTATTTCCTGAGTGCTGGGATTACAGGAATATATTACCGTGCCTAGCTGTTTTTATGTGGTACTGGGGACATAGTTTCCATCCCAGGGCTTTGCGTGTTCTAGGCAATCACTCTAGCAATTGGACTACATCTCCAGTCCTTCCTAGTCATATTCTTATTTATCACCATTTAAACTTAAGTTGTAGTGGACACTGAAATACTGAACATTTCTTTCTTTCTTTCTTTTTTTTTTTTTTTTTTTTGGTTTTTCGAGACAGGGTTTCTCTGTGTAGCCCTGGCTGTCCTGAACTCACTCTGTAGACCAAGCTGGCCTCGAACTCAGAAATCCGCCTGCCTCTGCCTCCCAAGTGCTGGGATTAAAGGCGTGCGCCACCACTGCCCGGCTAATACTGAACATTTCTAATGAGAGATCTGTGTTAGCTAGCAGCCTGTTACTGTAACACAATACTCAGCACAGTCAACTTATCAGGAGAAAAAGTTGCTTTGGCTCATGGTTTCATAGGTTTCTTTGTACAGTTGGTAGGTCGGGTTGCATTGAGCCTGTGTTGAAATAGGATGGCACGTGAAGAGCATGTGTCAGAGCTTTCTGTTCACCTCATGTCATCCAGGAAGCAAGGAAGAAAGAGACCAGGGTTCCACAAATCTCTTAGAAGCTACTTATACAGTAGCTAATTTCCTTCCACTAGGTCTCACTCTTCCACTGCCACTTCCCAGTAGAGTGATAGGCTGGGACCAAGTCTTTACCACAGGGGCCTCTGGGGGACATTTACACAAAGCACAGCAAGAGTAAACCTTTCGTTCAATTACCTACTAGATTCTGAGGTTAGTCAGAGCCACCTGTAATGACTCAAGGCCAGCAGCTGAAGCCTTGCACAGTGGAAAAAGATCAATTATTCTAGCCATTGATTTCCCCGTGTCTATTGTTTATTACTCTCTCTTACCTTCATCTATAGCAGCTGGTTCAGGGAAAGCAGACACAGCCCGCATGGTTCGGTACGACATGCTGTTTGTTATCAGCTTTTCCTTCTCAGTTATTCCCAACTATGTTTGTAGCTATCCACACTACGTCTCCTTCCAGGCTTACTTCACCATTGTCCTTGTCTTTTTATGGGACCATAGTGGAATCTTGAACAGAAAACTGTGCAGATTAGTTTTAGGTATGTTGGGTGTTTTTGTGTGTGTACATATGTATGTAGGGGTGTGTATGTAGGTGTGTGTGTGTGTGTGTGTGTGTGTGTGTGTGTGTGTGTGTGTGTGTACTTATGTACGGGTACACATGGAAAGGCTAGCCAGATGTCTTCCTCTATTGTGCCCCATCTTATTTTTTGAGTCAAGGTCTCTCATTGTACCTGAGGCTCACTGATTGAGTTAGGCTGGCTGCCCAGCAAGCCCCAGGGTCCTCTTGACTCTGCTTCTGCAGTGCTGAGATTACAGGAATGTGTTTCTGTCAATTTGCTGGCTTGTTTGTTTAATATGGGTTCTGAGGATTGAACCCAGGTCCTCACACTTGTATGGTGAGCACTTTGCTTACTGAGCCATCTCCCCAAGTTAGATAATTTTACTGAGCCTCAGTACCATCATCTTCTGCAGGGCGAGGCTAAAGACACCTACCCAATGTGAAAGGAGACTCTGAGAGGGAGAAAATTGTAATTCCTCAAATCTGACTTGAATCTGCACTAGGGGCTTGCAAGAACACATTTCAATGTGCACCTTTCTTCCCAAGAGATAGGGCCTAAGCCAAGTTCTAGAGCAAAGACCTCCTTTGCGGAGACTCCCCTCAGGTTCCCCTCAGGAACCCTGCTTCTCCTCCACCTCATCCCAGCCTCCTCTAACCTGTAGGACTCTAAGCTCTAACCCCATGAGATCCAGATTTCTGGAATGTTCTACACTATCTATTGTCTCAGAACAAGCTGTTCCTACTTTATCTCCTTGCTACAGGCCATTTCTGGTCTTCACTAAATTATCATTTCCCCCCCTGTGAGCTTCCATGTCCTTTCCACAGGCAACCCCACCCAAATCTGCAGAGATAATTCTATCTTTTACATTTTTATCTATTTTGCTTGCCTGTACATGGTGTGCATGTGGAGGTCAGTGAGTCAAGTCAATTCTCTCACCATCCTGGGGATGGAACTCAGGTTGTCTGGTTTAGGGCGAGGTGTCTTCATCTGCTGATCCATCTTGCCAGCCCCCCAAAGCCAGTGATAACAGTAATAAAAGCTTGTGCTTGCTTGGTCAAGGTTTGCCCCTTTCCTGTCACGTGATGATTCTAATGCAGAGGCTGTGGCCTATCCTGTTTGCTTTGGCATGCCAGCATTTAACATCACACCTAGTGCGCAGTGGGTTCTCAGGATCCACCTGTGAGTGAGTGAGGAATGGCTGATGGGAGCTGAGGGTCCTCTTTGGTAAAACAGCTGCTTCTCTCCTTGGCTCATTGATTCACCCCTCAGGTCTGGCCTCCGCCTCTGCTCTGGGGGATGTACTCAGTCAGTCTCTAAACATTCTGGGAGGCTTACAGAGTCAGCCTAAGTGACAGAGTATAACAACTGTAAATTCATGCAGCAGAATGACAGCTCTGGGGCTGGGTAACTGGTTGGGGGACAGCAGAGGAAGGCCAGGCCTGTTCCACCAGCAGTCCTATGAGGGAGGACCTTGGCCATCCATCTACATTCAGGGTTGGGGGTGGCTTAGGACCTGGCACCATGAGTGAGCAAGGCCCTTTCCCCAGAGGTCTGCTTAGTCCCAGGTCAACTCTAGCTAACTTCTGCCAGGGGGCCTCAGAGTTGGGCTTGGATCCCACCTGCCTGATGAGGCAACTGGGTAAGGGCATACTGGGCTGGCATGGGATCAAGCTCTGATGCCTCAGCTTCTCGCAGGACTCTGTCCTCTAGCTCTCACCTGGCCCGAGCTTCTGCAGGAGGCAGCTGGCCACGCTGCCTTCATTGCAGGTGTGACAAGGTTCCTTTCTTCCAGGCTTCTGCTGGACTGAGTGGCCAGTATGGACACTAGTTGTTTGCCTTTCCCTTGGAAGTGGTTTATAGAACTGGAGAATAACAGCGAGCTGGTTCAACGTGACCTTGGCAAGACAGGGGGCTGAGGCCAGAGGTAAACATCAACGCCCTGACCCACCTGTCATGCTCCTCAAGGCATTCAGTTTGGAATGTTGGACATCAGTGTCTTAAGTCATACCCATTCATCCATTTAGGAGTCTGTGACACACAGCTGACAGCTGGGCCCCAAGGGACTAGGAAGCAGGACAGAAGCCTGAGGCAGGAACACTTGAGAAAGCTATTCCCTCCTACAACACTGGCTATGGCCTCTGATGAGCTATGTGCACCTCAGGCTCTCCTGTGGAATTCTAGCTCTGTTCTTGGATGCTACTGGCAAGGAGATCTGTGAGGACTCTACCAACAAGACAGAGGCGGAGCTGTCTGGAGGTGGGGAATTTATGTGATCCTCAAAGTCATAGGTCACAGTCTTCCGGCTCACTATGACTGAATTTGTAGATGGGGTTGCTAAAGAAGTAATTAAAATCAAGTGATGTCATCAGGACGGGGGCCGATCTGATGGGATTAAGCTCCTTATAAGAGAGACACCAGAGATCAACCAATCAACCAATTCCTGATCTCTCTCAATCAACCAACCCATTTCTGTTTCTCTCCCCCCTCTCTCTCCATTAATCTTTCTTTTTTGTGTGTTCAGGTATGATTGTATGTGTGCATATGTGC
The DNA here is from genome assembly GCA_028551405.1 of Uromys caudimaculatus. Lineage (NCBI taxonomy): Eukaryota > Metazoa > Chordata > Mammalia > Rodentia > Muridae > Uromys > Uromys caudimaculatus. The sequence continues at coordinate 56,562,102 of CM052706.1, forward strand.
ACAGAGTTCAGTGGCCAGTTTCCAGTGTAATTCCTCAGATGCCATCTTTCTTGTAGTTTTGAGACAAAGTCTCTCACTGGCCTGGAGCACACCACTGCAATGGGCTGGCTGGCCAGTGAACCCTGCCTCTCTTTGCTTCCCCAGGGCTGAGACTGTAAATGCATGCCAAGAAGCCTGTGTTTGTGTGCATGTGTGTGTGTATTTGTGTGTGTGTGTGTGTGTGTGTGTGTGTTTTCTGAGGATTGCACTCAGATCCTTGCTTTGATGACACCTCATGTCCCAGCCCCCTCCATGTGTTCTTGCACAGAGGAACCTGAAGATGGAGAAAGAAGGCAGCCCTCTCTCTACAAGCCATCAACAGAATGTGCTGGGACTTTTGATCTTCAACTTCCAACCTCCAGAACTGTGAAGATATCAACTTCTTTTGCTTAAACTACCCAATCTATGGCATTTTTCTATATGGCACTGACTAAAGCAGAAAGCCTGGTTTATAAAGCCATTCTGTAATAATAAGGGTATGTGCTAGCTCTGACATGATACAAGCTAGAGTCATTTGTGCAGAAGGAATCTCAATTAGGAAAATGCCACCATCAGATTGGCCCGTGGGCAAGACAGTGGTGCATGTTCTTGATTGATGGTTGATGTGGAAGGGCCCTGATCACTGTGGATGATGCCATCCCTTGCAGGTGGTCCTGGGTGCTGTAAGAAAGCAGGCTGAGCAGGTCAGGAGAAATAAGCCAGCAAGCAGATTCCTCTATGGCCTCTGCTTCAGTTCCTGCCTCCAGGTTCCTTCCGTGATTTCCCTAAGTGATGGAGCTTGACCTGAGAGTTGTAAACGTAGTGACCGTTTTTCTCCTGGGTTTGCTTTTGGGCATGGCGCTTTGTCACAGCAGTAGAAACCCTAAGACAGGGTGCCTGTCTTGGAGGTTGGGTTGGAGCAGGAGGCTCTTCACCAGGCAAAGCTAGGAGAGAAAGCTACAGAGCAGTCTTTCATAGTTACCTCCTATGACTCTGGCTTCTCCTGGTCTTTCCCTGAGGGCCACCAGTCCCTAGCCCCCCTAGAACAGTCTGGCTGCTGGTGGGCCCACCTTATTCCTGTCCTACATGGCCAGCACCACTTCTAGATTCCTGATTAAAAGCCCCCAGGGAAGAAATACACTGAGCAGAAGTACTCTGTGAGATAGAAAGCCCAACATTTCCTCTCACATTTTATGGGGAGCCACTTACTGTCCTCAGCACCTTGGGGTCCTGTGTCCTCCACTTCTTCATCCTGGAAATCTCCCCTTTGTCAGGCTAACCAGTGGCCTTTGACAGGAGAGCAGTGTCCTAGCTTGACATTGCTGAGATGGCCACTTTAGCCCAGGTCACTGTACCAGCCTCCATATCTATGCGCCTGGGAAGGTATGATCTCTGACCCAGCCCAGCCCTTTCTGTTGAATGGATCTGGCTCCTTTTGCTTCCTGATGAGGTGCGGTGGGCTATCCTGTCCCCCAGTATTCAATAGCCCTTCTTCCCTTTCTCCTCTCTGACCTACATGCAAGTGAAACTATTAGTGTGTAGACAGGAGGGATGGGATATTCGGAGAGGTGACAGGCTGGGACAGGCAGGGTGTCCCTCCTGGAGGAGGCATTCCCAGGCTGGCTGTAAGATAGGTGGGAGGCTTTGGGCAGAGCCTGAGAGGACAGGAGAAACTATGGGGATGAGAAGGGGTGTGGGGACTCAGATGAAGCCCTGCACAGGATATTTGGTGGGGTGGGCGTATGCCTGTGAAACCAGTTGGGAGGCCAAGGCCCAGGCACCCCCTCCCTCAAGAATCCAGTGGTCTCTCAGGCTGTGGTTGTCTTAGCTAAATAAAGCAGTCACTGTGATTTTGAAACCACAATGGGCTTGTTCCTCTGTGATGGCAACTAATTATGGACTGTAACTGTCTAAACACAGAGAAGTGTTTTGACCTGAATAGTAATAATGAGACCAGGCTTCCCTGTTGCCTTCCCACAGTCAGCCACCGGCCATGGACACGTCTCCACACACGCTGTCCTGTTCCTCAGGCCTGGCATGGACAGAGGTGAAGCCGAGGGCACTGTCCACTCCAGAACAGACTGGTCTTGTCTGCATGATGCTGGGCAGAACCACAGAGAAACCTGGGTCAAGGTCTCATCTGTGAGGCAGAGTTCCCCTCCCTCAGGGCAGTTGTGGGAAACACACCTGCACACGGAGGGCATTGGTTGCAGGACAGCTGTTCTCCCTGTGGGTGAGCTATGGGGACTTCATTTTACCTGTGGAGATATGGAATCCCACAGACTCATAGGTGGACACAACTTCAGAGCCTGCCACTGGCACCCACTCATCCACATCTACCTGGCATGTCACCCTACCTCTGTATGTGACACCAGAGCCACTCACTGATGTGGTAATGCTGAGGGCTAGGGGTGAGGGCTGGAACTCTGAGCTGGGAATTCTCTGAGCCCCAGCCTGTGTCTCAGAAGTGGCCATTCTCTCCTTCCTCCACCACCATCCAGCCCTGTAGGCTCGACTGAAATCCTGGGGAAGACTTTAGGGCTGCTCCCTGCTGTTGCCTCTGCCCCTGCAGGGAGAGCTGTTGGCCCAGAAGTGTAATGAACCAGGGTCACTAGGAGGCTAGGACTGATGCCTACTGCTGGTTGCATCTCACCCTGCAGATGTGACCTCTGACCCCTCCAGCAGGCTTGCTTTCGGGGCCTGACCCCTTCTTACCTTACAGTTTTTGAACGGTGTGCATTTCCTGCCAGTCTTGTTCACCAGCCATCAGAGAACGGGGCTGTGGAAAAGCTACTCTGGCCTTCCTGTCCCCCAACCTTGCCTGGCAGAGGTTCTCATACATATTTCATGGGGTCTGAGTGCACAGTGCTCATTTTACAGCCAGAGGCTCCAAGAGGGTCCATCTTTCCGAAGTCAAGACTGGAATATAGGACTCCACCTCCTCCAGGTGTCTGCAGTCCCATTGAGTTGGCGCTGAATTTGCCCTTTGCCTGTTCAAGTCTTCTCTGCCTCTTCACTGAGGTAGAGCCCACAGGTCCTTTGGCCTTTGGTCCTTTTCCATTCAGTGATGCTTTAAGCCGAGCCTGACTGCCACCTCTAGCCAGCTGAATCTCCCTGGGGCTTGCCCTCACATATCATCTGAATGGAGACCACAAATCCTTCCTGCCACCGCGAGCCAGCCAGCCTTCCTTCCTTCCTTCCTTCCTTCCTTCCTTCCTTCCTTCCTTCCTTCCTTCCTTCCTTCCTTCCTTCCTTCCCTCTCCTTTCTCTCTTTCCTTCCTTTCTTCCCCCACTTCTTGATTTTTAATAACAAAATCTGATGTAACAAGGATGCTATAGGTAGATTGAAAAATGTCTCAGCAGCTAGGAAGTTGCTAGGACATTGTAGAGGAGTCTTTTCTTTTTCCTGTCTGTCTGTCTGTCTATCTGTATTAAAGTTCTTTTTTTGTCTTACCTCAAGCATGGCTGTGATGGTTGGTGCTCTAGCACCTACTTTGGGGTTCTATGTTAAAGATGTATAGCAGAAGTATAGCAAAGCCTGGGTCTTTGAGGGACTTAGTGGCCCTTGTTCTAGCCCTGGGCCATCTACTTCAGACTTGATTTCTGCAAGAGCTCAACAGTGTTACTGTTGACCACAGCCAGGCTTGGGCATTCCATACTTCCTAGCATACTGTGTGGTGATTACACACAGGGCTGTTCAGTACCTGTTTACTAGGGGCCCTTACGGGGTCATTCAGGGGAAGAGAGGCTGTGTTGGTGGCTTCAAATGACTGTATGAGACACTTCAGTGGCCAGGGTGCTTGGGACTACTTTTCATTCCCAGGGATAGAGCTCCTTAACATTATCATCTAAAAATAGGAATTTAATTTTTCCAGTCTGCAGGTCTGAGGGAACCTACCTGTAATCTTCCTACCCAGAACTGCTCCTTAGAACTAGCAACAGCATGCAGGAGGCCCTGGCTTTGCTTTCCTGGCCTGGCCCTCTATCCACCCTGTAAGCACTGGCTCCTGGACTTATTTCCTCCCCTAGTGTGGCCGAGCATCTGCTATGTGTTCTGTTTTATGTCCTTGAAAAGGCCAGAGTGGGGCTGGAGAGATGGCTCAGCAGTTAAGAGCACTGACTGCTCTTCCAGAGGTCCTGAGTTCAATTCCCAGCAACCACATGCTGGCTCACAACCATCTGTAATGGGATCCGATGCCTCTTCTGGTGTGTCTGAAGACAGTGACAGTGTACTCATGTATATTAAATAAATAAATAGCCAGAGTGCTGTGGGGAATGCTGGTACCTGGGGAGGCAGTGTAAGGTGACTGGAAGCGTGGGTGATGGGTGATGGCTATACATCCTATCTGGCTCCTTGGGGCACCTGTGAGTTGTCACCGTGCAGCCATTTGTGGCAGCCTCCAAAGGGATGCTGTGGAGAGTGTGGGAGAGCAAACAAGGACTCCTGCGGGCAGCGGTGTATGTGTGTGTGCATATGTATGTGCACTCATGTATGTATGACATGTTTGTACAGGCCAGAGCTCAACCTGGGTGTCATTTCTCAGGTGCAATCCACCTTGATTTTTTAGAGGCAGGGTCTCACTGTCCTGGTGTTTGCAGGCTGGACTAGGCATATGGGACCTTGAGCCCCTGGGATTTACCTGTCTCCGTTTTCCCAGCCCTGGATTTGCAAAATGCACCACCACACCCACTTTTGGGGTTCTAGGAACTGAGTTCAGGTTCTTGTGTGGCAGTTTACTGACTAAGCTATCTCCCCAATCCCTCCATTAGTCTTAACTGGGTAGAGCTTCGTGCGGAGTTGGAGGCAATGTGAGCACAGGAGACACTGCTTAATACAAGACACTGGCAAGAAAGATCAGACAGCACATTCTAACCTCATGTGTATGCTAGGGTCAGTTCTATGCGAGAATAGCACCTGTGGTGGGTAACACAGGGTGGGCAGGGAAGAGGATGGTGAGGATCAGAGGGTGAAAGATTTGTTTGTGGTTCATCTCACCATATGGTAGTTGCTTAATCCCACCATTTCAGTAGTACTGACAGTGAAAGACAACAATAATTGTGTAGCTGGAGAGGGGAGATGTCTCGGGAGATTTCCATTTGGATAGCCAAAGGGCAGGTGGGACGCTTAGTGCTAATTGTCAACTTAACACAATCTAGAATCATCTGAAAACACAGTCACAATGAGGGATTGTCTAGATCTAGTTAGTCTGTTGGAGGGTATCTTGATGTTGATTGAGATGAGGACCCTCCCACTGTGGGCGATATCATTCCCTAGGAAGAGGCAGTGTAGATCCTGGATTGTATTAAAGTGAAGAAAGCACACTGAGCACTAGCATGCATACATTCATTATCTGTTCTCTGTGGATGTAATTGTCTAGTGGCTTCATGTTCCTGCTTCCTTGAGTTCCCCACATGATGGACTATAACCTGGAACTGTAAGTCAAATAAGACCTTTCTCCCTTAAATTGATTTTGTCATAGCAACAGGAAACAAAACAAAACTAAGAAACAAAACAGGACATGACTGATCTCTTTGGGTCTTTCTTGCCCAAGCCGGCAGCCAGACTCCTCACTTCTTTTGGGAACTTACTAGAGAATCACCCCCTTTAATGGGACTGATTTTCTGATAATGCACCCCACCACAGGTTGGAAATTGGGTTTGTGTTGATGCCTTTTCTTTTGCCTTTCAAAGGAGATGGGATCTCCTGTAATCCAGGCTGGCCTTGAACCTGCTTTGTAGCTGAGACTAACTTCGAACTTCTGATCTTCTGGCTAGCACTAGGGTTAGGGTTACAGGTATGCACCACCATGCCAGATTTATATGACGTTGAGGATTGAACTCAGAGTTTCCCACATGCTAGGGCAAGCACTCTATCAACTGAGCGACATCTCTGGCTCTGACACCTCCCTCGAAGTGTGGGTTGTTGAAGCTGGTGACATATGGCTGCATTAGGGCTGAGGGCACATCAGAATTATTCCTTGATGCTGCCAGAAAAATAGAACAGGATGCTCATGTTTGCTCAGAGGTCTCCCAAAGCCTTCTTTTCTTTTCCTTCCTTTACAAATGTTAAAAAGATTCATTTTGATTTTATTTATAATGTGCATGTGCTCACATGTGTTTACATGTGTGTGCAGAAGCCAGAAGGGGGCTTGGGATTCCTTGGAGATAAAATTACAGGTGGGTGTGGGCCACCGGATATGGGTACTGGGAACCAAACTCAGATAGTCTCCAAAAGCAATATGTAGTTTTAAACGCTGAGCCATCTCTCCAGTGCCCAAAGCTTTGTTTTCTTAATGTATCTCTGCTGGGGTTGGGTTGTAGTTTAATGAATGTTTGTGGAATGACTAATTATTGACCGATAGGCTAACGGCCCTCACTGAAGTAGGCTGAGTAAATAAACTGCCAAGTGGAACACAGTGTCTAGGTTACACAGTGCACTTACCAGTGTGTGGGCGCGGCTGCTACTCTGAGAGACACTACAGCAAAGACAGTTTACTTATGGAAGAGAGCCGACAGGTGACGAAGGCCCCAAATGAGACCCCAGCTATGCATGAAGAGTGTGCAACACTCAGCATTGCTAAGCAAAATCTGGAAATAGGTGAAGTCTGACTAGGTGTTACTCCAAAAACATTTGGTTTTAAGAAACAGCCTGTAGATCCTTTCAAGACAGGTCTTATGTAGCCTCAAATTCACTATATAGCTGATGAGTACCTTGAACTTCTGATCCTCCTGCTTCTACTTCCTTAGTCCTGGATTATAGGTGTATACCTGATATCATGCCAGGTTTATGTGATGCTGGGGATAGAACCCAGGACCTTAAGCATGCTAGGCAAGTTCTCTACCAACTGAGCCACATCTCCATCCTCTCTCTAAACTTAGCTTTAGATGATGGTGAATTTGTTAGATTAGGGAATCTCATTGCACTCAGAGGTGGGATGATAGCCAGCCTGGAGAGACGCTCCATTAGAACCCCTCACAGACACTAGACCTGTCCCCTGCCTCTCATCGGGAGCTTTTAGCTAAGCTCATTTAGGAATCTTTCTTTGTTCCACCTTTCCTAGGTCTAAAAGTATTCAGTTTAATCTGGACATGACAGTTTGATGATGCATTTGAGTTCCTAGAAGAAGAATCTGATGGGCCCCTGCTTAGCCAATGGGGTGCCTTTCCTCAGTTAAGGTCTGTGTCAGTCGATTTCTGTTGCTGTATTAATACCACAGGCCATCAGCTTACAAAGAAGAAAGGTTTGCTTCTGCTCTCAGCTTTGGAGGCTTCAGCTCTGTTTTCTGCTCATCCTGTAAGCTTTGGGGCTGTCCTGAGGCAGCATGCCATGCAGGCAGGGCAGAGGACAGCAGAACTATTTGTCACATGGTCAGGGTGCCAAGAAAGGAAAGTGGAAGGGGCAGACCTCCACAATTCCCTTCAAGAGCATGTACCCAAAGGACCCAAAGACCCCCAGGTAGGTTGCACTTGTAAGATCTGGCTCAGGACCCACAAGACCACGTTCTTAGCACAAGGGCAATTTATTTGCCCCAGAGAGACAGAGGTCAGGAAATAATAGACAAATACAGGAGGTAGAGAATGAGGGAGAAAAGGCAGGGAACAAGGGAGAGAGGGTAGGGCTATTTGTCCCAGAGGTCAAAGAACTGTCTCTGGGTAGAGAGGAGACAGATGTGACACATAGGCAAGTGCTGGTTTATAAAGGTAAAAGCGGAAACCCGTGTTAGGATGAGGCATTTAATTTTGACTGGGCATATTAATTAGGTGAGCCAAAGGGGGCTTTCGATTGCTGCACTCCAGTACTTTGATAGCTGGACCTTGGAAATCAGCCATAGGAGGAGGAAGTGGCCAAATAAGGGACTAGTCTGTGGTGGCTAGCTTTAGGATTATAATCTAATGTGATTTTTAGCAAGGCAGAGGGAATAAGGGAGAAGGGCAAGGCCTGCCAGAGCTGTGTTTGCCGGGCTGGGCTGGCCAGAGTCCTTTCAGCACTTCCTGAAGGCTCCACAACCTTTTCACATATAACCCCGGGAGTAAGCCCTTACCACATTGGCTTTGGGAGAATGCTTAAGACTGAGTCAAAGCAACATCTCTGTTTCAGCAGCTATGGCCAAGAATGGTTCATGGCCAATGGGACCATGTAGAAGAGAGGGTGTCCCTCAGAGAAGAGGGCACTGATGAGGCGGGCATGTTTGCTACAGTGTCAGAAGGTACGGAACCAAGATGGCCTTGCCTTTGGATGAAATAGCCGTGTGCGCGTGGAGGATGCCTTCTCTGTATTTTTAACAAAAAAGAACTTCCCAAGCTTGGAGTCCAGGTTGTCACAGGGGCCTACATAACAGCTGATTTGTGAGGCATTTCTCCCTCATTTACCAAGTCTTCTGAGAGAGCAGTTAGTAAAAAATGTTAATGGCCAATTTTTGCAAATGACCATTTTGGTGCTCCCAGACCATTGGGGCAGGCCGAAGCTAATTTCTAGAATGTCCCCTTGATGATACTGGCAATCGCTTTAATATTGACCTAGAGATATGCTATGGATCCTGTTCCAAAAGAGCCGCTAAGTCTGAATTTGCTTTACCTGTGGGCAATGAAAAGCCATCTCAGCTACCCCATGTGGATGCCCTGTCGCTGGACACCCTGTGGCTGTCTAGTCTCAGTGAGGAGTGGTTGGTTGTGGTGTGGGACACAACCTTATGTGAGGTGGTCATCTTTAAGATACTTATTAATGTCCCCCTTGAGCCTTCATTCTATGCTGGCTTCATGAGCTTCTAGGCTCTCCATTGGGATTGGAAGCTACATATGTGACAATGAATGTGTCCCCCTCCCTCTTTTTTTTCTGGTCGCATGTGTCCCACATTGGCTTTGAACTCACTGCATAGTCAAGGATGACTTTCAACTCCTGATTTTCCTGCCTGCATCTCTGGAGTGCCAGGATTACAGGTGGGCTCCACCATATTGTTTTATGTGGTGTTGAGCAAGTAGTTGGCCAGCAGAGCCGCACTTCCACCCCTCTCTTTGAGTATGCTTTCAGAACGACCCCGACACCTCTCCCTGTAACCACATACGAACGGAGGTCACCATGGCCCCTCTTCTGGAATGACCATTGAGAATATCTAATGGTGGCATCTTCAACATTCGGGCTGTTAACAGCATTCTTTTCTGAGGAGCAAGTTACTCTTAAATATGAACTCACAGCAGCATCAAAGCAAGCCCATAAAAACCCACAGTGAGGGAGTTTTCTAAATCTTCATCATTAAAACATGGTGGCTGCATGGGCTTGTCCGCAGGCCCCTCCCACTAAGCCAAGGTGATTGACATCTAGTAGGCCTTCATCTGTCATGCTTGGCTGATGAGTAGATTCACTGATTCTCGACTTAGTCACCCAGGACCCATGAGTACCAGTCCCCACAGGCCTTTTCCTGGCAACTACAGGGTTTGGCTAATAGCCCCAGTCTTCTTTACCTTCATTTTTTACTGGCCCCACCCCAAAGGGCCACCTCCTCTAGTAACCTTTCCAGTTGCAGTGACTCCTCTGGAGTGTTGACTGAGCCAGAGAGCATGCTCCCTCTCCCTCTTGTATTTGCTCAGTGGAGGAGCCAGCCTTAGGTTTCTCTGTCTTTACAGGAGCCTCTCACGGGGAGGGGTGGCGGGGGTGGTGGTGGTGGTGGTGATGTTGGAAAGCAAGGGCGGGGGAGGCATGGCGGCTTCCTGCTCTGCGTTGGTTATCACAGGCACTGCTAATGCTGCTCAAACAATATCGAGAAGAACCCAGCTCAATAGCACCAGTGTTAGGCCGCAGAGTCAATATTGGCTGAGCAAACAACAGAGAAGGAGTTGCTATTTGCGTAGCTAGGAGCGCTTGTGTGCTGTGGCTGCCTTGTCAGGGGCCCTTGGAAATGAAGGAAGGAGGTGGGGTTTGGAGGGCCCAGGAGAGAAGGGCTAGCAGGGACTCCTCCTAGCGGGCGCCATCAGTCAGCTATAAGATTCATGGTGGTACCTCCTAGCACATCTGTCAGCCTGCCTTCACCCCTCCTCATTTTCTACCCAAAAGGTTAGAAAGGCTGCCAGATGTCCAGGGCAGAAGCAGGGAGGGAAAACCTCCCCCTGCTGAGATCCAACTGGCAGGTTGTTTTGTTAGACTGAGGAGCTCAGGGTCAGAGTTGGGAGAAGGCTTCTCTCCCATGCCTCTTGGGCCTCCGGCTCTCCCCTTTCTCCTCTGTGCCCACACTGGCAGCCCCCTTAAGAAGAAAAGGCAGCATGCGAGTGTTCCGAAGCCCAAAGGTCATTCAGCAGCTGACTAGCCAGCTGTGGCCACCGTCTGACCTGGTCTCATCGTGGAAGTCATTCCTATTCTCCACCATAAGCAAGGTGACTGGACCTCAGCTCATGTCCCATGTTTGTTTCTAGAGAATTCCTGGCTCTCATGGCTCTGAGTGGTGACCTCCCTAGTCAGATGTACCTATTTATAGTAGTCTGTCCTTGGCTTTGCTTCTTCTTCTGTGCCACCAAGGATGGACCTGGGTAAGCTTGAACCCTGTAAGTGGACAAGGCTGGGTTTGTGGGAGGGCATCTGGCCAGGCTGGTAGGGGAACAGGCTGCTGCATCTTGGTTCTTCATGGAACATTGCAGAGTCCATCTTTGTGCTGATTGGTGTATGTGGGGCACAGACTATTTGTTAACTGGGGAAGGCACAAGGCTTGGGCTTCCAGTGCCACAGTCACCAGTCCTGGGCACCAGATTTGAGCGGAGACACCAGAGCCTGTATCTAATAACTGTAGCCATGTCCTAATGCCCTAGCCCTGGAGTCTTTGCCACTCAAGGCTCTTGCCATTCCCAGACAGGGGTAGGTTCAGGAATTCAGAGAACGAGGTACCGTGCAAGCTTTAGATATCATCCCTTCTCTGGAAGGTGAGTGCTCTGTTGTCTCTGGAGCACCAGGGTAGTTTTGAGGGTGTGTGTGCCCGTATGTGAATGCCTGACTACTGGCTTTGGCTCTAAAACATGGCGTTTTGGCAAGGAGGGAGGGGAAGCTTCTTTTGCTCACATATGGCGAAGGATGGAGATATGTTTGAGTGTCAGGATTGAAGGCAAGAGGATGTTAGAGCAGGGCCAGGCAGCACTCATGTTTAGGCAGCTGAAGACTGCCCTTCCCCCACGCCACCCAGCCTTCCTCTCACCTCTGTTCCTTAGCTCTGGTGGGATGACACATCCAGGCAGGACACTCTCTCTGTGGTTTTCAGAGCTACTGGCCTCCTGTCTTGTCCCCAAACCATGCCTCAGAGTTGCTGATGATGTCTTCATAGACTTGGTTAGGGGCTGCTTGGTCTGAGTAGGCCCAAAGCACAAAGAGAGAAGTATTTCCTCTATGGGTACGCCATTTGTGAGGCCATGTGTGGAAATGGGGCCTGTCCCCTCCAGGGGCTGATTGTATGAGAAGGGACATCTGGGAAGGCTCAGAACACAGCCCAGCCCAGAGCCTCTCGCTGCGGCCTCATCCCGGGCCCCTCCCTCCTGGTTCTCTGCAGGTATCTTTTCCTTTCTGTTAGAAGGTGGGTGATGAGGCTCATGGTGTCACAGAGTAGCCATAGGGGCACAATGGTGACAGGGAGGGCAGCCATGGGCTCTGCACACAGGCTTCAGGGACCCAACCTAGGCCTTCTGCACCATGTGCCATGATCACAAAGGAAGGAGAGAAGAAGCTCCAATTGAAAGCAGTTTGACTTTCAAGCTAGGTACTGAGTTCAAATTCACATCCCACCAGCTTGGGCAGCCTTCATGGGTAATAGGAGCTTTAGACATCCCACCTGGGAATGGGAACCCTTAGGGAGCTACAGGATGGGAACAGACAGCATACATGTGTGGATCTCAGACACAGCACAGTCTAGATGCCTGACGCTTAGTCCGCGGTACCCCATACCTTCCCTCTGATCCTTCCAAACCTCACAGCCAGCCCAGATTCCACATCCATCAGATGGTCTCTGTAGGACCACACCTCGCATGCCCCAGTGGGCTCTTCTTTCAGGGAAGGGTGACAGGATGTCAGTCAGTGACGAGCACCTCATGTCCAGGTTTTAAACGACAATTCAGAAACCAGAAGCTGTACACTATCAGACCAGCATCTGAGCCCTGAACTCGCCTCAGGTTTGCAACAGGCCTAATGATGTTTAATTTAGAGGTCACAGAAAGTCCGAAATGTGGACACAGTTACAGGGCCTGCTTCAGCATGTTTGAAAAGCACAGACAGCTGGTTCCCAGCTCCTGAAGCTCCTGCAGGTTGTTGGAGTGAAGATGGCTGCTGGGAAATGCCCCAAGATTCTGCCCCTGGGGCCTGCTCAAACAATGCAGGCAGGTGAGCAACATGTGACACTGACAATAGTGTCTTCCATCCCTCCGGGTCCCCCAAGGCCATTTTGTGCTATAGTTACTAGCAGTATCCGCCATCCCTTTCTCCCTGCCTGGTCTCCCACGGAGCCTGGCTCTGTGCTAAGGCTGTTTGCATGCACCTTGTACCAGTTGGCAAGAGCTACCTCAGAACATGCCAGTCTGTGGCCAGATCATGTCCTCTGATATCTCTGAAGAGGCCTGTAACATGAGTACTCAATGGAGCAGCTCCAACAAAGAGCACAGAGATGAAGAATTCTGGGACTTGTGGTTACCCTTGCCACTGGACACAAGGACCACACAAGTGTCTCTGGCCAAGAGATCCTCAACGTTACAGAGAGCTGGAGAGATGGCTTAGCAGTTGAGAGTGCACAGTGCCTTTCTAAAGGATACACATTCAGTTCCCAGCACCTAGACAGGGGGGACTCAAAACTGCTTGTAACTCCAGTTGTAGGGAATTTGATGCTCTCTTCTGGACTCTCAAGTTACACACACACACACACACACACACACACACACACACACACACACACACACTCTCTCAAAATAAACCATAAAAATAATCACAGTGGCCAGGCAGTGGTGGCGCACGCCTTTAATCCCAGCACTTGGGAGGCAGAGGCAGGCGGATTTCTGAGTTCGAGGCCAGCCTGATCTACAGAGTGAGTTCCAGGACAGCCAGGGCTACACAGAGAAACCCTGTCTCAAAAAACCAAAAAAAAAAAAAAAAAAAAAAAATCGAAGTGTAGGAGCAAGGCAGGGGATGGATGCCATCTCTCTCTACCCCAAGAGGCTGAGTTCTTGGTGGCTTTTCCATTATCAGAGTCCCCGTGGCATCTTGCAAATGACTGGGTGGAGCATACACTTTGGGAAGTGCATGGGGTTGGGCTAGTGACTCTTTGGGACATACACTTTTGCCTCTCTGTTCAGCTCCATGCTTCCCCACAGAGGCTGCTTGCCTGATGACAGCCAGAGAGTCTGAATGTGAGGTTACCTCATCACTCTTGTGCTAGTGAATGCATCTTGAGGCATCCACACTTTGGCATCTGAGTCATGGTATTCCTTTTCTCAAAGACTTACCAGCATCGCAGATGACTTTAGTGTCCCTGTGCCTGGCCTCTTCATTGCTCATGCCTTTTTAGACACAATAGTAATACCACTCTGACACTCCTTCTGGGTTCTGCCCCAAATTCTGTGGTCTCCCAGAGCTGGTCGGTCATCAGCACCAGGCAGTGGGGGGCTTTAGATACAGATTCAGGAAGAAACTGTTGACTTCATCCCACATGTGAATGGTGTTAATTCAGTAGAGGCTGCTGGCAGAATGTAGCCATTGTGGCAGGACCCAGAACAGATGTTTGTTGGAAGCTCTCTGGGAGTTGTGTGAAGCCTCCAGGATGTTCAGGCAGACTCAGCCTGCAGCTATGTGCAGACACTAACTGGACAGCAGCTGTAGCCTCACATCTATCCATGGGTCTACTTGACTGGATTCCTCTCTTTTGCTTTATAAAATGAACAGGAGTGCCCATTGTCAGGGTCTATCCTGGGACCTTAGGGAGAAGAGGGAATTGAGAACTGAGGAAGGATATCCAGTGTGAGAGAGGACAGTAGGGCTTGGATGCCATAGGCTGTCTCAACTTCTACCGTGTCTTGCAACCATGCCAACTCCTGTGAAACAGACTCTTAGGGAGTGCATCTTTCCACCCTAGCCACTCTCAAGAATAATCTGCGATGCCTCGACTATTGGACGCCACTAAAGGCGAGTGCAACCTGACCCACCCTGCTCTTCTCTTCCTTTGAAATCTCAGCATTTGCTTCAGGAGGAATCCAACACTCAATGGGTGGGCTGCCAATCTGTGACTTCCAAGTTCTTTGTCCCAGTATCACGCTGAACTGTTGTTGTACATGACAAAAACTAGACATGCTGAACCCCTGGTGACAGTTGAGGTCTGGGAGCGCCATGTAGAGAGAGAAAGGAATTTCATTTTGACTCAGAAAATCCTGCTTCCTAGGTCTCCCACCCTGCATGAGGCACTGACTTGTTTTGCAAGAAAAAGGGGCCTTGAGGTTTAGTGTCAAGGGATGGAGGGACACAGAAACATGTGTTTCTATGAGGACAATGTCCCATGTCACTAGGCAGCTCTGCCAGGATCCCTGGGGGCTCTTTATTGCGAGTCTGTCCCAGGCTGGGGGAACCTTCTTTGGAGCTTCTTGAAGTTCATACTTTCATTCTAATTTTCTCTTCTCATTTTGCAGAGCTGGGCTCAGTGTGTGTGTGTGTGTGTGTGTGTGTGTGTGTGTGTGTGTGTGTGTGTGTGTGTGTGTGGTGCGCGCACGCATGTGTGCCTACTTGTGTAGCCATCAAAATGACAGAGATTCCATGGCCTACATTCTCCATAAACTGCAAATATTGTGAGCTGTGTTCACGCCCTGGGCCAAGACAAATGTAATTTTGGATTATCAAGTCCGCATGACAAATAAGCGCCTATTAATTTGTATTTATCTTGAGTGGGTCAACAGGAACTAGCAATGGGGGAAAAGGATGTCTTTCTATTCCTCAGTAGAGAAAAGCTGAGCAGGGATAGCCCTCAGAAATGGTGGCACACGACCATCAAATGCTGAAGCGAAAGAAATATATTTACTTGTGCTCAACGCAAAAGTATGCCTCTAGGTCTTGGGCACTCGACACATATGTATGGCATGCCTGGATGCTCAACACGTATGCACGGTGTGCCTCCTGGGTCCTGGGCACCCAGAAGCAAACAAGGATCTTCCATCACTGCCAGGGAGCTCAGAGCTCAGTAGGGGCAATAAAGGGAGTCTGATAGAAGACTGAATGCTACCTGAGGTTAGAGCAAGCTGTCAGCTCCCTGAGGAGGAAAAGAGGGCTGCAGCTGGCCTCCCGGAGGAAGTGATGTTTGCATTGAGTTTTGTTGTGTGAGTAAGAGTTTGCCAGGGAAAAGAGCTGGGGGAAAGTGTGATTGTCAGAAACAAGAGCGTGGGGATGTTCAACTGTGAGGCGGGCTTGTAAAACTGTTAAGTGGAAGGGGATGAGGGGAGGCTGATGGGCTCAGGCCAGGCCTACAGGCGGAGTTAAGCACAGGACAGACTCCTCATGGATGGGGAGCCAGCCTCAGGTAAGAAGCTGGCAGCAGATGACTCAGTTCTTCAGGAGGGTGCCCTGGAGAAGGCAACCCTGAGGGCCAGAGATTCTGAGGATGCAGGTAAAAGCCCCACCGCGGTGACAGTTTCCTTGTAGCTGCTGTGATAAGTCATTGCTAGCTTAGCAGCTTGGAAACAATGCACATTTAATTTTTCTCCATCTCTGGAGGCTGGGAAGTTCAAAACCAGTTCCACGGGGCTCAGGGTGGACGTGAGCAGGGATGGTTCTGTCTGGGGTGCACTGTGAGCCTTGTCCCTAGCTGCAGAGTTCCTTTGCTCCCCTCCCCCTTCAGTCTGAATCCCTCCCCACTCTGCATCCTTTATCCCATCACTTTCTGTCTGGGTCTGGTCCTTGTGTCTCAAACCCTTTGCTAACTACAGCTGCAAACTAGCTTTGTTGTGCAACTTCCAATTTCCAGGCTCCAGGGATTAGGGTGTGAACACATCTGGAAGGCCATTACTCAGTTGACATCCACTGAGAAAGCCTGCTCATTAGTCATACTTGCTTAGCATTTTTTTCATGGCTTGTCTCCCGCTGCCTGGCGCCCTTCAGTCCTTAATTCCTGGAATCACTTTTCTCAGTTGTCCTCTATGCGCTTATACCTTGTCCTGTGTTTTGCTTCTAGAAAAGCCCAAACCAAGATCTCAGAGTTGTCTGTTACTATGGAGTCAAGGGATGAGATGAGGGTCATGCTGGGGAGGGACTATTGGCCTTGGAAAAAACTGGGGCACAGGGAAAGGTGTCTCTGGTGAACCCCTGGTAGCATGTGGTATACCCCCATTTGCTGCATCTGTTTTCCAGCGCTTTACCCCTAACTCTGGGGTCCCAAGTCCTCCACAGAAGTTCTTTTCTGGGCCTCTGAATTCTGTGGTCGGTTCAGTTAGATTCTGTGTTCTTGCTGTGTTAATGAGGACATGTGTCCCTTCCTTTCCCTCAGTCCCTTCCCCAGATGACAATGTTCTTGCATCAATATGGGCCTCCAACATCTTTGAGAACAGAGCAGATGAAGATGTCTTAAGCAGTAGTATGTGTACTTCTGCTCTCTCATTTATTCTCCACAGCACCACAGGGAGTGATTGCTGCCTCTGCAGATGAGGATGTTGGGGCTCAGGGAAGCTGAATGGCCTTCTAGGAGTGGGCTGGCACTTGGATGTTAGTTTGTCTCTAACAGACTCAGGACAGGGATTAGAAGATGGTCCAGTCTACATACTAAGTTCCCAGGCATCCAGGGTAACATAGTGAAAGCCGAATCTCAAAAAAAAAAAAAAAAAAAAAAAAAAAAAAAAAAGTACTTGGGGCCAGGGATATTGGTTCAGTGGGCAAAGTGATTAATGTGCCAAGCTCAGGTCATCAGAACCCATGTAAAAACCTGGACATGGCCAGTACTGGAATACTGGCACATGAGAATCTTGGAAGCTCACTGGGCAGCCAATCTGGCTATTTGGTCAGGTACACACACACACACACACACACACACACACACACACACACACACACACACTCGTGAAGGTGGTACCCATACTCACCTTCCATTCCCGAGTCAGGCCCAGGATCACGGTTCCTTTTGATGGTACTTTGATGGGTGTAGCTCCCTGGACTCTCTTGGTGACACTCTTGGTCTACCTCAGCTGTGGAATGGAGCACCAGGGCCCTTAGCTGTCTAAGGGACTCTGAGCTGTGGTGTCACCCCTGTTGACCTGAGCATTACACCTCCTGTTCTGACCCACAATTGTATTTTCCTTGGTGACAGTCATGGCCTAGTGTGAGCTCAGATGAAGTTCTGGGCAACCTTCAACCTCAGATCCTTTCCTCAGGACTGCTGCCAGTCTGCTAACCATCATTTCTACTGCCATGCTGGCCTTGACATGAGCCAGGGCTAGTGTCCTCAAGGCTTAGGGTAACAGTACAATAAAACCACATACAAATGCAACAGTGTTCTCTCTCTCTCTCTCTCTCTCTCTCTCTCTCTCTCTCTCTCTCTCTCTCTCTCTCTCCTCATGTAGACCAGTCTGGCTTTGAACACTTCTGATCCTCCTGCCTCTACCAGCTTCCCAGTGCTGGGATTACGAGCATGCACACAACCTGTTCCTGAGGTGCTAGCAGGGCCTTGTGTACGTCAGACAAACACTCCATCAACTGAGCTACATCCCAAGAACAGGCACTAATTTCTCTCTATGACTGCTCATTCGCTTCTCATTCCTCTGAGTGAAGAAGGCACACTTCTCCTTTGCTTGGTCCGTGGGAGCTGGCACAGTGGTTTATCCTCAGAAGATGCTCTGCAAATACTTTTGTTGTCTAAGTGAGGAACAGACCCCTCCCCTGCCAACGCATACCAAGCCTGACCCCTTTCCCCCACCCAGCCTTCCAGTGTCATTCCACAGGGCATCTCTAGCATCTGGGGACTCGGGTACACACATGCCCTCCCGGCCCCCACCTTGATTAATCCTGAAGACAGACAGATGTCCTTTGGGAGTGATGGTGCAGTATAACTGAGTGAAAGGAAGAGTACTCACACTGGGTCTGAGATCTGGCCAGGTTTCCAGTACCAGCACATGGCTGCATGCTGTCCCAGCCCTGTAAAAGTAGAAGAAAAATAGGTCATATGCACCAAACCCACACTATAACATGTGATCTGAGAATTCTATCTACAGTCTCATTTCAGTGAACCAGAGATAGTCACTCTCGCCATTACTGTGTGTGTGCACATGCAGGTTCACATGTACCTGTATGTGTATATGCGTGTGTGTGCGCATATGTGGACATATATGTGGAGGTCTGAAGACAACCTTAAGTGTCATTCTTCCCTAGGTACTGAGACTGGGTCTCTTGGACCTGGAGTTCACCCTTTGAGCTAGGCTGGCTGGCTTGTGAGCCCAGCGATCCTCTTGCCACCATCCCCAGCTCTGAGATTACAGGCATATGCCACCACACCTGGCTTTTTATGTGGGTTCTGGGGATCAAACTCAGGTTCTCATGCCCGCACAGCAAGCATCTTATGGAGCTGTTTCTCTAGCCTCATCTCTCTTTTTTTTTTTTTTTTAAAGATGGAAAAATCTGAATATAGTTCATAAAGCCAGATATGGTAGCAGAGAATCAAGAGTTCAAAGCCAGCCTGAGCTGCTTGGTAAGAGTCTATCTCCAAAAGTTAAACCAACCAATGAAACAACATCAAAACATAATAATAATAATAAAAAAACTTAGAATAGTTTTTTGCTCTGAGTCAAGGAGCAGACAGAGACAGAACTTGAGCCCATGCAGCCTGTTCTGCTTTTAGTCAGCAGACACCCAGTCACATAGATATCTCATGAATAAATGGAATATCTCAGGAGAAGTGACTGCCCCATGCCCTGCATACAGTAAGTGCTCAGTTAATGCTGCTTCCTTCTCCTGCTGTCTCTAATTCCTTAATTTCTCCCCAAACCAGGGCAGTATGAGGGTCAGAGGTGGAAGAACCTGCAATTTTTAATACTAATACTAATACTAATACTAATACTAATACTAATACTAATACTAATACTAATACTCTGACATTGTGAGACCCTAAGAGAGACCTCTGTTCTTGGGAAGGTAGCTAGTCAGCCAGTCAACTGCTGCTGAGTTCTGGTCAGTCTAGTGGTAGGAGGGATGGCCTGGGGCCCTGGGCCTCTGAGGGAAACATTCTTTCACCCCTGGGTCATTCTGAACCCCATTTCCTTTGTGTCCCCTAAACAATCAAGCAGTGGTTCACTGATACCACCTCAGCCCCTGGCATCTGTTCTCCTGCTTCTCTCCAAGCTCAATGCCATGATGCTCTGATCTACAAGAGGCTGCCCCCGCCTTGGCACTGACTGTAGAGTTGGGTGCGTAGCCTCCGCTGGCCACACCTCTGCAAGTCCTGAGATGTGATGTGTGTGTCCTACACCAACTCAGGATGTCGCCGCAGGGGAAAGCACTCAGACCGTCAGAACTTTGTGCAGGACTTTTCATGAGTACCTTCCTCTGCCTGGGAGCCTCTCTACCTTTGGCCGGGGAACTCTCCTCCCGTGGCTTCTAGCTTGTCCATTTCTTTCTCTTGGCTGCTGGTCCTCAGGCCACCCTCTTTTCTACCTCCCCATCCAATGATGTGGGTTGAATCCACCTCATCCATGAAATTGGAGACCCTTACCTCTTGTCTCATATCTAGGGCCTTCTGCTACAGCTGCTGTTGACTCCTCCAAAGGCCACACCTTGAGTCATGTTCCTAGGCCCAAGCAGTTCTTTGTGAGAATGGGCAGCTGGTCCAGGACAGCACAGAGTGCTGTGGGGAAACAAATAATCCATGCGGAGAAAGGGGGCCTTCCTGGAAGAGGTGCAGGTGAGAAAGGGGGCCTTCCTGGAAGAGGTGCAGATGAGAAAGGGGGCCTTCCTGGAGGAGATGCAGAAATGGAGTTTATGGCTTCATTGGGAAATAGGAGGTCTAATAGGGAAAGAAGCGTTCAGCTAGAGTCCTGGTGAGCTGCTGGGGACTGCAGAGCTGGGTCAGTGTGACTGTCGCATACTGCTGTGCCAGGAGAACAGGAAGGAAGGCCAGAAGAGCTCCAGGGACATGCAGAGAAGGACCAGGTCTGGGGGACAGTCAGGACACATGGAATTAGAGTGGGTGCTCATGAGCTCCATACAGTATGGACAAAGGCCAAGCGTGAATGGCATGTGGGTAGAAAGGACAGCACAGACACCTGGCTGGGGGAGGGCCAGGGAGGGCCAGGTGAGCTGAGGGTCTTGTGTTATTTGCCTCCTCCTTCTTCTTCTTCTTCTTCTTCTTCTTCTTCTTCTTCTTCTTCTTCTTCTTCTTCTTCTTCTTCTTCTTCTTCTTCTTCTTCTTCTTCTTCTTCTTCTTCTTGGCTTATCATCATCTTCACAACACCTGGCTACCAGCCCATCTTAGAGATGGTGACATTAAAGCTCAGAGGACTTAAAAGCTCGCTGAAGACCATGTGTCACAGGTCAGGACCTGGTGGGCAGTTGGTGCTTACATATATGAGTGATAAATTTGAGTGCATGAATGAGTTAATGAATGGATGGGTGGCGAATGATGGAAGGAGAGGCCAAACATGTCTGGCTTTAGCCCCAGCTCTGGCCTGTATCACACTGTAGGAGTCTTCTCCAACAACAAAATGATAATCCCGTGGGAAGGAGGGTGAGCCACACAAGCTCCCTGGAGCCTGGGGTGCCAGCTGCTTTGAGCACCATTTCATCTCATGCCTGGCTGACCCTTCTATGCACTTCTACAAAGACCCTTCTACTCTCTTCTGCCCTGCCAGATGCCTGGGAAACCCCGTGAGTCTTTCCCGCTCACGGCTCTCTGCAAGGCTCACCTACGCCTAGCCTCTTGCAGCCTTTCAAGCCCAGAGCCCACAGGCCACATGCTTCCGCCTTTCCGGAATCTTTCTGATCACCCCTGGGACACTCTACACCAGCTGCCCTTTGCAAGGTGCTGTGTGCTTTCCCTACCTCAGGTTTTATCGTTTTCTCCAGGACAATATTTGTCTTCCCATTACTTTAAGCGTGCCTCTCGGGTCCAGCAGAGAGGCCTTGGAGGGGAATTAGTCGGAGTTATTTTTTGTTTGCTGTACCGGGGAGAACAAACAGGCGTGTTTGATTTACCTGTGTTTTCCCAGTAGGTAGGCCCCTTGGAGCAAACACAAGCAGCTCCTCTTCCTGCCCTTCCGACCTGGAGCATTTAAAACCCAGACGGCTTTGCTTAAGCCCAGCGGGGGTGAGCCAGAATGCCAGTGTTGCTCTCTGTACCAGGGTGTCTGAGCCTGAGCTAAGTTCCTGAGCCTAAGAAAGAACTGTTTTCTCTGAAGTAACAGCCAGCCCCATCACCATTACATGGGTTGATCTGAATGAAACTGTGAAGCTAAAGGGCTCCGTAGAGGAGTGCGGGATTAGATTGAAGTTAAGACCATGAAGGAACCTGCATTTGTTGCTGAGCAGGGACCCTGGATGTGGAGCCCCACAGAGCTGGCTCACTTCAGCTCTGGAGAAGCTGTCTATGCCCACTGCTCCTTGCTGGGCAGCTTCCACCACTCATGCTACACTCAGGCACTTAGAGGAGTGCGGGATTAGATTGAAGTTAAGACCATGAAGGAACCTGCATTTGTTGCTGAGCAGGGACCCTGGATGTGGAGCCCCACAGAGCTGGCTCACTTCAGCTCTGGAGAAGCTGTCTATGCCCACTGCTCCTTGCTGGGCAGCTTCCACCACTCATGCTACACTCAGGCACTTCCCATGAGCCATTGCTAGTTTTGATGTTGCAATGTTTCGGGAAGCAGAAGAAGCAGTGCCATCTGCCTTCTGGAATAGGGAAGGGAGCATGCACATCACAAGGCACGTTAGAAAGGGATGTGGAGAGTAGACCCACGTGAGGGAAACTGCCACAGGTAGGGGTGGGAATGGGAAGGGTGGATATCAGGAACACACCACCTTACACTTAGTCTTCTGAAGGCTGATTAACTGCTTAGAACCTCAGTGACTGTGGAGAGGTTGGAATGTTGCAAGTCCAGAGACAAATTATCTTGGGCTGATCTTTACCCTTTCATAATAGTCATTTATTTTGCTCTTCTGCACCAGGTAAATCCTTTGAATGCAGCAACCGAGCCTAGTTCCTATCAACCAAAAGTCTATAAGACCGGAGGAAAGTCACAGGAATGCTGGTTGAGAGCATCTGACACCCGGAGTTGAGTTTTCCCCTCTTTCTTTTAGCCGCCTACCTGATGTTCTCACCAGTGAATGTTTAAAGTGCCTTGATTTTCTCTGTTCTGTTACTATAACAACTGCATCAAACTATTATGACGCTGGAATGTGGAATTTAAAGTGAATCTGTGTCCCCAGACCATGGTCACTCTCATTTGGCTCCAGAATAAGCTATAAGCTATCTCTTACGCTCTTGAGGTGAGAGCTGAGCTCTTACATCCACAGAAGAGAATCTAGTCGGGGCCTTTGTGGATCCCAAACTGAATTCTTAGGCCCGTGCCTGGTTGAAGAGCCTGGGAAGCTGCTTGCAGCTCGGTGCTCTGTGACCGTTAGTTCTTCTCCCATCTGTCTCTGAGGACATCATCAGCCAGGAAGCAGGCAAGAGCCAGGTGGTAAGACCCTAGTAGGGTGTCATTGTTACAGCAGAGAGTGCATAAGGCAGGGAGCCCAGGGCAGGGAGCAGGCAGACACCAAGATGGCTGTGCTTGATTTTGAAACTACTGAACTGGCTGGGAGTAGAGTTGAACTAGAAAGGGGCTCAGTGATGACCCTGCACTTCCCAGTGGGCCAGGAAGAGCAGTGAACCAGCAGACCCGTGGAAGGCTTGCTAGCAGCTGGTGGCTTCTGGGAGTTTTCCCATCTACATTCTTCTCAGAACCCTCCACTGGGCCAGGCAATCAGCTCTCTGCCTTACTGTGTGGGGAACTGAGGCCCTGAGATGGAAAAGCTCATAGGTTGACTTGTCGGAAATATAGGATAGATTTAGATCTGTCTTTTTATTTTCCTCCCTTAACTTCAAAATCATGATCAGTTTCTCTCAATGAATAATCATCACTATCACTATCAATACCCCCAGCATCAGCACCCCTATCCTGGGTATGGCCATCACCAGCATCACCATCATTCCCAGCCCCACATCATGGGTACTGCCATCACCAGTATCACCATCACCAGCCTTGGAATCATGAGAGAAAGGAGACAGGGTAGAATCCTAGTCCTGCCACTCAGATGACTTTAGGCACATCAGAACATCTCTCTTGGCACCATTTTCTTTATCTATGAGATAGGGCTAGACAGATGGAGAGTATAAGGTGGGAAAAGTGATAGAATCTAAGTTCCACTGTCTCCACCAATGTGGTGATGCTTAGTCACCGGGGAGCAGCAGTATTTGAAAGGATTAGAAGGATTA
Source organism: Uromys caudimaculatus (assembly GCA_028551405.1). Classification (NCBI taxonomy): domain Eukaryota; kingdom Metazoa; phylum Chordata; class Mammalia; order Rodentia; family Muridae; genus Uromys; species Uromys caudimaculatus. The sequence continues at coordinate 56,585,561 of CM052706.1, forward strand.
GGAGGTGTGGCCTTGTTGGAGGAAGCATGTTACTGGGGGTAGGCTTTAGAGTATCAAAGCCCATGCCAGGCCCTATCTGTCTGTCTGTCTGCCCCTTCTCTCCCCCAGACTGGGATGACTTCTCCAGCACCATGTCTGACTGTGTGTTGCCATGCTCCCTGCCATGATAATAATGGACTAAACCTCTGAAACTGTAAGCCAGCCTACAATTAAATGCTTTCTTTTATAAGAGTTTCTTTCATCAAGTCATGGGTGTCTCTTCACAGCAATAGAACAGTGGCTAAGACACTGCTCTTGGTAAGTTCATCAGGGACCTCCATGTTGGCATCCTCAGTGGCCTCTGAGAACCTCTGACACATCTGGACACTTCTTCCTCCTGCCTGGGACATTCACTTTCTACTTTTCCTTCCAACTATCAGACCCTCCGACCCCACCCCCTTGCCACCTGTCTTCCAAAGACCCCTTAAGCCTTCCAGTCTCCCAGAATCATATGCAGCTCCTGCTTTCTCCAGCCAAGGCCGCCATCTGCTTTCCTTTCTCTGAACCCCCTCCCCATCTTCAACACCAATCTCACAGCACCAGGACATGTTGAGCCACTGGCCTTGGGGAGCCCCTGACAGAGGAGGACCCTTCCCTTGTCATTCTGAGACTAAAAGAAAGGTCTTTAAGGAGTTATAAGTTCAATCTTGAGCAGATATTTTTGTAGGAAGTTTGAGGACCTGTGTTTTTTGAGTGTGTATCCCTTTCACCTTTCTGATGTTTTCTGGGTAGACTAGTCCCTTAAGATTCTTTTAAAAAATATTTATCTTAATTTTATGTACATGACTGTTTTGCCTGCATGTATATATGTGTACCACATGTGGGCCTGGTGCCTGTGGAGGTCAGAAGAATCTCCAGAAGGCATCAAATCTCCTGAAATTATGGATGACTGTAAGCTATAATGGTGGTGTTGGGAACCAAACCTGGGTCCTCTGTAAGAGTGATACCTCTGCAAGTGCTCTCAACCACTGAGCCATTTCTCTAGCCCCTAAATTGGTCTATTTTTTGTGGCTGTGCCAAAATACCAGAGATAAATCAATTTCAAAGAGGCACCTTAGGGTTTCTATCGCTGTATAAATGCCGTGACTAAAACCAACTTGGGGATGAGAGAGCTATTTTACTTTACAATTCTTGGGTCCCACCCAACACTGAGAGAAGTCAGGGCAGGAACACAAGACAGGAACCTGGAGGCAGGAACTGAAGCAGGGACCAGAGAGGACTGACAACTTACTGGCTTGCTTAGTTTTTTGTTTTTGTTTTTGTTTTTGTTTTTGGGGGTTGTTGTTGTTTTTCTTGTATACCTTTAGACCATCTGCTCAGGGGTGGCACCACTCACAGTGGACTGGATGGACACTTCAACTTTAATCATCCATCAAGAAAATGCTCCTCAACGGTGACAATTCCTCAACTGCTGTCCCCTCTTTCTAGGTGACTCTAGTTTATGTCAAGTTGATAAAACCAACCAACCAAAAACTAATCAGCACTGGTGGTAAGATTAATTTGGTTTGAGGTTTCAGGAGTGTTTGTCAAGGCTGGGTAGCTCTGTGGCTTTTTATTTCATCCTGGGTGGGAAACAGAAAAAAGCAAAGGAAGTCAGAGCCCAAACAAGATAAATCCTTCACTATCCAACCCTTCAGTCAGCCACTTCCTTCAACTTGGCCCTGTCTCCTAACAGCCCATCCAGCCACGAACTCTCCAGCAGCATAGCTTTTTCTTTTTAAGATTTATTTATTTTATTTTTATTTATATGAGTACACTGTACCTGTCTTCAGACACACCATAAGAGGGCATCGGATCCCATTACAGATGGTTATGAGCCCCCATGTGGTTGCTGGGAGTTGAACTCAGGACCTCTGGAAGAGCAACCAGTGCCCTTAACCACTGAGCCATCTCTCCAGCCCCCCAGTGGCTTAACTTTTGATGACACCAATGTCCTTATGATCCATTCACCTCTCTACTGAGTGACCAAGCCTTCACCCCACAAGTCTCATAGGAATGTTTTATATCTAACTCATTAACACTCAGATAGCATCGGAGGGGATTAGAACCCCCAAACTCCTCAAACCCCAAACATATCCATTCTGAGATGTCTTAATGGCTGGTCCCTACACCTGCAATTCTACTTGGAAGAAATAAGCAGAGTGCCAGAGAAAAAGCCCAGAGTGACTGGGGACATCTCAGGTTGTGTTCCTGGAACTCTGAAATAGTGTTGCCTTGGAGTATGAGGTATTGACTCTGCCTCCCCCAACAGGGGCCTGTTCAGAGACAGATGGCCCCATTGGGCTGTACACACACACACACACACACACACACACACACACACACACACACACACACACACGAGCAGAAGAACTCGTTTGGGTCCTCTTGGCCTCAGGAGCATTCTGACCCAATGCCAGGAGAAACAGACTGCCAGCCCCTTTCTGGGACTGTGGGCGGCTGGGTTTGAGCGAACTCTCTTCCAAGAATGTGTTTTCTCTTCCATGTTCAGGATGCGACGCACTTCCCGCTGTGCTCTTTTGAGGCTGGCATAGCAGCAAGAGCTGCTGCGAGGGGGATCCTTTATACTCTTCTCTCTGGTCAGAAGTGTGTGTGTGTGTGTGTGTGTGTGTGTGTGTGTGTGTGTGTGTGTGTGTGTGTCACCTTTGGCATTGTTCCTTTGTGCCTGTTGCATAGGACTACCTAATTCGGGATTGCCGCTATCCACTCCTCACTGCCAAATTAACCTTCCTACCAACAGCTCTTGCTCAAGAGTTACTCAACGGCTCCCATGATCTCTATGATAACTTCGCAGGCTTCATCTTCATCCAGGGACCCTGAAATCTGCCCTTCTTTGGCCTTTCTAGCCACAGTTCTTCACTTCCCATCTCCTTCCTAGGCTGGCAGGTCTGCCCACCCTTCTCAGAGCACACCGGCTTCGTGGTAGCATCCACAAGTCTCTCCCGATGAGGAAGTCATGGTGACAGAAGTGTGACACCGCTACTCATATTGTGTGCATGTCTTTGTGTGCATGTATGTTTGTGTTTGTGTGCATGTATGTTTGTCTTTATGTGTATGTGTCTGTATCCAAGTATCTCTGTATGCCCCGTATATACTTCTCTGTGTGTATGTGTGTTTGTATCTATGTCTCTCTGAGTGTTCTCATTTGTGTGACTATGTGTACACATATGTATATACCTTTCTCTCTATGTGCATCTTTATGTTTCTGAGTGTATGTGTGTGGTGTATACTTTGTGTATTTCAAGGATATGGTCCTAGGGTGGATTCTGATAGAGCCATTTCACTACAGCCTGGAACACAGTGCTGGCTGCTCAGTGAAAGCAGAATGGAGTAAGGAGCTCACTCCCACACAGATCCTGCTTTGCCTTAGCTCTCTTTTACCCAATGTCTTCCCACCCTTTTGGAAAATTAAGGCAGTTCTATAGAGTTTCACAATTTTCAAAACTTCATGTTGATTCTTTATATCTCATGGTAAACCTGCCGAAGAGTGAGGGCAGAGACCACTCTAGGTTACCTCAGATGAGGAAATGATCTCAGAGCTCCACTACACAATCCCAGGCAGGAAGTGCCAGAGCTGAATGGTAGACCTGCCTCTGGAGACAGTGGTGACCTTTGCATTGTGCTGTTTCTTCCCCCACAGGAGCGCGCTCTCTGAAGAGCTTCATATTCTCTCTTTCCCTCACCTCTTTCTCCTCTTCTTCTTCCTCATCTCCCTACCCTGTCTTTTCTCCTTCTCTTCTATGTCCTTCTCAAAGGAAGATTCTGCCTCAAGCTACAGAGTCTCCACGTCTCTTCTTTTTTCCTCAAGCATATTTCAAGAATGACTTTTTAAAAAAAATTGAGACAGGGTCTTGCTAAGTATCCCAGGGTGGCCTTGAACCTGTGACCCTCCTGCTTGGATCTCAGGAATTGTGGGATTCCAGGTGTGCCAGCACACCTAGCTTTATTGTTTGCTTCATGATGTCAAGAGTGACTGACTGCAAATCAGCAGATTTGTTGGGGAAGCACCGCTTCCCTGGGGGGAGAAGCCAGCTAGGTGGCCAGCTAGGCGGCTTTCTGCATTACAGTTCACAGCAAGTACAAGCACAGCAAACCATTGAGCAATCTTTCCTTGAACCAATTAGATTCTGACATCTGCTTATTGTTTAATTATCTTCTGACTGAAGAAATGGAAAAGTTGACAAATAGTTGAACCCAACAAGAGTCAGGTTCCGCGTCCCCCTCTTTGTGGACTGTGTATAGAACACCAGTCTGCCAACATCTCCTGGTCTCTCTGGGACACTGGCAAAAAACACAGACAAATATTTATATTGCACGGGCTCAAGATGGTTTTCATTTTTTTTTCATGTTTAACCGATTTCAAATGAACGACAATGGCCCTTAATGTGGTTACAAGAATTTGCCATTAATTGTCACTTGAAATTGGATCCAGCTGGTCTGTATGCCTTTGCTAGGTTCTGGTTCTTACTGACGTGGGCTGCTTCCCACTGGCTGGCTGCATACCAGCTTAGAGGAGGCACTGGCCCCCATTCCATGTGGACAAAAGGGGAGTTCGGAATACTGCTGCTATTTCTGAGCTCTTTGCACACGGCACTTGAAGCTGGGAAGCTGTGTGAAGGCCACAAGACCAAGCCTGGCTCAGTACACTGTCCTCTTTCGGCAGCAAAGATACAAGCTCCAGGCTCAGATAGGTGGTGACAGGGCTGAGTGACCAGAGGACACAGGGGTGTGGCTTGGTGGTGACAGGGTTGAGTGGTCAGGGGACACAGGGTGTGCTTCAGGGTTTCAGAGTATTTGTATGTGCATGTGAAAGTCTGAGGCTGAACTTGGGTGTCTTCCTCCGTATCTCAACCTTATATTTTTGAAATGGGGACTCTCACTGAGCCTGGAGTCCACTGATTGGCTGACTAGCTGGCCAGAACCCCCTGGGGACCCACCACTTCTCCAGCATGGGGGTTATAGGCTATGCCATCATGGCCTTTGCTTCAGATGGGTGATGGGAATCTGAACTTCTATCCTGCTCAGCTGGCAGGTACTTTACACTCTGCCTTGGGGGCAAGGATCACCGTTTACACTTGGTGGCTTTCAATTTCTGTTTCATTACGGTTATATAGTTTATTAAATACTTTTATAAAAAAACAATTAATGGGATGTTAGGAAGACAGGTTTAATTAAAGTGGATATAGGGAACCTGTGAATAAAGAAGGTTTAGTTCACATGGGTGGGATGGGTAGAAGTGATAAGAAAGGCCCATAGTCCTATGACAGAGCTTCCTACATTCCTAGAGATGAAGAAAATGCACCTTCTGCCCGAGCATAGAAAGGAAGAGTCACCTAGTTGATTAGTAATGTCTGCCCTGGTCACTTGATGGGATGGTTGTACTTGGAATATGTATGTACCACTCAGGGACTGAATGGTCCTCTGGGTACCTTTAACAGGTGAGAAGAGAATGGAGTTGGCCTCCTTCTCAATCCAACACTCTGGAGGCTGAGACCAGAAGGCAGATGGAGAGGCTTGAAAGCAGGGCCTCTCACACACAATCCTTAGCATGTTGATTCAGAAGCAGGAGGTTGAGGCAGGGCCTAACATTCTTCATTTATGACAGGGGCTGCTGTTGCTTCTGGTCTCTGGGCAGTCTCAGAATAGCAAGGACAGCTCTGGAACCTGAACCAATGTTCCTTTGCTTCCAGCGCAACTGCCTGCATGGGGGTCTGTGCAATCTTACTCTAATCATGTCTGAAGGTTGACTGCTCTGTCACTGCAGACAGTCATTGAGACAGACGCAGAACACCGACGGGGCTCTGAGCTGACCAAGTAGTTAGGTAGGCTGACCAGGGAGTCCCAGGGATCTATCTCCCTGCCTCTGTGTCTCTGCTGGGAGTAAAGTCCTCTCTCTCTCTCTCTCTCTCTCTCTCTCTCTCTCTCTCTCTCTCTCTCTCTCTGTCTCTCTCTCTCTGTCTCTCTCCCCTGTATGTGTGTGTCTCTGACTGTGTGTGCGCGAGTGCAAATGTGCACTCATGCCCACCTTTTTAAAATTTACTTTTTTTTTTTCAGTACCACTCTGCCCACCTGTTTTACTTGGCCTCTCGGGCCCCACCTCAGGCCCTCATGCTTGCAAAGCAACCACTCCACCAGGCAAGTCTTTTCTGGCTGAGTCATCTCCTCAGCGCTGGGTTCCACGTTTCACGTGATGCTTCCCATTTACAATGGGTTAGGAAAGTGTGCTGATTATTAAGTAGCATCTATTCCTGATACGACAAAAACAGATTAGACAAACCTCAAAACTGTTACTCGTCAGAGCACACCAGTCCTGAAGGCCACTCAGGCAATACAGGGGAACTTGGGAATTAGAAGCAAACTCCGGACGTCTCCATTGTGAGTCGACAGTAGCAAAGTTACCAGTAAGTTTCACGGCTTCTGCTGCCTGTGTCTTCAGTGTGTGGTGTTAATTCTGTTAAATGCTGTTGTCACAGAGTTCCTTAAATAGTTTTTAATGGGCTTTAATTTGCAGGAAAATGTTCTCCTCAGGATACAGGGGCAGGAATTGTCAAAAAAAAAAAAAAAAAAAAAAAAAAAAGTAAAACAAAAAGAATTCTTCAGAAAAACTTTCAGGCAGTCATTTTACTGGTAATGGTTCGAATAGATGATGGGAGTGTGTGTGTGTGTGTGTGTGTGTGTGTGTGTGTGTGTGTGTGTGTGTGTGTACTAGCAAGCAATCAAGAGGGAGGTAGAGAGAGGGAGGGAAGGAGAGAGAGGGAGAGGGGGGGAGATCGTAGAAATGTATTCTCTCCTTCTGGGAATCGAACTTGGGCCACAAGGCTTGGCAGCAAGCACTTTTGCCCAGTGAGCCATCTCATTGGCCTGGACCACAGAAGTAGTTCCTCTTTATCTTCTCTGGGTTTCTGGAAGGGGCTCTTTCAACCACACAAACTAATTAGGATGGTAGGGAAAATGCAAGCAGGTTGGGAATTTCACTGTGCGTTGAAACCTTAGATCTGCTGAGGTAATTAATATTACTAATTAGCTGTGAGGAAAGAACCTATAATATAAAATCCTTCTTTTAAAAATCTGCTGGAAGTCAAGTTGCCACCATCCCAGCAACCAGGAAATGGACAGGTGGAAGCAAAAGGTGAAAATTCCCTTTGTTGTTGTTACCATGGTGTCTTGGTATGATTTCAGGCAAAGCTGATGTCAACTGGGCACTAGAGTTGGGATCTCTTCCCTGTGTTTTAAGATATCAGTATAGTTCTATATGTCAAAAGCATGGTCCTAATAAGGAATCCCGTGTCCCTTCACAGATGGGAATAATACTCCCCCCCCGCAGCTCCACCTTTGCCAATGCCAGCCAAGGTGCCCACATACTCCTGGCTTCACAAGGGACAGAGGTCAAAGCCATCTTAGGAGATACAGGAGAATGACCCCCATTCTCCTAGAGGAGAGGTTCTCAAGTGAGTCACACTCTGTTTAGGTGGCATCTGGTGGGAAATATGTATTAGAAGCATTTTTTTCTAAAATAGAGAAAATATGACTTATGCAGGGAGAAAATTGACAAGCACAGCTACACTGTGAGATTGCTACAGTTGCGTGCTCTGTAACGGGTCCTCAAGTTTGCTTAGCCAATAAAGTGCAAAGTGGTGGGATTTGAATGTTCATGTTCAACAGGCAGATGCAGTTAGCACTCTGTAGGTCGCTGTATACGGATGCCCATGGGCGCCACCAGGAGTGTGACTGTTCAGCTCCTGCGGCTGTAGTCGAGGCTGGAGTAGAACTCTGTTGAAGTACACTCTTGCTTATTTAGGCTTTTTTTAAAAGCAAACTTTATTCCAAACTACTACCCCCACCCCCCAAAAAGTACGTGAACTGAAGCATTTAACAGATTTCATTTAAATTCATATATTCACATCACAAACCACCAAACCAAAATATCTCTTCAGTTTGTTCAGCCATTTTCTTTTGTTGTTCTTGGAGACAAGAGTCTTACTTTGTAGCCTGAGCTGTTCTGGAACTCACTGTTGTAGCCGAGGCTGGCCTCAAATTTGAAGTTCTTAGGTTCTCAAGTGCTGGATCTACAGATATATACCATCACCCTGGCTCGCTTAATAACATTTAATAATGAAACAGCTAGGAAACATGTAGACACCCAATGTACAATTTGAGAGCTGTTTAGCTAAGTAAATATTTAATATTCAGCAAAAGTCATAGCATTAAAATTGGAAAGCTCTTGAATTTAGAGAGAATGCCTATTTACCTTTTTGAGATGGATTTGTGTGTAGAAATAGAAATATTTTAATTGAGAAGAAACTGAGTGTGTGGGCTTGTTTCTTCTTCCGGTGTGCTCTCCAGGGCAGCCTTCTTTTGACTACCAGCATACAGTTTTGCTTGTCCTCTGGGGTGTCATGTATATTAAAAACCCTTTGCCAGGCTCAATAAAGAGAGCTTGGCTGGCATACCAGAGAGCCCAGGCTTGATCTGCAGCACTTTGTAGGCTAGGTGTGGAGGCAAAGCCTGCAAATTCATGGAAAGCAGAGCTCATGAGGACTGGGAGTTCAAGGCCCGGCTCAGCTACATGAGATTCTGTCTCAAAAACTACAAATGAATGAATGAATGATAAATAAACCTTTATCTATGTGACAGCCATACCTGCCACCATAGGAACTTCACCCTTGGACTCCCAGGGCCCCAGGGCCCTGAAACAATGCATGGCCCTAGGCTGACTCCAGTCTATTTGTTGTGCACATTTTATGTGCCTGGTGACCAAGGCCTCACGGCCTGGCCCCAGCTTTATCCCCGGCTCCTGACATACCAAAGCTGCCTTTGCTGCTTAGTGGCTCTTGGTCCCTGGGACAGGACCCTACCTCTCTGCCCCTGCACGGTAGCCCCATGTTCTGCACCTCAGTTTGCTTCTCATCCTCCCTCCGCATTGGTCTGACTCCTCCTTCAAGTCCTTGTCAGTCGTGGGTCGCCTAGCTCTCCGAGGTTCTGATAGGAAACCAAATGAGTTTGTGTCCCCAGGGACCCCTCTTTCAGATTAGTCTAGACGGAGTCTAGCTGACAATTGGGATTGACTGTCGCATGTGGCAGGCACTTCAGCCACTGAGCCACCTCCCAAGCTCTTCACTGGAATCTTGCAACATGCTGAGCACCAGGTCTGAACAGGTACTTGGTGTTGCCGTATGATTTTGTTAACCTTTAATTAAAAACATTAAAAATTTTCTTCAGTACTGACTATTGATTTTAGCACTTGCTCCTCCATGGGTGTCTTGAAAACAAATCCTAGCTTTCTATCTCTGACTTTAATTCATGTATCGATCGCAGAGGGTTTGATACATGGGAGACTTGAGAAGCAAGGTGGTCTCAGCTGGAGAAAGGGCAGGCTGGCTCCTATTTAGGGAACTCTAGGAGCTCTACCTTTGAACAGAGGCAGCCCTAAGTAGAGGTTTGATGTGTCTTTGGGCAAGGTATCTATTGTCCTCATTGTTTTTCTGTCAACTTGACACAAGCTGAAGTTAACTGGGAAGAGGAACCTCAACTTAGAAAATGCCCACATCTGATTGGCCTGTAGGTAAACCTGTGGTGCAATTTCTTGACTGATGATAGATGTGGGAGGGCCCAGTGCACTGTGGGTGGGGCCACCCCTGGGCAGGTGGTCCTGGGTTGTATAAGAAAGCAGGATAAGTAAGTAAGTATGAGAGGCAAGCAGGTAAGCTGTGCTCCTCCATGATCTGCACCAGCTCCTGCCTACAGCTCCTGTCCAGACTTTCTTCATGATGAACTACGACTGTAAGCTGAAACAAACCCTCCCCATCCCTCATATAGCTTTTGGCCATTGTGCTTCATCCAGCAACAGAAACCTAATTAAAACATCTATTCTCTTGGGCTTTCCATTCTGTCGTCGTGGGAAGATAAGAAAGTCCTGCCCTTCCCATGGGGAGGTCTTGAGTGTTGAGAGACTCTGTACCGTGACCCTGAGTTGGTGTCTGAATGTTGAGACCCTCAGCAAACAGACTTTCCTCCGGATTCCAGGAAGCTCCCAGGTCATTGTGATCTGTCTGGTTAAAGAGAGGCACTCCTGTTGACCTGGTCATAACTTAAAGGAAACCGGTGTTGGATCTGCAAAGTTATGCAGTCGTGTTAGTTTGAACCTTGAGTGTAGCATCTCTCATCTCCCAGCTTCTATGTTAATGTGAAGTGGAACGGTTGTGGGCAGAGGGGATGTCAAATTCACACATCATCATTCCCCCAGTCTCCCCAGAACTGGGATCGGGGCGCTTTACAGCCATACCTAACACAGGCACTCTCGAGCATCCATGGCATATGCCTCCTAGATCCTGGATGAAATTACAAGAAAGCCTTGTGGACCCAGGGCTGACCCTGAGATAGAGTCAAAGAGAAAGACAATTATGAAATTAGTTAAGTCCTTGGGGATTAAGAGAAAGGAGACTGGAAGACACCAAGGCTCCATGCACTTCCACAGCCTGAAGTTCAAGAGAGAGAAATTAGGGGCTCATCCACCTTTCCCGACACCATTCCCTGTCATGTCTCCACTGACTGCTGTCCACATCTTCCTGGAAACATTTTTACTGTTTCCCCTGGTAAATTTGAGTTCTGCATGGTCTTTCCCAGGGTTGTCATTGGGGTCAGGGGTGGGAATGGGGATTCTGAGTGCTGAGGTGTCTGAAAATAAAATGTAACCAAATGTCAGACTCAGTGACCCCTCCAGGGAGGCAGGGGTATGTCTGGAAGGTTCTGGGCCAGTCTCTGGACTCCAGCCGGCTCTGTCAGTTAGGGCCTGAGCATCTGTGAGCAGCTACTTCAAGTTGCTGGCACTGCTGGAACATCATCTTGGTATCAGGGGTCCTGAGGAAATGGTGCCTTCTTGTTACACACAGGCCTGGTGGAAGGGATAACATTTTCACTTGACGGACCAAAAACAGATTTCAAGAAGTGTGAGCTGGGGAGATGGCTCAGTGGGTAAGGTGCCTGCTCTGTAAGCATGAAGAGCACCCAAATAAACGCGTATGTATTCCCAGCACTAGGGTTAAGGTGGGGATGGGAAAGCCCTTAGAACTTACTGACCAGCCACTTTAGCTTAATTATGAGTATCAAAAATACAGTCTGACCTAGATGGATGCATGTCCCAGCTCTCATCAGAGAAGCTTCTCCTGGCCATAGATGGCAATCAACACAGAGACCCTCAGCTGGTCAACAAACAGAGAATGAGACTGTGGAGTCTCAGCCCTAAGTGGGACATTCTCATCCCTCTCTCCCAGGTACGGGGGTCTTTGTGGAAGAGGAGCTGGGAAGAGTCTAAGAGGCAGGAGTGGCAGATGACTAAAGGAGACAGGGGTTTTTGGACACAGTAGGGCAGCTGTATGGACAAACTCACAGTAATTGGGACAGCATGCTCAGGGCTCACACAAGCTAAAGCTGGACCAAATTCCAGCCTGGAGCAGGAAGATGGTCATGAAATCCCACCACAGTCTGAGAGCCTATCGGCATTTGATGGCTTCTGGTACAGGGAAAGTCAGTTTTCTTTAATGGTGTGTCCCCTGCATGCTGACCACACTCCAGGACAGACTCCAGTCCCAAGAGCGGTTGGGCAACACAGACTGAACTTGGTGGGAGAAGTCGGGCGGGTAGCGGGATGAGGGTAGATCTGAGAGGAGTCGGGGAGGGGAGGTGGCTATGATAGAGAGACATAGTATGAAATTCCCAAAGCATTAGCATATTGTCTAAAAATAAGGCAGAGAATCATTGAAAAAACCATTTGACATCAACCTCTGACCTCATGCATGTACACAGACATGGGCATGTCCACACGGACATGTACTCACACACATGCATGAACACACCCACATGGGGGGGAGGGCTTGAAGTAACTCCTTCCTTCCTCTTTTGATGTAACAAATGTTATTCTGCAGTGGAAAGGGGTGGCTTTGGGATCATGCTCTGTGCTGTATGTGCATATACACCACACGTCTAAAGCTTAGATTCAAATGTTTTCGAGGGGGGCAGTCCTGCTAGCTGTTTGTCCCCAGCTGTTGTCCCCAAGGATCTAGCTTCCCAGTAATCACCAAGAGACTTCTTTCCTGATCCCAGGGTGATCACTCCAACTGTAGTCTCCTGTCAGGTGCTGAGGCCCAACCTTTCCAGCCTCACTTCCTGTCCCATGGCTTGAAGAGGAGGCTGCCTACATGTGCCCTGTGTCCCGTACCAGTTAACTGCCTGCCATGCTGAGAGGCATCATTTTCCACATGCACTTTCTAGAATTATGACAGACATTAGCCACTGAGAGCGGAGGCTCCATATTCACCTGAGTGTCCCAAGCCCTTCACCAAGCCCACAACCTCCCAGCCAGAATGGATTCTCAGACTTCTGTTTCACTCATGCTGGCCAACTGATGGGCTCCTGAGCCTTTGCTTCTACAGTTGTGCTCAGTTTCCCCTCCCACCCTCCCTCTCCTTTTCCCCCTCTCCCCTCCCCTTCTAAATACAAGGTCTTATTATATAGCCTCGGATGGCCTAGAAGTTGCTCCGCAAAGCAGAGTGGCCCAGAACTCACAGAGACCTACCTGCCTCTGCCCCCCAGTACTGGAATTACATGTGTGTACTACTGTGCCCAGATTTCTTGGGTGATTCAGGAGCTTGCAGTCAAGCCCCAATGTTTGTGTGGCAAAGTATCTTACCTGAAGGTCCCCAGCCCCTATTAAGCTAATTGTAGCTAGAATTATGTCACTACCTCATCCCAGTGTCTGCCAGAGTCCCACTAACTTAGAATCTGTGGCACTGGGGCTCTGAATCTTTAATGAGTTGTAAGATCTTGCTCAGCACCCTCAAATGTAATGACTTTTGCCATCAACATTGATACACACACACACACACACACACACACACACACACACACACACGTGTGTGTGTGTGTGTGTGTTTCATAGGATTAAAAATCATTGCTAAGTTCTAATAATATGTCATTAGGGTTGTCTTAGACCAAGTTTCTCTTCTGTAGAAGGTCTAGGAGCCCACATTTTCTGGGACTCTCTGGGGCTCCATATGCTCTGGTTTCATAGGCTCAGGCTTTTGGTGTTTTATGCACTGTCTTCATCTCCTCAGATGGACCAGATGGAGAGTTCAGCCTCCTCTCCGTTTCCGCAGAGCCATCTGCTGGCCCAGGGATTGGTGGGTGAGAGCGGAGTCCTTTGAAGATGGGGCAGGGTGGGGTGGGAGTGGGCAAGGATTTACATCACTACAGGGCTAAGGAGTCAGTTGCCATTAGGCACGCCTCTTGATCACACCATCTCTCTTGCTTTTCCTTAGACAGCTATGTGCTTTCTGTTCCTTCATTCTCTGGTTCTTTCTCCTCTTTTCCATGTCAAACCCTTCCTCCCCCTTTCCACATGCCCTGCAGAGCAAATTGGCCTTTGCCCCATGGCCTTGGCTGTGGCACGAACCATATGCTTTCAGACCCTGCCATCTCCTCCCGAAGGCATCGCTCCAAACAGAGCCCATTTCCTCCTTAGAGGGGTCCTTGTACTAGCTGCAGATAACGAAGCCTTGCCTCATTTGCCTCTATGAGGAGTGCCGAGGCTGGAAGAAATCCCGAGACCATGAGTCAAGCTGATAGCAGCCATTGGCCCGAGGTCTCTGGCAGGTAAGAAACTGTAAAATCAGGAGGGAAGCCCTGGCTCTGACATTAGTGCTCCTGATGCTTAGCTGATTTTATTGACAATGTGGGTTTCCAAGGCGTTCCTACAAGTGCAGTGATTAGGAGCAACATTACATCGGTCACCCCATGTCAGGCATAGGTACTTCAACACCGCAATCTGGACTCGGCAGCTAATCCTCAAGAGGTTGCTGCCTCTGTATGGGCCTGGGGTCAGCAGGTTCCAGCATGTAGCCCCATCTCATCATTCCTATCCCGAGCTTAGGACTTGTTTCTTTTGGGGCCTTAGCTTACCACATACATCAAGACAGGTCTGTTTTTGGACATGTCTCAGTGCACGTTTGACTCTCCATGTGAGGGAGAGCCAGGGTTCTTCACACCACTGTACCAGAGTCAGCTCTGCTTATGCCTGCTTCACAGAGCTTTGGATCAAAGAAAGATTTCCATTGCGTAGGAAATACTCCAATGCTTCTGGTCTAGCTGACATGTAGGATCCATGTTTCAGTGACCCCTGAGGCTTCATGGCTGGAGTGAGCTGGGCTTTTACATGGCCTTGCCTTCCGTGGGGACGCATGAGCAAACGGGCACAGACATGATCCATCAGCAGGCACCTGGGACAGCTGGGCCAGTGGGTGGGTCCCCACGGTGTTGGGTGTTTTGGGGGACTTTCTGGGTACTGGTATGTGTGAATCAGGGTGCAAGGTTTCCATTTCCTCTGCCCAACACCCTATTTTGGAACGACACATAAGTGTACGCTTCAGCAGATCATAGGTGTGGAAGGTTCCACAGGTCTGAAGGGGTGTGGGAGAGTACAGGGAGCTGAGCCCAGGTGGGCACCGCTATTTCCACTGTGGGTGGTATCCTGTGTTTGAAGTCCTTGTCTTGTCTCCTCCCAACCTTCAGAGGGTTCTTTCCTTAGTCAGCCGATATATTCTGTGGCTCCTCCGAGCAACCAGGCAGGACACAGGTGACCCCAGGGTTAGACGCAGGCTCTGAAGCTGTTAGGGGAACCCTGCTCCCTGCGAGCATAAGTCTAACCCACCATTGACTTCCTTCAGCCTCATACTAAGAATAAAGAGCACACCGAAGTCTACGTGCAAACCTCAGTGTTTGGCCAACACCCATGTATCCATGCTCTCATTTGACTACCCACAATCTAAAGAGAGGGGCATGGACAGGATCATAGTGACAGCATATAAGAGGCACGCAGAGATGTAACCAGGTCTGAGGGTTTAACAGTGCCCTGTGTCTCCTGTTCCAACTCCTCTGACCTCCATGTGCGCTCAGCCCACATCAGAATTCTCTATCTACCAAGGAAAACACAAGGGCCAACGTGTGTCCTTACCCGACAGCAGCTGTTGAAATAGCAGCATTAGGATGTGCTCCTCTTCCAGGCATTCTACTATTCTCTGAGCCACTGTTCGTCCGTACATGCCCTGCTTACTCATCCACTCATTCATTCCATCCACCCACACCTATCCATCTGAGCTTTGCTGAGTGCTTACCGTGTGCTCAGCCAATGGTGGCATGGTAGGGGGAGCAGAGGATAGTAAGATGTGATGTTGAGAACTCAGACTCTAGTTAGGAGCAATGGGAGGGAGCATGGAAACCTGATTTCTCAGCCAGGGCAGATAGAGTCTCATTCATTCTTACGGGCCAAGGTTGGCAGGCACTGGGCACTCCATGGATGGCCCTGTGAATGGCTCCTGAGCGTCAGCTTCTCTCAGCACCAGGACTCCTTAGCTCCACAGGAGTACTGAGAAGGGAGGGTTCCGATAACCTGGGGGGTCAGGAAAGGCTTCCCGGGAGTGGAGTGACTTGACTCAGCAGCTTAAGAAGTTGGGAAAAAAGTAAAAACAAGAAAAGAGGAGGAGGAGAAAAGGGAGAATAAAGGGATGAGGAGAAGGAGAGACAGAAAGGAGAAAGAAGAATAAGATGAAGGAGGAGAAGAGAAATGAAGTAGAAGAGGAGGAGGAGAAAGAAGAAGAGGAAAAGGAAGAGCAAGAGGAAGAGAAAGAAGAAGAAGAAGAAGAAGAAGAAGAAGAAGAAGAAGAAGAAGAAGAAGAAGAAGAAGAAGAAGAAGAAGAAGAAGAAGAAGAAGAAAGTAATTGGGGAGACTTCTGAAGATTGAAGAGGAAGGGATTGTGTGTGTGTGTGTGTGTGTGTGTGTGTGTGTGTGTGTGTGTGTGTGTGTGTGTGTGTGTGTAGGTAGTAGGTAGGTAGCAGCATGCAAGCAAAGCTTAGACTATAGAAGAACCTGTCTCCAGCCCTTCTGCCCTCCACTGGATGTGTGTCAGGTGAACCTGAAGTGGGCAGTGCAGCAGCGGTTGACTGCTGCCTCCAGTGTTGACAAGAACCTGGCCTGCTGGGATGGGACAATCTGTCAGCTCCTGGGCCTGAAGGCTCCTTTGGCAGGCGGTGTTGGCACACATCTTCCTCTCTCTCCTTTTTGTGTTGTTAGAGAAACAGAAGAGAGAACATGAGCTGTGAACGAACACATGGGGAGAGACAGGAAGAGGAAACGGGAAAGGGAAAGAAAAGGAAACAGAAAGAAGAGATGAGATTCAAGTCAGATGAGAAGACAGGAAAGAAGCAGGAGAGAGAGTAGAAGGAAATGAGGGGATGAAGAGGAAGGAGAAAGGAGGGAGCAGGAAGAGATCAGAGACAGGAGATTTTAAGAAGGGCGGCAGTGGGCGTGGCCCGTCAGCCTTTCCTTAAACTATTATCAGACCTTGAACATCTGATCCTCCTGGCTCTATCTGCCAAGTGCTGAGTTAACGGGTGTGTGCCACCATGCCCAGTTTATGGAGTACTTGGGATGGAACCCAGGCCGTTGTGTATGTTGGTTTGGTGTGGTGGTTTGAATGAGAGTGAGCCCCATAGGCTCATATATGTGTGTTTAGTCCCCAGTTGATAAGCTGTTTGGGGAGAATTAGGAGGTGTTGTTGGAGTGAATGTGTTCTTGTTGGAGGAGGTGTGTCACTGGGGGTGGGTGTTAGGTTTCAGAAACCCATGACAAGCCTAGTATCTCTCTGTCTGCTACCTGTGGACCAGGATGTAAGGCCCTCAGCCACTGCTCCAACACCATGCCTGTCTGCTTCTGCCCCAATGCTAATGTACTAACAGGCTGAGACTGTAAGCAACCCTCCGATTAAATGCTTCCCTTTATAAGGGTTGCTTTGGTCATAGTGTCTCTTAGACAAATCTTTTACCAGTTG
Organism: Uromys caudimaculatus; assembly: GCA_028551405.1. Taxonomy (NCBI): domain Eukaryota; kingdom Metazoa; phylum Chordata; class Mammalia; order Rodentia; family Muridae; genus Uromys; species Uromys caudimaculatus. Next base: position 56,602,477 of record CM052706.1, read on the forward strand.
AGCTCCAACCCTCATTTTTCCAGCTCTTTCTTTCTTGGTTGAGAAGCCTTGAGACTGACTCTCCACTCTCCTTCTTTGTAAGACTGTAATAAATGATTAGGCCCCATCACCACCTTGCTGTGGCAGAGCTGCCTTCTTAATCCTCCAAAGAATTTTGGCTAATTCTTTTAAAAAGTACTTGGGAAGCTGGGCACGATAATGCACGCTCATAACTCTAGCACTTGGGTGATGATGTAGAAGGAATGGAATCTAAGGTCATCTTGGCTACATAGTGAATTTGAGGTCAACCTGGCCTCCTTATTGAGACCCTGTCTTAGAAACAAAAGCAAGAGCCTGGAAAGATTGTTCATCACTTAAGAGTACTTACTGGCTATTCTTCCAGAGGATCTGTGTTTGATTTCCAGCACCCACACCCATAGCGTCACTCACAACCCTCTGTAACTCCAGTCTCAGTGGATCCAACAACCTCTTCTGGTATCCTTAGGTGCTGGATGAACATAGTGCACAGACATACAAGCAGGCAAAATATCTGTACATATAAAATAAAAGACAAAAACCTCCCCATCAAAACAAAGCAACAGCAGTAACAACAACAAAACACCGGAACTCTGGAATACAAAGTTGAGCTGTCAGAATTTGAATCAGAATTTGAAGCCTTCTGTTTCCTTAGAAGAGCTACGGCTGTTCTGGCTCGTCCAGGGGTCCACACAGCAGCTGAGGGGCTTCTTAAGTTCTGACCACAAGTCAGAGGAGTGTTACCATGAACACTGTTGCCTTATGGGTTGGAACATGCCATAGAATCATGGGTAGTGAGGATAATAGCTGTCACGGAAAGGCCTCTACCTCCCCCTGAAAGTGACCTTGGAGACACGATTCTTTAAGAAACAATCCTTCCTTTTTCTCTTTCTCTCGTCCCTTACACCTTTCTTCACTTCCCTCCCTCTCCAATCTCTCAAAGCACTTGATATAAGAAAACTGATTTAATAAATAACCTTTATCTTGAAATAGGAATAAGACAAGATAGCTATATAAACAGTATAGTTTAAAACAGTTTTGGAACTTTTGGCCAATTCAAAGTTTCATAGGGAGTGGGGGAAGGCACCTGGCTATTGAAAAAAGAGAGAAGCGTCCTTGGCTTTAGGTCCTATGTAGGACACATAGCTAGAAAGTAAGAATTGGAGCCTGTGACAGACGTTGTACAGCCGCCAATGCTTAGGGCCCCGTATGGCTCAGCGTCACCATAGAGCAGCGCTGAAAGAAATGTGTGACTCCAGGATCTTTAACAGTCTTCAGTTAGCTTGTCATGGAGGGTGACTCATGGACGGAGCGTGCACTCACCCTCCCACATATGAAGTGGCCCAGAATTTCTGCCTGGACAGTTTTCTCTGTACAAAGTCACATGCTCACAGGGGCTGCTGCTGAATGTGTCTTCTCTCTTGCCGTGGCTCTGTATCCCTGTTGTTGGCTCTCTCGTGTACCTGCGGACTAACTGCTCTGCTTCGGGGACCCTGTAACTACTGCAGTGAGGGGACCAAGTTCATGAGAATACAGCCTGACTTTCTCTTGGGTGATTTTCTTATTAGTAATCTCTTTTCTCCTCTCCCCCTTTTCTTTCCTTTTCTACTATCTACACACTTTCTTCTTTCCTGCCCTCTCCTCCTCCTCTTCCTTCTCCTCCCCCCCTTCCTCCTCCACATATAGATGAGGAGAACCCTGGCATTCTGTTACTGCTGGGGTTACAGGATTTACTGCCATGCCTGGTTTTATGCTGGAGATTGGGTCCAGGGCGTGGTGCATGTCCAGCAAATACTCTACCATTCAAACTACATTCCCAGCTCCTTGTGAGCAATCATTGGGGACATTAACAAATATTCTCCTGCACAAGATGAGTGTGTAAAAACTCAGAACTTTCCTACATACCCACACTAATCAGGCTGGAGACAAAAGCAAGGAAAGCCGGGTGCTCACCTAGGTGAATCTCATCTTTTGGGAGGAAGAAAAATCACAAAACCTCGTAATTGATGTGTAAGAAAGATTTGAATGAATGGGAGAGAGGTACAACATGCTTTTGGTTGGGGGAAGGGTCCCTGAATTAATACATAGATCTAGAAAAGGAATCAAATTAAAATCTCAATGGAAACTCTTGATCATTCCATAAACAACTCTCTATTATGTATCTGGAAGGGTAACAAGCTAAAAATTGTCAAATTTTTTGAAATATCAAGGGGATAGGATTTCTTCTAATAGACATTACAGTATATCTTACATCTGCGGCGCTCAGGGTTTGGGCTCAAGAAGCAAGCAGCATTGGGATTCCATGAGAAACTGTGGGGGAACCAACAGGCTTTGGCCTGACTGGTAGGCCTGAGTCTTAGTCTCCCGGACCCAGTGCCTCAGGCTCCTCAGAAATCAGGTGACCAGCATGCGGATTAAAGGAGAGGTTTTAGAGACATTCCGTTTGTCTCCACCTGCAGGTTAAGGGAGAGGTTTTAGAGACATTCCATTTGTCCCCACCTGCGGATTATGGGAGGTCTTGTGCTGTTCTGTCTTTGTAACAATACGCAACATCTGGCACGAACGTTGACCTTCTGTAACCTTCCTGCCCCTGCCCCTTTCCTTCCTAAGTGCTTATATATGGACTTGGAATAAAGGCTGATCGGGGCTTGATCGGAACACCGTCTTGCCCCCAGACATTTCTTGTTTCCTGTCATCTTTCTATTATCTGCATCCCCCTCCTCAGCAGCTGAGTGTCCTGCAGGCAGGACACCTCAGACCCTGGTTGATAGCCCCTCCCGGGAGGGCCCCCTGGGCGGGATGGGACAGCTAGCTCTTTGCAAGAAACCACTGGGTTTAAAATCTCAGCCTTCCTAAGGCCAAGAAACTAACACAGGTACAAAGGCGCATTCCGAATCAAGAGGGCTGGACTAAATGGTGTTGAGATTTTGACTGGTTAAGGGATGATCATTGTCTTTTCCTCAAGTAATTCCAGACATCAGTATCAAGCACAAGAAATCCATTAACAATTGATAGAATCAAGAGGTGCCTCCATGATCTCCGAGTTAGTATGATCCACTGAAGCTTAAAGCAAGTCAAGGAATCGGAAAGGAAATTGTCAACAGAACAAAACCCAAGAACACACATTTTTAAGAAAGGAGCTACAAAAAATTAGCCACAGGTAGAGCAAAAGGTTACCAGCCTTAATATGTAAAGAGCTCTTACAAACAATTGATATCCCAGTAGAAACACTAGCAAAAACATTAACAAAATAAAACATACACATGACCAACCTGAGAACCTATTTTATCATTAGTCAAAGACATACAAAGTAAAACATTATGATTTGATTTCAATTTTCAAATGTTCAGGGATTTTTTTAAAAATAGTGTCTCATGTAGCCTAGGCATGTGCTATCACACCTGGTTTATGAAGCATGAGGGCTTGATCCTAGAGTCGTATGCATGCAAGGCAAGCATTCTAGCTACTGAGCCACATCTCAAGCCCTTTCACTGCCCAGTTGTTAAGACTGAAGATGATCATGAGGTCTCTGGAAGAGTTTTCTAACCTGATTCAGTTTTGACCTCATAGTTAAGATTCACAGTCATGTAGTAGGTGGTCTCGGCTGGGCTTGGGTTCACAGGGCTCTTCAGCAAGATTCCTGCACAACGGTAGATAGAAGAATCAAGTAAACATAGCAGGTGAATCTGTCCATCTGTTGGCTTCTGATGGTCAGCACCCAAGGCAGGGTCTGACCTCTAATTCAGGTCCATTGAGTGAAGAAAGGATGAGTCCTGAGATAGACAGATGAGCAGACTGCCTACATGACAGGCTGGGTGGCCATCTTGAGACAGTGTTCTCAGGGTCTCCTTCAACCGCCTTGGGGCCATCAGGGAGAGGAGGGGAGAACTGAAGGTAAATATGATGGGAGGTGGGGGTGGGGCAGAGGCCTCCCTGTCTTCTGTAGCAGCCCGCGAAGGAAGGCTGAGTTTGCCAGTTCTTTCATGTATACACTAGAAAAGTCAAGGTGGGGGTCCCAACAGTCCAAGCCTGGCCTATGCTGCCTGCCTCACCCACAGCACATGATTTGAGGCTCACTTTTTATTGATTGATTGATTGTATGTGTAGCTTTGAGTTTGTGCATGTCAAGATGTCTCTGTGTATATAGTGCTTGTGTGTGTCCGCGTGTGACTACATGTGAGTGCATGTTTGTATGTGTACATATATCTGTGTGCATGTGTGTGTGTGAGTGCATGTGCATGTGTGTGCATTTGTATCTGTGTGTATATGTTTCTGTGTGCATGTGTGTGCATATGAGTATCCACGTGTGTATATGTGTTTGTCCATGTGTGTGCTTGTATATGTGTCCATGTATGTATATATGCATGTGTGCATATATATGTGCATATGTGTACATATGCATATATGCATATGTGCATGTGTGTATGCATGTATGTGTTTGTGTCCATGTGTGGGTATTAGTGTGTGTTGTTGCTTGTATATGTGAGTGCATAGGTGTGGGCATGGGTATTAATGTGTGTGCATGTGTTTGTATGTTCGTGTGTGCATATGTGTGTACATGTGTGTACGTGTGTGTGTGTGTATTCATGTTCTTGCGTGTAAAGCACAGGTATACAAGTACCGCAGGGCACAGGTAGAGGTCAGAGGCAACTTTCAGGTATAAGTCTTCACCCTTCCACCTTGTTTGAGATAGACTTTTCAGGGCTGAGGATGCTGGGCTAGCTGGCCCCAGAGCCTTCCACCTTCCAGTGGGTAGTGCTGAGATTACAGGAATGTGTGCTACTGTCTCCAGCTTTTATGTGGCTTCTGCAGATTCAAACTCAGATCTCCAGGCTTGTACAGCAAGAACTTCTAACCACTGAATCATCTCTCTGGCCTTGGAGCCAGTTTAAGGCTAGAAGGCCAGTTGTTATTCTTCTTTATATGCAGAACAATGACACCAGGTAGGAGGAAAATTTGTCCCACGCTCAACTCACACATATTACTCAAGTAAAGGAGCCAGGCTTGAAGCCGGATCTGTCTGATTCCCAAGTCTTAACCTCACTGCTCTGTTCTCCAAGTATAGACTTACTTCTCTCCATGGCAGCAAGGAAAGAATCCACTTTTGCTGCATGTGCATCTCGGGAGGAACCTGGGCTCTACCTCTAAATCAAAGCCTGGATGTGAGGGTTGTTCTGGGAATGGGCCATCAGCAGGGTGGCAGATCTCGGCCGTCAATCACACCCCCGTGACACCCTGACACACGATGCCGGAGTGTAATCAGAGCGATGGTGTTCTGATCTATGAGCGATGTTTATCATCCCAGAGCTGGTACCTTGACATATTACCTTAGCTGGCTGTCAGCAGGACAGCCCCTTAATGTATTTCTGTAATCCATCACCCACTGCTGGCGGCCAAGGAGACCTGCTGACGCCGGTCTACCAGAGCACTTTCTGTGAGTCTGAGTTCTTAAAAATTCATGTTTGGGAGTGTGAGTGTCTGTAGAGATAGTGAGGGAGGAAGAGGAAGATGGCAGGAAAGACAGAAGGTAGAGAAGGACCAAGGGAGGAGAGGGAGGGGTGGAAGGCAAGCCAAAGCTTAAACAGCCAGAGGGTGGCAGTGACCCAGACTCCCTCCTTACCCCTGCTCTAGAAGACATGGTTGAGGAGCCTCTGTCGTCCCCAGTGGACTGAACTAGATGTGGGGCTGAATGGCATTGCTGTCAAGGTGTGAGGTCAGGAATTGATAGTTCTTTCCCCTCTAGAGAGAGCACTGTAGGCCTCATGGGAAGCCAGGACCCACTTACTCCATCTCTGTGGCGGCCTCAACCCTTGTATCCATCTGCCCGTGGGCCACCTTTATCCGGGACAACTCTGGCAGAGAACCCCAAACCACAGTCACCACTCTACCCTGGCCTCCCCCCACCCTACCCCGCTTCCTTGTAGAGTTGAAAGGACCACAAAGGCAAGGTCAACTTGTCATCTTGCAAAGGGGCCTCTTGCAGGGCTCTCAGCTCTTGGATTTATCTTTGCTCTTGTAGTCCCCCTAAAAGCGTAGGAGCTCTGGAAACTGATCAGTCAGCAGGGATCATGCACTTCTAGAAGTCCGGGCTGAAATATAAGTGAATCATTTCAGTTGCTAATATATATTAATCACAAGCACTGTAGATGAAGATTTTTTTTAAAAGATTATTTTCACTTATGTATATGTATCTCTCATTTTCTTTCTGTGTATGCATGTGTGTGTGCATGTGAATTTGTGCGTGCTGTGTGTGTGTGTGTGTCTGTGTGTGTGCTAATGTTGGTAGAGGTGTGAAGATGATATTAGATCCCCTGGATCTGGAGTTACAGGTGGTTGTAAGCTACTTGATGGAAGTGCTAGGAACTAAGCTCAAGTCCTCTGGAAAAGCAAGGATGCACTCTTAACCACTGAGCCATCTCTCCAGCCCTGTAACTGGGCATTAAAGTGATGGTAGAGCAAGAAAATTGGCATTAAAACCAATTTCAGAAGAAAAATGGGCTTGGGCCAGCGGCTCGGAAATGAACCTATGAATAGAGGTGTGGTCTGGATGCCACATCTATGTGGAGTCTGGTGCATGCCACTCAAACATCACATGTATGTCCCTTTTTATTGCTGTATAATATTCCATGGTACCAATATACCATAGCTTGCTCAAGCATTCACCACAAGATAATGTTCGTTCTTCTAATGGGGGTATTTCACAGATAATTTTTTGTTTGTTTGTTTAACATGAAGTCCAATTTATCTACTTTTAAAAATGTATTATGTTTGGTATCTCAAGCTTAAAACCTTAGATCCCAAAGATTTTCTCCTATTTATTTTTTAAAAAGACAGTTCTTATCATTTCTAAGTTGAATTTTATGTAAACAATGAAACTGGAGGCAGTCTCATTTTGAGTAGGAGGCAGTCCCTGAATGGGGAGAGCTGGGTGCTGTCATGCCCTGGGAACTATATGGTAGAAGGACAAAATCAACTCCTTCCTCCAAGGTGTCCTCTGACATATGTGTGCTGTGGCACAAAGGCATCCTGACACACAAATACGTGTTTAGAAATTCCAGATAACACGTGTACCCGGGTCCTTCCTGGTCCTCCCAACTGTCTATCAGTGGGCCATTACCACACCCTTGTGATTCAGTGTCTACGGATGTCTTAAAACCCGCTAGGCTGAACTCTTCCCCTTCTGTTTTTGAAATTATTTTAGTTTTTAAAGTTATCCACTTTTTCATATACACTTCAGAACACTCTTTTAATGAATCTATAGATAATTCTTGCTGAAATTTTGGTGGGAACTTCTTTGGGCTGCATGCCGATTTGGCAGAGCTGGCAGTTTAACTGTCAACCATGCTTGTCCAGGATCATGGTACACCTCTCTCTGCCTATTCAGGCTGTCGCTGCCCTCTGTTATCACTGGGAAGTTTTTAGCACACAGCATTTTACATGTACTATTAGATTCTGTTCTAGTTTGGATCTTGGATCCCCACAGACTCACATGTTGGAGTTTTAGTTCTTAGGTGAGGATGCTGTGGGAGGTGATGGAGTTTTTGTCAGCTGGGACCTAGTGAATGGTCAGGCATGGAGGACGTGCACCATGGAGGGAGGACGTGCACCATGGAGGGAGGACGTGCACCATGGAGGGAGGACGAGCACCATGGAGGGAGGACAAGCACCATGGAGGGAGGACGAGCACCATGGAGGGAGGATGTGCACCATGGAGGGAGGAC
>CM052706.1:56610712-56621555 GCA_028551405.1 Uromys caudimaculatus
ACCATGGAGGGAGGATGTGCACCATGAAGGGAGGACGAGCACCATGGAGGGAGGACGTGCACCATGGAGGGAGGACAAGCACCATGGAGGGAAGATGAGCACCATGGAGGGAGGACGTGCACCATGGAGGGAGGACGAGCACCATGGAGGGAGAATGAGCACCATGGAGGGAGGACGAGCACCATGGAGGGAGGACGTGCACCATGGAGGGAGGACGAGCACCATGGAGGGAGGACGTGCCCCTGAGCTGGTATTTGAATCCACTGCTGTCTCTTTTCTGCTTCTTTTCTGGGGTTGGTTCTTTCTGGGGATTGAACTTGGGTTGCCAGGGTTACGCATCAAGCCCCCTTATCCACTGCGCCATGTCACTGACTCTTTAAAAGAAAATGTTTGTTTGTCTTGACTATTTTGGAGGGCTGTGCCTGAGCCTACAATACTAGGATTATATAGATAGCTATCCTAGATAGCCTGGCTTTTTATGTGGGTGAGGGGAATTCAAAGTCAAGTCCTCATGCTTGCCCGACAAACACCCTCCTGAGCCATCTCCTATCCCTGTCTATAGAGCTCTGAGTGCATCTCCATGCATCTCTGTGTTTGCCCCAGACATCATATTCTGTGCACACAACTTTCTTGAACCGATTGCTGTCACGTTAGCAGCCCAAGCGAGGCATACAATCCCTCATTCCTGTACGTCTCCCCCATTTTTGTCTTAATGATTTCTTCCACATCCTTTACGCATTAAAAAGTGTTACACTATTGCCTCAACCATCAAATATGAACGATGAAAACTCACCAATGAGAGAAATCTCATTTTATCCATGTTTATGATTAATACATTCTTTTTTCCCCCTCTCTGGGCCTCAAAGTTTCTTTTTTCTTTTTTTTAAGAGAAATTTCTGCAGTTATTCTTTTTAGATTGGCATATTGCAAACAAATTCTCTTAGTTTCCCTTCATCTGTGACTACATTGATATGAAGTGGGCAAAGAACTCTAAGTTAATTCTTTCCTTCCACCTTTGAAAAATATCACACCCCTTCTAGCCTCTATGGGCATGTTGTGAAGAAATCCACTATCATTAGAATTATTTTCCCTCTATAGGGAAAGTGTCATTTTTCTTTTCTGCCTTCAAGATTTTCCCTTTGTCTTTAGTTTCTTGAAGTCTCAGGGTATGTCATTAGTTTTTCCCCCTATTGTTGTGTTAAAATATCCTGACAGAAGCAACTTGGGGGAGAATTTCAGGTTATAGTCCATTGCTGTGGAGAAGTTAAGGCAGGAGGAACCTTAACTAGCTAGTCACATTGCATAATAGCTGCGAGAAGACAGAGTTGGTGCATACATGCTCACTCTACTCATACAGGATTCCCTGCCTAGGGAATGGTGCCACTCACAGTGACCAGGCCTTTCCACCTCAATGAATACAATTAAGATACCCTCCCCCCCAGATATGCCAAAGGTCAGTGTGATATAGACAATCCATCATGGAGACTCTTCTTAGGTGATCCTAGGTTTTGTGAAGTGGATAATTAGTAGTAACCATCGAAGCATGGGTGGTGGTGGTGGTGGTGGTGGTGATGTTGATGGTTTATTTTATTTATGTGTACATGTGTGTCTTTGTAAGTGTATACCATGTGTTTGTAGGTACCATCAGAAGCCAGAAGAGGACATGAGATCCCTTGGAGCTGGAGTAAAAGGTTGTTGTAAGTCACCTGAAATGGATGCTGGGAACTAAACTTGGGTCCTCTGGAAGAGCAGCAAGTGCTTTTAACTACTGGGGTATCCCTCCATTCCCTCTTTCTAAGGATTCACTGAATTTTGGAAAACCTTCAGCCATTATTTCTTATAGAATCTTTTCAGTGTCTGTTTGTCTTTGGGGACCCCGATGACATGAAATCAGTCAGCTCTTTGGCTTTGCTCCCACAGTTCCCTGCTGCTGTACCCTTTGTATTTTTCTTTTAGTCTGTTTTCCCTTTGCCTTTCAGATGGTGTACTTACTATGCCTCTGTCTTCAGCTGAGTGTTTCTCTCTTGCCTGCCTTCTGCTCATGAGCCCACTCACTGGGCCTTTTCAGTTTGGTTATTGTATTTTTCAGTCCTAAACTTTCCATCTGCTTCCTGTTTGTATCTTCCAATCTTCACTGGTGCTTTCTGGGTTCTCGTTTGTTCCAAACATGTCCACATGGCTGCTGAAGCATTCGTCTCCTGTCTGCTTTGTAAGATAATTTTCACAGCTCTGTCATCCAGTGTTGGCATCTCATAATGATCTGCTTTCATTCAGTGTGAGTTTTCTCTCCTTGATGATGAGTTATTTTTATTTGTGTGTGTGTGTGTGTGTGTGTGTGTGTGTGTGTGTGTGTGTGTGTGTGTTGGCCTATGCTAGCAGAGGCTAGAAACTGATAGCAGTGTCTTCCTTTATGGATCTCCAGTTGTTTGTTCTAGTCTCATGGAACTGGGAGCTGACTCATTCATTGAAGCTGGCAAGTGAGCTCCAGGGATCCACCGAGCCCTCCGCAGCACTAGGATTACAGAAATGCGCTTGGCTTTTATGTAGGTGGGTGGATGGGTGCTAGGGATCTGAACATCGACTCTAATACTTGTACAAGCCTTTTCCTGACAGAACAATCTCTGCAGCCCCAAGGAAAGATGTCTTTAACCTTCCTTATATTGCAGCATCCCAAGACGCAGGTAAAATCCAACATTGTCTGTTCTGTCGCTGGATTTGACGTGAGCCTGCATTACATGCAGATTGGATCCAGCATCTTTCTGGATTATCATCCCCAGGGGAGGGTCTGGGGCCTGTGGGTTGGATGGGCACTACGTACAGCTCACTCAATGCTCAGCCTCCACCTCCCTCTTCTCCTTCATCCCCCTACTCCTCTTCTACCTCCCAGCCCCCACTCTTCCTGATGCACAGCTGTTTTGGCAGCATAGTAGCCTGATTATCTTTCAAGTAGCTTCTTGGAGCAGATGTTCCTGGCTTCTTCCTGTGCAGAAAACAAACAAGCACTGTGTTGTCATTTGCTCCCCAGAGGAAAATCCCTCTGCTGCCACTGTCTTCTCAAGAGCTTGGGGATGTCTGCAGAGTCTCTGTGTACTTCTCCCTGGCAGAAATTTAGCTACAGATGGGTGAGGGGAGTTCCTCGGGTCATGTGGAGTGTATGGCCTCACAAGGATGCTGGGATGGGAAGGCACACTCTCATTAGAATCCTAGTTGGACCCGAGAGGCTGGAGGAGATGCCTCGGTGGGTGAGAGTGCTTGCTATGCAAGCATGAGACTTGAGTTCAAGTCCCAAGAGCCCATGTAAATAAAAAGGGTGGAGTTGGTTATGAATTTGCCTGTAACTCCAGTGCTGTGGGGAATGGAGACAGGAGGATCATGGGCTTGCTGGCTGCCAGACTGGTTCAGATTCAGCAAGAGACCCTGGCTCAAGAAAATAAGGTGGAGAGTAGAAGTACACCTGGAATCTTTATCTGGTCTCTGTGCATACACACAGGTGCAAATATACCACACACACACACACACACACACACACACACACACACACAGATACATACACACACCAGGAGACAGACACACATTCATAGACACATACACACACACACACACACACACACACACACACACACACAGGGACACATAGACACACACAAATGCACACACACAGACATATTCACACACACAGATACACACACACACACACACACACACACACACACACACACACACACACACTTCAGACTTCTATTTAGCCTCTAAACATCACCTAAGCTTTTTTTAAAAAATTAATTATTTATTTTTTGATACTTTATTTACATTTCCAATGTTTCCCCCTTTCCAGGTCTCCTCTTTGGAAACCCCCTATCCCCTCCCCCTCCCCCGCCTCTATGAGGGTATTCCACCTCCCACCTCCCACCCACCCACCCACCCACTCCCTTATTCCCACCTTGACGTTCCCCCTTACTGGGGCCTCTAACACCCTCAGGCCCAAGGGCTTCTCCTCCCCCTGATGGCCAATCACCTAAACTTTTGAAAAGCTCCCAGGGGTTTGTCCCAGATTGGAAATCCCATTTGTGGACTGGCGAGATGGCTCAGTGGTTAGGAACATTGAATTTGGTTCACAGAACCCACATCAGGGATTCGTTCTAAGGCTGTCTTCTAACCTCCATGGGTACCTGTCATTGTGATGAAGGAAGTAGACTTTCATTTCTGGCGGATGGGAATAGAGGTCCCTTGTGAGGTCAAATGTGCCTTTTAAAATGTGCCCTTGGAGTCATCTGGATGGCTCAGAAGGTTAAAGGCATTTCTGGCAAGGTGCCTGACACCAAGCTTAACAACCTGAGTTCAGTCTAGGCCTGACGTGGTAGAAGGGAACTGATTCTTACCAGTGGAGTCTTCTGACCTCTATACATGTGCCCTGGCACAGGCATAACTCCTCCCAAATAAAGTAATAAATGTTAAAAAATATTTTAAAATAAAATAAAATGTAACTCTATTAATGGAGTCATTGAGGTCAGAGCCAGGATTCCGGCAGCTGTAACAAGCCTGGGCAGAGACACCCATCCTCCATGGGCTAATTAAAGACACAGTACTGACAAGCAGAGAAAGGAGATTCAGTCAATGTGGCCACACCAGAGAGAGGAGCAAAGGTCTAGTGAACCTCACCGTCTATCTTCAGAGTTCTGCCACAAGGGTTGGGGCTGCATAGAGAGCAGGAGATGTCCACAGCTAAGGAGTCCTGATCAAGGCGTGGCCCTGTTCCTCACTGACCCATCAGTATTAGTTCAGGTCCTGTCTGTCCTGAAGGTGGTCTGACAAGTTGTCAGAGCCCTGTGGAATCTCATCCTGGAGACAAGTTCCCCTCCGGCTGGCACCAAGGTTTAGGGTTTTCTTCTTCCAGCATGATATTCCTGGGGAAATTCCAATTTCCAGTCGTGCACTGTCTCAATAGCCTGAGCTCCAAGGGGAGGGGCGCAGCGTCTCTTCCGAGCATCTTTATCCCTGCTGGGGCAGGTTATGCCCCTTTTATCTTCCAACTTCTTCTGAGAACCAGGGCTCCTGGTGGCTCAGGTAGCTGGGTGCAGGGAGGCCAGCCCGCGCCATGCCATGCTTGGGAAGCCCTCTTGTCAGAGAAGCCAACTTTCACCATGCCACATGCAAGCTGCATCTTTAGCATCTTGGTGAACCTTAGGTGACATGGGCGTTCCCAGCACCTTCCATCTCCTTAGCCCTTCTGTGGAAGCAGTTGGCTTTCACGACTGCAGGCTGCTTCTTGATGGGGGCAGCTCCAGTCTTGGTTTTTGGCATCATTTACCCATGTCTGCTCATTGACCAAAGTCTACAGTTTCCCAAGGTTGACAGTTGGGCAGAAGCTCTTGGTCTTTTCTGAGTGGTAATGCCAGGCATGCACCAACTTTTCCACAAGCATCTGATGATACATGCCAAAGTTGGTCCTGTGGTGGTGCATACCATTAGTGCTACCATGGCCTCCTGGGTGCTTCTGCTGCTCACTAGTGCAGCTACTGCTATGGCTTTTGTGAATCTGAAGCTTCCAGATTTCCCTCAGTCTGGGTGTCATGGAGGCAACCCAGAGGACACCAGTGAAGTGACTCTCAGTTTATGTAGTCCATAGCTGTTAGCTGTGGGCCTGTGTTCTGAAGCCCTCTCATTTGTCCAGACTGGGGTTGGTTGGCTCCACCTGGTTCCACTCTGTGGAATCCCAGTCTCTTCTGTTGTCCTGCTCTGTACTAGTCTATTTCTGCTCTGACCAGTTCTTCTGTTCATCCCAGCTTGCTCTGGTGTGGCTAAACCAGGTCAGTAAGTCAGTTACTCTTCTGTTCTTTTCACTCATTTGGTTATGGATGTTTTTCCTGTCTACTCCTATTCACACTATACTGTTCTTGTTGACCCCCCCCCCACGTGATCTTGTCCCAATCAACTGTACTTCCTTGATTCTGAGAGACTGAAGTTTCCTCTGGCCTTCCGGCATCCTTGTGCTTTCCTCAGGACTTAGGAGGAGCCTGCTGCTGGGGCTTGACCCTCACTGTGGTGGTATTGTGGTGATGGTCCTTTTAATGGAGGGAGCTAGAAGGTAATTGGGCCACTAGGACCCTGACTTTGAAAGTAGTTGATAAGGTTTCCCGGGATGAGTTAGTTCTCACCAAAGTGAGATGTTATAAAGCAAGGCAATCCCCTAGCTTGTACCTTGTGTACACAGGTGACTTCATTTCTGTCCCCTTACCCTATTGAGGTGCAGCCAAAGGGAGCATTTGTCAGAGGTCAGACAGGTGTGGACATCCCATTTTGGACTGTCAACCTCCAAAACCACAAGCTAAGGAAACATCTTTTCTTGATAAAGTATCCAGCCACCAGTGTTTCCTTATGGCAACATGAAAGGGATAATAATACCGCATTGTGCCTTGTCGTTTGCTGAGAATCCATGAGACTATAAGAAGAAAAAAGCCATCCTGGGCAAGAGAAAACACCTCTGAAGAGGGAGTGAAAGATAGAGAGGAGAGAGATAAGGCCAAGGGCGTCTGACCTGTGATGGGAAGGTTTGGTTGGGAAGCGAGCTTGCCTGAGCATCAGTGGCTCCCTAGTCTACAGCCTGGGCATCGGTGGCTCCCTAGTCTACAGCCTGGGCATCAGTGGCACCCTAGTCTACAGCCTGGGCATCAGTGGCACCCTAGTCTACAGCCTGGGCATATGTGACAACCTAGTCTACAGCCTGGGCATCAGTGGCTCCCTAGTCTACAGCATGGGCATCGGTGGCGCCCTAGTCTGCAGCCTGGGCATCGGTGGTGCCCTAGTCTACAGCCTGGGCATCGGTGGTGCCCTAGTCTACAGCCTGGGCATCAGTGGTGCCCTAGTCTACAGCCTGGGCATCGGTGGTGCCCTAGTCTACAGCCTGGGCATCAGTGGCTCCCTAGTCTACAGCCTGGGCATCTGTGGTGCCCTAGTCTACAGCCTGGGCATCTGTGGTGCCCTAGTCTACAGCCTGGGCATCTGTGGTGCCCTAGTCTGCAGCCTGGGCATCGGTGGTGCCCTAGTCTGCAGCCTGGGCATCAAGCCTGGAGGGTTCAACGAGTTGGAGGGCTCTGAAGAAACACTGATGGCTCCAAACGAAGTTACTGTGTGACTTGGGACTGACTGTGTTGGCTGTAGAGCACGTCATTTAGCTTCTGAGCCTCACTTCTGACAGCCCTAAAGATAAGTAGCTCAGTCCCGTGCAGAGGGCTGGACAAACACTCAGTCTAGTGTCTGACCCATCTTTAGTTCTCAGAAAATGTTCTCCTTGGGCCAGCAAGATGGCCCAGCAGACAAAGGGGCTTGCTACCAGTCCTAATGATTTGAGTTCAGTTCCCCAGGATGCACATAGTAGAAGGAGAGAACTGATCACAGTAAGTGGGCCACTGACTTCTGCATATATGCTGTGGTACGTGTGTGTTCTCTTGACCACAATGAATGAGTATATAAATAAAATAGTAAGAGAAAATATTCTCTCTGTCTCACCTTGCTCCTGTGTACTTAGCCCAGCTTGACTTTACTAAGTAAGCAGTGAGCCTCAGTTTTCCAGCTATGTAAAGTGGGTAGCATGGAACAAACATGAGGCAGGAGAAAGGCTCTGGAGAGTTGTTGTCTTGAGACTGAGGGGACTCCACGCATGATCAATATTTGTTGACTGAATGATTGATTGTAGTTCTCTCCCTTGGACCCACCATAATAACACTTTGAGCAGAGCTGAGCACACAGACAGTGCCTAATAAATATCCACGGGCTAGAAACAAATGTTAAACGAATATGAGAGAGTGGGAGGCAGGAGATCCCGTTTCCAAAGCAGAGCAGACAGGTAGATGCTGGGGCCAAGCTGATGAGCCTCACAGCAGACCTCCGGGTGTATTCCAAATCAGGGAATTAGAAGACAATAGGAGAGACTGCCAAAAAGAATTTATCTCGGAAGTGGAGTTTGGGGAATAGCACTAATATTTTTGGAAATTGAAACTCCAACCATGAAATTGCCTATCATTTATCATACGCGGGCTCTCAAAGGGGAGACGGAAAAGCATTTAGTCTTATTGCTTTTTAAACACACAGTTGTTGAGCACAGCCATCTAGGCTGTGGTTGGAGGAGATGGTGTGTCTGAGAGGGTTTGGTCTGCAGCTCAGTCCCACATAATGTAAGGCTGTTCTCTGCAGACTCCAGTCTGCCTGTATCTGAGCCATGCATGGTGTAGATCTCCACTGTGGCCAGACCTGGGAGGCAGCTGGGAGAAATAATTCCAGCCTTCATGGAAAGCACCCCCAGTCCTCGGAATCCCCCCAG
The DNA here is from genome assembly GCA_028551405.1 of Uromys caudimaculatus. Classification (NCBI taxonomy): domain Eukaryota; kingdom Metazoa; phylum Chordata; class Mammalia; order Rodentia; family Muridae; genus Uromys; species Uromys caudimaculatus. The sequence goes on from CM052706.1 coordinate 56,619,030, forward strand.
CTTCTGTTAATGTCTATTAACTCTGTTGCTTTGAGAGTCGCCCACACTTTCGGTGTCCAGCTGGTCTTTCTTTCCTAAGTGTGTGGATATGTGTGCACGTGTGTGCACATGATCATGTGTTTGCATATGCATGCATGTGTGTGTACTTGGAGACCAGAGGGCAATGTCTTTTGCACCTTGTATTTTGAGCAGGGTCTCTCACTGAATCTGGAGCTCACTAATGAGAGTAGACACACCAGCCAGCGAGCCCTAGAGTGCTTCCTGTCTCCATGTCTCTAGTGCTTGGATTAGAGGCTTGCTGCCTTGCCCAGCCTTTACATGGGCGCTGGGGACTTGAACTCAGGTCCAAGCTTGTGACACAGTGTGACACAGTGACTCCTCCAAGCACTCTTTCCCTTCCATTCTGTCTCTATCTTGTCTTTAGAAGCCGTGGCCAAACTTAGTTATAGCCAACTTCTCTGTTCAGGGATTTTTACTCACATACCAAGATGTAGCTAGAGAGAAAGCGAGCCAACTTGTGTCTGCTCTCATCACCTTGAACCCCAGTGCTGCTGCCTGTCTGTCCCTCCATAGTGGTGCTGCAGTGGTCCTATGGCCGGCTTGTGCTTCTCCAATCTCCAAGGAAACGGTGCATCCTTCCCCCTGTCCACACCTGCACTGCTGCCCACCTCGCCTGCTCGGGCTTTGCTCAGAAAACAGCATCTCTAAAGAGGGCTGTCTTCCAGTGGGAGCCCCACATTCCCGCACCTTCCTCCGCTTCCTCTGATGAAGGCCGCTGCTCTGCCCAAGGATGTGCGCTGCATGTGGATTGTGGGTCCCACTTTTATCATCTGAACTGTGGCATCTCCTCTTTCAGCATCTTCACCTCCCCTTCCCACTAATGTCATAACAGGTGCTGGGAACTTGGTCCTTATGATTCCACATGACTCCACCCCTCTCTCCAGCTTCCATCCCATTCTTCAGCTCCCCTGGATTCTGCTTTAAGAACCAATCAGTTCCCGCCTGCCCTCTCTCAGCGGCATCCAATAGATTTCCTCTGGACACTGGGTTCCAGGTCACAGGATCCATTTTCTGTCTCTTTCCTTGGCCTTAGGCAATGGTGGATCCAGGCTCCTTTCCTATTTCCTGCCACACTTTCCAGGCTGGCCTTCCACTTCTCTGCATGTTCCTTCTCAGGATGCTTGCCACTCCTGCTACCATTGCCCAGCCTGTCTCCATGGGACTCCTTCAGGGTCTGGCCTTGAGTTCCCTCCCCTTCTTAATGTCCCAGTTGTCCCGACATAACCTCATCCTCCCGGACTGTAGCACATTCTAGCCTCTACATTTGACACTCCCAAGCCCCAGCACCCCCCCCCCCCGACCTGGCCTCAGCCCCATTCAGGGATACAACCACTTGCTTGATACTGACAGGAAATGCCTAGGGACCACCTCACAAGCAAGCAGCCAAGGGTGGGGAGATGTCTCCATCAGTGCAGTGCCTGCCTCTCAAGCATGAGAACCCGATCCCCAGAACCCACACAGACTGTCAAGTGTGATGGAAGCCGTGGACGTAGGACAGGAGGTAGGTAGTGGGAGGCCTGTGGTCAGATGCTGCGATAGGCAGAGAGAGTATTGGTCAAAGATGGCGGCAGATGTGTAAAGTGGAGAAGTGTGTGTGTGTGTGTGTATGAACATGTATATGTAAATGGTCTGCTTCCTGAGATGGTGAGGTCAAAGATGTGACCACCATGGGTGTAGACAGACAAGCAATGGTTGGCACCCAAGGAACACAAGGCCCCAAGGTTGGATGCTTCCTTAAAGGAGATGTTGAAGTTGACAAAAATGGCAAAAGGAGATAGAGAGGAAAACAAAGACCGAGGATGCGCTTAAGTCTACAGCACATAGAGAGCCACAGGGAGACTGGGTCTCTTGACAAGGGGTTCAGGGGAGCTGCACTTAACTTTGCATTTAAAGTTTTTATTAGCATATATTGATTATACATACTTCTTGCTTTCCTTTTGACAGTTTATCACATATATATGGCATATTTTGATCATGTCTGGTCCCTGCCACCTCTGCTGACTCTCGTCTTTTCCAACTAGTCCCCTCTGCTTTCATTTTTACTTTGTAGTGAATCAGTGGGTCCAGTTAGGACAACTTATAGGGGGTGGGCCCCTTGCCAGAGGCCACACCACTGAAGAAATGTCCTTCATAGGGAGGCAGGATCCAGTGTGGGGAGGGGCGGCAGTGAGTAGGAATGACGCTCACTTCACCGCTTCTTCCAGGTTATAAGGACTGTGGGAACAAAGCTGGCTCCTCTTGGGAGGGGCAGCAAAGCCTACACTGGTTAGGACAGAGTTCAGATACACATCGGGAATATGGGCATGGCTGATGACTATGCCTGGGTGCCGCTCCCCTCCCCTCCCCTCCCCTTCCTTCCCTCCCCTTCTGTCCCCTTCTCTTTCTGTGTACATACGAGTGTGTGTGTGTGTGTGTGTGTGTGTGTGTGTGTGTGTGTGTGTGTGTGTGTGTGTGTGTGTTCCTGTG
>CM052706.1:56621655-56648089 GCA_028551405.1 Uromys caudimaculatus
GCTTGCTGACTCAGCAAGACTAGTGAGCCCTGAAGATTCATTCACAAGCCTGTGCTACCATACCTGGATGTTTAACAAGGGTTCTGGGACTCGAACTCAGGTCCTCATGCTTGTGATAAGTCCTTCCCTGTTGGAGTCATACACCACTCACACTTCTCTCTGCCTCCTGTCTATGCAAGAGTAACAGCTGGCTTCCTCGTTTGCCTCTCTGACCCTCCCCCTACCATGCCCCAGGCTCTACTCTGGACTTCTCCAGCCTAGGTATTCTGAGAACAGAGACTGTGTTAGCCTAGCTCATGCTAGTGGGGTGTGACTCAAGATGGTTCACCCTTAATTCCTCATTGAAAAGAGATATTCGCTCAATAACAAATGTGCTGGACCACAAGGGCTCTGAGGGTAGCAGTTGCCACTGACCAGGTGCTTGCTCCTAGTAGGCTGAGACCTGTGTTTATACAGAGGTGGAGGAGACCAGAGACATGCTCACAGCCTTACCCTCTCCCTGACAAGATTTTTTAATTTTAGAGATAAAAAAACTGAAACTCAGAGATGTTAAGTGACTCGACAAAATTCTCACCGCTTGGGAGTGGTGGAGCTAGGATTAGCTAGAACCCGGAAGGCTTTGACTTCAAAGTCTGGCTCTTGTCAGGAGTCTTATCTCTGAGATGTCCATCCCTGACTGGGTACCAGATTGCAGACCAGGAAAAATAGACTCCTTGGGTGGTCTCACTAGCAGAGGTGGCTGGCTGGGTTGCTCCCCCCTCTTTGGCTTCTCTGGCTGGGGCAGGCAGGCATGCAAAGCAACAGTCTCCAGGCAGCAATAGGATGAATAACTGATGGTGATTAGCTAAATCATAACATCACTCACGCCACGCATAAGTGATGAGACAACCGGTGCCAGGCCTCGGTGAGTGGCAGTGGGCACCCCCACGTCGCAGTCATCCTGTCCCCCTTCCCGCCCCCCAGCCTGGAGAAGCCACCGCAGCGCCCGCTGCCGCCCTGTGTTATCAGGCACATGAAGTACCGCTTCAATGAATATAGATTGACCTTATTATAGCAGCCGGCTGCTGGTGCCAGGCGCAGCCAGGCATACTTTGCACAAATTAAAGGTGTCAGCATGTAATTTACGGTTCATGGAGGAGGAGAAGGGCTGGTGGGGGTGGGGGAGGCGCCAAGGTAGGTAGGAAGGAAGGTGGGTTGTGGTGGGGCTGGCACGGGGGCCCTCACACACTAATGACAGGAGGTGCAGCGGAGGTGTCATTTCTATCCCTGGCTTTGCTCATTTTCCCTATTCATTGCTCGAAGGTGGGGCAGCCCCCTCCTCGCAGTCGCCCCCACCTCCGCACCGTGTGCATGTGTGTGTATTTTGCAGCTAAATTACTAGTTTTACCTGAAGAGCGTAAAGTAGGTGTGCTAATTTACGGCTTGGCAGATAAAGCCTCAGTGTGGGGAGCTGTCTGGGAGGCCTGTAATACGACATCATTTGACTAACACACCCCAGAGCGGCTTGACATCTCGAGTTGGGCCTGTGATTAAAGTTGTGGCTTTCTTTGCCTCCCTCTCCCTTCTCCGACACGGAGAACAGATTAAACTCTAAGTAATAGATCTCGGGTTTCTTGCCATCCCACTGATATACACAGTACACAGTTTGACACAAAGAGTAAGTTATATATCACAAACAACAGCCTCTGCCCTTCACCGCCCAGAATTAATTTCCCATTTGCTGAGCTTTCTTGTTCTGCGGGGCCCATTTCCTGGTGAGCAGGGCCAGCTCCCCTCCTGTGATGGCTGGGGAGACAAATGGATAGGAAGACTTAGCTCCGGACAGGTAACGCAACCCTAGAGGCTTTCAAACAGGATAGCTGAAGCTGAGGGAAGAAGTGACTTCCTACTGTCTTCTCCTGTGTTTGGGCAGGGGGTGGTGCTCAGCTGGGGCTTCTGATTGACAGCTCTGGATCCTGGATGTGGGATGGGACCTGTGCTAAGGGTGGGGAAGGTAGAGGGGCTAGACAATGCCCTGAATCCCCCAAGTTGCCATGTAAAACTCTGTCTCCTTTACCCCATCTGGGTCATGCCTAGAGGCTACTGATGCCTTTATTGGTTCCCAGGCTTGGCTAGTATGGGTACCAGCAGGAGATGGGAGGACAGAGCCCACTCAGATCTTTTCTGTTTCTCCTGAGTGATGCCCCACCCTAGGAAGAAGTGCTGTCCACACGGGGGAGGGGACAGTCCCGGAACCAGCTCCTGTACCCCCTAGGATAACAGCTGGAAGCTGCTCTTTCCCTTTAGCCACCCCACGGTCCTTCATGGCCCCCTTAACCCCAATGGCCTCTGTCAATAGCCTCTCTATTCCTACCTCTGCAGCTGGCATCTAGGGGAATTCTAGCTCCTATGGGGACTTGACTGGTACCCCCTACCCCCAAAGACTCTAATGCCCTAGTCCTCTGCCCGAAGGTATGCAGCAAGTAGGAGGTATCCAGATCTCCATGGCAACATAGTGTCTGTTAGACCGTTCTAAGAATTACTCAGCCAAGGACACATGGAAACCCCCTCACGGGCCCTCTGTAGTGCTACCTGGCTAGGCCCAGGAAGTGGCAAAAGAGTAAGGCCTGGAGATGCAGAGCCCAGATCTGGACCTAAGCCTGACTATAGGCACAACTTCCTCTTCATTGTGTGTGGTTTTATCATTCCTGGTTCTCATGTGTGCATATAAATACATATCTAAACATACAGGCATGCATATATATACATATACACATATATACGTATATACACATATATACATACACATATACATAAATATATACATACATACACACATACATATACATATATACACACACATATATACATATATCCACATAGATGCATACTTAAACACACAGGCATGCATACATATACATATACACAACTGCCCACATATATGCATATATGCATACTCACCTATCATACACACCATGTGCACACATGAATTGAGCATCTTGGGGACAGAAGTTGAGGATGGTCAGGGAGGAAGGTCCAGAAGCAGCAAGGGCTAGAGATGGCAGATTGGACCAGGGAAATCAAGAAGGGTTTTTTGGAAGAGGCAAACTGGTCAGACTGCCATTAGAACGTACTCCATGGGGCCACCAGATTGCATGGGGGTAGGGAAGTGCATTAAAAATACAAATACCACGTCCTGGAGAAGCCTCTCAGTCAGTATGGTGCTGCTTGTGCCAACATAAGGACTTGAGTTCTGATCTCCAGCAGCCACATCAAAGCCAGGCTTGGTGGTACATGTCCATAACCCCAGTGTTGGGGTGAGTGGGGGCATAGGTAGATCCTGGAGCTTGCTGGTCAGCTTGTCATGACAAATCAGCTCCACAATCTCCAGGTTCAATGAGAGACCCTGTCTCAAAAAACAAAGTAGACAGTGGGTGAAGAAGACACCTGATGTCAACCTCTGGCCTCTGTATGCAGGCACACATATGGGCCCACATGCCTGCCTATGTGCATACACATGTCTACAAAGCCAAGCTCACACACCTGTCTATACACAGCACACACACACACACACACACACACACACACACACACACACACACACACACACACACACACACCAAATCAAGGCCTTCTCTCTGTCTTCCTGAATCAGGCCTCCAAGATGCGCCCAAGAACCACATTGATTTTTCTTCTAGGGCATCTAGATATGTGACCAGTGGCCAGTTTGGGGAGCAGCAAATTCTTCCCTAAGCCCCATTGCACACTGAGAAGTATGGAAATGAAACAGAGAGGCGGAGGCTGAGGTTCAGAGTCTCACAGCCATAGTTCTAAAGCCGGTAGAGAACTCTGTCGCTCTGCTCCCAGTACAGCGCTCACCTGGGACAACTACCCACCGTGTGCCACCACCCCCCAAATTTCCAGAGGACAGAGCAGAAAGGAAGCTTCCCTAGAGACCCAGCCTCAGCCTCCTCCCCCATCCTGCAGCCGGTTCTCAAGATGGCAAGTGGGGGGTGGATGAAGGTGGAGGCAAAGTGAGAACACGCCTGGAATAACATGACATTTAGAAGCATGAGTCACTGGCACTTGCTGTTTTCTCCTGCTTCCCCCTCTGCACCACACACCCCCAGGCGCTCTGAGCTGTAGGAACACTGAGTCTGGACAGGGCTTTGGGGAACCTGCCTCAGGGCGTCTGCAGGAAAGTGGCTGAGAGCAGAGATGGCTGGGAGCAGAGATAGGCTCTGAGCCTGGTGCTCCACCTCCTTGCTCTGCAACTGTCCGGGATGCATTGTACTTCTCTGAGCTCAGCCGAGGACCTCGGCATCAAGCTTTTCTGTTTTCTGGTGTCACCATCCTCGCTGGTTCTTGACAGGCTCTCTCTTCTCTACTGTTCTGGAGCTCTACTGCTCTGGCTTAGTCATGGAGTCTCTCTGGTGCCTATGATGGCCAGAGAAGGAAGGAACTGTGTGGGTTGGGTGCTAGGCAGGTGGTAGGAGACGCTTCAGACCCCTTGCTCCCAGACTCAGCACAGAATCAGTCAGCCTGCTCCATGACTAATGTGGGACAAGGCCAGCCAATGGTCCCTTGGGCCTTTCAGCTTGTGCTCTTTGTCTTCAGTGGGAAAGGTGGCTGGATCTTCTTTAGGGTAGGCTGGACAAAGGTGCCTGGGTCTTCTGCCCACAATCTTGAAGTCCCTACATTGATCATGAAGGTGTGTGTGTTTGTGTGTGTGTGTGTGTGTGTGTGTGTGTGTGTGTGTGTGTGTGTGTACAAGCCCAGTCAGATCAGACAGGCCTACTGGATCCCAGGTGCCTGCAGTCCAACAAACAGTCCTGGGCACACAGCGGGTGCCCCAGGACAGATGATGGATAGAGCCTGTGACACCCCCCCCAAGGTTTTCTTAGTAAACAGAAGGCTAAATCCCCAAAGTGGTACCTTTGGGCAAGGATCCTCTGTGAGCCAGGGCAAGAGATAGACTAAGGAGCCCTGCCTGTTTGTATCCTCTGGAGTCCCACTGCAGAGTGAAAAAAACAAAACAAAACAAAAAACCCCACAAAATCAAACAAACAAACAAACAAACAAAAAACAAAAACAAAAATAAAAATAAAAATCCCCTAGACACCTGCATTGCATGTGTCTCTTAACATTGTATGCATTGGAGCTTAGATGTGGGTGGCACACAGTAGGTGTGCAGTTCATCTATGTGATGGAGGAAAGTGAATGAGAAAGAAAGATAGTTGTTGGGGCAAGGTTGGCATGTACAGCGCCCCTGCCCAACTTCCTCTCTTTCCTTCCTGAAGCTTTTCTGTCCTCCTGGCAGGGAGCTTTTCTTGAAAGAGAATCTGGAGCTGAGGGGCAGGGCACACCAGAGGAAAGTCTCTAGAAGATGAATGCTCTTCATGTGAGAGACTGAGGGTGTTTGGTCAGGCCCCTCTTTGAACAGTCCTCTGCCACACAAGGGTGGCTGCCTCTGTTCAGGAGAGAAGCAGCAAAGAACTGAGCAGGAGGCAGTCTTATATAGGATCTCTTGAAGCAAGGAGTTTCCCAGAGTGGCCTGATCTTGGAGCAAACTCAGGGATTGGTGGGAATTTGTGGCCTAATCTTGGGCTTTTTTTTTTTTTTTTCTCTGTAGGGTGGAGGTTGGCTGCCTGCATCTTGAGGATCTGGAAACTTATGGCTGTTAGAGTAATCTGGGGATGGAGCCTGGCTACCCAAGTCTCAAGGGGCTTACACACTCCAGAAAGGGAGTCCACAGACCAAAGTACAGATACCACCAAAGTCCAACTTAGTGAACCAATGAATTTTATTGGTGTTACTTGCATGAATATGGGTGACGGGTTACTTACAGGAGCAGAAATGACCAAGAGACAGACACATCACCAAAACCATGGGTACAAAAACTAGAAACCCAGAGCCCACTGCACAATCTGAAGGCAACTATGGAGACTGTCCCTTTCAGGTGCCCCAAGCAGCTAAGCTCTAGGCATTTTGGTCTCAGCGTCCCAAGTCTCCTTTACAGTATGGCTCCTCTGAGGATGACTATTATCTATCTTTAGTGCTTAGTCTATGGGAGGTAGGGGCCCTAGTGAATCTAATCAGTTTCAGGGACTTCCTGAAGCTATCTTGAGTTGCTTACTTCCTGTCTTAAGGAACTTCCCTGAAGGATGGAGTTTCAATCTCAGAGGAAACTGCTACGCAACACACACCAGCAACACATAAACATCCATCTGACCTCCTACAGACACCAGCATTTGTTGATGTTTGTTTGTTTGTTTTTGATGACAACCATTCTGACTGCAGTGACAAGGAATCTCATCAGATCTTTGATTTGTATTTCCTTTATGGCTGAAGACATTGAGCACCTTTTCATGTCTCTGCTGGTCGCTTGTACTTCTTTTGAGGACTGTTCAATTCATTTGCTTTTTTAATGCCTGGGATGTTTATTCTTTGGGTGGTTCAATTTCTGAGTTCTTTATACATTCTATATATTAATCTCCCATTGGATGAATATCTGGCAAAGATTTTCCTCCAACCCCAGGATGGCTCTTCACTCTGTTGCTTTTCCTTTGCTGTGCAGAAGCCTTTTAGTTTGAGGCAAACCATGGATATTCTTGTTTTGAGAAAGAGGAAAGGTAGAAGGAAACATGGAGACACTGTGAACTCCATGGCCCCAAGTGGCATGCAAATGCAACAGGTCCTGAGAGCTACCAAGTGAGGGACCTGAGGGGATGCCACCTGAAAGGACCAGAGTTGGCACAGGACACACCAAAGACCAAGATCTCAGCACAAAGGAGATTGATTTGCCCCAGAGGGACAAAGAGCAGGAATAAGAGACAAAGACCGGAGACAGAGGACTAGGGAAAGGAACAAGGGAGAGGGGGACAGGATATTTGCCTGGGAGGGACAGAGACTGGATAGAGAGAAGACAGATGTGGTCCATAGGCAAATGGCAATTTATAAAGGGAAAAAGGGAAACCACGTGTTATGATGACTGCTTAATCTTGATTGGGCATGTTAATTAGGGTAGCCGAAAGGAGACTTTTGATTATCGAGCTTCAAAACTTTGATAGCTGGACCTTGGTAGTGAGTCTAAGAGGAAAGAAGTGGCCAAATAAGGGAATAGACCTTGCTGGCTAGCTTTAGGAATGTAACCTAATAGTGTAGCAAGGCAGAGGGAATCAGGGAAGGGCAAGGCCTGCTAGAGCCATGCTTGCCGTGCTCAGGCTGGCTAGAGCCCTTCACTACCTGTATTGGAAGGCTTAGAGGAATCATCCTGGCCCAAGTCTGTCAGACTCAACTCAAGCCCATCATGCTTTGCTCCCTCAGTCAGTTCCACACACTCACCACTATCCTGGAGTCACTTCCTGGGTGCTGCCTGACTTCTAATTCAGCTCCAGTTCATTGATGATGGAGAGCTTGAACTTGTGTGTGCTTTGTGTTAGAGTAAGACTTTGAGAAGGCTTTGAGAAGGAAGCAGAGAGGGTCTAGATGGCTGGAAGAGGTTCGACCCTTCAACCACCCCTGCCCCCCACACCTGCTACCTCTTAACAATGACCTTCAGCAACTAAGTCATTTCTCAGAACCTCAGTTTCCTTAACTTTAAAGTGGGGTGATATTAACTGTAGAGCCACAGACTTGCTGGGTGAAAGGAATACGAGGTTATAGGTTATAACTGACTAGGGAGCCTGGCACATGATGGGTATACAATAAGAACCAGTGACTGTTGTTATCAGCAATCTTCACTGGGCAGCTCTTAGGTAGTCTCTGCCCCAGAATCCATCTTAGAAGAAGCCTGCCTCTCCTCTGGTCTCTGGACATCCCGGCCCTGAATCATGATGACAGCCATAGGTATATGTTTGTGTCATTTGCTGTAGGTGCCAGTCTTGTGCCCTGCACTCTGTATACTTGCACTCTGTCCCTGGAATGTCCTAGTCCTGAGAGGTAAACTGAGTTTCTTGGGCTTCCAGTTAACAAAGGGAAATGACAGCCTTAGTCCTAGTGCTGACTTCCCTGGCTGGCCTGCTAAAGCTAGGGAAGAAACCATTGAGATAAGACCAGGGGTAGCAAATGACTGACCAGGGACAGGCAGAGCACAACCCTACAGACAGGTGCTGCCAGCTTCCTGCCAGCCACCTGTCACTCAGCTGTCTGGACTTGTCCCTGCTGGAGGAGGCCACTGAAGAAAGTAGCCAGCCTGTGTAACACTAGTCACATGGCAGGCTTGGATGCCATAGCTTCTAGAATTTCCGCTCAGTCTGTGGGCTTAAACAATCTTGAGTGCTCAAATCCAGCAGACCTCTCAGGGGAGCTGGGTTCATCTGAGGCAAGACTGCTGTGGATGCAGGTTTGTGTGAGTGTGTGAGTGTGTGTGTATGTGTGTTAGATAAACATGTGTATAGTATGTACATATACATCTGGGCATCTGCAGAGGATGCAGAATGATGTATAATACCCGCTTTAGTTCCCCTTGCCTTCCTTCCTTTGAGACAGGGCCTCTCATTGAACCTGGAGGTAGTTTTGTGGCCACTAAGTGCCATCGGTCCACCTGTCTCTGCCTACCACTGGCCTGGAGTCACCAGTGAATGTTAATTACGATGCCCAGATTTTTATGTGGGTTCTGAGGATTTGAACTCAAGCCTTGAGGCATGTGAAACAAGCTATCTTACCACCTGCTGAGCCATCTCCCCCATCCAGCAGTTTTGTTTTTTATACTGAATTTTTATTTGAAGTGAGGAGGGAGGGTGAGGGAGGGTGAGAAAGGGACTTCTCTGCGATGGTAAACACAGCCTGCCCCGTCTGCCCGTTCCCATGCCCTGGCCTAGTTCCTCTGATACCAAGCAGCTTTTGTCCCCTCCCGACCATTTTTCCATTGACAATGTCAAACCAGCCGTCCTCTGTGCCTTCGCCTTGGCCGTTCCCTCTGCTGGCATACTTAGCCCTCTTCCTTACTCAAAGGACTCCTTCTTCGTTCCGGGGAGTTTCCATGCTGGAGGGTAGGTGCCCTTTTAGGCTCATATCTCTAGTGGGAATTTTCTTATTAGATTGTTCCTTGCTTCTCTGTGTGTATCTCTGTGTGTGAATGCACACATGTGCGCAAGATGTGTGTAGGACAGAGGACAACCTTGAGTGCTGTTCATCAGGCCTAGACCATGGACTCTGGGAATCGAACTTGGGTCCTCATGCTTGTGTGACAAACACTTCACAGACTAAGCCATCTCCATGGCCCCATTGCCTCTCTTTTTATCCCCCTACAATTATGGGGACTCTCTAGAGCTTGAGTTAGGCTTGGAAGTTTAACCTCTACCTAAGGTGCAGTGCCTGGTTCTACACACAGGGAACTAAAAGGCTCATCTAGAAAGTTCTTCTGACTTTCCAAGGAGGGCCATGGCATGTAGTGTGAGGCTCATTGACCACCAAAGAACCCACCACCCTCAGCACAGAGAGGGACAAGCTCTAGCTAAAAGACTTATGGGAGACAGCAGCAGGATTGGTCCCTAACCTTCAGTAATAGCCCACTTATAAAAGTATGCATAAGGAAGATACCCTGGAACTATGGAGCCTCAGATTCCTACCTGCTGAAGATGCAAATTCAAGTGAGGAGCCTGTGAAGGGGATGCAGAGGCTCAGATGACTGCAAGCTGAAGCAGTCTGGGAGTGCTAGTTACTCCAAGCTTTCTCTGCCAGCAGGTGTTTGGTACTGTGCAGAATGCTGAGGGCCAGAGCCTGGACCCTGGCAGCCCTAACTAGCTCAACAGGTCAATCAAACAGACAAGTCAGTGAAAGCAGGAAAATGAGATTTATTCACTGTGGCTACACTAGGAAGAGGAACAAAGAGGCCCAGTGACACCCCTCCCCACACAAGTCCATGTTGGGGTCCTGACCAGGGTTTAAATAGAGACTACGCATAGCCAAACAGTCCCCGTAAGTCCAGTCCTGCCCATCACTGGTCCATCTTTGGTCTCAGCTCCAGTCTCTCTGGCAAGGTGATCTGACAAGCTGTCAGAACTGTATGAAATCTCTTGCTGGGAGACACAGGCTTCAGCCTTTTCCTTCTCCCAGCGTGAAATTCCTGGGGAAATTCCAGTTTCTTGGAGTGCATTGTCTCAATAGCCCGGCAGCAGAAGGGTGGAACATGGATATCTCTTTAGAGACCTTCATTGCTGCCAGTCTGGTGACAGGGGTCAAGCTTGCCTCTGCCCAGATGAAGCTATGGGTCCCAACAGGGATATCAGAAAGGTTCTGAAGACAGATGGCTCTCCATAGTGTCTTTGGGGAGGACCCTGGACAGGGGCACAGGGGTCAGTGACATGAAGAGAGTTAAGAACAGACACTTCTAAACATTTCAATTTCAACTCACTATGAAGAAAAAGAAATCAGGTCCCAGAGGCTTAATCACTGTCTACATTTGAAGGTCATGTACCAACATAGACATTCTGAAATGAAAATTTCAAAAATATAAAAGCATTTCTTTTTGTGTGTGCCCCCTATGGAGAGACCTCAGGTGACCAGGTTAGAAGACTACAGTTCGCCGGAGCCTGGCTTTTGTCTACTGCTTGGTAGCTTAAACTTCAGAACCATGCTCTTTTTCTGTAAAATGGGATAATAATTCCTACTTGCTGTGATTTAAATGAGGCGATACATGCACAGTGTGTCTGGGATAGGGCTCTGCAGGCTGGTAGATCTCCTGTGTGGTATCCAGGGTGCCTGTCATCATGGGGGAAGGCTCTCCCTTTCACGCTAATGTAAATAGAACTCACCTCCTAAACACCAGGGCCCGCAGGCTCAGTTTTCAGGGTTGCCCCACTGTCACCAGAGTTGCTAGGTCATGGCCAAGCACAGCCCTGTGACTAAGATGACAATTTTCCTTTACAAGATCCAGAGTGCTCTGCTACTCCCTCATTGTGGACAGGAAAGGTTAGACCTGGAACCTGGCTAAGAGAAGACTGCCTGGTGTTTCCTAGGATGAAGCCAGGGAGTCGGTCCAATTTCAGATTCCTCTGTTCCTTTTGAAATAATTGAAGTGTCAGCTTGGGTTCACAGGCTGGTCACAGCTTCGATCCCTCCCTAACTTCCTAAGGCAAGTCCATGAATTATACAGTGTGGGAGCAGACGGTACTAAGGAAGGCTGCATCACAAGCCGGGCTTAATAAGGACACTCCAGCTATTCTTGGAAGGCATTTGCAAGTCAAAAATATGGCGCACACGGCGCTCTGATGTTGCCTTTAGAGTCTGAGCATTTCAGCTGGGTCAGCACTATTTTATGTCACATGCCATCAGCAAGAAGTGAGGAGGGGCAGGGAACTTTGTTTGGCTTTGTTTTCATGTTAACTTTTTGGTGATAGCACAAATGGTCAAATGGGCCTGCCTCCCCCACCTGGACTCCCAGGCTTGTCAATGCCTCGCCCCTGGGCTGGGTTGGGTCCCTGGCTGGGGAAGGAAAAGTTGCCCTCGTCATCAGAGCCTTGGGCTAAGTGGCAAGGAGATGAAAGTGTGTCTGTTTTCTTTCAGATGTTTCAGCAAGATTCTGCATGGCCTACCTACCAGTCCCTAGAACATGCTGGAATCATGTTAGAGACTTGACTGACAAGAGGGAGAGAGGGCAGAATGAATATTTTACCACTTATCCAAAAATAGCAAGTGTGTGTGTGTGTGTGTGTGTGTGTGTGTGTGTGTGTGTGTGTGTGTGTGTGTGCGCGCGCACGTGCGCGCGCACTCACGCACATATGTTTGTATTTGAGTGTACCTCTGTGTGTATGTGTGTGTATGTCTGTATGTCTGTATGTCTGTATGTACATGTCTGTACATAAGGGTCAGAGACCAGCCTTGGTTCTTGTTCCTTTAATTGTCCCACATTGGTTTTTTAAATAGGGTCTCCTGTGGGTTTGGTACTTGCTAAGTAGGCTAGGCTGCCTGGACAGGGAGCATCAGGCATTTACTTGTCTGTTTCTCCTGCACTGGCATTATAAGCTTGGGCCATTATGTCTGGCTAGTGTGTTTTTAAGATTTCTTTTTATTTTTAACTATGTGCGCATGTCTATTGTGAGGATATATGCACACAAGTGAAGTTTCCCTCAGAGGCAAGAAGAGGGATTCAGATCCCTTGGAGCTGGAGTTACAGGGATTGTGAGCTGCCTGACATGGGTGCTGGAAACGGAATCCAGGCCCTGTGCAAGAGCAGCAAGCTCTCTTAACCTGTGAGTCATCTCTCCATCTACCACATTCCTCTTAAAACATGGACCTGGGGATGAAACCTGGGTTTTTCTGTTTACAAAATAGGTATTTTACTGGCCAAGGTATCTCCCCAGGACCCCCACCCTGATCTATTTTTAAACATTAAATAGCCCAGAGGAGATAGGAAGTCATCAAGCTGAGGGTCATGTGGGACAGCCCCAAGTGGGAGGCCTGATGAATCCAAATGGTTCTCTTGAAGCTTCTGGGAGAACAGTAGCTTCCCTTCAGGATGCTGGGAGAACGGAAGGTCCCTGTAGCAACGCTGTATGCCAGAGCTGCAGGCTTTCTGGTTGGACATCTGAGTACATGGGGGGAGGAGGTCTGTCTACAGACTCAGAATGTAGTAGAAAAGGCAAGCAGGTCTCATGCATGGGAGGCTTGGATCAAGACTATTTAAGAGGCCTCCATGTATCCAGATTCTGGTCACTAGTGACAATTAAGGCTCATGGCTTCCCTAGCTCATTTCCTAGGACATTGGAGGGCCTGTAGCATCTTTGTGTTTTAATAGATGTGTTTTTGGAACCTCCCAAGGACAAACCCAACCTGGTACTGATGAATGGTTCTAGGATGGCAACCAAACACCGGCTGTCCTGTGGGCTGCAGCCACCCAAGCCATCCCTCCGTCCTCATGCTCAGCAGGCCATCTCTGCTCCAACCTGCATCTATCCAGGAAGTCCCTAAGGATCATGTCAGGAGAGAAAAGGCCCTGATTTAGAGGGTGGGTAACACAGCTTAGCAGGTAAAGGAGCTTGCAGAGCAAGTCAATAGTCCTGAACCAGAACCCACAGAAAATCGTCAGGAGAAAACCAGTTCCACAGTTCCACAAAGATAGTCCTGTGACTTCTATATATGCATCCTGATCTGTGCATTCAATCATACTCTGTCTCTCTCTGTCTCTCTCTGTCTCTGTCTCTGTCTCTCTGTCTCTGTCTCTCTCTCTCTGTCTCTCTCTGTCTCTCTCACACACACACAGACACACAGACACAGACACAGACACACACAGACACACACAGACACACACACACACACACACACAGACACACACACACACACACACAGACACACACACACACACAGACACAGACACACACACACACACACACACCACTTAGGCAGTGCTGCTGCTGCTGCTGGTCCTCACCTTAGGTAACAAGAGGATGGACTAGGTCATTCTAAGACTTAGGTCCAGACGTTGGGGCGGGTTCTGGGCTCAGGTGCTGTAATAGATTCCTGTGGCTTCACATCTACTTCAAGGATGTGCCCCGGATGTACAGGTTGTCCTGCTTAGGATTCTGGGTTAAGGGACGCTGGGCAAGCACAGCAACAGGATAAATACTGGACCACAAATCAGGAGAAAGGGTTTCCTTGCACCAATAGGTTCCTCCCACTCAGCAGCATCACACAGCAACCTGTTAGGGCTTCGTTATCTCATCTGTGCACATGCATGTGGAAGCCACAAGTCAATCCCATATTTCATTCTGCAGGATATAGTCCACTTCTCCAGTGCTGGGATCATAAGCACACACCATCACATCTAGCCTTTTAAAATATGGGATGGAGCTTAGGTCTTCCTCCTGCATGGAGACAAGTACTTCGCTGACTGGGCCATCTCACCATCTTCCTCTTTATCCCTCCACGTTACAACAGAAATGGAGTAAAGCCTCTAGTCCCCTCCCATAGGATAACCTGATCCTGTGAGGCAGTGGGTGTGGATGCTTGCTAAGCAGCCATCATGCCTAACTCCCTCGGAGACTCGGATGCTGTCTTCTGTAGCTACCCAGGATGCACTCCCCACCACAGCAACTGTCCTGCTTTTGTTCATAGCTCTGCCCTTTCCTGCTGCACTCCACTAAAGCCTGATGCATCCTCCGGCCTTACCTCCTATGCCTGAACTTCTCTGATGTAAGAACACGGACTTTCCAGCCTTGCCAAATGTTTCAGTGGCCTTGGGCCTGCGACATGGGCTGATCTAATCAGAATGATCTAATCAGAATGTGTCTTTGCTGGACACGAGCTCTCCATGTCTTTGGTCATCCATCATTGTTACCTTGTTCCAGTGAGACTATTCATCAGCATCTGTTCCCATGGGTGTCTGCTGAGACTGGCTACCTCACCCTGTCTTTGGATAGATGCTCCCTATCTTTGCTGACATCAGCTGGGACATGACAATGTCATTCCTCTTCTGAGCCCAGATGGCAGCTTTGCCAGCTGTTCTGAGTCCCCTGGGAAGCTCTGCCTTCTCTCTACAGACTTAAAAGAGCCCATCTGATGTCTCTACAGCAGACTGGGGAGTGGAGTTCTGTCCTGGACAATTTTATATCAACTTGACACAAGTTAAAGGCATCCGAGAAGGGAACTTCAATTGAAAAAATCACCACGTAAGATCGGCTGTAGGTAGGCAAGCCTGTAGGGCTCTTTTTAAATTAATGGTTGATGGGGAGGACCCAGTCATTGTGGGTGCTGCCTGCCACTCCTGGGCTGGTGGTCCTGGATTCTGTAAGAAAGCAGGCTGAGCAAGCCATGTAGAGCAAGCTACTAAGTAGCACTCCTCCGTGGCCTCTGCATCAGCTTCTGCCTCCAGGTTCCTGCCCTGTTTGAGTTCCTATCTTAACTTGATCCTCAGTGGACAGTAGTTCAGGATATGAAAGCCAAACAAACCCTTTCCTCCTCAAGTTGCTTTTGACCATGGTGTTTCATCATAGCAATGGGAAACTTAACTAACGCAGGTTCCCTGGGTCCAACTGTCTGGTCCCCCACTCCCCACTGTTCTCCTTTAAGGCATGTGGCCATCCCAAATCCTCCTTTCTCATTTTAAAAACATGGCAGAAATTTCTGGTTCTGTAGCTTCCTTTGAGCCACAAGAGGCATGAGGACTTGGTTCCTTATCCCTGCCCTGCGGACTGATGGTCATTCTCTACTGGGAACCTCCACACACCTAAGCATCTGTATCAAATCTCTACAGCAAAGTGGCTTGGCTCTGCAGTACCTCTCTTCGACACTCACATGGTTTCTTCCGAGCTTGGCTTCCAATGACACTGGAATGGACAGGATTCTTATAAATCAAATCACAACATCCCGAGCTTGTCTCTGCCATGCATGCCTTAAATCTCTGAGATGAGACATGTCGATAGATTGATTTTCAGCACGATGACCCTAATGCTTGCTTGGTTATTCTTCTATTTGTCTTCCTTCCCTTACTTCCTCTTCTCCTTTTACTGTCTTTTATGTAGCCCAGGATCTCTTCAAACTTGCTATGTGATTAAGGATGACCTTGAATTCTGGTCCTCTTGCCACTACTGTAGTTCAGTTAGTGGTGTGTCCACCTGGCTTGCACAAAGCCCTGGCTTCACTCTCCACAAACCAAGCATTGTGACATGCATCTGTAACCCCTGCACTTGGAAAGTGGAGGCAGGAGGACCAGAAGTTTAGCATCATTTTTGACTGTGTAGAGATTCGAGAACAGCTTGGGGGTATAGAAAACCCTGTGTTCAAAATTGGGGCTGTAGTGGGTAAAGTTTAAAAATACTTGAAGACTGTTTTTTAGATTTAAAAATTGCATTATTTTATTATTTTCTCTCTATGTGTAGTCATGTGTGCTCAGTTGTGCACACACACACATCATAGCACAAATGTGGAAGGCAGAGGACAACATGTGGGAATTGATTCTCTTCTTCTATATGGGTCCTAGAGATTGGATTCAGGTTATCAGGCTTGGCAGCAAGCACCTTTACCCACCAAGCCATCTTGTCAGCCTGTAAAGTACTTCTTGCTTATCTTGTATGAAAGGAAAAGGGCTGGGAAGATGGTGGGTCAAACATAGTGAAGAGTCTGATGATTGTTTTTGTCTGGAAGAGGATGCAGAGAGATTTTGGAAACTCCTATAAGCAGCAAGAGAAAACAGGGGCTTAACAGGAAGCAGGGTAGAGATGGTGCAGGATAGGAACTGCTCTGAGGGGAACATTGGCCTATGTGATGTGCTCTCTGGCTGCCCATCAACTTTCCACCCTCCCGCATGAAAGAAGCACCTCCTTCCCTGCCTGTTGACTTCAGATTTGGGGGGTGTGACTTAGTTTGTCCAGTGACCCACTTTGGGGAAGACACTTTCAGTGTAAGCAGGTATGTATGTCACTTGGCTCCCCAGAGGTATTGCTTAGTCACCCCCAGGTTTCAGAAAGAGACAGCAGCAGCAGTGAGCATGACTTGTAGTTAACCCAGTTATGGTACCTTAATCCTTCGACACTTGAGCAGAATTATTTGTCATTGAACCCTAGCCTAGCCTAGCCTAGCCTAGCCTGACTGATATACTGTAGTTGGGTGGGGTTAGAAGGGAGTCTATGTAACTAGGCATCAGCTTCTTCCCTTTTAAGTGGTTCACATGAGGGTCTCTGGGTGGTTGTGTCTAGAAAGGGGCCAATGTAAAGGACCTTGAGCATCTCATCTGTCTGAATCATCCTCAAAGACTAAGAGATCAGGGACCAGAATAGGAAAACATGGGAAACAAAGGGAGATTCAAAAGCCCTTCTTGCTGGTTAAGATAAATGTAACTTTACAGAGAAAAACAAATGGCTTTTTTTTTTTTTTTTGGTTACCACAAATGTCACTATTATCACAGATGACATTAATTTCTAAGAGAAAAAGAAGAAAATATGTCACAATTCTGTTTTGTACATATGCTGATTAAATGAAAAGTTTATAGCAGATGCCAGCTTCAAATAAGGACATATAAATATTTAATTGTTTGTCTGCATGTATACATTTCTGTATACACAATACGTGTCTGCATGCACACAGGACACTGGTTCTCCAGTGGGGTGGTTTCACATCTAGGGGATGTTTGGCAATGTCTGGAAACATTTTTGTTTGTCCTAGCAGAGGTCTGGGGCGCTTCCGGCATCCATGGGAAGAGGCTTGGCACACTGCTTATCTTCCAAAGCTCGGGACAGCCTATGTTATTTGCCTTGAATGTCAATGCTGCTGAGGTGGAAGCCAGATGTTCTGGTGTACACTTGTAATCCCAGCATTTGGGAAATGGAGGCAGGAGGATTAGGAATTTAGGGTCATCCTCTGTTATGTAGCCAACCTGGCTAAATGAAACCCTTTCTCAAAAAAAAATCACTTAAAAAAATAAACAACAGTATTAGAGTTGAGAAATCTTGGCCTAGGCCCACATCTGTGATGGCTATTCTTGGTTGTCAACTTGACTATATCTGGAATTAACTAAAACCCATATATTTGGGCACACCTGTGAAGGATTTTTTTTTTCGTAATTAAATCATTGAAAGTGCGAAGACCTACTTCTAATCTAACTCTTTGGGGTGGGAAGATCCTCCTTTAATCTGGACCACACCTTCTGCTGGAAGCCTATATAAAAGACATGGAAGAAGGAAGATGTTCTCCTTTCCTGCTTGCTCTCACTCTCATTAGCAAGTCTAATTCCTCACTGGCATTAGAGCCTACTTCTTCAGGATTCCAGCATATACTGAAGACCAGCTCATGCATCCAGCCTTGTGGTCTGAACAACTGTTGATTCTTGGACCTTCCACTGGTAGACAGCCATTGTTGGGCTAGCTGAACCACAGCCTGTAAGTCATTCTAATACATCTAATACATATCTATATACATATATACATACATTCACACACACACACACACACACACACACACACACACACACACACACACACACACACACACACTCCTCTAGAGAACCCTGACTAATATAACACCAGAAACAGAAACTCTGAGGGTAAATGTGTGATAACCTGGTGTTCCAGCACTTTCTTCAAGCATGGCCATTTATAAACCTGATAGATTTTTTAACAGTTCCATTTTGCCTTACTCACGCAGAGGTCACAGGCTGGTAGAAGGCCATCAGCCTTCACAGTCTTCGTGATGCTTTGGCTCCAGGGGAAGATGCGCAGGGTCAGTCCAGAGCCAGGTTCAGCTTTGTTATGAGAACCTCTGATTTACCAGGATGCTGTGTGGCACCCATGGGAGCTCCACTGTGAAAAGGTGGGGTTGGACTGGGGAGGGACATTGGGAAGGGAAGGGCAAAGTATTTCATAGTCTTATGAAGATATAGATGTTGTTACTTTTATTCTTTCATTCTCTGTCTATGTGTGTATGTTTGCTGCTGTGTGTGCAGGCACATATATGCATGGGTTGTGGAGGCCAAAGGTCAGTCTCCCCTGTTGTTCTTCAAATAATATCCACCTTGGGTTTTGAGACAAGGTCTCTCATTGGGACCTAGGGCTCACCAGTTAGAGTAGTCTCGTGTCCAGGGATCTTCCTGTCTCTGCCTCTCCAGTTCTGGGATTAAAACAGTATGCCCAGACTTTTTTAAAGAGTGGGAAGACCCTTGAGTTTGCTTGGTGAACACTTTACCAACTGAGTTATCTCCTCAACCTCAAGATATGAACTTTAATGTATTGTGTTAAATATTGCCTCCTAGAGAATGTTTAGGTATAGCTTGCTCCTGTGCAGATAGAGATGTAGGATTTTGTAGTTATATGCTCTGTCTGTCTGTCTCTGTTTCTCTGTCTCAGTCTCTGTCTCTCTCTCACTCTCTCTGTACACTCACATTCATACATATATATTAATGGGACTTGGTATATACATTAGTAATGGTGGGGGACTTTTACTGTCTAGATAGTCACCACACAGATCACCAACTATCACTGAGACATCACCGGGCTACAGTGATGCCAAAAGAGTGAACAAATCACCCAGACCTGGAATAACAACAGCTGGGCTGCTGGGAAGACAGGACATTTTAAACTTTTTGCTTCTCAGTTGAGGGAGTCAGAAAAAAATGCAGAACAGCCAGCAAGATGAGGGCAGGCAAGATGGTCCAGTAGGTAAAGGCCTTGCTACTGAGACTGACTTTGACCGAGACTGATCAAACCTTAGTTTGATCCCCAGAAACCAGTTGATGAAAGGAGAAGCCCAATTAATGAAAGCTGGCCTCTGACTTCTACACAGTTGCCATGATATGATCTTGCACATATAAATGGACAAGAATTAATAAATTTGATTTTTAAAGTGGTGGGCTAGTAGACGTTGGATGTCAGGTGGATCCCATGAGAGGCATGGGTATGTGTGGGATGGGGAAGAGGGGAAAGTAGGAAGGTACTGTAGACCCAGAATGGTGCTGTGTTTTATGTTGCTACCTTTTAAAGTTTAAACAAACAAACAAACAAATGACATGGTTGTCAGAGCTCTGAAGGACAGCTTTCCACCCCATCTGATGCTCTGTGGGCTCATATTTTCAGCTGGCAGAGCAGAGTCTGGGTTTCAGGTCTTATTCATGTGGTCTGAGAGGTCCTAGGCTAAGCCATGCTACAGTCTTTTTTAAAAAGTAATTTATTTTATATATATATATATACACACACACACACACACACACACACACACACACACACACGCGCGCGCGTGTGTGTGTGTTTGTCTGCATGTAAATATGCATTCCAGAAGAGGGCATTAGCTCTCAAAGTATTAGTTATATATGATTGAGAGCCACCATGTGGTTGCTAGGAATTGAACCAAGGACTTCTGGAAGAGCAACCAGTGCTCTATACCTCTGAGCCATCTCTCTAGCTTCCATGCTGGAGTGTAACACCTCAGTCCAAGAACCCTGTTGTTCTGGTTTGGATGTGCAATGTCCCCATAAGCTCTTGTGTCACCAGCTGGTGGTTCTGTTTCGGGAGGGTATGGAAGCTGAAGGAAGTGGGACAATGGGGGAGCAACCTTAAGGGTTATTAGCTTATGGTATATTCATCTTTCTGCCAAATGGCTTAATTCCCCTGCAGGTATAAAGTCAGAAGCTTGGCCTGCTGGACTGTCAGCCCCTCATCAAGGCAGAATGCTGTGAAAAGGGGGTCATCAGGATTGCCCATGCTGGGTCAGGTACTCCCAGTCTCTCTTCACTAACCTGAAGGACACTTTAAGCCTTAGACTTGAGTTGGTACCATGACAGCTCTTACCTTCCATTCCTTTCTCCTTCTGACATGCCTTCCTAGACTGCAATAAGAAAAAGATATAAATTACATTTTTGTTGACTCTGGTGGCACAGGCCTATAATCTCAAGAGACTGATGCAGGAGGATTGAAAAATTCAAGGCCAGTTTGGACTATGCAGCTAGTTCAAAGCCAATCTAAGCAACTTAGTGATACCCTAATCAAAATAAAAAGCAAAGGAAAGAACTTGAGATATAGCTAAATGGTGGTGTGCTTGCTTGGCAAGTGAAAGGCCTTAGGTTCCCTGAGTATAAATAAACAAATAAATCAACAAGAAAATGCATAAGGCAGGAATAGTGACATGTATCTATAATCCTAGGACCCAGGAGGCTGGCATTTATTTTCCAGACTTCCTTGCAGCTAGATCTCTGAGATGCGGAAGTAGAAGGGAGGTGAGTGTTAGGTTTTGGATGGGGAGGTGCAATGGAGTTTATTAGAAGAGCTGATTCCACAGGCAGACAGAGAGGCAACAACATGGTAGGAGTTCTGTGAAGAGTTTAGTCCTGAGCACCAGAGACAGTGTGAGGGGGTCTCTGAAGAGAGAAACCAGGGCCCACATAGCAAAAAGTAGGAGGTGGTTTCGTAGCAAGAGTATACAGTCTGGCTCTTTCATTCCTAGGCAGGAGCTAGGGAAGTGGGTGGAGAACAGGTGGCTTTGGTGTAACTCACTTTCTAGTTAAGAGATCCTGGCACCAAGAAGTTTATTAGCTAGGGTCTCACCCTGTTACAGTAGGAGGCCTGTGAAACAGGGATTGGAGGCTTCTGTGGCCTGAGCAGAGTCTAGAGTCTACAGTGAGGTTATCTTAGTATTGCTTTTTGCTGCCTTCTATGGATAAATACTAGAACCATATTTCCCAGTGTGTTGCATCTGCTGGAGCTGAGAAAAGCAATAAGTGATAGATTTGTGACCATTGGCCTTAGCTAAGGGAAAAAACTGGGCATCTTGATTCTTCTCCTTCCTAGCTGTGTCAGAGTGACAGCTCCCTGGTAGGTCAGCTCCTATATGGTGATATCTCAAAAGATGCTCTTAGAACCCCCCCCCAAAAACACCATGAAACTCTTTCTCTCTTTTTTGTTTTAATGTATTTGTACAAGTGTGTGTGTGTGTGTGTGTGTGTGTGTGTGTGTGTGTGTACATGTATGTATGAATATATGTGGTGGACAGAGTTGAATGTTAATCTCCTCAATTGATCTAAATTTTTTTAGGTTAATTGTTGCGTGTGTGTATGAGTGTGTGTGTGTGTGTGTGTGTGTGTGTGTGTGTGTGTGTGTGTGTGTGTGTGTTTGGGTGTGTACTTTCCATGGTGCATGTGTGCAGTCAGCTCTCTTCTTTCACTTTTACAGGGATTCTGGGAACTGAACTCAGGTCCCTGCCTTGTGCAGCACTTTACCTGCTGAGCCATCTTTCTAGCCCCTCTACATTATCTTTTTGAGACAGAGTCTCTCATTGACACTAGAGCTCAATGGCTAGATCGGCTGGCCAGAGAAGCCCAGGGATCATCCTGTTTCTACTTCCCCAGATCCGGGGTTCTGTGGGTGCTGGGGAATGAACTCAGGTCCCAATATTTACATGGCAAGCCTTTTATTGATTTCATGATCTCTCCAGCCTTTGTTCACATTTTAAAAAACTATCCCTACATTAAATCTCTTACTGTTGAAAATGGCTACCCTAGTCCTGTTTCCTGCTGACTGATACAGGACCTTCTAGACAGCAGGACAGCTAGAACCGCTGAGCTCACAAAATGGATTTTGAAATGAAAAGTCACTAGGGAGGTGCCACAAAGGAAGCAGAAGAATTCCAGTTAGTCAACAGGGTGACCTTGTGTCTGGGGTCAGGAGGACTGTCCCTACTGTTCTGGCGTTACCCGGTTTTTGACTCTTAAACTGCCTTGGATTAGGGTGAGGCAAAGTACCTTAAAGAGGTACTCAGCCTCTGGGTCACTCGAGGACAGGGCCAGCCAATGAGGGTGCAGTGTGTAAACCTCTCTGTTCTCTCTGGAGGGCTTGCAAGCCTGCCCTGCTGTCCTGGTCTCCACTTGCCTCTCCACATCTCATTTCTGTGTCAAAGTCTTGGCCTTGGAATGGAGGATCACTAGCCTCACATTTGAAAAGAGACCCCACCCGTCATGTCAACATAGCATTTCTGTGCAGCATCATGAGGAAGGGAGCTGGGACATCAGTTTGTAAGCACTTCATGCCAGGACCCAATCACAAGGCTGAATTAATGAGGGAGGAGGAAGCTGAGCACCACACCAGCTAGCCTGATGTGTCTAGAGCAGCAGTTTTCAACCTTCCTAATGGTGCAACCCTTTAATACAGTTCTTTTATGTGGTGACCCCCTCAACCATAAAATTATTTTCATTGATTCTTCATAACTGTAATTTTGCTTCAGTTATAAATCACAATGTAAACATCTGTGTTTTCCAATGATCATAGGTGACCCCTCTGTAAGTGTCCTTTGACATCTCCCCCTGACCCCTGAGCAGTCATGACACACAGGCTGAGAACCACTGGTCTAAAGGGATTACACATCTGAAGGAGGATCGGGGATGCTGGAGGCTTTGACAGGAGAATAAGTGGCAAATGACCAGTAAGCAGACAGACCGGGAAGGGCCTCAACTTTAATAGAAAAGAGCGAAGGACAATGAGTGGTGAGGGACTTTCTTCATCTGTCAGACTGCCGGTGATCCTGGATGTGGAACCAGAGCTAAAGCCCTCTCTCTTGGGGCAGGGTAGGAAGGAGGGAGACCTGAGCAGAGGCTAGGGGAACTCTTTGCTACAGGGAACAGAGTGCATCTCTGGGAAATTTCTCTTGTACCTGTGACACCGATGACCCATGCACATAGGAAAGGGAAAGGGCAAAGTGTGGCTCTGTAGTGACAAGTTTTATCTTAGTCTCAGACCTGCAATGTGTGGATGCTGGTCAGGTCTCCTGCAGAGTGTAAACGGTGAAGAGACACTATAAACACATGTTAGCCTGAGAACATTCCCTCATCGCCACAGCATTTCCTCGTCTCTCCTTTTCTTCCTAAGTGCTTCCCTCTCCTGCTTCTCCCTCTCCAGCCCCACCCCTCAGCTCCTCCTCCCCATTCCATCCCCAGCCTCACTGACTATGCGAGTTCTAGAATGACTTAATGCTATTTCTGGCCACAGAGCCTTTGCACATGCTGTTCCCTCTCCTGTGGTGCTCCTCCCCCATAACTAGTTAGAAGAGCCAGTCCCCTGAGCTCAGCCCAGCTGCTGTCGCCCCAAGGTAGTCCTCATGAGCTCTTTCTTCATGGTGGCCTCTGTGAGCAAGATCCCTCCTTTTGCCTTGTCCAGCTCTCAGCTTCAAGGCCGCACACATTTTACTCAGAGATAGCGACTGCCTGTCTCATAGGAGGTTTGTCACAGGAGAGTCACCCTACTTAGAGTCTCCACAGTCACTGGCTCAACTCTACGCTCAGATCCAAGACACAGCCATATGAATGAGTCACTTTAGAAAAGGGTCTTCCAGAGAGAGCAGTGTTGCTTTCAGGGACTGCAACTCAGACGGGCACATGTCTGCAACCTCATGAGACCTACCACCAGAGCCAGCTGGCTAAACCACTCCAGTCCTACCCTTCGGGACTGAAAGTGGGGTATATGACTACTCTGGGTCCCTGTCACTGTGTTTGGAACAAGTGTTATATCAGATTGTAACCAGAGAGGACTTAGGTACCACTCATGTTGGCGTAGCTTTGGAAACGGACATGGCAGGAACTGGAGCAAGAGGGTGAATGACAGCTTAAGGGGACTTGGAGACTCACAGAAGCCCAGTGACCTGGATGAAGAAGCAGTAAGGTCTTAGGAAAAAGAGAGGACACACTATTTGAAACTGGAGGAGCGCACAGTGGTAAAGGCTAGAGAGACTGTACTTGAGATGACCTGGAAGATAGAGATGTTCCCAACAAATAAGTGATGCAGCAGAGGAATGATCAGACTGCAAGGAGACACGTGTGGTCTTGGTCCTGTGCAGCGGAAGGGCTGACTTACGATCAGGAGATGTTTCAGAAGTGCTATGGCTCCGTGGGAACACTGCCCAGCCTGTCCGAGGCCTCTGAGGCTGCAGTGTCCACCAGGGAGAATCTGAAGGGATAAAAAAGTCAATGTTCTTGCTTGAAGCCATTAGCTTTAGAGGAAGCTTGCTGAGCAGCAGTGGGTAATTTAGACAGCCTCACTAATCCCGCCTTCTGCGCTGCCCCGCCCTCCCCTTCCCTTACATAAGCCCAGAGCTGGGCTGAGTTAAGGGTGATTCCTAGGGCTGCCTTTGATCTTGTGCCGCCTCACCCCTGTTCCAGCCCTTATTTGTTTTATGGACTGTGTCCTGATGTGTCCTGTGTCCTTGTCCTTGACCTACACAGGCTGACCCTGCCTCTAAGCCCTTATACTATCCCTAGACTTAGCTTCCTGTGGAGGGATCCACCCAGAACTGAATAGAAAGTTCCTGTGGTCCTTCATGTAACCAGTTGGAGTCAGGCATGCTGGCTCATGTCTACAATCCCAGCTCTTGGGATTTTGAAGCAGGAGAATTGTTACAAAACAGAGGCCAGCCTTGGCTACATAATAAGTTCTAGCAAGCCTGGGATATAGGATGAGACCAAACCAGATACAGATATGGAAAGGGAGGCTGGGCTGGCACCATCAGATGAGGGCACTTCCAATGTAACTCTGGGCATCAGTGAGTATTGTGCTACTCTGAAGTAGATGGAGATATTTTGGTAAATTAGTTTATAGACAGATCCAGGGGCAGCCCCAGAGGAGGTCACAAGAGACTGCCCTTCCTCTGAGCAGAGAAGGAATCCCTTCAGGACTCCATGAAGAAGCAGAGCAAACAAAAACACACTAGCAACTGGCCATGGCAGTACATATCTGTAACCTCTGCATGGAGGAGGCGGAGGCAGAGGCAGGGGCAGAGGCGGAGGCAGGAGAATCTCTGTGAGTTGGAGGCCAGTGTGGTTGACATATTGAGTCCAGGCCAGCCACACTTATACATAGTGAGAGCTGTTTTAAAGGTAGGGGAGATGGCTTGAGAGATGACTCAGAAGCTAAGCACTTGCTGCTCTTGCAGAAGACCTAGGTTCAGTTTCCAGCACCCACATAGCAGCTTACAACCATCCTTAACTCCAATTCTAGGCATCTGACTCTCTCTTATGACCTCCGCAAGCTCTGTGTGTACACAGGGCATGTATCATGCAGGCAAAACACTTATACACATAAAACAATCTAAAATTAAAAAAAAAATCCCACTAGCAAAACTCAGGAGTGCTGTGCCTATATCATCTGATGCGTCCTGTAGCCTCATGAGGCACAAGCTGTTTCAGATCCCACGTAAGCCAAGTCCCTCACCTCCATCCCAAAGCATGCAAGAAGCTATGGCAACCGAAGGATTCAACTGGAGGCAAGTGAGGCCTGAGCTGATGTGGATGATTTACTGTCTTAATTACCTGCTGACTGTAAATATCTGTATTTCCCTGAAGAGAGACTGGTGCAGATCAGAATTTACTGGGTGTTACATAATACCACAATGCAGCCTAGAGCTGCCTAAAATCAAACTCTCTCTCTCTCTCTCTCTCTCTCTCTCTCTCTCTCTCTCTCTCTCTCTCTCTGTGTGTGTGTGTGTGTGTGTGTGTGTACATGCATGTGTGTGCAGAGGTCAGAGATCAATCTCAGATCATAGTGCCCTCTCTCTTGTTTGAGACAGGGTCTCTCGGTGTCATGGAACCCACCAATTCATCTGGGCTGGCTGGACAGTGAGCCCCAGGGTTCTACCTGCCTCTGCTTCTTTGGCACTGGGATTACAAGTGTGCTCCATCAAACCTGGCTTTTTCATGGGTTCTGAGGATTTGAACTCAGGTCCTTATGCTTGAATGGCAAGACTTTACCCACTGTGGAGCTATGGCCCCAGGTCCTTACCTTGCAGCTCCATAAAATGGAACATTGTAAAAATCTTGAAATATTTGATCCACAAATATAGTATAGTGGACCAGTGTTCTCTTTTATGATACAGGTTAGGGGAACCAAGGTTCTCTGAAGCCCTTGCCAACACCACAAAGCTAACAACAGAGGTTGTTCAAGTAGAGACTTGAACTGGGAGCTATCTCAACCCCAGGAACCAGGCTGCCTCTTCTGCACATGTGGATTCAGAAGTCAGAGCCACCGCGTGCACTCCTTGCACCGCGATGACCTTC
>CM052706.1:56648189-56777541 GCA_028551405.1 Uromys caudimaculatus
CTTGGCAGAGTTATGGCCCCATGCTAAGACACTGCTTCCCAACTTCTACCAGCTCTGGGCTTTGTAGAGCTGATTCTGTTATTTCTATAATAAACTTCAAAAAGCTTTCTGTATTTTGGATGTTTATCGTTTCTGGACCCAGTGGCAAGCAGACATTTATCCACAGAAAGTCTGGGGTTTAATGAAGCTTTTGTACTGCAAATATGTTCACGGGCTGGAAATAGAATAAGCCCTTGGGCGTGTCTTTCATCATCCCCCTTCACACCATCCCCCTCTCCTTCCCTCCAAGCCCTCACTTATCCGGAGTGTTTGCCAGCACTCTCTCTGGTCCCCTTCTCACCCAGTAACTGATGTGCTCAACAAACGTCGTCGAGTGAGTCCCGTTTCAGCTGATAATGTGGCAGGCGAGGTTTTGTGGCTTACTGGGAAAGCTGAGGGAAGATTGAGGTGTTGTTTGCTATGAGTCGTGAGACAACCGGCCCTCTCTATTTGGAACCTCAGCTTAGCTGTGTGTGAAGTAGGAATACAACTGACAGAGCTTAACAAATAACAGTTACAAGGTGCTAAAGCTCACATTCACAGCATCCCATGATAAAAGAGAGTGTGGGTTTGGGCATGGTCTGACCCAATCAGTTTCCTTGGTTATAGTCCTCAGGTAGCTTGCCTCACGATGACAAAAGAGCTGCATGTGCCACCTATGACCCCAGAAGAGAGGCGTCTATTTCTAGGACTAAGCACAGTTATCAGAATGGCTGCTTAAAGTCACATCTGCTCTGACTGAATCTTCATTGATTCCAACAAACGCAAGTGCAGATTTTGAGCTGATTGCTGTAAGCCAGAGTTACCTGAGCTGCACAGGGGACTTAAGACTTCCCAAACTACCTTGGAGTAACTCTGCCAACCCCAGGAACTGGAATGACAATCAGGTCTACTCCAAAGGTAGTTGCTATATACATTGAGTTGGAGCCCAAACCTGTGTCAGGGACCGTGATGCTCCGCCCCACTCCCTGTTTGTATCTACAATTCTATTTGAGGACGTGGCTTTGTGGAGACTTCCTCCTGCCATTTCTCTCCATGGTCTGGGCTTCATTCCACCATCAACTTCAGATCTTCCAGAACCTTCTGTGAACCTGTGGGCAAGGGGATGTGGAAACCCAGGAGCAGGGCACTGCTGGCTTGTGATATCTTCCTGAATGCAGTCTCTCTACCTACAGGGCTGCCCCTCAGCCTGGTGCTCGAAGGTGTAGAATACCAACATGAATCCAGCTTTTCAAAGTGAAGGAGTGTGTGGCTAGTTGTGAAGACCTCAGCTCTGTGTGGAATATGCTCTCACCCATTAATACTACCGATTCTCAATTCCCAGAGTGAGTCACCGCCATCCCAGCACTGTTCTAAGCATATCCCATTGTGTGCAAACATTATGTGTACATACCACGTCCTCCTTCATACATAATAATTATAACACAAGTATGCTCATTGGGGAGGAATAAACAGAAGCCTAAAACCAGCAAGGACTCTGATTGCGCAAGGCTAACGGCATGAAGTCTGCCTTGCTTACACCACCAGAGACTGACAGTCTGCGAAACAGAGTCCATGCCAGTGACTTTGTGTGAGTGCGCGCATGCATTTATATGTATGATATGTGTGGGTTTGTGTGTGGAAGAGCAGGTGCCCATGCCACAGTGCAGGTGTAAAGATCAGAGCACAGTGTGGGGGCCAGCCCTGGCCTTCCATCTTGTTTGCGACAGGGTCTTTCTCTTGTTCTGTTGTTTGTCCTTATGTCAGGCTAGCTGGCCCGTGACAGTCAAGGGACACTTGAGCCTGCACCTCTTGCCTCACAGGGTTATGGACACACAGTGCCATGTCTGCCTTTTATGTGGGGGTCTGGGGAGTCTAACTCTCAGGTCATTTATCCACTGAGCCATCTTCCCAGCTCACAGATGATTTAATAGAGAGATTTTACTTTATTTTTCATTAAACTATGACCAAATAGAAAATGTGCTTGAGAGAGCCAGGAAATAAGTTGTGAAACAAAATAATAATTCACAAGGCTGAGCACCAGTACACTGAGCAGCATGACCATGAACAGGAATTCAATCCAGATAACTCATAAATTAGAATTTAAATGACGCAGTCTGAAGTAGATACTGATAACAGTCAGAAAGTAACCTTAGATAAGAACAAGCACATAAGCACACGGCCTAGTATCATTGCATTATTTAATTTTATAATTAACACACACACACACACACACACACACACACACACACACACACACACACACACACACTTGCTTTGCTTGTGCATCCCAGCTGTAGCCACAGGTCAGTAGAGAATTTTACATCAGATGGAGAGATTTTAATGTGGAAAGTCAAAGGTCAGAAAGACAAAGTGGCTGTTGCATACATGGGGGAGAAAGAGCTTTTCTCCCCATGAGGAAGAAACAAGGGAAGAGAGCTGGTGTGTCTAGAACTTGGGAACTTAAAGAAGAACCTCAGAGCTGGGGAGCTGGTTCTGCTGGAGATGTGCTTGCTGGAAGAGAGGGAGGATCTGACTCTGATGGAACTCACAGGTTGTGAGCACTGCGGAGGTAGGGTGGGAGAGGGCCCTGGGGCTTGCTGGCCAGCCAGGCTAGTCTAGTGGGGAAGCTCCAGGCAGTTGAGAGACTGTCTCCAAAAGGTGGATCGCACTCCTCAGGGAGGAATGGCACCTGAGGCCTTTACACACAAAAGCACACATGTACACGTGCAACACACACACACACACACACACACACACACACACACACACACACACACACACACTCCATAGAGGAAACTGCAGATCATAGACCTAGATCTTGGATTAAGGATGTATGTACCACACCAATGCTGACATGTCTTGGGTGCATGCTGGGCTTGGTTCAGAAAATGGGATCAGCGGTGGCTGCTGGGCTAACAAAAGTCTGGCTGAGGTGATCCTGCCAGAACAGAAAGCAAATGGCTTAGATGCAGCCCCTCTTCTCCCGTGTCCTATTATCTTCCTCCTCAAATGCTCTAGAGACAGAGACTCCTAGGGAGCATCTAGTCTCTTCCCAAGAAATTCCTCCCTAGAACACAAGTAGAGATGCTAATGGCAGATCCAGAGTTCCCACTTAAGGGTTAGTAAGTGGAGTCTTGTGCTGGCTATGGAAAAAGGCACCTCTGGTAGAATGGACCATGTTGGAATGTGCGTATGCTCAGTAGAGGAAGGGCCTGAGCCATACCAGGGTGTTGGGCTGAGCAGAAGGATGGTGGATGGATGGTAGCTTCCTCCCAGCTTCTGAACTAGTTACACTAGTGCATAGGGCATCGCCTGTGTAAGCAAGGGTTGTGACCCCTAATCTGTCAGGCTACTTATATGTACATGAGACATAGTACGTACAAACCTGCCATATGTGTGAATATCGATGCATACACAGAGACAGTTAACCCTGAACACAGAAGGGAACTAGCCATAGTGTTGTTCTATTCCCTGCCCTTCTGGCTTTGGATAGTGTGTCAAGAGACACCTCCACCCCTGGTGTGTCTGTAACCCTTCTCAGCAAGGACCAGGGGCTCCAATGTACAGAGACAGGTCTGCAGACACGAGTAAATGAACCTAGGCCAGGAGCCATTTTTGAGGGTCTTGTGTTAAGGGACAGGGTAGGAGGAGTGAGGAAATTTCAGACAGATGGTAGAAAAGTTTGGGGGGGGTCACTTTTCAGAATTCTTCAGAATAGGCTTTCAGGTGTTAACCACAAGGCTAACAACAGTTAGATAAGCCTTCCTGGGACTAGCTTCAGAGAGCAGGTGAATGTAGGGGGGATTCTACCAGGAATTCAAGGAACTTTGGGCTGGAGAGATGGCTCAATGGTCAAGATGGCTTCCACAGGTCTTGAGTCTGGTTCTCAGCTCACAGTTGCCTATAACTACAGCTCCCTTGGCTCTACTACCCTCTTCTGGCCTCTGGGGACACTACACTCATGTGTGTGTGTGTGTGTGTGTGTGTGTGTGTGTGTGTGTGTGTGTGTGTGTGTGTAAGAGAGAGAGAGACAGAGACAGACAGAGACAGAGAGACAGAGAGATATTTCCTTTTCTTTCTTTTTTAGGGTTCAATTTATTTGTTTAATGTTAAACAGTGAAGGAAACAGTTAAAAACTATGGCATCATTTATAGATGCAAAAAAAAACAAACAAACAAACAAAAAAAACAAAAACAAAAACAAAAAAAAGCCAGAACAAAAAAAACCCACCCTTTAAAAAATAGAAATAAAAGAATCCAGGAACCCATTCATGGGAGATATTCATGGATGGAAGTTAGAAAGCTCTCCTCCTGTCCGTTTCTCTCTGCTCACTACCGTCTACCACCGCCCCTCCGTGCTCCCTGCTGCCTACGCCTCTCTGCTCCACCCCATCACTGGGCCACTCATCAGGTTTCCCTGGTCAGCGATCACTGTTCCCAGACTCTTTCAACTCCGTTTTTCCTGCCAAGTCTGGCTGTACAGCAGCCAGAATGACCTCAAAATACGAATCTTCTAAACAAAGATTTTTAACTGCTTCCTTTTCCTTTTCTTTATCTGGAGAGGAGAGAGGGTTGGTTTGGCTCGTAGCTGTAGAGGTTTGGGTCTGTAATTTCTGGGTTTTCTCATGTGCTTGGGCAGAACATCATGGTGGCAGAAGAACTAAGAGGAGGAGGCTGGCCACATCATGGCAGACAGAGGCAGAGAGCAGCTCCTGTTATGGCAGAGGGGAAGCCCAGTGGAGCCCTGAATGGTTTCTTGTTGTCTAACTCCTTACCATGGAAGCAGGTTCCCATGATGGCAATCCTTGTCTTAAATCTCCATTTTTCCCCTGGCTCACCAAGCTCTAATGGTACTAGTTCACTCTCGAGTCTTTCAACAGGCCAGACTCATTCTTGACATTGCTTTTGCAGTATCTGTTGCCCTTGTCTAGAATGGCCTTTCTCACAGAATGGTTCTGGTTGATCTTTCTTGTCATCCAAGGTCAGCTCACAGGTGCTTTGTTTATCAGGCCTTCCCTGGCCAGGTAGGTCTATACACTCTCTCTGTCTCCATCTCTCTGTTCCTATCTCTTCATCTCTGTCTCTTTCTCTGTTTCTCTGTATGAATGTGTTCAGGGTTGGCTGGTAGGCAGTTCCCAGGGTTAGGGTTAGGGCTAGGGTTAGGGTTAGGGTTAGGGTTAGGGTGCCTATATCTGCCTCCCCAGCACTGGGATTATAAACCTATTCCATCATGCCTGGGTTTGTTTGTTTGTTTGTTTGTAGTGTGTTCCTGAGTTCAAACTCAACTCCTGGTACTTGTAAGATAAGGACTTTTCCAATTGAGCATTCTCCCCAGCCCCTGGCTGCTTTATTCCATAAAGATTTTATTCCAACCTGGAGTCAAAGCTCAGGCCCCCTCTTCCAGCCTGGGAGACTGTCTGCAAACTGATCAAATCCTGTGTGGCCCAGCATGACGTGGCAGTGGGTACCACTCCAGGATCCCAGGGCTTACTGGGGACCTAGCTGGCCAGGTTATATCGCATCCCCACTGAGTCCTGAGTAAAAGGAACTCAAGAGGGTAGACCTCAGCCTGCTCCAGACAGTGTATCTGTTGCCACATGGGCAGCACCAGCTACCCACTGCCTAATGTGCAATTACACCGGAAACTGCCCAGCCCTCAGTGGAACAATGAAGGAAAATTTGGTTTCTTGGTCTACCTGCCTGGGGTAAGTAGAAACAAACATGAGGTTGGAAATATTTTGAATGTGTGTATTTTCTTGGGTCATTAAAGGAGAAAAACAAGCTTTGAGTGGTCCGAAGCAAACCACCATGCAATTTACAAGTAGTTACTGGGTTCTGGCTGTGACCCAGTCATCGGAGGCCCTGGGCTAGTTTGGGGCAACTAGGTTCTGATGAGGTCTGTCTGATCATGGAACTGATTTCTGGAAAGAGAAACAGGGTAGAAAAGGGGGGGATCAGGAATGGAGCTAACACAGAGAGAGAGGGTTGCCTCTGGCTGCATGTTGGGGGTGCTCATACACAACTGCTTCTAACAGAGAGCAGTCTGGGGTGCTCAGACCAAGAGGCTGGATGGGCAATGAATTTCAAGGAAGCAAAACAGAAGCCAAGGCTTTCTGCTGGTGATGGACATGGAAGGGCTCCAGTCCTTTGATGGAGCCGAGGTGCCATAATGGCCTTCAGCCCCTCCCTCCAGTCAGAACTGCTGTTCTCGCCTCCGCCTTCCCCACTGCTTCCTTCTCCCACTGGAGAGTGCTTAGCCATGCCTCCCAGCCCCACCAGCACCCACCTGGAGGATGTGTGATTATCTCTAGCAAACACACACCAGAGGCAGTCTCTTGGCTGCCAAGCACATTGGCACCTTAAAGCTACAGCTTGGAAAAAGCCCACGGTTGGTGTTTGAGCCTCCTGCCTCATTGATGCCTTTGGAGGAGGCAGCAAGTGCCACCTAGAGAGATGGAGGGGTGAAGGTGCAGAAACACAGGCTGGCTTTGGAGTGGAGCACAGGGGAGGCCGAGCAGTTCTGTTTTATGCAGAAGGAACACAAATGCGAGGCAGGCAGGGAGTCCGCGCCTGCTAATTCGAAGTTAATTTTGAATTGCCTTGAAAATCACCACGCAGCATCCAGTTCTGCCTTCGATGGTCGAAGAAAGCAGCTGCTTTTTATTCTTCTTCAGGACTTGTTTCCCCCCAGCAGTGAGGCCAATTAGGCAGAACAGCAGTGGAAGCTGAAGTTGGTCTAATTTCTCAGCAAAAGGTCAGGCGAATTGTCTGTTGGGAGCTAACAGGCGCAGAGCACACTATGGGAGGTGTCGTTTCTTCTGCCTGCTCCTGCCTGCTCACGACAGTATCTCTTTGACATCCTTAAAGATTGTCTCCTCGGTGGTCTTTTTGCAAACTAAGACCCCTTTGTCCTAACCAGCAGTGTTCCTGTGCCTTAGGAACAACACAAGGCAGGGACAATATGGTCCTTTTGCCCAAGGAGGGTCACGGGTGCAGGGAGTCTTCGTGCATCCATCCATCCAGATGCCCTGAAACACATATTCTTACCTGCAGCTTCAGCAGCCCAGGGCTGGATGGGGAGCTTGGTTTCAGTGATGTCTGCTCCTTCTTGTTTGTCTTGTAAGAACCAATGTCAGGACACCTTCCTCCAAAGCTACCCTACAGTGTCTCTGGGGCTCATAGGTAATTTTGCATCCAACGTAACCAGTGGTTTGGGAAGGGGGGGTTCTGCTCTTTGGGGGCCTTTGTAGATCTGTTTTGAATGGGCAGTAGGCTGGCAGGATGCCAACTGCCCGAGAGACGGCTGGGAACTTGCTCGATCCCATGATGGGCACAACATGGCAAAACTGTCATTTCAAAACTGTCAGCGGTTCCTGTTGGCAGAGGTGCAGACTTTCATCTCCAGGGCAGCTGTGTCCTTAGCATTGTGGAAACTACTTTTAGGTCAAGAAGTGAGTTCACTCCCACTGTTCTGGGAGGAACTGTGGATGTTTTAGGCTGTGGATGTTTCTGAAGGGCAGGCAAGAGACCAAGCTGTGTGCTTATCGATACCAGTGTGAGCTCATGCCTGTCTGTTTCTGCCTCTCCTCCTTTGTTGCTTTCAATTGTGTTCTGCTTATTGTCCACATCTCTTCTGCAAAACAAGGTTCTTTCCTGACCCTCCTGGGCACAAATGTCTTTTTACTCCCCTCCCAAGAGCTGCTCTAGGCTTACCAAATAAAGGCTGGGGGGAGGCGATTCATTCTGGCTTAACCACCTGGATTATTAGGCAAGATTAATATTGTCTTAGGTCCTTAGCATAGTGGCTGTTTGGATGAGGATACAGCTGCCTCTCCCAGAGCCCTACAGGAGGTCACATGAGGCAGAGGTTATTGTCTTGGTTAGCTCTAACTGTCAACTTGACACAGCCTAGAGTTACTTGAGAAAAAAACCTCAGTTGAGGAATTGCCCAGATCAAACTGGCCTATGGGCATATCTGTGTGGGTTGCTGTGATTGTTAATTGAGGGAGAAGGGTTCCGCCTACTGTGGGCAGCACAATTCCCTGGGCAAGTGGTCCTAAACTGTATGAGAGCAAGATAAGCACAAGCTGGTAAGCAAGTCAGCAAACAGTGTTCTTCCATGGTTTCTGCTTCAAATTCCTACTTGGGTTGCTGCCCTGACTTCTCCCTTAAGTTGCTTTTGGTCAGTGTTTTTATCATATCAACAGAAAGGAAACTGGAACAGGAACTTCTGTGAATCTATGATGAAAATGTTCTTAGGTGGGTGTGGTGGCTCATACCTGTAATCCCAGCATTTAAAAGGCTGAGACAAAGGATTCCTGCCTTTTGAAGCCAGCATAGACTAGATAGTATATTTCAGGCCACTTGGGCTACAGAGTAAGATCCTATCTCAAAAAGCAGGCAAACAAAAAGCAAGAGCAAAAACATAAATAACAACAACAACAACAACAACAACAACAACTTGTCTTGCACCTGATCTGTCTGCACTGAAAGTCTGAGTATTGCTGAGAAATGACTGGGAAAGGGTAACATCATGCCTCCTGGAAGGACAGCAGCCCCAGCAACTTGAAGCAGCATTATCTTCTACTTGAACTTGTGCCCTTGAAGGGGCGAAGAAGGGACATCTATAATTGTCTTTCAGAACAGTTCTGGAGCATTCATTATAAACAAAGCCACATGATGTTGCTGTCCCAAACCATTGCCTTCCATTTAAGCCATACTACACTTGGCTTTGACTGGGATTTATCCCCATTCTTCTGAGCCTAGCTCCTGCCTCTTCCATACAAAACAGGTATCCACAACCCTTTCTCTTAATCTTTGCCTGGTTATTCCTTGGGGCTGAAAGGTGTCCCCTGACTAGGGCTGTAGCAAGTAGAGCTAGTTGGGTGGTCTGCCTTTAGACCTAAAACACCCAAATACCTGCAACTCCTAAAACACTGGACTCAGTGCTCCAGCTGATCACCTTACCTCTTGGCTCACTAGCCATTGAAAGAACCTTGGAAGGCTGTCAACTGATGCTAAAGATTGTGGAAGACCCCAGTTGGGTTTGTTCAACAAGTTTTAGTGATACCGTACTTCTACGGAACATATGCAACCCTGGGACTGGGCAGTTCTTATGTGAAGACCAAATGTGAACTTAAAAGCATAGGGACTTGATCCTTGGTCACAAGAGATTTTCATGTGTTTAAGTCCAATCCCTTAGTAAGAGCTCTCAGATGACCTTGGACATTTGGAGGAGTTTCTGACTCATTGTCTATGACTACTCTGCTGAGCTAGCTAGTTTGATGTCAACTTGACATACACTAAAGTCATCTGAGAAGAGGGAGCCTCAATTTAAAAAAAAATGTCTCCATAAGATCAGGCTGTGTGGAATTTTCTTAGTGATTGATGGGGGAGGGCCCGGACCATTGTGGGTGGTGCCATCCCTGGACTTGTGGTCCTGAGTTCTATAAGAAAGCAAGCTAAGCAAAGCCATGGAGAACAAGCCAGTAAGCAGCACTCATCCATGAGATCTGCATAAACTCCTGCTTTTAGGTTCCTGTTCTTCTTTCTCTCAGCAATGGACCACTATCTGGATGTGTAAGGTGAAATAAACCCTTTCCTCCCCAAGTTGCTTTAGTCATTATGATTCATCATCGTAATTCTAACTAGGACATCTGTGGACAGTTTGCTCAATGATAGGAGTTTCCAAAAAAAAAAAAAAAAAAAAAGCATCATGAAATGTGCACCTGAGTTTAGTTGACCCCTCTCTGCCTAGGCTCTAACTAGCTCATATAGTTCTTCTGTATCTTTTCCATTGCAGGTCCCAGGGGGTCTCCATAGTCCATAATTTATCATCTTCAGCCCACACCACTGGCTTGAACAACTGGAAAGGTAAGTAGAGGAAGAGACGGGGGCTTCTCCTGGCTTCCTCATGGAAACCTAAGGCACGGCAGAGGTCTTATCTAGCTTGGCACCCTGTTAGAGTGGCCTTGATTAAATTTTACAGGAGACTCACTCAACAGACTTGGTCCTACCCCATGTTGGTCAAATTAAAGTGGTTGATCAAGTGAAATACTCATGGAAAAAACATTGCCCAAAGCCAAAGCTGTAAGAGGAAGGGGTGGGTGTGGCTGGCAATTCTCTGCAGGCCTTTTGAAGACCTGCATGTTCTGTGAGTGGTGGCACTGGCTGCCATTGTTCTACACCCTCTTTTCAAAGATGGATTGCAAACCACCTGGGCAGACAGTGTCTCCCACCGAAGCCAAGGGAGGGAAAGCACAGTGGACACTAGGAAAGGCACACCTTTCCTAAGTGAAGGGGTGTGGTCTTTCTCTTCCTGTGTGGCAGTCCACTGAATGCACAGGTCATCTGGTCATTCTCCTGTTGCCTTGTGGGATTTGAGACTTTGAGGACTAATGCTACTGGCTCTTCCCATGAGTAAGAAACTCCTTTGGTGATCCAGCAGTCATATATGTCTGTGTCTGTGTCTATGTCTATGTATATGAATGCATATATATACATATATATCATTTAAAAATCTATATTACTTATTGTTTGTTCCATTGTTATTTTACCATTCTCTCTATAAAAAGAATATTGTCTTGGCTGGGGAGATGGCTCAGTAGGTAAAAAGTACTTGTCATACAAGCCTAATGACCCAAATTTGGATCCCTTGGACCCATGTGAAGCAGGACACTTCAGCATGTGTCTGTAATCCTGGAGCCATTTACAGGGCTACAGGAGGCAGAGCCAGGAGAATCAGCAGAAACCCGCGGGCCTATGATATGGATTGAGAAGAGGCAAAGAGACTCTGTCTCAAAGTGGAGGGCTGAGGTTCCAACACCAGAAGAGTGTCCTCTGGTCTCCAAAAAAGCACTGTG
Source organism: Uromys caudimaculatus (assembly GCA_028551405.1). NCBI lineage: Eukaryota > Metazoa > Chordata > Mammalia > Rodentia > Muridae > Uromys > Uromys caudimaculatus. The sequence goes on from CM052706.1 coordinate 56,659,072, forward strand.
GCACACGAAAGCCCAATGACACCCAAGAACATGCATATACACACAGAGGGAGAGATAGAGAAAAGGAGGGGAAGAGAAAGAGACAGGGAGAGAGGGGGAGAGAAGGAAGATGAGAGAGAGGGAGAGAGAGAGAGAGAGAGAGAGAGAGAGAGAGAGAGAGAGAGAGTCTTGTCTGACTGCCAGAATTCCTAATTTGCAGGTAGTGAGGGGCTTCTGCCAGATTTCAGACTTCAGAGGGGGTTTTTTTCGTTTCTGTCTTTCTGGCCTGCCTCAGTTCTTCACAGATATGTCTCTGGCCTGGGTCAGCCCTGAACATGGCATGTCTATGAGTCTTCTCCACCACATGTTACAGAGCACTGGAGCCTTAACCTTCACCGTTATAAGCTGGTTGATAGTTTGGGGTCCCATCCAGAATGCTGGTGTGCCCCCTGTGTGCATCAGACCTATATGTTGATCTGCGAGGATGACTGGATTGTTACTACAATCCTCCTTGCTACAGCCTTCATTTCCCCCTTCTGCCAGTCAGGGCAGCAGTAGCTTTTCCTTCTGAGGGTTCTTGAGAGCTAACAGGCTCAGCACAAGCCTGTGCCAGCGAAGTTGCCCTTGTCATTGTCATCTTGTTACTCGCCTCAATGTCCTTCCTTTCTGTGCTCACCTTCACTGCCCTTTGTAAGGCTCGCCTTCCCCCTTAACAGCCTGTCTATAAACTAAGTCGCTCTTATCTACACTGAAATTGGCCAATTTACATGACACCCCTCACCACGGTCTCTGGATGTGCCTCTAATCTAATCAGACTAATTTCAATTTCCTGGATTTAATTACTTTTAATTCAATTAATTTAGAATGCAGTACACAAGGTGATTAATTAGGAGATGTTACTGGGGGACTTGGAAGGTGAATTGTTGTGCTTAAGTGTTTAAATATTATTGTGGCTGCATCCTGTAGTTGTCCCCTCACCCGGGAGGCCTTGAAAGAGGCAGAGTTGAAAGGAGCCACATGAGTCAGACTCCCTGGCAAGACAATGCAGAACTCTGCTACTACAGTGTGTCCAGCAAGTCTCAGGGGACACAATGAAGAACTAGGTGACTCCAGTGGCCAGCAAGTTGGAACTTGACTGTACCAGTGAAGATAAAACAACATTGTCTTTCAACAGAGAGGTATTTCACTGTGGAATTTATTGTACCTGGTAAATAAACCACAGAGCTCTCAATGAGCTGGCACATACTTTCATTATTACAATACATACTTATGGAGTACCTGTAATAATGTGATCTCTCTCTCTCTCTCTCTCTCTCTCTCTCTCTCTCTCTCTCTCTGTGTGTGTGTGTGTGTATGTGTGTGTGTGTGTGTGTGTATGCATGCACATGATGAGCGTGTATATGCACATGTACTTGTGTTCATATGTATGGAGACCAGAAGGGGGAGTCATAGCCCTCAGAGCTAGAGTAGAGATGTTTGACAGATACCTAGCTGATCAGGAGGATCCAGGGATCTGAACTCTGGTCTTCATGATTGCATAGAAAGTGCCCTTAGCCAGAGGAGCCATGTCTCCAGCCCTCCACCTTATATTTCGAGATAGGACCTCTCATCGGCTCTTTGGCTCATCATTTTGGCTAGTCAGGCCAGCCAAGCAGACCCTGGGACCCACTTGTCTTAGCCCCCTGAACTGCTAGGATTACAGACATGCACCACCACACCCAGTTTTTTTGCTTCTTGGGTTTTTGTTGTTCGTTTGTTTGTTTATGTGGGAAACAAGAATCTGAACCCAGATCTTCATGCTTGTGTGGCAAGCACTTTACCCAATGGAATCATTTCCCAATGCATATACACATACATATATGATCTACATATAACAAAGTGTCCTTTAATGATAGGAACATGCTCTGAGAAACATGCCATTAGGCAGTTTGGTCACTATGTGAACTTCTGAGAGCATATTTACACAAACTAAGATGGTCATGGTGTCACTAGCTGATAGAAGGTACAGGGACCTTTATTATAAATGTGGTCTGTCAGGACCAAAGATCATTCTGCTGAGCATGGTGCTCTTATTCTGCTGTTCAGAGGAGGGATGCTGGGCTCCGAGCTGGCTCTGCCAGGATCTCTGTTATCTATTATTGAGAGAGCGCAGCCAATGAAGTCAGCATGTAACAGGTAGTTGGAGGGACAAATAGATCAGAGCATAAAGTGTCCTTTAGTTCATGTTTTTTGCTTCTTTTGTTTCTGAGAGGTAGTAACATTCACTATATTTGTAGAGCCCAAACTTTGGGCCAAATGTGGCCAAAGATATGACCTTTGCAGGCATCACCATGTCTGTAGTGACTTAGAATCTGGCTTCCTTTTCCCTTGTTCACTGAGAGGAATCAGCCTGGTGCTTCTCCATAGTTCACCTGGGGAGCCTCACCCTAAAGTTTCTCTGCAACTGTCTCAAAGAGACATGCATTCTGGTCACCAGCCAGGACTTCAGACTGTAGCCCAGGTAGGTTCTGAGAAGTAACCATAGGCTGACCCTCTGCTTTGATCTAGATCCCACCCCCATAAACTGAACAAGACCCTGCACCCTGAGAAAACTGTCTCTCTAAAATGAAGCTCCAATTCCATGGTCATTCACTAAATCAATGAGCTCTGCGGTATTGTAGGGGCTCTTGCCACTATTGTCCTAGAATGCTGGACCGTGATCTGAGTAAGGAAAGAAGCCAGCATAGTATGGGCCGTGACCTTCTGCTGCACAAGCTGTGTCTGAGAAGCCTAGCCCCTCTGCCTGGAGAAGTCATGATGCAGGGAAGCCATTGACATATGTTCTTTGAATGGATGAAGGACAACAGGTGGAATTCACACACAGACTCCATGAAAAACCAAAATGAGGGTTTTCAACATGGAGGTGGCCATTGCTGGGAGTGTCACAGCAAAGCTGATTGGTATACTTTACTCACCTGGGTTTTTTTTTTTTTTTTTTCCTTGATTTTCCTTTCCTTTCCTTGTCTGTCTATTCAATCTTTAAGATGTAACTAAAAGAATTATTTCCTTCAGGAAGGCTTTCCTATAAACCCCACCTCTCAGCGCCTACACTGGGTCATGTCTTCTGTGATCCTATAATGCTCCAGGCATACTTGTTACTGAGGTACCCTGCAGTGACCTGCTTATGAGTTAGTGTCCTTCACATGCTGTCTGTGTCCCTGCCCCTTCATCACCCTACAAGATCCACATGCTTACTCCTGGTTTTGGCATGGTGAACCTGTAACCCTTCATGGCTGAGGGCCTTAAGCATGCAGCCAAGAAGAGACTAAGATGGCCGACCTGATGCCTGAGCCAAAAGCCCACAAGCCTACAATTTGTCTATGTAGAATCTTACAGGGACCCCCACATTCTGTCATTTATGAGGGCATGGGCCTCTGTGAGGGTCAGAAGTGACAATGCTAGGTGTAGTGGATTAGATCTGGGTATGGTATATCACAAGACAACACCTGGGCAGTAATATTGTAAAACAGGCTTACTTAGATCGTGGTTTTGGATGGTTGTTTATTTACTTCCTTACTGACAGGGTCTCATGAATCTCAGGCTGATCTTGAATGTACCATTATGCCTGCTTTATATGGCCCTGAAGATCGAAATCAGGGCTTCACACAACTGAGCTACATTCCCAGTCCAACTGTGGATATGAGATTCTGGAAGGAGGATAGCTGGAGGTATACCTCTGCTAGTAAGTATCTGTTGTACAGGCATCAAGACCTGGGTTTGGATCTCCTGCGCCCATGGAAAAAATCAGGTATAGCTATCTATACCTAAACCTCCTGTGCTGGTGGGGCAGAGACAAGCAGATTCCTGGAGATCATTGGCCAGCCAGTCCAGCTGAATCAAAGGTTCAAGAGAGACACTGGATGTCTAACTTTTCATCTCCACATGCACATGCACAGCCATGTACACGCACCTCTACACGCATGCACACATTCCCACAAATGTGTCTATATACCACCATGTGCCCATGCGCACGTGCCTGTGTGTGTGTGTGTGTGTGTGTGTGCATGTACACAAAGTAAATAAACAAAATGTCCAAGATAAAGTGAGCGTTATTAGTTATCTAATGAGAATAGCAGACAGTAGCATGTGTGTGTGTGTGTGTGTGTGTGTGTGTGTGTGTGTGTGTGTGTGTGAGACAGCTTTCATCATTGAACATAAAATCAGAGAAGGAAACTGGTGCTCCATAGTCCCTTCTGAGGACATGCTCTAAACAACCAAAGGTCATCTCACTATACCCCACGCCCCACCTCCCAAAGGTCTTCCATCATCGCATAGCACCGATATTGAGCTCAAGACTTCAATCACAACAAGTACTTTGTGGGCTTGCTTAGATGGTACTCAAACCACAGTACCAACGGATGTGTCTGGGGCAATAATACTGGGGAACGTCACCAGGACTGTCTGGAAGTGAGGGCAATCTGTCAATCTGTGGCACACCATGTAAATAACCAAAGAACCACCAAGTCCGGCTCACCAGCGTGCCGGTACACTAAGCAATGCAAGTTCCCAGGGAGGACGTGAAGCTACAAAAAACCAGAGCCGTCGAAGGCCCTGCCACTCCCCATTCTTGGGGCCCCTTTGAGTCCAGGCCAAAGCCCCACTTAACAGCCTTTCCCCTTCATTTTACAAAGGTGAGGAGAGCCCAGGCCTGAGGTTTTAAGGCTGGATCTCATTTCTATTAAGATGGCTGTTGGCCTCAAAAGATTAACTCACCATCACCCTCCCCCTTGAAAGCTGATCCGAGTGGAAAAATGGAGTTAGAAAATTCCTCCTTCCTTTCCCTCACACCTCAGCAGATTAAGGGGGAGGCTTGACGCTGAGTTGTAGGGATTTATGGAAGTGTGCAGGCGCTGGCTTTTAAATGCTCGCTCCCTCTTTGCGAGGTTGGCAGCACTGCCTCCTATAAATCCTTCCTCCCTGGTATGTCTTAGCCTTTCCTCGCCAGCAATGCGGAGGCCTGCAACACCTTTTCCGTGCAGTAGCCTGTGAAAATATTGAAGTCAGGCCCAGAAAAACACCAGCCCAGAAAGGGGAAGCTTTGATGTTTGCAAGTTCTTTTTCAGACAGCCCTTGCCAAATCTCCATTTTTCTAGTTTACAAGGGAAGGGATTCTGACCATCTGTCGGCTGTCAACCCATGTTTGTTTGGATGAGGATTTTATTTTATTTTTTTTCCCCATCTAGCACTCCTGTTCTTACAAGTAGTTTATTGGACTTCATAAATGTCAGCTTTCTGCATGCATTCTGTAAGCAGCTTACAATTTAGTGTTTAATCAAAATTGAGCAGTCCGCGTCTGTAATCAATCCGAAGCGGGAGGTAGCTATGAGCTCGAAGCTGAGAGTGCCCTGGGACCATGCTTTATGCCTCCCAACTGTCTCCATTAGGACAGAGTTGGTTCTTGAAAGTGTGGGGTGGTATGGTGGCATGGGGAAATGCTCAGATCTTGGGCTCCTACTGTGTGCTGTTTTGTGAGTGGTTTTCTTATTGCATGACAAAATCTTACCACCCCACAAACCATTAACCCACACTCTGGCTTACAAAAAAGTCAGCATTTTTTTTGTTTTTTAAATTCCTTAACCAACAAGTCAGCAGAGATCTCTCTCTGTTCTCACCTGAGCTGATCACATACCTGGGCATAGGCTGGCCATGAGGTGACCTTGGTTGACCTCCTGTAGCCCAAGCTTGGCTCCAGAGCCAGTGCCAGTAGTTTTTTTGTCCCCTGTGACTGCAGCTGCAGAGGTGAGCGAGGGCAGAGCTCAGCCATTAGAGTACTTGCCCTAGTTCCTACCACAGCGGTGAATATCTCATTGACCAAGGCAAGTGATAGGGCCAGCCTTAATGGAACAGGCTGTATCTTAGCCCCTGAAGACTACTGTAACAAAATACCCGAAGCTGGTTGCTTATGAACAATACAAATTTCATTGTTCTGGAGGTTGAGAACTCCAAGATTGAGGTGCACTTGATGTCTGAAGAAGGCCTGCTTACTGGTTCAGAGACACCATTTTCTTGCTTTACATTTATATAAGATATATATTTGTATATAATATATATTTATATAAATATATAATATATTTATATTTTATATATATTCATATATATGCCTCTTGTTTGTGTTTACACATCTGTGTATCTCTGTGTGAATGCACATGTGTGTGTGGCCATGTGAGGGTCACAGGTTGATATTCAATATCTTTGATGGTTGCTCTGTACCCTTTTTTAATGAGTCAGGGTCTTGTACTGACCTGGGGCTCACCAGTTTGGGTAGACTGTTGGGGCAGTGAGCTCCAGGGACCCTTCTATCTCTGCCTTCCCTGGCAGCTCAGCTGTGCACTATCACACCCAGCTTTTTGTAAGGTTCTAGGGAGTGACTCAGTTCCTCTAGCACTTCACTGGCTGAGCTCTCTCCCCGTTCCAATGCCCTCTCTAGTCTACTCAGGAAGCCTTCATCCTAAAGAGCCAGTTATCTCCCAAGTCCCCCATCTGCTGACACCATTGTGCTGGGCATTAGCCTTCAGCATATGAATTTGGAGGGGGCAGATTCTGAGACCTTATCAGGAAGAGCTGCCATCCCTTTAAAGTAAGAGACAGTAGAGTACAGCAAAGGCCATGGGCATAGAGAGGGGTGAACAGGAACCAGGGTCCTACATGCCATCAGTCTGTCACAGTGAGGCGAGTGTCTCATATAGAAGGTAAATGCTATCACCCATGTTCAGATGGAGAAATGCTGAGATGCAGCCATTCCTTGGGTTTCTCAGCAGTCAGCAGCCAAGTCAGGCTCTTCCTCAGCAGAGCTTGTAGGTTGCTTTCCCTTGACGCTGGATCCGCTTTTCAGGGAAATAGGTGGAACTAAGTCTTCCATGTCATATCCCCTCTGTTTAAATGATGAAAGACCCAAGCAGTAGCTGGTACAGCTGTCCCCCTGGCTCCTGTCCAGACCCTAGGGCAGTTAGGAGTCCTTGGAAGAGATTGCCCTGCATCCAGTCATTCCTACAATAAGTGTCCCAGCAGATTGTGTGGACAGAGGAACTATTGAAGACAGAACCTGATGTTTTCTAAAAACTTCAGCATCAGAGATTCCAATGTCTAGTTAAAAGAGCCTGGTATCTTAGCTCCATCTTCCCATGTTTCGTTCCCTGCTGAATTGTGGGATGTACCAGAAGCTAGAGGAGCATGCCGTTAGCGAGGGGCAGCAGACACTGATGGACCATTGAACCTAGAAGGATGGGTGGTGGCTCCAGCGAAGGCCCAGTTCTGCTTCCTGGCCAGCTCCTCATTCCAAAGGTTTTAAAGGTTGCTAAAGTGGGTGTGGGCAAAGCTCCTAAGAACCACACTGGCCAGGTCTCCCTTCTCCCTAGCCTGTATGACCTTGGCTTCCTGTCCCTCCTCGGGCTGTTTTGGACTCACCTGTGGAGCATGACCTCTGTGCCTTTGTTCTCCAGGCCCCTCCCAGTCCACCTCCCCATCCCACCCTCATTGAGGGCAGCAGTGTGTCAAAGAAGGAGCCAGCTGGCCTAGTCCAGTTCTACTCAGTGGCTGCTTATCCCTGGGTATGGTTAAGAAACCTCTATATCCTCAGTTTCCTCCTTGGTAAAATGAGGTGACACAGGTCACAGTGTGGTTGATGTAAAAGCTATATTGTCACACCCAGGAGGAGGTCCTGCTTGGGGATACTCAGTTCTCATTCTTTCTCCATCCTCGGCCTCTCTGTCTGACCTCCTCCCTGTTCCTGTCTATTTGAATCTCCACAGCACTTTCTAGTCCTTCAATAATTCAGCATTAATGTTTTATTAAGCAGAGGCTTTCTAATGGGCTGTTATTGACCTGGCAAGGAGCCAGTATTCCCCCCATCCCCCGTGGGGCTCGTTGGGCTCTGATGGGAGATTACTGATGAAGCACTGCTCAGATGGTGCCCTCTGGCTGTGAGGGTGTGGCCCAGGAGCCAACTCTGGTGCTGTCTCTCTCCAGCCTTTCCAGGCCTTCTGACCTCTTGAATCTGCTTCTGCAAAATGGGGTTTGTATTACTCTGGCCAAGGTAGCTATGAATATGGAATTGGTGTGTGGGAAGCGCCTGGGGCTCAGGGCAGCCCTAGTGCTGAGGAAGAGAGAAATTGGCTTCTTTGTGGTACTACCCAGGAAGGTCCCCAGAAGCGCTTATACTGCTTTAAAAGTCAACACCACATTCTCTTTTTGGAGTTGCTGGGAACAACTCCATTCCTATGAAGTCTCTATAAGGAAAGAAATACCTCTGGGGGTGGCGGGAGAGGGGCATGAAGCCCTGTGCTGTGAGTCTTGATTTCTAAAAAGATGTGACTTCAGATGGATGGTTCACCACCCATAGTTCTGGCTTATTTAAGGGCTGCTCCAAAGCTACCTCCTCCTCCAGGAAGTCTTCCTGAGATTCTTATTCCAAACTAACCCACTCTGTCTCCTTAGTCCTTCAGTGTCTGCCCATGGTCACCACCAAGGCTAACCCTTCGGACCAGCTTCCAGCTACGTCACCCATCAGTGCTCTCCCAGTACCCAGCTCCTGTTGTGTCAGGACGCCTCACCTCCACACACCTGCCGAAGCTGCCTCCATTGCCTGGAAACTTTGTTCCTTTCTGACTCTGTAGTGAGGACGCTTCATGACATAAGACTCAGCCCATGTCCCTAGGACTAGGAACAGTTTATTGTGCTCATGTGTCCCAGGACACAGTGGCCCTAGGTTATTTGTCTCTGAGGTCATAGTGTCCCACACGGAGCCTGGCACATATAGGGTGCTCAGGCAACATGGCATTGAGGAGAGCTTGCTCCTGAGATTATCGCAGGACCTGGGCCTGGGGCCTGTGTGTTCATGGGGTAATTATTCAAAGACTGGGTTATTGAGACTGGAGCAGAGCCTTGCAACTGGGTGAGCTGGGAAAATGGTTTCTGTGGTGAGTGTGTGTGTGTGTGTGTGGTATGTGTAAATGTATATATGTATGCATAAGTATGTTTACATGTATGCATATATATGCATATGTGTATAGGTAGGCCTGTGTATGTAGCATATATATGTATATATAAATTTATATCCATATGCACATATGTATGAGTATATAGGTATGAGTATGTCTGAGCATATATGCATGTACATGGGTGTGTATACATATGTGTGTACATGAGTGTACCTATGCGTATATATGGATATATATAGGTAGGAAAGTATGTGCCTGTACACACATGTACATGCATGAGTATGCCTGTATATATGTATGACTATATGAGTGTATGTGTGCATGAAAATGCCAGTGCACATGTATGCTCATGTGTGCAGGAGTATGTCTGTGTGTGAGCACATATGTGTGCATGTGCATGTATATGTATGTATAAATGCATCTACATGTATGCATATACGTGTATTCTCTACAGGCCAGATGCTGGGCATATGATGGCCTGCTATCTTAAAGGACGGGTTAGTTTTCTAGGACCAGCATGTTTCTTCCTGCCACACATCTGATGTCACACAGTTTCCTCCTGGGCATCAGATTGCCACTCGACAGTTTCAGAGGCAACCATAGGCAGCTCCTGCAGGGTAGGCATTGTGTGGTCAAGAAGATGGTGTTTTTCAGAGGACCCAGCATGGGCTTGGGGTTGGATAAACCAGGCTCTGTGGCCTTGGGCAGGTCTCTGCCATCTGGAGTCCCCTGGGGTGATGATTCAATCAGGGCCTCCTCCTATGTGCCTGTGGTTTAGGTGTTGGGTAGAGCTTGCTCTATTCATAAATAGCTCATTCTCAGGAGAAGGCTGAAGCGTGGAGTGTCTGCGTTGTCTTGGATCAAAAGCAGGTGCAGAGCAGGAGATGAAGCTGAGAGGACTTTGGGGGTTCGTGTGCCCCAGTGCTGTGGTATTTCTTTCCCAGGAGTGCATCTCTCAGTGGTTGCACACCAAGCTTGGGACTGATCCCCATTGAGTGATACCTGGGAAAGCTTGGCACCCAGCATTCAATCAGAGAGAGAGGAGAGGAAGCCATCACAAGGGCAAAGGAACCATGAGCACATGGCCAGGAGTAACAGCAAGTATCTGGGGTACACCCCTGGGGAGGTAGCCAGGCCAGCAGTTAGAAGAGTAGATTAGGGGTGACCCCCAGCGATTGTCAAAGCCAAATAAAATAACCATAGTCTGAGTCTCATTTATTTGTAAGCTGGTCAGGTATAAGCTTCAATTGTACTACAGGCATCCATTTCTCTTGGGCTACTTCTGCCTTAGAGAGTTATCTTTCAAATGATGGTGTGACCTCGTAGCCAGGGATTTGGGGGCCAGATGCCAGGGGAGCTAGACAATGTCATGGCAATCTTAGGCTCTATTTTTAAAATTCACATGGAATTTAAAGAGACATAATATACCCTTGTATGAGTCCCCATGTGCACATGTGTGTGTATATGTATGCATGCGTATACTGGGTCTTTAGGGAACAATGGCTGTAGGAAAAGCTACTTGTACCTGTGACAGGGAGCCCTGCATGATCTTGTTCCTCACCCTGGGGTGTTTGCAGCCCCGAGCCAAAGAACAAGCTAGGGAGAGAGTTGAGGCACACTGGGGACATGCTTCCCAGGAACAGAGCCGGGAATTCTAAGACCTGCCCAAGGTTACCTGGTGATTATGAGATTGGAGTCCAGGCTGTAAGTCCCATGTCTAGGGCCTATCCCCACAGTCCTCAGAGTGCACTCAGATGCTGATCAGAGCATCCTCAGTCCACCACCACCCCTTCTGCCTACCTGACAGGCTGCTGTGCCACATATGGACCCAGCATTCTGATGGCCAAACATGACATGTTACTTGTCCTAACCCATCTCTGACTGCCAGAGTGGCCTCCTGACTTTCTATGTTTCTTTTTAGATGCTTACACAAACATGAAGGAAACATGGGCTTGGTCTGGACTTGAACCAGAAAGGAAGGAAGGTGTTCCATGCTGGTCCCCAAATGGGGAACTAGGGCTAGATTCTGGGAGAATTAGAATCTAATTCTTAAGTGGATGAGGAACAAGTCACAAGGCCACAGTCAAAATAATCAGAGGACTCTCACTACACCAGCCTGGATGAGGTCTCTAGTGGATGTCAAAGGGCTCTGTCTTTGGCCTAACTTAGTCAATACCTTTATCAATAATTAGAATGGATTTCAGATGGGGAGAAGAGGTGAATGTTTATGAGCCTCTTTTGTGGTGTCTAATGTAGGTCATTTCTTTAGCTCCTCACAGTCTGCCTGTGTCATTCATTCACAGACCTTGGACTGAAAGTGCAGAGAGGGTGAGTGCTTGGCCAGGCTCACAGACACTGAAAAGGTCTGGGTTCAAAGGTAGAAACCCCCAGTTCTCACCTGACCCTAAACTGCCCTACCTCTGAGAGATGAGTGGGCAGGTGAGAAGGACAGATGACAGGTGACAGGTTGGATCATCGAAGGCCTGACATTAACACGGGGCCAAAATGGCTACCCCAGAGATGAAAGGTGACAGAGACCTTCACACATGCATGACTATAGCAACGCACCAGATGCAGACAGGATGTGGAGTGGCTGGGTCAACAGCATTGGTAAAATCATGGTGGGTTTTAGAGGCAGGAAGTGTCATATGAGTCAATGGTGGCATGCGGCAACCAACAAAGCTGTTGTCACTGTCACTTCCCTGTGATAAGGCATTCAGAGTGAGAAGGGAGACCGTCCTAGTCAGCTTGGGTCCTGAGAGCACAGTCCAGACCTGGAAACCTCTGTGTGTGGGGGCGGGGGAGCAGCCTGCAGGAGCCCAGAAGCTAAGGTAAGGGCCTGCTGTTGACAACTTTCAGTAGCCCTCCTGCCCTCCCCGTGCAGTTGCAGCCACTTCCTGATGGTATTAGCCCTATATGCTTACAGCAAACACTATACACATGGTTTTGATTTTTTTTTTTTTTTTTTATTGCTATAACTGGAGTCCACACAGGGGTTTCTTGTAATCCACTTTTGACATGAAAATACATTCCAAGAAGCACTAAAAGTAACTGAAAGGGAGTAAAAGCCACCACAGTCTTCATGAACACCACTCACAAAGACAAGACACAGTGGGCTCCCTGCTAGCTTCTCCTCCTCAAATGATATTTCAGATCTCCTCTTGAAACAGCCAGTGTTCAGACACCCAGCACCTTCTTGGCATCCAGCCACCCTGACACACTTTGTCTTTGGTTCTTCCTGTCTCCATCATATGCATGAGTTAAGTGCTTTGTCCTTTCCCACGCCTGTCATATGGATGAGCTGATGTTTGGTCCTTCCCCTTCTCCATCACATGGATGAGCTGATGTTTGGTCCTTCCCCTTCTCCATCACATGGATGGGTTAAGGTTTGGTACTTCTTTGTCTCGTCACATGGATGGGTTGATGTCTACCTTTTCCCGCCCCTTCTCCTCCTTTAGCTATTTAGTTTTCTTCCTGTATTTCCAAATCACTCCCTGCCAATGACAGCTCAAGCTCTAATCTCTAATTGAGAAAGTCAGAGGCTCCTCTCCCTCCAGGTTCTAGTACTGTTCATGCTCCCTGACCACCCCCAAAACTGAGTTGTGTGAGGTGGAACACTTCTCTGAGACTTGAGGAAGATGTGGAAGAGGGGTTGTGATGGGTAGTGGCAAACGGGAAAGATGCGGGAGAGACTGGGGATATTCTACCCACCAGCCCGATATTTATCATGTTAGCTCCCAGGACCTGGAGTGGAGAAGCCTGGCCAACCACAGCACAAGCTGCCATTGATGGGACTGCAATGCCTGGAAGTGAGCAGAAGGCCATCTTCTCTATAAAGGTCCCTGCTATCACATATCAGATATCCTGTATATCAGATATTTACATTATAATTCATAACAGCAGCAAAATTCCAGTTATAAAGTAGTAACAGATATAATTTTATGGATGGGGTCACCACATGAGGGCTGCAGCACTAGGAAGACTGTGAAGCACTGTACTAGGAGATGTCAGACTGTGGGGTGATGACATGTTCTACATATTTCCTATGTCCCTTCTCCACTTGCAGCTTCCTTTGCAGCTATGTCAGGGCTACGTGGCTTTTTCACTGATGATCTGACACCAAGGCAAGTAAACACCCATGCACACCTCTTTCTGCTCTCTCTTTGTCTATGGTGACTTTGGAGGACTCTGTGCTCCCAAGGCCATGCAAAGAGGATGTGGTGGTCAGTGTTAATTTTCAGCTTGAAAAGAATCCAGAATCACCTGGAAGACACGCCTCTACCCATGTCCATGGGAGATTATCCTGGTTACATTAGTTGATGCAGGAAGATCCATCTTGATTATGGGTAGCACTGTTACCTGGGCAGGGGACCCTGGACTATATAAAGGAAGACAAGGATCTGAACACCAGCATGCATACATTGATTTTTCTCTTCTGACTATGACTGTCATGTGACCAGTTGCTTCATGCTCCTGGTGCCTTGATTCCCCCACTATGATGAAGAGCATCTTCAACTGTGAACTGGACTAACCCTTTTTTGTTCTTAAGTTTTTGTTGACAGAGTATTTTATCATAGCAACAGGGAAAGGAGTTAAAACAGTGTGCAAGCCTCCCTGCCCCAGACTTCCAAGACATCCTAGGTCTTGATTTTCGCTTACTAAATTCTGAAATTGCCACACTACTGCACTTTGACCTGGGCTAGCCCAGAATGCCAGAATTAACTGAATATTTCTGCTGGAAGCTTCTTTACAGAGATGAAGGAAGGCGCTGTCTCAGCGCCACCCAGCAGCTGATTGACACTTTCCTCCCTGTCAACATGCAGCCCAGATGGCACTTCCCATTTGGCAACACCTCACGTGGCTCCCCCAGCACCCACCATCTCTGCCTCTCCGTTCTCTACAGTCAAGTGTGCTCACCAGAAGACATTTGCCAAGAACACATCCTTGAGTCTGCCAAGGAGTATCTGTTTGAGGAGGGACAATCTAGAGAATATTTAGAGATGAAAGAGTGCCTGCGAGATATAAGCCTTGTTTTAAAGTGAGCAAGCAGAGGCTTGATGCCCATGAGGCTTTGGAGAAGGAGCTGGGAGATAAGATGCCAGCTTTGTATGAAGAGGGCTTGGCCTTGCAGAGACAGGGTAAACTACCTGACTTTTTAAAATCCCCTTCCAAGCCCAGCATGATGACTCAAATCCCTCATCCCAGCACTTAGCAGACTGAAGCTGGAGGATCAGGAGTTCAAGGCCAGCCTCTGCTACACAACAAAGATTGACCAGAGCTACATGAGACCCTGGCTTAGAAATTTAAACTAACTAAATAAAAACCTCTGTAACACAACAATGTATTTGGATAACTTTTTGTCATAAAGAATATAAAAAACAAGATCTCTTGATTTAATGAGCAAATAAAAAAGGTCACACTGAAATGATCTTTCTGAAAGACAGTCTCATGAGATTGACATTCTTGGCTCTTGAGAGGCTGGCAAACTGTGATGACTATTCAGAAAGGCATACAAAGCGTACCAGCAATTTACACATCAACCATGAAGAGGGCTGTGCTCAAAGGAGTCACAAGTCTTGAGGCAGGCCAGAGCCATCACATTAACAGCCTCATAAGAAAGGCAACCAGTGCTTTTTCACATATGGCGAGATCTCCTGACATGTGAACGTTCAGAGATAATCGCCCTCACACTTATAGTGTACCAGAGGTCCTCAGATAACCCATGGCTCGAAGAGATGCCTGCCTACTTGATGGACATGTAGATGCTTTGCAGAGATTTCCCCAAGGCCACGAAACTAGCAAAGGGCCAGTCCAAGACTTGAACCCTACCTAATCTCCAGTCTCAGATTTTAGAATAAAAGACCGGAAGGCAGGTGTGGTGGGGTATGCTTGTAATCTCCACATTTGGAAGGCTGAAGCAGGAAGATCATGATTTTGAAGATGGTTTGGGTTGTATAGAGAATTCCAGGTCCGTTTGGGCTACATGGTGAGACTCTACCTAAGAATAAACAAACAAACAAATAAGGCCTAACTTATCCTTGGAATTAGAGGCTGGGTCATACTGCTCATATGCCCCCGGGGTCCACTTTCTGCATATGCAACAAAGGCTGGGGTCACTAAAGAGATTAGCAACTATGGATAATATATTTTTTATTTTATGTGTATGTGCCTGCATGTAAGTGCACCATGCATGTGCAGTGCCCACAGAGGCCAGGAGAAGGTATTAGATCTGGAACTGAAGTCTGGGTTTGAGCTGTCCTGTGGGTGCTGGGAATCAGATTCTGGCCCTGGGCAAGAACTGCAATTGCTCTTAACTGCCGAGCCATCTCTCCAGCCCCAGCAAGATTTTTGTTGTTGTTTTGTTTTGTTTTTGTTTTTTGTGAGAGAACTGAATCCTGGGGTTCCAGTGCTTACTCTGTCAGGGTTCTCTTTTGGAAACAGAAGGGACGGCTCTATGAACTGATCTGTGAACTTCTGTGGAGGCTGGAGCTATTTTAGTTAGTGTGTGTGTGTGTGTGTGTGTGTGTGTGTGTGTGTGTGTGTGTGTGTGTTAATACAGACAGAATAATTGACAGAGACACCTGACAAGAGGGGAAATTTATTTTGGCTCATGGTTTTAGCCCACCCTAGCTGGGAAGGAATAGCAGAGTTGCTCAGCCATGGACAGGAACTTGACAGTGACTAGTCACATGGTGACCGGCCTGGTGGGGGAGTGATCTAGAATGGGTTAGGCTGTAACCTTCAAATTCCTCCTCTTGGTGACCCACACTGGCCAACCAGATCTCCTGGACTTCTAAAATGCTGCTACCTAATGGGGAACAAGTGTTCAAATGTGCATGAGCTTGAGACGAACACGTCAGATTCAAAAGGAAAAGACCCAACAAGAGGCTAAGATGCCAGTGTCTGGAAAAATCTACCAAGAAGACTCTTGTTCCAATTAGGAATGCATTTGGCTGCAAGCCATACAGCAGCCAGCTCCGATGGCTTGATCCTGTTTACTAACTTAATAGTGATAATAAGGGGTAGGGAGAAGTGATTTTACACGCCACGCCCCTCCTCCATTGCTCTGTGCCTCGTCCATATGCACACAAGCTGCCTATAAAACCAACACAGGTGCCATCCGGTCCAGCTCTCCATCCAAGAGTGGGAGCTTGTGTGGGGAGTGAAAAATCCCCTTAAATATGCAGTGGCTATAATCAGATGTTCACGCCGTGATACAAAGAGGCTGGGTTTTGATGGGATGGCAAGAGTGGCCTGGGAGGATATGCGGTGGCAGCCACACTCTTGTACTAACATGGGGACCGATTCTGAGAGGTTCTTTGACACTCAGCTTCTGCTGCGAGCTAAAGTCTCTCGTGTGAAGGAAAAAGAATGGGCGTCAGAAGCGCACTGAGGACTAGGTTTGCATGGCTGAGCTGAGAGAGGATGTAACTCCCTGGGTTAACTCCTCCATCCTGTTCAGTTTCCTTAACCCAGCCGGCTGGGGCTGGGAGCTGAGTCCCAGGCGCTCATTAATAGCCGCTGGGTATGTGTACGTCTCTACCCGAAGAAGTCTAACCGCAGACTTCCTCTTGACTCCTGGCAACAGGGAGAAAACAAAACCAGAGCGGTTTTCATTGCTGAAGGACAGAACCGACTTGTTTGCTTAATAAGCCCAGATGGTGGAGCTTCACTTCTAAGAGGAAAAGCTACACTGCCAGGCCAAGGAGTCTTGGCTGGGCAAAGAAATCCCAGGACTCCACACGGAGATAGATCCCCTGCAATTTAGAGGCTCTGTGGTCGATGAGAGGAAACCACCACGCAGGGGCTCAGTAGGCTCAGCCTGGAGCACCGCTGGTGACCCACAGAGCCTAGAGGAAGAGATACACTCTGGGGCTCAGTAGGCTCGGCCTGCAGCACTGCATGTGATCCACGGAGCTGAGTGGAAGAGATACATACACCCATGCAAGGAAACTGAGGCCTTCTCCATCCCACCACCACGGGGCCTCTGACCACTTCCGGTTTCACAGACTTCACTTGTGTACTTTTTTTCCCCCTTTCTCTCGTTTACTGGTATTAATTTTAGCAATTGATGAATTCCCTTTTTGTCGTTTTCCGTTTGCCTGTTTCATGAATTCAATGATGTAAATTCAACACTTTTATTCTTAGTTTTTCTTCCTTAACAATAAAGGCTTTTGAAACTGTATAATTTTTCCTGAGGTCAGATTTTCTAAGGGTCTTTAGACTTCAGAAAAATTTTTTTCCTCTTTTTATCAGTTTCTCTATGGTTTTATATATATGTGTATATGTTTATGTGTGTGCATGGGAGTACAGGTGTGTGTGTGGGTGTGTGTGTGTGTGTGTGTGTGTGTGTGTGCACGCGTGCGTGTGTATGTGTGTAGGCCAGAGGAAGATGGCAAATGTCTTCTTTTGCCCTCCCCCTTATTTTTATTATTTTGAGATTTATTTGTATGTGTGAGTACACTGTAGCTGTCTTCAGACACACCATAAGAGGGCATCAGATCCCATTACAGATGGTTGTGAACCACCATGTGGTTGCTGGGAATTGAACTCAGGACCTCTGGAAGAGCAGCCATTGCTATTAACCACTGAACCATCTCTCCAGTCCCCTTCTTTTTATTTTTTTAGATGTATTTTATTATGTGTGGGTGTGTGCCTGGGTGTTTGTATGTGTGCCATGTACCTGCAGGTGCCTGAAGAGGCCAGAAGAGTGTTGGACCTCAGGAGCAGGCAGGTGTGAGCCACTTAACGTGGGTGCTGGGGACAAATGCAGGTCCTTTGGGAGAACAGTAAGAGCCTGGAACCACTGAACCATCTTCCCAGCCTCCTCACTTCAGCTTTAGACAGAGTCTCTCCCTGAATGAAACTGCAGCTCCCTGATTAAGCTGGGCTGGCCAGCCTCAAGCCCCAGGGATCTCCTGTATTGGCTTACTTGGTGCTAGGATGGCAAGAACGTGTTGCAAGCCTTGCTTTTTCATGGCTTCTGGGGATCCAACTCAGCTTGTACGTCCTTTGAGGAGGGCACATGGATGTTTAACATGAACCCACAGCAACGCCAGGAGCTGGCCTTGGTTATTGAATGGGACAGAAGATGGGGGCAGAATGAGCTTGAAGAAGACAATCCTGGCTTCTCACCCAGGTGCTGGTACATCCTAGATCTGTGCTTTGGGGTCACTGCCAACCTCTCAGAGCCTTAGGTTTGTTGTCTTTAAATTAGGAACAAGGGACCTGAAACTCATAGAAATCAAGTCAAAGGAAGGAAGAGAGGTAGGGAGGTAAGAGCAGAGGGAGAAGAGAAAGAAGGGATGGAGAGAGGAGAAGCAAAGGAAAGAAAGGAGGGACAGGAGGACAGAAGGGCTGAGGGGACTCGGGGAGGAAGGAAAGGGTGAGTGTGTACCTTACCACCAATTCACACCCGAGGTGTGAGGACAGGAGAAAGGGGTGAGTCTCTCCTGAGTTCTGACAGGCTGAGTGAGGAGCCCCTCCTTCAGCCTGGGAAGCTCAGAGATTAGAACAAGCAGTAAGCTGAGGAGAAGTTGGCCAGGCTGAGAAGGAAGGGAGCAGAGCTGGTCCGACTCACAGGAAATGAAATGCAAGAATGAGTGATGAGCCTGGAAGAGATAGCTGGTGACCTTGGGTGCTGTGCTCGCCTTTGTGTCCTCAGCAGCAGAAAGCTGAGAGGAGGCTAGACTAAGCTAAAGCTGCTGTGTGCTAATGGGCAGGAGTGGAGGCAGGCTCTGGAGTCTTGAAGTTCAGGCTTGAAAGACACTTGTCTGAGACCAGGCCATCAAACAACAGACACCAAAACTGGGGGACAGAAGCTGGCATCCCTTCCCCAGCATAAGCCACCCTGGCTCTGGAGAGGTGCAGGCCAGGGGTCATTACCACACCTACAGGAGTGACCTCCTCAGGCCTGCGAATTTCTAGAGTTTTCCTAACTGGGGTTCCCTGGGCTTCCAGGAATAGCTCTTTTGCTTATGCAGTGACTTTAGGGCAGGCAGTCTTTCACAAAACCCCAGGGTGACTGATTGGGCCATACCTCTGAAGAATTAGAAGCAGGAAACCCAAAGTCAGGCCTGTGGCTCTGCTCCCCTCCCTCTCTGCTTCTGTTCCTCTTTCCTTGTCCCTGCCCTTTCTGGCTGGCTCTGGTGTTAAAGGACAAGTGGCTCTACATGTTCCTGCTCCTATCTCCCCTGCAGGAACCTAGGAGGGAAACTCAGCCTGGCTGGAGGGGCCCAGGAGAATCTGACTAGCTATACAAAACAATAGATGGGTGTCAGCTGCTTAAGCCCTCCTTCAGTTTTGTAGCCTTGTAAGGATAGTCTTTAGACAACATGGCTTCTTAGAGAAGGGGATACCCTCTAAGGTTGTCTCTTGTGTGTAAACCCTGACCTGGAGTTATGTGCATGACCCAAGTGTGTGTGGGATGGAGCCCACCCCCAAGGCAGAATCTGCAGGTTTCTGCACTTACTGGTTCAGAGGAGAGTGATGGATTAAGAAAACTCTACAAAATCCTATTGTCTTGTGATTATAGCCAGTCAAGGCAGGGAGAGAATCTGATTGGAGCTCAGGAGGAGCATGGCAGGTTGGGCCTCTGCCATGGCTTCGTCCTGGTTCTGGTCTGGAACAGGGCCTTGGTTGCTTTGGTAAAGTGTTTGTCATACAGGCATGAGAACCTGAGTTTAATTCTCAGAACCCACATAAGAAACCACAGCAGGTGGGAATAGTGAGGTGTGTTTCAAACACAAACACTGAGGAAACAGAGACAGGCAGATCCTGGGACTCACTGGCCAGCTTAGCCTAGCCTGTCTGGCAGGTTCTAGGCCAGTGAGAGATCCTGCCTAAAATAAAAAATGGCCATAATCTGAGGAAGGACTTCTGGGGAGCTAGGGTTGCTCTTTTGCCTCTCAGGTTCCTTTACACTTCATACAGCACCTGTGTGAGGAACTCCAGATGTTTGGCCATTTTCCCCCAGTGGGGAGGAGGCCTTCTGCTGCCTTTTTGGCTCATATGCTGCCTGAAACTGGGCTTCCAAGGGGTCCTTATAGACCCAGAAGACTCTGCAAGCTTTCTTGTGCAGAATGCATTCCTGAAATGGGAGAGGAGGCCAGCTGCAGCTGAGGAACACAAGAAAGCATCCTACGGGGTGTGAACATAGGCTTCCATGCGGTGGCCAGCTCGTCTGAGAGAGTCTGTGATGGTGGCCAAGCATACAACCTCTGTACCTACTTAGTCAGGACCTCAGGTCAGTGTCTGAGTCCCCTGAGCCTCAATTTTCTTGTCTGCCTATCGGAACAACAATGGTCCAAGGAGAGGCCATGGTCCACAGGATTTAAAGAGACCAGGGGAGAGCAGCTGGTGCTGACAGGCTCAGCGGTGCTCTGTTTTAGTTCCCGATTAGCTCTACAAAACGCCAGCCTCTCTTAGCTTAGTGACAGCTGTGATTTGTCTAAGATAAGAACCACTACGTTTGGACTCCCACCCCCAAGTTCCCCCTCTAGGATTTTCCGTGGTTCTTACCTTCCCTGTGGATGGATGCTCCTTGCAGGAGCCAATAAACCAAGGCCTCATCATCCTTTTGGGATCAGATCCAGCCTCCTTTGCTATAGCTTTGCAGCAGATCTAGAAATGAAACTCTCCCTCCCTTTGCCCCACATAAATGTGAACCTAGAGGGCCAGCATGGCACTTTAACAGCATGACCACTGGGTTGTTCGTTCAGTCTATAAACCTCAGTTTTCTGTGCCTCAGTTTCCTTGTGTATCAAGTGGAGGGAGTAACACAAAGGACTTTCCTCAGTACGGTATGGTGACATATTGCTTAGGAAGGGCTCCCTAATGGTTGGCTATTGCTGTAAATGAAAATCTCAAAACTGCATATGCTAATGGTTGCATAAACTTCTCTTGTGTGGGTAGATGGTGATTTATTTAACCATCTCCTTGCTTTGGGCACCGTGGCTGTCTCTAGTTCTTTGCTGTTATAAATAATGACGTAGCAGACATCTTGTATATAAATCTTTCCATTTATTTCTGATTACTTCCTCAGAAAAGCTCCCTGAGTATTGCTTGTCTTAGAACAAAGTCCTGTCCCCAGCTTTTTCTATGATGCCCTTTGAAATGAAAGTAAAGCCTATTTTCCATCAGAGAGAAGAACATATGGAATGGGTTAGACAAGACTCGGTTTGGGAAAAGGCAGAAATAGGTTCAAGATGGGATTAGACGTGTGTCAGGATGCCTGACACGGAGCCAGTTACAAAGCTCTCCTCCCAGCTCCTGGCTGGAGGAGAGGCAGGGTCTTGGTCCTCAGGGACCCCTGACTTCTCTCTCTGAGACAATCACCAGGGGCTTTGATGTTCTGAGTGTGGGAGAAGCTGAAGTCGTGCGACTAGCACTGCACTCCTCCAACCAGAAGGGGGCGATGTCGTCTGTTTCTGTCAGCAGCGAGGCCTTGGCTTTGTTACTAAGATTGCTTCTTGTTGCCTTAAAACTTTGGCTCATGTTTTCTCTATTTCTTCTGTCTGTTTTTCTTCCCTCCCTCCCACCTTTACACTTTTCACTATCACTTAGATTGCCTTTTTTCCCCACCCATTCACTCAGGAGGAAGCTAACATATGCTTTCCCTAGGCCAGACATCAAGACTGCTTTCAGACCCGCGCTGGATCCCAGCATGCTTGGAGACTCTGCCTCACACACATCAAACAGATTAAATACTTCTTTTTTTTCCTGTGAAAAATTATGACTTATTTTTATAACTTTGCTTTTGAAATTCTTTGGCTACAAGTAATTCATTTGATGTAGAATTGGCTTTGATTTCTCAGCAATTATCAGGGGGGCTCAGAAATTCTTGCAAAGTGAGAAAAATCTAACCTGCACATCGTTCTGAAATGTAATGAAATTTTTACGAATACTAAATGAAACCGTTAATGAGGTTGATGGAGGATTTTGTTTGGGAGACATTTCATTAAAATTTTATTAATTTCCATTGTAAAGTTTCCCCTTCGTGTTTTAGAGCCAATGATTTGTGTGTGTGTGTGTGTGTGTGTGTGTGTGTGTGTGTGTGTGTGTGTGTGTGTGTGTGTGTGTGGTGATTTTTATCTCAAGCCCTCTAGTCCCTAATGGATAGAGTGTTCTACCCAGCTTGGGGCTGAAGAGTCTGCACTTTGCACAGAGCCTCCAAGACTCCAAGAGATTGAAAAGAGCCAAAGTGTTGTTATGCAATGGGTCAGAGAACCCTGAAAAGACAGAAGAAAAGGTGGCCAACAGGTAACTGGAGTTCCAGCCTAGAAGCCCAGTTTCTCACAGCCTTAAAAGGCCAGGCTCAGCCACTGGTCTGAAGAAACCATAAGAATCCTGAAAAGCAGAGAAAGATTTTATCAACTGTCTGGAAGAAGGAAGTCCAGTGGCCATGAATTTGTCCTCGGGACACCTATGTGAACTTTAGATTTAATAGAGGAAGAACTGGAGGTGGGGCAAAGAGGTATGCATAACTAAGCAGTCTTGAGCAAGGTGTGGTCTCTCAAAGTGGTCCAATAAATAGAGGCTATGATCTGGTTTGTGTCACCCAATCATCAACAAGGTGTGCTGTTTCCATGGTAGATATTTTTGT
The DNA here is from genome assembly GCA_028551405.1 of Uromys caudimaculatus. Taxonomy (NCBI): domain Eukaryota; kingdom Metazoa; phylum Chordata; class Mammalia; order Rodentia; family Muridae; genus Uromys; species Uromys caudimaculatus. The sequence goes on from CM052706.1 coordinate 56,681,629, forward strand.
TTTCATCTTGTAGGTCATCCATCCTCCAAGGACGGACCATCCCTGGAATCTAAGGTGGCTGTTTAGGGAGTTATCTTTGTGTTTCCAGTCTGGAAGAGGGAAGAGGTAGGATAGGTAGCCAGACACTTGCTGAGTGATTAATGTGGCTATGCAGAGTCAATCAGGAGTCTGACTGGAAATAAAAGAGACACACATACAAAACAAAACCCGAGAAGCTGGGCTTTCCTCCTGCCTCAAGGCCTGTAAGGTGTGTACCTTCTAAGGCTGCTTGTTTTTACTCTCAGCTTGACAGAACCTAGAGTCACCTGGGAAGAAGGAATCTCAATTGAAGAATTGTCTTGAAAGATTAGCCTTATGCCCTTGTCTGGGAGGAATTATTCTTGACGGATGACTGATGTGGATCCAGCCTGCCAGGGACAGCATAATCCCTAGGCAAGTGGTCCCGGGCTATATATTAAAACTGGTTTTGAGTAAGCCAAGGAATTCCACCATGATTTCTGCTTCAGATTCCCTCATTGATGGATTATGAACTGGAAGTTTAAGCCAAGTAAAGCTTTTCTTCCCTGAGTTGCTTTTGCTCAGAGTATCTTATCACAGCAACAGATAGCAAACTGGTACAGGCCCAAGTGATGGGCCTCTTTTGCTTTTTACCAAAAGGGGCTTCTAAGGGCCTGTTCTTCCCAAGGCTAGCCCGAGTGAAATCTGAACTTTTCTAAGTGGATCGGATCGTGCAAGTGAGGACCCAGAAAATGTCCAAATTAGAAAAGAACCTATCAGAAAACACAGCTGGCTAGCCACTTTGCTCAACCTAAGTTGAACTCCAGAGCCTTGTTCCCCATGACCTTGTTGTTTCCTGGGAGCTCCTCAGACCTCCTGAGTCAGTCAGAACCTTTACTGCAGTAGGGTTGCTTTGATTTGTGCTTTTCACAGGAGTGTCTGGGGGAGCAGGGCCAGAGGGAAGGCCAGAGAGGGAGAGGAGCTAGAGAGGAAGTGTCACCTGTCCAGGAAAAAGGCAGAGCAGAGCTTCAGTTGCCCCTCAAGCTGGTTTCAAGTTTGGCCTGAAAGTCCAGACCCTGCGCCCTCTTCCTCTCCACCCCTACCAGCCCCCAACTTCAACCTTTGCTTGGAGGGCTGGGGCTTTTCCTGCCTACAGGTTTCTCCATCCTTGGACCAACAGAGGTCCCTTCCACTGGCCTCTGCTCTAGACAGCTTATCCTCTCCCTGCTTGGTTCTTTCAGCCAACACACCACTGATTACCTAATAGACTGTAGGCCACATGCATAATTTATTCCTGTGAGTAATTGATCACATTCGGATGAGCAAGGGCCAGCACCAGGAAGAGACTAGAGAGGAGACATCAATAACCAGAGGAAGGAAGCTGGGCTGCAGTCAGCTAATTAGATGTCTCGCTGAGGCAGCTCTTTAAACGGAATGGGATAAAGGTTGCGACAGACAGGTTAAGCACCCCCTCCCCTTCCTGCCCCCAAATGGTCCAGCTTTGCTGTAGGTTAGAGTAAGTGGCAAGGAGCCCAGGCCTGAGTCAGAGAACTCTGCCACTAGCCTGAGTGATCTCGAGCAAACCTCTTTCCTCTGGGCTTTGATTTTATCAACTGTGAAATGAGGAGAGGGCTGCAGGAGTGGGTCCCAAACACGACTCCAAACAGAAACCCCCGAAGACTTGCAGACATAGAGTGCAAGGATGTAGCTCCTAAATGATGCTACAGTTGATACAGGGCAGGCCAGGCATCTCCTGCAACTCACACTAGTGGTCCAATGGGCATTGTGATGGAAAGATAACCCAAAGTTTATGCTCTGCTCTGGCCCTTCATATTGTTGGTAAAGGTGTCTTTCTTTTGAGCGGTCGTTCTCAACATTCCTAATTCTGCGACCCTTTAAATAGTCCCTCACGTTGTGATGACCCCCAACCATAAAATTATTTTTGTTGCTACTTCATAACTGCAATTTTCTACTGTTATGAATTTTAATGTAAGTATCTGATATGTGACCCCTGTGAAAGGGTCACTGGATCCCGGAGGGCTTACGACCCATAGGTTGAGAATCACTGCCTTCGAGCTTTATTCATTCATTCCGAGGAAGCTTGTCTCCCATTCTGCCCTGGTTGCCACCCCACTGCCATGGCGCTGTTCCTTCTCCAGTGACCCTTCCCTAACCTGTGCATACACAGGCTGGCATCACGTCGCTTCTTCCCACCGTAACACTGTGGGCGGAGGTTCCCTAGAGATTTAACAAGTGCAGTGAGTGCCGGGCCCTGTTTCACTAAGAGCTTCTGCTTCAGTACAGCTGGGGTAGCTCAGGGTGGTAGGTGTTTAGATAATTCCAAGGATCAGGTACATTTGTAAGTCAGGGACTAGGACAGATGGCACATCTGCCATGCTGGTGCCACACTTGTGCTCTGAAGCTGGGGAGAATTCAGTTCTCTCCATGTGGGATGTATGGCAGTAGCCTGCTCGCCTCCACTCTGCCAAGTGAGTCAGGGGTGTGTAAGCTTTGTTTATGTGTATGCAGGTGCACACGTAGGGTGTAACATCTGCTCGTAAAGGTCAGAGGTTGACCTTGGTTGTCATTCCTCAAGATGTGTCCACAGTTTTTGCTTGATATTTTGTGGTCTGTCTTCCTTCCTTCCTTCCTTCTTTCCTTCCTTCCTTCCTTCCTTCCTTCCTTCCTTCCTTCCTTCCTTCCTTCCTTCCTTCCTTCCTTCCTTCCGAGTAACTTTTGTTGGCTTACTCATTTGCTGATCTTATGTATTTGCTTATTTATTCTTATGCATGTCATATGCTGCACCATTCACCTTGTCACCCTGAGGTAGGACCTCTCCTTCCCCTGGGTGCTCGATTTTCAACTAGTCTGGCCAACCAGCAAGCTCTCAGGACTTACCTGTCTCCACGCTCTCTCAGTCCTGGGGTTATAGGCACTCAAAGCTACACCCAGCTTTTTCTGTGGGTGCCAGGACCATCTCCTAAGTCTCTGCTTTCCCAGTTCTCCATGGTACTCTCTGATGTGGCCCAGCTGGTTACCTGGCCAACGAGCATCAGGGACTCCTCCTGTCCCCATCTCCCAGCAAGATCTGGGATTGCAGGTGAGTGGCACCAACTCAAGCTTTTTGTATTGGTGTTGGGGATTGAACTCAGGTTCTCACACTTGATGGCAAACTCGTTATCAACTGAGCCATCTCCTCAGCCTGTACCCAAGCATTTGACATTGAGAGGTAATGTTACCTACAAATGTGTTGGGTTGAAGAGTAGCTACTGGAGCTACGGTTTGGTCGTGGGCTGCAGGTTGGACCTGCCAGTGGGAAGATCTACTGCTCTGCACAAGAACAAATGAAAGATCTGTTTGTTTGCCTGGTTTTGTTTTTTGCTTTGTTTTTGTTTGGTTTGGTTGAGACAAGGTTTCATTATGTAGCTCTGGCTGGCCTGAAACTTGCTATGTAGATCATGCTAGCCTGGAACTCAAAGAAGTCCTCCTGCTTCTGCCTCTGGAGTGCTGGGATTAAAGGCACGTATCACCACACCCAGCAGAAGTTCTGTTTTTAAACCTTGTGATGCTGGTGACAGGACAAACTTAGGCAAGTCATGGGAACACCTTGAATGTACCCTTCCCTGTAGGATACAATAATAGTAACTAATTTCCCAGCCCAGTTGGGAGGATTGAGAATAGTGATTCCAACTGTGTTTGGGGGAGGCTCACTTTTTGTGCAAATCGTCCATCGCCCTTCCCAGCTTCCTAGGGCCACCTGAGTGTGTCTGGTGCAAACCAGTCTGACTGAATATTCACACTGCTCACTTCAAGGAAAGCAGAACTTGAAGAGAATCTATGGTTACCGAAAGCCAGGAGGCTGAAGATGCAACAAGGGAGCCAAGCCTCAGCTTTTGGTCCAGGGAATGCTCCAGGGGATGGCTCTATCCTGGGAAGCCAGCTACCTCCTGCCACATCCTTTTCTGCTTTCCCTTAAAGATCTTGCCTGATACCCAGGGGATCAGCAAAATCTGCACACTGCCTGGCCAACGAACCTAAGTGTGATTTGTAGCTCTTGGAGGCCGTGTCCACTTTTACATCCATTTCCCCCTTCTTCTCTGGTCGAACTGTTGCTGATCTCCCCCACTTGGTCCTCTGGTTCCCATTATCCACCATGGATACTGTTCTTGTGGCAGCTAGAGAGTCTTTTTAAGATATCAATCAGGGGCCAGTGGAATGCTCAGTGGGGAAGGGCGCTGGCCACCAGGCCTGAGGTCCTGAGCTTGAGCTTGGGCACCCACGTGGTGAAAGGAGAGAACTGACTCTTTTAAGTTGTCCTCTGACTTCCACATTCATGTTGTGGCATCTGCACACACATACACACGTACACGCATGTGTGCACGCACGCACACACAGACACATATACATACATACCATAAAATTAAAGACACAAGACACAAATCAGGTCATGCCATTGCTTTGGACTAGCCTCCCGTTCTCATGAAATAAAACCCTGTCTGGTCAGTAAGGAATGCCTGGACGCCTGCTTATTCTCTGAGGATAAAATTCACATTTCCTTCCTTGGTCACAAAGCCCTGTCAAGCCCGGCTGTCTGCTTCTCATCTTGCCCCACTCTTCCTACCTGTACTTGCTTTGTGAGACAGAAAAACTGCCCTGTGTTCGCTCATGCTCTGATGTTCTTGGTTTGCACATAGCCACATTCTTGTTCCAAGCCTCTCTGTAGACGCAAGACTGTGTATCTGAGATCAGATTGAAGGCCCTGGGTGCTGTCTCCACTGGGTTATCTCCATTGTCCCAGGAGCCTTTTTGTTTTGTTCTAGCCAATACATAAAGGACAAAGTGGGCATTGCCAGGAGACTCTAGAGGGTCGAAGGTGGTTCATTTGGGAGAGAATTGGGGTTTGTTTTAATTTTAAATATTTTTACATTTACATTGTGTGCCTGCATGTGTGTGTGTGTGTGTATGTGTGTGTGTGTGTGTGTATGTGTGTGTGTGTGTGTGCGCGCGTGCGCGCGTGTGTGCGCGTGCACCATGGTCTGCATGTGGAGGTCAGAGGACATCTTTCAGGAATCAGCTTTTTCCTTCCAACATTCAGGTCCCAGGGACTGAACTCAGTTCATCAGGCTTTGTGTGCTGAGCCATCTCACCAGCCAGAGCTTGGGTTTTGGATTACTGGGCAAGAAATCAATCACCAGTTATCTGGCAAGAAGCTCAATGAAGCTTTATTGTTTTCACTCACACAGATTTGGGGCTGCTTGTTCTAACCATTAGAGGAACTTGCCCTGGCTTAGTCAATTGCTTAGATAATTATTGTCTGTTCCCAGCTCTTTCTCCTGTGCTCCTGTAGCATCTCCTATGCTTTTGTAGCATCTACAGAGATGCTTTTCCTGGTAAGTTCCCACACGCTGTCTCTTTCTTAGCCTTTAGGCCTTCGCTTCCAAGTCATCACTCAGCTAATATTTTATATTTGGTTTCTGAATGATTTTTTTCAGAACTGATTTTATAACCTGTGTGCTTATGTATATACAGTCAGTCATCCTGCCTTCTAAGAAATAAGCTCCTGTGGGTGCAAATCAAGATGGTATCACCTTTCTGTATCCTGTCCAAAGTGTCAGACAAGGAACAGCCACTCAATGCTATAAGGTGATAGATTAAAGGGATGAACCAGCATATTATGGATGATTCAACTGAGGTTAAACATTAATTGGATACCAACTTGGTATAAGGTAGTTCACATACATTTAATTCATTCTCTAGACCATTCTCATTATAATGGGGTGTGTGTGTGTGTGTGTAAGACTATCACCTCATGTAAGATATAAAGATCGATCAAGGGGTATAGTCAGTAGCAATAGTGCACACCCTTCCCACACTGTGTCCTCCAGCTGCCATCTTATTCCTAAAACTCGGATCTTAATAGCTCCATTTTTAAAAAATTATTTATTTATTTATTTATTTATTTATTTATTTATTTATTTATTTGAGATAAGGTTACATTATGTAGTCCAGGCTGACCTTCAACTCTTCATCCTCCTGCCTCAGCCTCTGAAGTACGTACTAGGACACCCAACGCTTTGTCCGCTTTTCATCAAGGAAGCAGTTCTCAGAGAGAGACCAGGTCACTTTCCCAAGATCACAGAGCTGATGAGGTTGTGGTACTGGGAAAGGAAGATAAAGGAAGCCAGCACCTCTTCCTTTGTCTCCTGGTTTTGTTTTGTTTTTTGCTGTTGTTGTTGTTTTTATTTTTGTTTTTTGAGACAGGGTTTCTCTGTGTAGCCCTGGCTGTCCTGGAATTCACTCTGTAGACCAGGCTGGCCTCGAACTCAGAAATCCACCTGCCTCTGCCTCCCAAGTGCTGGGATTAAAGGCGTGCGCCACCACTGCCAGACAGTTGATCCATCACAGAGCTACGATCCCAGCCCCGCCTCCCTTAACACTTTTAACAGTGTTGCTCTAAATTGCCTTTGCTAGCCTTTGAACTCAGTATGCAGGCAGGAGGCACAGGAATTTGAGATCCTGCTCCCTCTGCCTCCACTGGGTAGCTGGGATTATGGGTCTTGCCCTCAGGCTCAGGTATCCCACCAGTCCAGTAGTGTTCTTCCTCCTAAAGTCTACAGGCCCATTAGACATCCCAAGAAAATGTTCTGACTGTGGAACACACACAGACATGTTATTCCGTAGGCTCCTGCCCCTGAGTTTGTAATAGGATTGTGTGTGATTGTGTTGGTGTGGTAGGTGCACATGTGTGTTCATGCATGTGAGGGACAGGGATGACCTTGGTATCATTCTTCAGGCATCTTTGTCCTTTTGTTTAAGACAGAGTGTCTCCTTGGCCTGGAACATCATCAAGTAGCTAACCTGGATGACTGGCAGGCTCCAGGAATCCTGTCTCCACCTCCCATCCTTGGCTAAAATTACAAATTTGGACCACTTGTCCTGACTTTTAACATGAGTTGTGGGAGGATCCAAATTCATGTTTACTGGGCGAGTGTTTTATTACTGAACCATCTTCACAGCCCCTCTTCTCCCCACTGACACAGGGCAGGGCGCTGTGTTTCCTGAGCATGCAACTCCAATGTCTTTTGAGAGTCTTCCTGGCGTCCATCAGAGAATCGGGAGATGGCCAAAGCTGCTGATAAACAATGTGTGAGCCACTTTGGCAGATGAAAACATGAGGCAAATAGTTCTGTCTGAGGGCTGGGCTCACTGAGGAGTCTGAGTGGGCGCAGCTGGAGGCAAAGATGTCCGCTTGCAACTAGTAGTAAACTTTAATGGCTTTGAGTTCTGTGACTTGGCGGACTGCAGGATGGTGCACAGAACTTATGAATTCTCTGGGGTGGGAGCTAATTAGGGTGCAATTTTTCAATTATGGAACACTAAGCAAGCCCTTCCCCACTCCCCCCTACCGTCCCACCATGGATGCGCTCCATTTGTCTACTTTCCTTTATTTCTTAATCATTTCATGATCTGACAGCAATTATTTGTCATTTGAAAAAGAAAATTGTCAGGGAGCCACTGCCTCCCCCTTGGAAGGCCCCTGCCTTCCTAGGTGGCAAGGCTTGCTTTGATCAATGGTTTTCATTCCTGCCCTCCCCCGACTCCCACCCTGGGTTGGATTGGCAACAGGAAAACATTAGCTAGTGACGTAGGCCTGCTGGGATGGAAACCCTTTTGCTGAGAGGAATGTAAAAGAGCAGGCTCTGGTTGAAAGGAGTCCCACCCAGGGCTATAGGCCCACCCACGTCACCTAGGTCCAGAGTGTGGGGTGTTTTGTCTAGAGAATTTTGGTCATTCTCTGAGATGATAAACCAGCTTGATAATCGGCAATGCCAAGCAGAAATGGGGCAAAAACAGAGCCAGGAAAAAAGAAGCAAGCCACCAGGAATGGGAACTCTTAAATGACTTTGTTTAAATGTCATGCTATTCTCAAAACCCTGTTCTCATATGTATGTCAGTTAATTAAATGGAAAAAATGTCAAATTAGTTGCTTAAAATATTAATGGCATGACTTAGCCCAGATTCGAGAGCGGGCAGAGGCGAGGAAGCTGACCTTTTGGCCTGAAGCTTTCTGCTTGGGGCCTTCTTCAGAATCCATGGTTCTTGCTTCCACAAGATGACCCTTGAGTGCTGATGGCTTTGTGGACTGGAATTCCAGTGTGCATTGGTGACCTTTTACTTTTGTGGCATCCACTTGGTCCCCAAAGAGTCCCAGTAGCTATCTAGATGTTTATTCTAGGGTCTGGGTGATTCAGCATTGCTTTTCCTGTGGTGTTTGTGTGTGTGTGTATGTGTGTGTGTGTGTGTGTGTGTGTGTGTGTGTGTGTGTGTGTGTGTGTGTGTGTGTTTATGTGTATGTGTGTCTATGCCTCTGTGTGTGTGTGTCTGTGTGTGTATGTCTGTGCCTGTGTGTGTGTGTTTATGTGTATGTGTGTCTATGCCTCTGTGTGTGTGTGTCTGTGTGTGTATGTCTGTGCCTGTGTGTGTGTGTGTGTATGTGTGTATGTGTATGTGTGTGTATGTCTGTGCCTGTGTGTGTGTGGTGGGGTGTGTGTGTGTATGTGTGTATGTGTATGTGTATGTGTGTGCATGTCTGTGCCTGTGTGTGTGTGGTGGGGTGTGTGTGTGTATGTGTGTATGTGTATGTGTATGTGTGTGCATGTCTGTGCCTGTGTGTGTATCTGTGTGTGTATGTGTGTGCGTGTGTGTGTGCCGAAGAACTACCCCTAATGTACTTTCTTCTTTCTCGAGTACAGCTCGCCTTTTTTTTCCTTTGAGAGAGAGAGAGTCCCTCACTGGTCTGGAGCTGGTGTGTTTGGCAAGTGAGCCCCAGGGATCTCTTCAAAACTGAGATTATAAATCTGTTCCCCCAAGCCCTGCTTTCCAAATGTGTGTTGGGAATCCAACTCGGGTCCTCTTGTTTGCATGGCAAGCATTTTCCTGACTGAGCTACCCCCCACCCTCCAGCCCCTTCTTGGTTTCTGAGGCGTGTTTTGGTTTGAAGAGACCATTAAAATGTAAAATCGGGAAGGTGTCTGTGTCAAGAGTTACTCAGCACCTTGGTTCCCACAGCCTGTGCTATTTGAGCAAAATGTTGAGAAAATCTGGGAGCCACTCAAGGTTCTCAGGTCTGGTAGAGACTAGCCTCGGAGCTCATAATGTGGCCTCGTGGTAGACTGTAGGGCAGGCAAAGGCCCGAGGGAACAAGGAACACTTCCAATACCACCAAACTATTGCTAGCTGAATGAAGCTAGTTTATTTAGGCCACACATTTCCTGCCTGCCACCCTCAAGGGCTTGGAATGTCCAGGGAGGGAGGACAAGACAAGCACAGGGGTATGTCAAGCTCTGTAGAAGGAAGGACAGTAGGAGGCATGTATGCTGTGAGCACCAGACGACCCCGCCTCCCTGAGCGGTATCTCTCCCTTGCCATCTGCCATGCATGGGGCACTGTTTAAGTTTTATTTCCTCTCCATTCTAGCAAAGGCAAACAGGTGAGTTCAGAAGGACAGTGCTGTTCAGTGAGAAGTGGGTCTAGGCTGGGCAGATGGCTCAGTCGGTAAGGTGTTTTCTGCACAGGCATGAGGACCTGAGTTTAGAGCACCAGCACCAGCATGCAAATCCAGCCACAGTAGCACACACTTTCTATCCCAGCCCTGGAGAAGCTGTGATGGGAGGATCCCTGGAGCTCACTAGCCAGCCAGCCTAGCTCAATTGGTGAGCCCCACATTCCAGTGAGAGCTCTTGTCTCAAAAACAAGGTGGGTGTCTCCTGAGGATTGACACCTGAGTTGCTGGTCTTGCCTCTAGACTCCAGACAGACACTGTCAATACAGCCTAAGTTATTACCATATATGTCAATCAGTCAGTTCAGCCAGACACAGGTGTTGCCCACTTTGCTCATCTGGCAAGTTGGAGATTCCCAAGCAAAGCAGGTGGCTAAACTGAATCTGGGGAGACATGTAATCCTGCTGCTGGTAATGAGGGAAGTATCTCTTCATCAATAATTGCAACCAGGAATAGAAACATCAGACAACAGAGATGGGCCCAACTTCTAAAAGTCGTGTCCACAGGAGGAAGATAATCTAAGATGTGGGGGACGTATTTTAAGAAACTCTATTACATGTAAGCTGTTTTGGGATCAGCGTTGGTAGGCTAATCGTGCTACACAACTCCCAGTATATATATCCAAGTCTCAGTCTAGAGCCTAGGAATGTTACTCTATACAGCATGGGGCTCTGTGGGTATGGCTAAGTTAAGCATTATGGGATGGGTAGATCACCCTGAATCATGCAGTTGTCTCAGTGTAGTCACGAGAGGCCTTAAAATGTGTTACATGAAAAAGCAACTTATGTGTGTCACATCAGTCACTGTCTAAGTGGTGTGGCCTTATCACATGGGGAGGGGTACATGGAGGCAGGGGAGGCAGAGACATCTCTGTTTCGTGTGTGTGTGTGTGTGTGTATGTGTGTGTGTGTGTGTGTGTGTGTGTGCTCGCGCACACACTCTCTCACGAATATGTGTGTGCTCACACTGTGGAAGCCAGATTACCACCTCAGGTGCCATACTCAGGCACGCCGTCTGCCTCGGTTTTTTGAGTCAGGGTCTCTCAACGGCCTTGAGATTTCCATTAGGTGAAGATGGCTGGCTAGTAAGTCCCAGGAATTTTTCTGTCTCCATCTCTCCAGTGCTGGGATTATGCCACCATGCCTAGCTTTTTCATGTGGGTTCTGGAGACAGGTAAGGCATGCAGCTTTACTGACAGAGTCATTTCCCTAGCCCTGACAACTCTGGTGTTTATAGCCCTGAGGCTTCTGCATGTGTCCAGAGCACATGGGTGGAAGGGCCAAAGTGAGAAACAGGCAGATCAGAGTGTTCGACTTTAAAAGTGGAGGGAAGGGCTCCAGACCCGGGAGAATGGGTGGCCATTGGCAATTGGTCAAAGGCAAGGTAGTGGCTTTTCCCCTGGAGCCTCCAGGAGAATCCAGCTTTGCCATGTTTTTCACTTGAGTCCAGGAAAACTGGTTTTGAACTTCTGCTCTCCAGAATGATACGATAATAAATGAACGTGTGTTTGTTTTGCATGTCTGTCTGTGTGGCCACAGGACAATCTATGCTGTTGTTTCCTGTGCCTTTTCTGTCTTATTCTTTGAGATAGGGTCTCTGATTGAAAACTGGAATTTGCCAACTCATCTAAGCTGGCTGACCACCGAGTCCCTGGGATCCCCTGCTTTACCTTGAGGTCATGGGATTCTAGGCATGTTTAGCACACCTGGCTTTTCTTTTTTTTTTCTTTTAATGAATGTTCTAGGGCTAGAGCTCAGGTCCCCATGTGTGCCCTACTATCTGATCCATCCTTTAAGTCTGTAGTCATGTTCTAGCAGCAACAATACCATCAGTGACTGCTAAGTAATCAGTGAGCTATAGGCCTTCTCATTACCAGGCCCAGCAATGGGCTGGGACAGCTCTGCTTCCAATTAGGAATCAGGTGACACTGTCCTCGGGTTGTCTCATAGAACTGTGGCCATCAGGGCTCACCCTTCTCATATCAGTGACAAGAACACAAGAGAAAACTAACAGATCTTTGCCAGGCCTGCTGGACAGCCCACTTGAACCAATTGTCTGTTTGCCACCATAGGTCACAAGGCCAGCCCAACATACATGCAGCCTGTAGGAGGCTCTGTAAGGCCAGATAGCAAAAAGTAGGATGAGCCCTTCTAAGAGCAGATATGCTGAGCTGCCATACTTTTTCTAGAGAATTCCTAATGAGCATAGATGGGTGGAACACCCTGGAAGTCCAGCAGGGGAATAAGCCTGTCTAATTCTAGCATAAGACTCCTGTGAGCCTGGAATCTTGCTGTCATCCCACAGAACTATTCTGAGATCCATTTGCATTAGCTTGTTTTCAAAGGTCTGGGAGAGCAGGATAATGGAATTTATCTGGGCATTGAAGAATGGGCTCAGTCTAGCCGACTGGGATGAGGGCGCCTGTGATGATTAATCTTAATTGCCAACTTGGTGAGATATAGAATCAATCACCTGGGGAACAGGACTCTGGGCATGCCTTTGGATGATTTTCTTGATTGGAAAGACCATCCACTGTGGGTGGTGCTATTCCCTGAGCTGGAGAAAGGTGGCTGAGAAGCAATATTCACCAGTCTCTGTTTCTTGATTGGGGATGCCATGTGACCAGCTGCTTCAAGCTCCTGGTGCCCCAACTTACCCATCATAGTGTATTTTACCCTCTGGAATGTGAGCCAAAATAACCAGTATTAGTCAGGGTTCTCTTTGTGTGTGTGTGTGTGTGTGTGTGTGTGTGTGTGTGTGTGTGTGTGTGTGTGTGTATTGTAGTGGTTTACATGCTCTGGTCTGACTATTCCAGCAATGGCTCTTTCCTGATGGAAAGTCCAAGAATCCAATAGCTGTCTGGTCCTTGAGGCTGGATGTTTCAGGTGGTCTTTGGTCTATGTTGGGATCTCCAAGAAGTAGGCTCTAATGCCAATGAAGGAATGGACTTGCTGTCGAGAGCAAGGGTAAGTAGGCAAAGAAGAGCTTTCTTCTTCCACATTCCTTGTACTGACTGCCACCAGAAGTTGTAGCCCAGACGACATAAGGTGGGTCTTCCCACCTCAAATGATCCAATCAAGAAAATGTCTTGCAGGTGTACCCAGCATCTTGGGTTTTAGTTGTTTCCAGATGTAGACAAGTTGATAAATAAAGAATGCTCCTCACAGGGGCCTTTCTTCCTCGAGTTGTTTTCTGGGAGTTTTATCAGAGCAACAGTGACCTAAGCAAGCAAAAGGAACCAAGGTAAGGTCCCCCAAAGTGGAGAACAATTGGAATGTTCCACCTGGGTATGGGGAATTCTCTTGGGAGCAGCTCACCCAGTATTCCCAGTACTCACAGTCAGCCCAACAATTATGTACTGTCTAAATAATCAATGGCAGCTTCTCTGGCCCAACAGTTCAGAATCCCTCTGTTGCTGAAGGCAAATTCTCCTGGCATCCCAGGATGGCACACCTCCTGCTAGACTCCTGCATCTGGGGTAAAATAGAAGAAAAGAGAGAAAGGCGGTCTAGGGACGTAGCTCAGTTATGCACTCGTCCTTGGTTTGATCCCCAGCACCATATAAACCCAGCATGGTGGGGCACACCTATAACTCTAACCCTGGGGAAGTGAAGGATTAAAGGCTCAAGGTCTTCTGCAAGTTTGGAGCTTGTCTGGGCTACATCAGACCCTGTCTTGGGGGGGAGGTGTCAGATGCACTAGTCATCAACAGATTTTCCACCCAAGCCTAACTCTTTCCAGCCCACTAGTAGAATCTCTCCTAGAGTGGATATGGGTACATCTTCCATCTTTCCAAGGGCCTGAGAAGCAAGGTCCCCAGGTTGGGGGTGCGTCAACCCGCATTGGCACAGGTGAACTGAACTGCTGGGAATGGTGTCATACACTGAGCCCAGGGATGCTCAGAAGCAATGAAGTGAGGCTCAGTATGCAGAACTTGTGCAGAGGTCTGAGGGGAGATGATGTGAAGCCTGGATGTTCCTGCAGCACCCTCCCTCCCCATGTAATGAGGCACCACTGTGTGGGCAAGGCCGGCCACTCTGGGGGAATGGTGACTTATTTGACACACCTAATTAGGCTATTTCCATGTAACACATTTTAACGGAAGCCATTACATCCTAATAAAAGGCAACAGCCTTGCCATAAATCCCATAACCAATGGGAGGAAAAGCCAGGATACTGGGAGCCAGACCTGGATCCAGCTGCCTCTCGGGATACAGGACTGAAGAAAGTATCTGCCAACTCTCTCACTCAGCATATCTTTAAAGGGCACAAACCACAGGCTAGACTCTCTCTCCTTCAGGCTCCCAAGACACAGGCTAAAGGTGCAGGTGAGTGGAAGGGAAAGACACAAGAGCAGAGATGCCACAGTTCAGCAATGGTAAATGTGGACAAGATAGAAGAGCCTAGGGTGGGAAAGGATGTCTGTGGGGGACCAGGTTGGAATGGGTCTCAAGGATCAATAAGAATTTCTACACGGATAAAGGGGTGGCTGAGAGTAAGAGGAGGAGAAAAAGAGCCAGTGGTAAACAGAAAGGCACGAAGAAGCCTGGGAGTCCAGGAACACTGAGCTTGGGGGAACTGGGTGTGGGAAGGGAGTCGGGGAGAGTGTCCAGGAGGGGTGCACTGGAGTGGGGAAGAGCCTGTTCTGCAAGCGAGAGTTTGGTTCTTTTGAAGCACAGAGAGGCCAACAGAAGGAACAGGAAACTGGATTATGTCCAATGAATCACAGCTCACAAAAGAGTAAAGAAATAACAGTGAAAAGATCTCTCTGGGTTGCAAGCGTGACTGGGTTGGTCTGTGGGCCATGTTCTGGGGATCAGAGGGGACCAATGTCACTGCCAACATGCATAGTCTAAACCAAAGATATGCTGCTGTCACTCCTCCGCCTGGGACCTTTGCACATGTCTCATATCTACAGGACAAATGCCACCTCATGGTCTGTTGTTGGACATCTTCCATACTGCATCACCAGCTTGTCTCTCTGGGCTCCTGTCCTTCTGTCTGTCTCCCTGCAGCTATGAACAGTCATGTGCAAGGTTCCCTTTTGTTTGGCTTCTTCTCAGCCTTCACCTTCTTATAGCTCTGAACGCACCTCAGGGATCCTCTTCCTTTCTGGAATCTTCCTGTATCTCCCTGGAAGGACTAAAAGACTGTCAGCACTTAGAGTCTGAGACCATCCACATTTAAACTCAAGTGTAGACATGTCTCCCTTCATGAGGCCCTGAGCTCACAGTGGCAGTAGCAAACAAGACATGCCATCTCCTCATGGCTCAGCACAGGTGCCTGGTACACAGGCCACAGCCTGTGCTTTCTGAAGAGGACTGAAGCCTGGGAAGTGGCCAGCTATATTCAGCATCATCCCATAGCTAGAGGGACTCTGAGATCTCACTTCAGGTAAGCACCTCATTTCCTGTAGACAAGCTGGGGCCCAGAGAGAGGAAATGACTTCCCTGCCTTCATCCAGCTATGAGGGGACCTTTCTGGGGTGGTCTGGGTCTTGTCCTAACTAGGACTCTCCCATCTCCTGTACTCAGTGGAACTCTGGGAGGCCAACCTCTCAAGGGCTAACAGCACGTGCTTCTCAGCACTCCTCAGGCAGAGTTCCTAATTAGGCATCAGCTATCCCAAGAGGAGCTCTAGGAGGCACCAGAAACTCTGGTCATTGCTACTGTGGTACCCGAGGGTGACCCTGACTCTGCTGCTGCTGGAGCGGATGCTGGGCTGGGCTGTTTGCATTCCTCCAGTTTGCTGTACTGTAGGGGATGCACCTGTTGTTTGCTTTTGCCTGGGGAAGCCCAGGGAGGATGGCTCTTTCTCTTTCAGAGAGAGAGAGAGAGAGAGAGAGAGAGAGAGAGGAGAGAGGTGTGGTGGGGCTGGGAGGAGTGGGGGTTGGAGGAAGAAGTGAGGGGTGGGGGTGGAGAGGTTGGACAGTATTTCTGAGCCAGTTGCACAATCTGGATCCCTTGAGGCTGCGAAATAATCAAGAGTTTCTGGGCATTCCCTAAGTCTCCAGCCTTCATCTCTGCAACCACTGGCTGAGCCCTAATATGTGCCAGGCACTCAAACCTTTTAAACCTTGTGACCCTACGTTGAATGAGGAATTGCTCTTATTCTCAGGAAAAGGAGGTCTGGGCTTGAAACATCCACAAAATGCCGCGGCCCCTGGTTTACGGGTGGCAGAGCCTCAACCCAGACCTTAGCTACCACAGTAGACATATGTGCTCCAGTCCTTGAGGGAGATGAATCCTCCCTGCTGAGTGTGAGTTAACATGTGGTCCCACCTTCTTCACACCTATCTGTAGCTGTGCAATGCTATGTGCCCCCAGCCATGTGGGTCACTTTCCTGAAAGTAACCAACCCCAACCTACTTTCCGGGTCCTAGGAGGCTGTGTAGCAAGCTGAGGTTAGCTGTGTGATTCTGGTTTTGTTTTTGTTTTTAGGTTTATTTTCTGGCCTGCTTCCTGCCACAAACTCTCTTTCCCTATAAACCATCAAGTTGAGGCCCCTCCCCTCACCCTGGAAGTAGCTCAGATGTGGAGAGCGTACTTCCTCATCTCAGGCTGTGGGTTGCCTCTGTTTCTCTGTCTCTAGGGCGCAAAGAGCACACTGGACCCAGAACCTGGAAACATAGGGGTTCTGCTCTGTTTATGACTGCTGTGATGTTGCTGTTGGTGTCTGAGTCCTTGCTCCAGGGTGTCCCTGGGGACAGACACAAAGCCAAATGTGGAAAGAGTGTAAGCTCTTCCCCTGTCTAGCCTCTCCTACTTTACAGATGAGATCAGGAGAGAAATGTCTGACCCAGCCCCTAAGCCTGAACAGACATCAAGGTCACATCTGACACTGGGTAATGCTGCAGGGGGCTGCAGTTGTCTGCAGATGAGAGACTGACAAGCTGGAATCCTTGCACAGCAGGCAGGCATGGGCCAGTTCATCGGGGCAACATCATAAGCTCCCCAAGGGGATGGGGACTCAGATGGAAGGGGGCTTAGTGGCTTCAGCATCTAAAACTAAGAACTGTGGCCCGTCTCTAAGGCTCCTTCCATCTGGGAAAATGGGGAATCACTGTCAGAGGCAGAGACCAGTATGCCCTCTGAAGCAAAGGTCTGGACCCCTTCAAAAGTCACCACTATTATATTACCATTGATGTGTGTGTGTGTGTGTGTGTGTGTGTGTGTGCGCGCGCGCGCAGAGGCAGTGTTGTGAAGTTGGTTTTCTCCTATTATCTTTACATGGGTTCCAGGGGTGGATGTTAGGTCATCAGGCCATGTCAGGGTAAACTACCTTTACTAGCTGAGTCAGCGCCCCAGCCCAGGTCTGAGCCTCTTAATATACCCTGTGGGTACAGTGTCTGACTCCATGAGGGGTCCCTACATAGAGAAGATAGTACAGAATCTCAGGCCTAGAGATATGGCCTGTCTCTAGGTATAGAACATTCCAGAAGCTCAGCAGGAATTGGTGCCAGACTTATCAGCTTTGTTCAAGGGCTGTGGCCTATAGACCTCTGTGTCCTTGGGATCTTGGAGAATGGAGCCCAGTGCTCCTGTCTCATGAGGTGAACAGATCTGTCATTTCATCCTAGCCTCTCTTCTACTTGGCTGTGTCCATGGGTGTGATCTGGCATATGAGTGGCATTTTGTACTCATGTCCTGGTAGTAGCAACTCCGCCCCTGTGAGGTCTTATGCAGATATATGACGCTCTTGACCTGAAGCTGAGGGGGAAGTGGTTTGAATCCCACATCTTGATTTACTGGGTGGGGTAGTCACCCTTCACCATTGCTTTTTCAGCTAGGGGCCAGCCCAGACTGGATGTGGTTTCTCTCTCTCTCTCTCTCTCTCTCTCTCTCTCTCTCTCTGTGTGTGTGTGTGTGTGTGTTTGTGTGTGTAAGAGAATGTTTTAGCTATGAGAGAGAGGGGAGGGAGGGAGAGAGAGAGAGAGAGAATGTCTTAGTTACCTTCCTTTCTTTGTCCCCGAGAGTCTGTCCACTTTGAAGCACTAAGGACTCTGAAGCTAGCCTGTCATGCCCAGAAGTCATGGAGCCCAGTCAGACAGAGGCAGGCCTGGGAAGACTGCAGTGTACATTAGTGGAAAAAGAGCATTTCTGATGCAGGTGAAAGTGGAGTAGGGGCGTCTTGCATGAATGTCACAGAAAATAAAATAACGTGAAGTAATTACACTTCATTTTATCTCCGTGGGGTCTTAAATCACATCAGCTGTTACCTCAGTTTTAGAATGTGAGATAGTCCCACGCCTGACTAAGCAGCAAATTAGCTAGTTATTTTCTTTAACTGCCTCCTGGTCTCCTCAGAGAGGCCCTTCACTTCCAGCCTGGTTGCCCCCCAAAAGGATTTACAAGTCCCTGAGAGCCCTCAGTCTTCAGGAAGAGCGCCTCTCCATCAACCCACCTTTCCCCAGAAGCCCCACTTTGCTGAACCTCAGTTTCCCAGTCTGTCAGGAGACCAGTCCTTCTTCACCAGTCTGGTTTGGTGATCTAGGTGCCCTAGGTTTCCCTGGGACCTTTCGGTAGTGCCTGGGTTAGCTAACTCTTGCCCTGTAGGAGTGAGATAGGAAGGACCGGGAGAGGGGAGACTTAGGCCAGCTTCAGAGGGTGTGATCAAGATCACATGGCAGAGAAGGGAGTCTTGGTGAGGTCTGCGCTTCTACCTGTGGGGTTGCTTTAAAGCCATCCCCAAGCATTGATATAGATTCATTTTAAAACTTGAAACATACAGTATAATGGCTTCATACCAAATACATGAGATCCATTAAAGGGGAAAAAGGAGGAGTCTGAGTTGGTTTTGTCACATGATTTGGTCACATGATTAGAAATGCAAATAAGAAGGTTTTGCTATTGTGCAGAAATTCCAGTTATGATTCTTCACTGAGAAAGTCAGATGACCCAAGGCCTCTTCAAAGCTGGGTTACAGAGAAAGCTCAGCATAGCGAAGTCCAGAGAAAAATCATGTAAAAATTCTCTAGCTACAGAGACTGCAAGGACTGATCAATATCCCAAGAGGGTCCACATGTAACCAGAGATGGGTCACCTAAGTGTCACTTTGTCTAGCTACCAGCTTGCTGACTTGTGGGGGGTGAATGGGAGGGAGCAAACGACCATCCAGGTGGTGCACCACAATTATGTACATGTATAAGTCAGAGTTACACAGGGTACCACGTGTGTACACATGTGTGGGGTGGTCACATGTACACAGACAGCAGCACAGCCATGGAGAGCTCACTGTTTCCCAGCAGTGACTTTTGAAATAAAGATGAAGAGTGTGTGTAGATGCTGCCCTCTCCAGGGACCTGGAATCTCACAGCTGTCTCAAGTGTGAGCATCAGGGCAACTGAGGACAGGGCAGAACCAACTCGCTTAGCCTGGTCTGGGCCTCTTCAGCTCTCATCAAAGCCACACACATCCATGGTTCTTGCCAGTCTGATCCAGTTTCTTCAAGAATGACACCAACTGGAGATCCAGGGTGCCTTCTGTGGGTTCCGTGACCAGAATAATTTTTAATAGTTTTACCAGCTGCTAGTGTTAGGCATCTCATATTTAAATATAAAATTTCCAAAGCTACAAATTTGGCCTTTTCTGAGAACCTAGGGGATCTGGCTTCACTGGTCAGGCTCTTACATGGCCCTGGTCACTCAGATGAGTGTCTTCAATCCTTTTATTCAACATACGTGTGCTAGGCCCTACCGTCCAGCCTCAGTCAGCTTCCGTGCTCGCCAGGTCCTGTGGAGCAACCCAGACCCACCTCTGTCTTGTTTGATAGATAAGGAAGCAGAAGTCAGGACAAGGGTTGCAAAAACTGCTCAAAGAACACTTCCCCCCTTTTCAGGGAGCTCCAGTATGCAAAGCCAATGGGTTTGCAGGCCATGCTGGGCTATTGAACTTCACCCTACTCTTAATACACAATGCATGTTACACTTGACCCTCACCATATGATGTGCCTCCCCCCTGCCATCCAGTACACTCTATCCCCACCACACAACACCTCCCTCCCTGTCCCCAATGCACCGCACACCTCCCTCCCTGACACACAACTTACTTTCACCCCCACACCGTTCATCTTCCCAAGGTAAGGATTCCAAATAAGCCTGGGCTGATTCTCCACTCAACCCCTGGAGCATGCTTGTCACTCCAAGCTCTCCTCTCCACCATCCCAGGGCTTGAAGGCAGAGCAAGTGTGCCCTGACAGCTGTGCTGTGGAGACGTGCTTCCTCTATTCTCTCATCGTGTGCTCCCACCCACTATCGCCTGTTCTGCGAGCATCGAGTCCATAGTCACTAGCCACTACTCACAGTTCGCTGGGAATGATCCCTCGGATCTTGGACGCCGGCCCGAGGAGCCCTGCGTATGTATAGATCTCATTTTCACACAACAGGCTGCCTAGCAGATGGGGACCCAGACCAGCCTCCAACATTTAGCTAAGTGTTAAGATGTGGGAAACTAGAGGGCTTTGAAGCAGCCCCTTACTGTTGCCAGCGTTCAACCTCAGAGAATTTTCATGGAGAGAGAAAAAAACAAAGACAAAAATCAAAAAAAAAACCCCTAAACTTAAAAAAAAAAAAAAAAAAAAAACCTTAAAAAACAAACTCAACAACAGCAACATACACATATACACAAACCCAACAAAACCACAGCTTTCCTTGCTCCCCCAAACCAGATGGCAGATGGTATGTATGGAACCAGTAAAACACAGCCTCAAGCATTTGTTTATTTAGCATTGAGTGTAATATGGTTTTGTAGTCCCTTGCTAAGAAACACCAACCTTCCAACCAAAGAAGCGATGTGTTGGAGTCATACCTTGGAGGAGCTGTGGCCAAGGGTCACAGGACCTGGGAAGATGGGACAGGCTGAGGCCTCTCTGACTGCAAAACTGGAGTTTCTCATTGTGAGCACTAACTGATGATACATATCGGCTCCTTGCCTTTGTCCCAAAGGTGTCTGCCACAGAAAGAATGTGTCTGTGTCATTGCTGAAACATCTGTGGAAGACACTGCTCTGGGCCTCTGGCTGATGCCAAAGAAGGGTCTGTGCCCCTGAGAAAAGGATCTGCTTTGTGGTTTGGGCCTTAGGGTGCTGAAGAATGAGAGAAGCTTTGTGCTTTACTGTGGTTCTTTCTCTGTTGTCATCTAGGAGACTCACAGCTAAAATTACATGCCAAGATTAAATAACTCTAAATTAGTTAAGTGGCAGAAACCCAATCCAAATGATTTTAAGTAAGAGGGTAACTTATTAGGTCAAAGAAATAGAGATGGCTTCAGAGATGGCTGGAATCATGATTAACAGCCCCCCCTTCCCAGATCTTAAACTTGTTCTCTCCATAAGCCAGCCACCATAGACCCAAACTTCTCAAACCCAATCCTAGCATCCATCAGAGTCCCCTTGGAGCATCTGACTGGTTCTTCTTGGCACGTGCTTCATCTGCAGGCTGGTTACAGTAGCCAGAGACTCAGAGGATTCTGACTAGGGTTGGACCATGTGTCTGAGGTGGAAGAGGGGACCATCCATTCTGTGGAAGCGCATGGAACAAAGTTCCCTTAGACATGTGGAGGGGGAGGGGAAGTGGGTACAGGAGGAACCCTAACATAGCTTTCTAATCCTGCCCCTTACCCCCAATTCATGTATGTCTTTCTTGAAGACTCATGTTATCAGATGTCTCTTTTATAATAATTGATCCTAAAAGCTATTAACCACAGGCATCGTCTATTCTGAATGATCAAAGAAGGGAGAGACTGAAGAGATTCATGAGTGTATGGGTCGGAGTGGTTCCCTCATAAACAGTACCCTTGTAGACTGGGAAGCCTGGGAATCATTCCATTCTCAGGCTGTGTAATAGACAACATTGTGGTTCAAGGTCACCTTGACCAAAGCCTGGAGACTGCATCTCTGATGGCTGAAACTCAGAAGCCTGACATCTGGCAGGGGCTCTTCCTGCCCTGTGTCTGATTGTGGCTTTTCCTTCTTGTCCTTTCCATGGATGGCTCTGCTCCTACTGGCCAGCCCAAGATTTCTTGCAAATTGATCAGTTCATTAGAAAGGAACAGGATTCCCTGGGGCCTTCCAGATCAGAAAGGAAATTCTTAGGCAGGATCTTCTATAACCCAGGCTGGACTCAAACTTGATTTGTAGCCAGGATGACCTTGAATTCCAGATCCACCTACCTCCACCTCCCAGATGCTGGATTATAGACTCTTGTACAATCACACCCAATGGAAAGTGCTAGGACTGAGCCCAGTGCTTTGTGCTAGCCCAGCCCGGAAAGCACTGGATTAACTGGACCACATCCCCACCCCCAAAGAAGACATCTTTAAGAATGTTTTGTCTATCGGTTTGTTCATCATTGGGCAGCAAATTACTGAAAAGATGGCAACTTTGGCCAATATAGGCCTTTATCCTCTCCCATTGTTCTGATGCCTAGAGACCAGATAGCCCAATGGAGTCTTCCCAGCAGGCTCCAAGGAGCTGCAAGGACGCGTTAGACTGCAAACTCACCAAGAGGCTTGACTGAGGAGGAGAGGCAAGAAGAGGGGAGGGTTCTTTTACAGCCTATAATTCATTCCTTTGTCACTGAATAAGAGAGGGTCCTGGCTGTATGCATCCCATGGGCTCCGAAGTCTCCCTTCCACAGTTCTTTGTCACATGAGCCCCTTAGCACAGGACTGCTTGTTTACAAGCCAGCACAGAGAATCTCCACATGACATTTATAAGCACCAGGGTTGTGAAGCTGACATCTTCCTTCCCTTGCTGTATACACCACAATGGGACCACAAGAGGCATGCCCCATGTCCTTTAATATATTGTAATAGTTAGGCATAGTCCCAATTCTACTAGGGGTAAGGAATATTAGGGGAATAACAATGAATAGATGTAATCGTTGTTAGGCCTCATTTATGGCCTCCCACACTTTGGTGTTCCTATATCCATGTAATAGTGCCATCTCTGTGCCAGGCAGCACGAGGACCTCCACACCCTCATCAGTGTGAAAGAGAGCAAGGGTAGGGCTCCCAGGGAGGTAAGTATTGAGGGCTGTTTTGAGGTCTAAGGGTTACACACAGCTTGAGACCCTCTTTGACCTTGGTGGGGAGGTGGTCAGAGCCAGTTTCCCAAGTGCATTGATACCAGGGTCATCTTGATGGAGGGATAGGAGATGGGGAGATGGAGAAAGTGGCAGAGAAGATAATGCTGTGGAGACAGAAGAGCAAAACACATTTGAAGAGCCTCAGGAATCGTGTATGACTGGCACACAAACCCTGAGGGCATGGGGGACAGAATGGCAAGGACTTCAAAGCCAGCTTTGGAAGTCTGTTTTCCTACTGTGACCCATAGAGGACCACCATGAGGCCACAGGAATTGGAGTGGCAGCTAATGAACTTAGGCTCCGAGGAGCCTGAGCACAGCAGAGGCCACAGGGTGAAAAAAGCTCTGTCTGCCTTCAGGATCCAGAGTTCTTGCCCCACCGTCCCTCCAAAAAGTCCTGGGTGAAGCAGACCTCTCTCAAGTGGCCTCAGACAGCTGGGCTTTCGTCGTCATATGTTCTGCAGTACAGCAGCTGCACAGAAGAAGAAAGTCCCAACAAATCCCTCTCTGCTGCCCTCGCCCTTGCAGCCGAGCAGAGCCCAGAGTGCAAAGTCAGTCATCTGTTAATCTGGAGAACTTGACAAAAGGGACTTTGATCAGGGCTTGTTTTTCCCTCTTCTTAAGTTTCCCGATGACACATAATAACCCATTTCAGCCGCGGGCCTGCAAGAGTGGCCTCCCTCTCTGCTCGTTCCCGCCCCAGAGCCTCCCTTCCCCATGGCACACCAACATTAATTGGCTTGTAAAGTGGTTACACGTGTCTCTTTACATGTTAGTTGGGGTCTGGTTTTTTCCTTTTTCTTTTTTAGCTTCACAGTTATTTGTGTTCACGGAAGTGATGCCTGGAGACCTGCACTGGGGAATCCAGCCTTCTGGAGCTTTCCTCTCTCCTCCAGACCTTGATGCTGCCCACCCCTAGCCATGTCCTATCTCATCTTGCTTAATGCCCCCTGTGCCCTTGCTTTGCAGCCCATCTCATACAATAATGGAGATTCATGGCCATCAGAGGCCTTAGGCAAGCCTACACTGTGGCTTTTCACAGTAATGAAGCTAAAGCCCAATAATGGGGATGTTTTATGATAAAAATCAGGGCCGGTGAGACGGCTTGGCAGATAAAGTGCTTGCTGGACTGACTCTGGGAGCCCACAGGGTAACGAGAAAAACGGATTTCTTTTTAGCTTGGCCCTTGAGCAGCACTTCTGGCTTCCAAAAAGCTGAGAGGTTCAAATAACAGACCCCAACTGACACATAATGAGTACAATCTACGAGTTGTCTGCTGACCTCCACATATGTTTTGTGGGACACAATTAGGCTCACATACACAGCATACACGGACATGTACACAGAACAATAATAAGGACTGTAATATTTGTGGAGGGTCTACTCTGTGCAAGTCTTACATGTATTTCCTTGTCTCTCTCTAAAGCCAACTTTCTGAGTAAAGTCAATTGCTGTCACACAGATGGGTAAACTGAGGTTCCTGGAAGCTAAGCAGAGATGTCTCTGGGGCCAGTGTGCCTATAGCTATATAACCTTCCTGAACCCTTAGTGGCTGGAAAACCTTGGGCAGAGTGTTTGCCCTCTCCTCTGTGCTCCATGTTTCCTGTCAGTCATAGGGTTGGTGTGAGTATTTTCTCAAAGAATTGCTATGGGTAGTCAAATAATTTGATATTTTAGAATGCTTTGGACAGTGCATACAGGGCTCTACTATGCCTTGACCACATAGCAAGTTCCAGGCTGACCTGGACTACATGACACCCTGTCTAAAACAAATATTTGGGGAACTGGGGAATGTAGCTCAGCTGGTAGAGTGCTTGGCTATTATACACAAGGTCCTGAGTTCACTCCCCTCATACGTGGAATGTGATGGCGCACATCTGTAATCCTACCAGGATCAGAAGTTCAAGGTCCTCCTCAGGTACGTAATGAGTTTGATTGAGGCTAGCCTGGGCTGCATGAGACACACACACACACACACACACACACACACACACACATACACACACACACACATCCCTATTCAAACACATACATGTACACATATGTTTCATACACACACGGCATACATACACATACATGCATTCATACACACATACATACGTATATACATGCATAAACATATACATACATTCATGCGTACACACAGTCACACACATACACATATCAATACAAGGAATGCTCAGAAAGTAAAACAAAAAGATAGCTAGAATACAGGAAAGATTTTTAAAAATTGATCACACATCTGGGGCATTTAACATCCAAACATCAAGTTCCAGAAAGAAAGGAGTAGAGAAGGAACTGGGGGAGGGTTGCACTAGTCATGGAAACAGCATGACAAGAAAGTTCCCAGAACTGAAATCAGTTTTAATCAGTCTCAGTTTGTCACACACTTTACCCAACAAAGGACAGAAGGCCCACAGCAAGTCCAATGATTGTGAAATTTCAAAGATAAAGATACTGAGAGCGGAGAGAGAGAGAAAGAGAGAGAGAGAGAGAGAGAGAGAGAGAGAGAGAGAATGATAGCATAAACAAAACCATAACAGGTCAGAGAAAATGGGTGTGTGGCTCCTGTCCAGGAAGGCAGAATCTTAGAGGTCAAAGCAGGAAGATCAGGAGTTCAAAGTCATCTTTGACTACAGAGAGAATATGAGACCAGCAAGGACTGTTTGAGATTCTGTCTCAAGAGCAAGGGAGTGGTGGAGGAAAGAAAGAAAATTAGAGCATAGGGTGGCCTGAGTCCTCAACAGCAGCCCTGCAAACTGGTTTTGACTGGATTTCTATACCCAGCCAAACTACTAATAAAGGGTAGACTTCTCTACAGCAACCCTGAGAACAGGGTCAAATCAATAAGGCCTATAAAATTCTGAAGAAAAATAATTGTTATTGAGTTTATACTCAGGAAAATAACAATCTGGGAAGGTGTTAAAAATATCTTTAAAATTCACATCCTCAAAGTCACCTTTTAACGTCTGTATCTTAAGGTACACCTGGAAGATCTGGAGAGCCAACTAAGGAAGAGGTATTCACACAGCAGATGATCCAAAAGAGGGCAAACTGAAAGGACCTGGTGTCCCATGGACAGAGGTTGTGACTGCAGCCAAGACAGGAACAAGGAACTATGTCTTCATACCAGCACTGTTTGCTTCACAGTGGCTGGCTCTTTGGACCCTCTGACAGCTGACCGACTTTTGCTCCTGCCCATATGTCTGCCTGAGCTGCAGCAACTACAGCTGCTGCTTCTCTGCCCTCCTGCTCTTCTTGCTCTTCCTCTCCCTCCCTCCATAGGCACAAAAGGGTTTCTGGAGCTCTCCATGTCCCTCTGGAACTGAGGAAGACTATCATATTGTCACCCATGGTTTTGATTTGAATACCCCAGCCAAGATGCTCCATCTTTTAAACAGGCTAATGGAGGCACCCATATCACAGGACCACTGTGAGGACAGAGTGAGCTGATATTTGCTGAGCTTTTAGCTTGGCATCTGGTGAGCTGTCATGTGATACTGGCATTTGTTAAATGAGCCATATTACACAGCGAAGTGAAGGTGAACTTGGCAGTAAGTTAGCCATACATCACTTTACTTTCCAGCCTCAGCTGCCACAGCACATCAGCGCCAAACAGTCACACAGAACTGAACCCTCGCTCACATGCTCTCCTGGTGGCCCTTTGACCTTGTGATGGCAACAGGAGTCTGACCACATAGATCCCTGCTGCACACTTACACTGCCTCTTACTGCCACTAGGACCCTCTGTACCATCCTCTTTAGACAGACCCTGTCCTCCATTTCCAAAGACCTTTTCCACTGAAGGATCTTCCTCCTGCTTCAGGGCCTTCCCGTGTTGCTCCTAAGTTTCGGACTATACTCCCTAGACAGCCCATTCTTTATCAATAAACAAACAAATAAATTATGATGATTGACAATTACTAATAGAGTTTCCTTGATTGCCACAAACACACTGGGTCCCCATCACATTCTAGACACTTGCCCAACCTCTGTCCTTGGTAAATGCTCTCTGTGCCTGTTATTTGCTCTTGGCTGACTGTCAACTCCACAAGGAGAGGTGCCCCATGCCAGCCTTTGCTGCTTTCTGTATCCCTGGTCCTTCACATGGATGGTGGCTGGTCCCTGGGATTTAACATCTTTTTGTTGGGGATAAGCCAAAAGACTATTTTTTGCCTTGACCGAGAGAGAGAGAGAGAGAGAGAGAGAGAGAGAGAGAGAGAGAGAGAGAGAGAGGAGATGGGATTGAGGGTACAGGTCTCTTTCGAGCACACAAAGGTCTCCTCTAAGGGCTGGCAGGAAACGGAGGTGCTGACAAGCAGTTTACAGGTTAAAAGAAGAAAGGCAGGCCCCACCCAGGCCTGCGGAAGGTGGTTGTGGTTTTTTTGGTAAGCAATCACCCCAGTCTCTTGCTTTTTGTCTTCTGTTCCTCTGGCTATGTAACCAGGCCAATCTTCCAGATCAGCTGAGGCCCTTGGGGGGGGGGGGGGGGGGAAGGAAGGGACATTCCTTCTCGTGGATAATTCTGTGACTCATCTGGGGAAACAGTTTCAGCCCAGTAGCTCACCCGGGCTAGTTTTTGTCTCATTTCCCAAGGGCCAATCAGCCTCTTAATTTCACTCTGAAGTTTAGAGTTTCCCCTCTAGCTCTCAGAGAGACTCAGTCGGGATACTTTGCATAAGTGTGGGAAGCCTTCGTACTTGAAGAAGGACTAGCTTAGGGAACTAGGAGGCTGCTGGTGGTGCTCAACACACACACAAACACACACACACACACACACACACACACACACACACACACACACACACACACACACACACACACCACACACACACACCAAGAGGAGTGGACTCTATTCTCATGCAGGCCTAGTTATCTCTTCCTGGGCACTTTATAAAAGAACCAACAGAAGAAAAACCAAAGAAGAGTCGGGATTTAGCTTTCCATCTTCATGAGCAAATCAGAGAGAGGGATGAGAGTGGAGGCTCAGGTGACCTGAGGGAAATGACAAGCTATAGGCTCTATCTTTTACGTGGGCAGCCACAGGGCTTAACCTACAGCCTACATTTCACAGTTTTGAGGGTGGGGGAGTGGAGTGCTTTTGGACAGGCTTTTGCTATCTAGTCAAGGATGAGCTTGAATTTCTGATCCTTCTGCTTCCGCCTCCCAAATTCTGGGATTATAGTTTCATGGGCCATGCCCTCCTCAATAGCTACAAATGCTTTGTAAATAAAGTGAAGGAGCACATCTCTCTGAGCACATTCTCCTGGCTCTGTCATTTCTGTCCCGTTAACGATGAGCTTTTATTATTATTATTATTATTATTATTATTATTATTATTATTATTAGTCACCCAGCTTTTTACACAGTGCTGAGGATCTGAACTAAGGTTTTCGTTTGCCCAGCAAGTGGGTTCACCCACTGAGCCATCTCTTTAGATACCTGTGATTTCAAAATTGCTTCCTTTGTCGGGCAGGGCGCTGCAGGAAGAACAAGAGAAAGATAACATGCTGGTAGACATGAGGTTACTTTAGGTAAATTCTTACTGAGGAGAGAAGCTGTTACCAAGCCCATGGAAACTATCGGCTGGGGAACATTGGTTTCTATCTTTCATGGTTGCTTAGACCAGACAATCTCGTTTCAGTTTTGGTGCCGTGAAACTTTAGTGTAAGTTACCCATGTGAATAAGCCCAACACAGAAGCTTAGTTCAAAATAATGGCATCCTCTAGTTTATGTTCAAGACCCTAACTCCAGGCACCTAAGACTAATAACATTGTGTTTCTATGACTGGTTTTGTCCAAGTGACCCTAACAAAGCTCAGCAGTTACAAGAGAATGTGTCCTGGACCTCCATGAGCCAGGCAGTGTGTCAGGTTGACTCAGCCACAGAGAGCCCTGAGAAACTCAAGGTAGGGAAGGCTTCATGGTCACAGGGTCCCTAGGGAGGATGTCTCTTCCAGTCCCACTACCAGGTAGTAATGACACAGCATCACTCAGACAAGAGCCTCACTGATTTCAAATGACCTCTGCAAGCCCCTTTAACTCACTGTCACTGTCTTCTTCATTCTCTGAAGTGTCATCCTTTGACCCCAGCTTTAAAAAAAAAAAATCCATTATTTATCACTCATTAAGAACACAAGTCTGGAAGAAGCTAACACTGTAGTATAAATTAGCCAACTCTATGACACAATGTATTTCTTTCCCCAGTAATTCTTTATCCTTTCTCCTAACCTTTAGCCCCTTACCAAAGGCTTAAATTAACCAGCTGTAACTCCAGCTCCAGGGCATCCGATACTTTCTTCTCTCCACAGGCACCTGCGCGCCCGCGCGCGCGCACACACACACACACACACACACACACACACACACACACACACACGTGTAGTAAAAAATAAAATCTGAACACATAATAAAATAATGTTTTTATTGCATTTGATGAGCTTTGTTAGGGCCAAGTGGACAAAAATAACCATAGAAAGCACAATGTCATTAGCCTGGGGTGCCTGACGTGATGAGCTTGGACATAAATGGGAAGTCATTGTTTTGAACTAAGCTTCTATGTTGGGCGTTGGCAGTGACAAATGGAATAACAATAAAAAGACTTCACCTAGCTTCCCATTCTTGCGGGGTTTCTTGTAGAATTTTTCGAGGTCCTGGCTTCAAATTTTCGAGTGAAGATGCTGTGCCTTAAATAAGACAAATCCTAACCCCCACTCTCTGCTTCCTGACCTTGAACTGGATAATTGGCTTTTTATAAAAAGCTTCCTTTTTCTCACGCATACCTGGAGCTAAGCTAGCTCATTGCGGTGGCTCACTCTTTCAACCGGTTTGCTTTTGCTTTTTTTTGTTTTGTTTTGTTTTGTTTTGTTTTCGAGACAGGGTTTCTCTGTGTAACCCTGGCTGTTCTGGAACTCACTCTGTAGACCAGGCTGGCCTTGAACTCAGAAATTCACCTGCCTCTGCCTCTGAGTGCTGGGATTAAAGGCGTGCGCCACCACTGCCTTGCTTTTGCTTTTTAAGTGCCCGCCACCTTCCCCAGCACTGTGCTGCCGCCGTAGTGAGAGGATGTGCCTGGAGATCCGGGGGCTTTCTCATACAGCCACAGGAGCACATCTTTGCTGGTTATGGTTGGAGGGCAGCAGGGAATGGCATGCTTTTTCTGTTAAAGGGCAGATTGTGACTATTTTCCAGCTTTAAAAATGGCCCTGGACAAAACATAAGCCCGGGCACAGCTAGATTAAAGCTAGGCTGGGTTGGTCATAGCTTCTCCTCCTCTTGAGAAAGGGGTTAGTTACTATTCGGAGCTGAGGTCTAATGTCCCACCACTCTAAGAAGGAGGTTTTCTCAATGTGCACTTGACTCGGCCTTGATCCCTGGATGTTCTTCTGAAGGCTTCTTCAAAGGCTTCTCTTCCCTCCACAATGTGTTGTTCCCCTGGCCCGTGTGGAACTGGGTGTGTCAGATCTCAGGCTGGATTCAAGAACATCCTCAACTTGCTTTCCTGAAGGCAATGTATGAGCTCAACAGCCTTTGGCAGCCCCTATGACAGGTGTATCACAGACCGGACAAAGATACTGCAGTCCTACAGGCTAAGGAACTAGGACAGGGTCCCTCCCTTTCGAGGCTAGGGGCTGGTAAAGTGCCTGGGGAATAAACCTGAAGATCTGAGTTCCATCCCCAGCCGGGTGTTGTGACATGTGCGTGCAACACTAGTGCAGAGAAGGCAGAGACGGGGGATCCCTCAGGCTGGCTGGCCAACTGGTCTAGCTGAATCAGTGAGCTTCAGGCTCCAATGAGACCCTGGTTCATTATTAACAGCAAATAAAAGCAAGTTGGATATCTTCTGAGAAACAACACTTGATACTTGAGATTGACTCACGATATACACATACATAGACACATGCACACAGAGAAACATACACACAGAGACACACACACACAGACACACTCACAGACACATACACACAGAGAGACACATACAGAGACATGCACACACTTAGACACACACAGGCACACACAGAGACACACACAAGCACACACACAGACACACACACAGGAACACAGACACACACAGACACACTCACAGACACACACACAGAGACACACACAGAGACAGGCACATAGAAACACACAAACAGACACTCACACACACAGACACACACACAGATACACACACACACACACACACACACAGATACACACACACACACACACACACACACACACACACACACACACACACACACACACACGAGGTCTGGACTGGAGGCTCCCAGACTCAAGCTCTCATGGAATCAGTCTAGTGAGCCCCATGAACACAGATTTCTGAACCTTCCTTCATTTTCTCCACCTTGCAGCTGGCCTACAGATTTGCAGTGTGAGCAAGCTCCTCAGCTGACTCTGAAGCAGGAGCTCAGAGGACTGTCTACCTCTGACGCTCAGTGGTTGTCAGAGGGAGACGGAAGCCCTGAGTCTTCCTGTGCTGGCCCGGCTGTGGTGGGACAGAGAATGATGGTGGTGGGTACTGATATCTCTTCTGCAAGGACGTGGCAGGATGTGGTTGACCTTAACGTCCTGTGCAGTGGGAAGCCAGGGTACTCAGGGAGAGAGTCAGCAGCAGGCTCAGCCAGCATGCCTCTGAGTGTTCATTGGGAAATGAGAGGTGAGCCTCTGCCTCGTGAGCCTGAAACTAACACTTTACTTCTTGAAGTCTTGGTGCACCAAGGAGTGAGGATGAGACATTTGCAAATATGCCATGAGGAATTTATGAAATTACACATACAACTAGCCATCTCCCTTATGGAGAGGGCTTCTCTCAAGGGAGTGATAGTCCCCATCAGAATATCCAAGGGTCAAGAGATAGAGTCCTGCTTCAAGGCTGGGCATAGCCAATGACATAGCCCTCCTGGAGTTGGCAAGGCCCAAGCTTGCTCAGTTTGTCAACAGTGGGGCTTCCTGGACTCCTTTTGTAGAAAGGCTGAAGACTGTGGAATAAGAAGTGTCTTGGCACTAAGGTGGCATGGGACAGAACCTTTCTACCAGGTGGGAGCCCCTTGAGTTTTATCATGACGTTGTTTTCCGTGTTTGTTTTAAGATGCTTGAAGGAAGGAAGCAGGGGCCGTGGAAGACATTCTCATCAGACACAACACTCTTCCTGAATTTATTTCCCTCTGAGTTTATCAATCGATTGGGAAACCATCTCTGATACCCATTGTGTAGAGAGCCCTGTGCTATGTGTGGGAGGAGGAGGTGTTGGAAGTAATCTCACCTAACAGAGAGATGCTCACAGGCCAGTTGGGAAGATAATGTGTGTGTGACAAGTGAGGGGTGGGGAGATGGTGCTGCTGCTGGTGATGCTGCTGCTGGTGCTGATAGCTACAAGAACAGTAAACAGGAAGAATGAAAGTGATGGTCCTGATAGTCTCCCGCATTCGTGCATGTGGCGACCCAGTCTACAGAGCATGCTTGTCACTAGTATCTTACTTGGTATTCAAAAGTTAAAAAAAGAGGAGGCAGGGTGTTAGGGAGATGACTTAGTCCCTCATAAAAACCAAGTGTGGTGGTGACCATCTGTCATCCCAGAGCTGGGGAGTCAGAGATAGCAAGATTCTTAGGGATCACTGTCCTCCTTGCTGAACTGGTGAGCCCCAGGTCCGGAGGAAATCTTGTCTCAAAAAACAAGATGGAGAGCAGTAGAGGAAGACACCTGATATCAACCTACACATGCATGTACACACATGTACTTGAGCTTTCATGTCATGAGCATTTACACACACACACACACACACTTTTATTTTTTTTTTAAACAATGGAGTCTTTTTTTTTTTTTTTTTTTTTTTTTGGTTTTTCGAGACAGGGTTTCTCTGTGTAGCTCTGGCTGTCCTGGAACTCACTCTGTAGACCAGGCTGGCCTCGAACTCAGAAATCCGCCTGCCTCTGCCTCCCAAGTGCTGGGATTAAAGGCGTGCGCCACCACCGCCCGGCCCCAATGGAGTCTTAATTGTACTAAAGGCCAATCTTTCTCTGAGATGAAGAAGAAAGCAGCTGATCTGGCCTGGGCTGCTTTCTACTGCCATAAGAATGCCATCCCTGGGGCTGGAGAGATGGCTCAGTGGTTAAGGGCACTGACTGCTCTTCCAGAGGTCCTGAGTTCAATTCCCAGCAACCATATGGTGGCTCACAACCATCTGTAATGGGATCCAATGCCCTCTTCTGGTGTATCTGAACACAGACATATACTCACATAAATAAAATAAATAAATCTTAAAAAAAAAAAAAAAAAAAAAAAAAGAGTGTCATCCCTGTGAGATGCTAGCAAAATCCTCTTAAGCCACAAAACGTCATCAGCGCACCACAAGAGCAGACACCTTGTGGAAAATGAGTGTTTCTAGATCTCCAAGGCCCTTGGCTCTGGTGACCTGACAAGAAATGAGTAGATTTAGACGGGAGGGTGCTTGGAAGGGAGAGGTGGAGCTGGGAGTGAAGGCAACTCTCCTGGCAGGAAGAGACCTGTGGTCAAGAACCAGGATGAGTGTCCAAGGTAAGTCAGGAAGGAGCCAGACTCAAGTCTGACCAGAAGAGGTATCAAGAACACTGCCAGTGCATCAGAAGAGGCAGGCCTAAGATGGTTTCTTCCCAATGGCTACTGTACATCTCTTCCCTGTGTTACAGGAGAAAGGCCACTGGTTTTCCTTGCTACCCCTGTCCTGTCCAGCCACAGGTCCATTCATACTGAAATCAAGGAGTAAACAAACTTAAGAGTGGTCTGCAATCAGAGCCCAGAGGCAGAACAGGTTCCTTGGACTTTTCTCTGAAACTTCACAAGGCTGTTGAAAGCAGAAGCACATCAGGATAACAGCAGCTCTGACTCACAAGGGTCACATCAAAGCTTAGCAGCGAACAAATGTGGGCAAGAACTGTGTGTGAGCCGAGTTTTCCTGACACTCTCTGAGACTCAGGGCCCTTCTGGGCAACCTCACTGTGGAAAGAAGTGTGTGGTTGCTAGAGATTGTGTGACTCATACTGTGGGCAGGGTTTTGGAACCGAGATAGAGCCTTCTCTGCTGTGAGCTCAGGCATATCTGAGGCCATTGGTTATCCGACATTTATTCATTCATAGCCAAGCACCCATCCAAGTATCTAAGCAAACATCCATCCATCCATCCATCCATCCATCCATCCATCCATCCATCCATCATCATCAGTCTATCCATTTATCAACCATCAATCTATCCACCCTTCATCTATCGATTATCTACCCATCCATCATCCACCACTCATTTAGAACTGTCTGACCATCACTGAATCTTTTCCACAGGGCCTAGACGTAGTATGTGATTATAGTATTTTGTGAACAAATAAATGAGTGGTGGATAGATGGATGATAGATTGATGAGAGGATGAATAGACAGATAATAATGATAGATGGAGGAATGAATGCTTGGATATATGGGTGGATGAATCTTGGCTAACTGATGGCCTTAGTTCAAGCTCTCAGACTCACATGGTGGAAAGGGGAGCTGAATCCCCAGAGTTGTCCGCTGACCTCCACAGGTGCACTACAACACATGTCCCACCCCACCGCCATGCGTAATAAATAAAAGTAGTTTAGAAAACTGTAATGACAATAATAAAGAGCTTATTTTATCAGAGCACTAATTCTATTTATAAGGGTGCTGTCCCCAAAACCTAATTACTTCCAAGGACTCCGGCTCCAAACACTATTATAGTGGTAATTAAGATTCGAAGTCTAAATTTGGGGGTACATGTTTAGACCATGACATAAAGCACTGAGAGGTTATAGAAAATCTAGTGGTCACTTTAGTATGATAATCATTTTAATAGCCTTAATCCATGAACATGGGATACATTTCCATCTATTTATGTCATTAATTTCTTTTAGCAATGTTTTGTAGTTTGCTGGTTTGGTTAGGTTTTTGTTGGTTTTTTTGATACAGGGTTTCTCTGTGTAACAACACTGACTGTCCTAGAACTCGCTTTGTAGACCAGGCTGGCCTCAAACTCACAGAGATCTCCCTGCCTCTGCCTCCAGAGTGCTGAAATCAAAGGCTACACTACTGCACCTGGCTTAATTTCCAGTCTTTTATTCTTTTGATGCTATTTAAGGTGAAAATATTTTCATTTTCTTTTTTAGGTTGTTAGGAAATATTGCTTTCTTTCATGTAATTACTTTTATTTTGTTTTGTTTTATTGAGACAGGCTTCCTCTGTAGAGCCCTAGCTGTCCTGACCATCTGCACGATAGAAAGATTGAGAACTGAGAAACTGTTCAGTCCAGGAGCTGGGTGCTTCAGCTACTCTGGTCTAGCACTGCGGCCTGGAGGATTCCTGGAGAGCAAGCAGCTGGTCTTCAGTCCAGGCTGGGAGGCTGGAGAAGCCGATGTCAGCTAAGGCTGGTGGTATCCTCAGCAACAATGAGACAAACACCACTCAAGAGCAGAGTCAAAGTGGACAGGCAATCTACAACCTGTCTCTGGAACCTCTTTGTTATTTAGGTCTCCACCTGAAGGTACCACACACCCCATGGGGAGGTCTGCCCAGATAGTCCTTCCTGGAAATGCCCACAGAGACCCACCCAACAGATTCAATCAGGTAGGCAAACAAGATTAGCCATGACATCCTTATGCACTAAGTTAGGAGATGTCCCTCATTTAACATCTGGAAGCCTGTGAGGAGGGTCTGCAAAACGTTAGAGATGGTGGCCAGACACCATCAGGGCCAGAGGATTAGTTTTCTCAAGTTCTTTGAGAATTTTTATTATTAAGTCTGTAGCCTTCCTTGTTCTATGGAAGTCTGCTCAGATTTCGTTCGTTTCACACTTCAGGCTTGGTAGTTTGTGTTTCTAGGAATGTGTCCATTTTATCTCCGTTACCCAGCTTGTTTGTGTGTGCTTGTTCATGACGCTCTCTCAGAATCCTCTGCATTTCTGTACAAGTGGTGGTGGGGTCCAGCTCTGACCTGCAGGCTGTTGATGTTGTTGCTCTATCCTAAGCCAGCTGCTGGTTTCATCTATTTTCTTCACTGGTTTTCTGTTCTCTACCTGACTTAGCTCTGCTCTTTGCATATCCTTCCTTCCACTTCTGTCTTTTGCTTCTGAAGGGTTGCTTTGTTCTATTTTCAGTGTCTTCACTACAAAGTCAGGTCGCTCATCTGAGTTTGCTTTGTCCAGTATACACACTTAAATTTTTTATTACACTTACTTAAGTATTTATTTATATGTGAATGTATGTGTGTGAGTGCATGCATGTGTGTGTATGTGTGTGTATGTTTGTGTGTGTGTGTACATGTGCATGCCATGACACATGGCGTGGGATCAACCTGCAGGAACTGTTTCTTTTCTTCCATTAACTGGGTCTTAGGGATCAAACTCAGGTCTTCAGGCTTGGCTGCAATAGGTCTTCCTCTGCTCAGCTGTCTGGACAGCCAACATTTATTATTTAAAAATTCCCCTTATCGTTGCTTTCTCTATGCTTCAGACATTCTGGTATGTCAAGCTTGGTTTTTTATTATTTTA
This sequence comes from Uromys caudimaculatus, assembly GCA_028551405.1. Lineage (NCBI taxonomy): Eukaryota > Metazoa > Chordata > Mammalia > Rodentia > Muridae > Uromys > Uromys caudimaculatus. The sequence continues at coordinate 56,717,802 of CM052706.1, forward strand.
TTTTACTTGTGTCTAAGTATTAGCTAATTCTCTTATGACTTCTGTGATCTATCATTTTTTAAAATAGAATGATGTGGCTTTCTTTCTCTCTTCTTCCCTCCCTCCCAACTTCTCTCTCTCTCTCTCTCTCTCTCTCTCTCTCTCTCTCTCTCTCTCTCTCTCTCTCTCTCCCTCTCCCTCTCTCTCTGCCCGGTTTTGGAGACAGGGTTTCTTTGGGTAGCCCCAGCTGTCCTGGAACTCATTCTATAGACCAGGCTGAACTTGAACTCACAGAGATCCTCCCTCTTCTGGCTCTGAGTGCTGGAATTAAAGGTATGCGCCATCACTGTCTGGCTAGAATGTTGTGAATATATATTTTTTTGTTATTAATTTTATTTTCTTCTTGTTGTGTTCAGTGAAGATACCTTGTGTGAGAGCCATCTGTTGACACTTGACTTGTGGTTTAACATGTGGTCTGTCTTGGAAAGTGCCCCACCTGTGCTTAAGCTGGATAGGTGGAGTGCTCTGCCGTGTTAGGCACTCTGGCTTGTGGTACGGTCCTCATCCTGTTTCCTTTCTTCTCCACTCTCTGGTTGCTCCATCCATCACTGGTATGGGGTGCTGAAATCTCCAGCTGCAGTTGTTGGTCAAATCTTCACTCTGCAGTTCCGCCAACACGCGCTTCAGATATCTGCGCGGTTCGTTGAGGTGTATGCATATGTGTAACTGTTAGAGCTTCTTGCTGTGCTAAAACTTTTATTAATATACAATATCTTTCTCTGCCTCATAGCAATTTTAAAAATTCAGATATACTGTGGGCTGATATTAGTGTAATCTCTTCTGCTTCCTTTTGATTTCATTTTCATGAAGTATCTTTTCCCATTCTTTCCCTTTCAACATATTTGAGTTTCTGAACAGAAAAGGAATCCCTTGGTGACAGTATACTATTAGGTCATGCTTATTACTTCATTACTAATTAATTAATTTCTCACAACAGCCTTAGCAAGAGCCCAAGGTCAGCTCAATGGGTTAGGTGTCACCTGACTTCAGCTATCCTGCAGAAATTGACAGAGGGATGGGCCAGTCATCCAGAGGTAACAGCCATGACAGGGTAACAGGGTGGGGGACAGCAAGCCCTGGACTTAATGCTGAAAAGACAGGTAGGGACATGAGAATACCAACTCAGGGGTTGTGGTTAAAAATATAGATATCTGTACTTCCAAAAACTGAGAATCATACCATACCAGCAATAACCCTGGAAACCTGTGAGACATTCAGATGGGAACACAGAACCACTTAGAAGCTAGTGGAAAGAAAGGCGACTTAGGGACTATCCCTACCTATACACCCCCAAAATATCCTCCCCCACACTGCTGCCTGGTGAGTTGGATGCCTCGGACTTATTCGTGCCTCCTCCTCCTCCTCCTTTTCTACTCTTCCTCCTCCTCTTCCTCTTCTTCTTCCTCCTTTTCTTCCTCCTCTTCCTCCTCCTCTTCCTCTTCTTCCTCCTCCTTCTCCTTCTCTTCTTCCTCCTCTTCCTTTTCTTCTTCTTCCTCCTCCTCCTCTTCCTCCTCTTCCTCCTATTTCTCCTCCTCTTCCTCTTTCTCCTCCTCCTCCTCCTATTTCTCCTCCTCCTCCTCCTCCTCCTCCTCCTCCTCCTCCTCCTCCTTCTTCTCCTCCTCCTCCTCCCATTTTCTGGGCCTTCTTAGGAAGAACCACCCCCAGCTGCACCCCAGCTCAGGACCTGCCCATGGCTGTCCACGGCTCTTCTCATCATGTCCAGGACCTGCCCATGGCTGTCCACGGCTCTTCTCGTCATGTCCAGATGCCACTCTGTGGATTTCTCATCCCATTGTTAATTCAGAAACTACTTAATTCTGATTAATTTCCTGGTGAAATGGAACTGTAATTTGTGAACTTGAATGTGCTTGAAAAAATCAATAGTGTAAAAGTCTAAACAACAAATAGTATCCCTGAGACCTTCAAGTACCCAGGCGCCCCTCCCTAGGGACACCAACAATGTTCAGTATATATCAAGCTTGTAGGTGAATATTTTTCTCACAAGAGTAGGACATAGACTTTTTTCTTCATCTTGGTTTTTCCCTTTATCAGCATATTTTTGGGAGGCAGTAGATGTAGGTCAGTTGGTAGGATGCTTGCCTAGATTGCAGAAGCCTTGTATTTGATCCCCAGAGCTGTATGAAATGGGAGTAGGGGGTACATAACTGCCTTCAGAAGTGGAGACAGGAGGATCAAAGTTCAAGACCACCCTTGGCTTTGTAAACAAATCCAGGCCATCCTGAAGGTTACATAAGACTCAACAATGTGTGTGTGTGTGTGTGTGTGTGTGTGTGTGTGTGTGTGTATAATATTATCATTGAAGTTACTCCTTTTTAGTGCCGTGTTCTGTCACAGAAACATGCTGTGATTTATTTAATTGGAGACCTTCTGAAGACTTGGCTTCTAATTTTTGGCCAAGATAAACAGGGTCATCACATCTTTTTTGCTTATGAGTAACGTTTCCTGGCCAAGAACCTTCTGGAAGCAGAGGGGTTGGCATCAAAGGTACAGGAGACAGACAGACATGAAACATATCTCTAAGATGTCTTGGCCCACATCATTTCATGTGTTTCGAAGTTATCTGTATTCCTTTCTTCCAAGCCTGTAGGCCGCCTCTCTAGGAGAATGTAGAGACAATATTTATCAGCATCCAAAGACCTGACAGATGAATCAGAGATGGATACTGACCATCTCAACAGTCAAAATTCTTCATCCCTTATCATCCATTTTCTGTCCAGTGATAACGGATCCTTTAGCCAGTGTTTCAGACACACTTAGCTACATGGAGGCGGGAGGTAAGAGCACGCATGCGCACATGTGCACACGTGCATGGGAGGGGAGGGCCAAATACCTGGACGTGTTCCTTTTCTCAGATAACTAATGGACATGATGCCTGTTATTTCCTAACACTTTACTGTGATTGAGCAATGTAATTCAATGTTTATCTGCCCTCTTCCCCATGGATCTTTAGAGAGCCATGCTCAGAGCTTAGGATGGCTTGAGGAGACCATGGCTGTCAGTCAGGTGGACAGTTGGTCTGGGCTTACTTACTCTAAGGACAGGAGTCTTTGTACAATTCACAGATATGGAGTTAACTTTGTATACTGTGTTATGTTTGGCACCTAGTAGCCAAATACATACATCCATATATATATATATATATATATATATATATATATATATATATATATATATATATACACACACACACACACACACACACACACACATCTATCCATCCATACATACATACATATATATATCCATATATGCATCCATCCATCTATCCATACATATATACATACCACTTAGGAAAGGAATGGCCCAAGGAGTAGCAAGCAGAGCAGTGTGTAGCATGTACCTCCCAGATGCCTCTTTGGTGGCTGAAGCCTGCCACACCTCCCTGAGGGATTCACTGACTAAAGGCCACAATCAAGAAGGGTTGACTTTAGTACCTCTCCAAAGCCTTCAAATACCCATCTTCCCATTTTACAGAAGCAGTGACTAAGGCTTGGAAGATTTGGGTAACTTACTCAAGGTTGCATGGCTCAGAAAAGGCAGAGCTGGCTTCAAAGCCACAGTAGTACCTGGGTCCTGCTCTCACACCCCAAGTCAGAAGATTTCTGTAGACCAACCCAAGTTTCCTTTTGTTTAGATGCAGAGGGATCATAAGGTGGCATTTAGTGGTATGTCCAAGAATCATTGCTAAGGAGCCGTCCACTCAGGTCCCACAGACAGGCCTGCAGACTCCTAATTCTGTATTGTTTGGTAAAGTATCCACAGAAAGGAGCAAACTCTGCGTAGGTGCTGGTCTTTGAGTTGGGTAGGGTTGGGACCATGGTGATCTGTGTCGTTGTATTTGATGTCACATTCGGACCATTACGCTTTCATCCCCAGACCTTTCTGTCTTAACACACACACACATACACACACACACACACACACACACACACACACACACACACACACACACACAGAGTTCTCTTTATATTACTTTCTGTGTGATCACTCTTACCATGTGACTAGAGTTCCTGTAATCTCTGCCCCAAGCTCTCTGGAGAAGGGTATGCTGAATAATGTCATGATCAGCAGGCACCAGTGACATAACATGGTACTCCTGTTCATGGTACCTTATTCATGAGGAAGGAAGCTTTAATGACAAAATACCAGGCTCTGTGACAGGCTCCATGGAAGAAGAAAGGTGGGAGGGGCCAATAGCATAAGACTCAAACCACAGTTGGAAAACATCGTCACAAAACCTCAAGTAACCCAGTGTGCTCTTTGTCCCCACCGAAGTTTGGAATGCCCTAATAGTACCAACCCACTTACACTGATCTGACTTAGTCACCTTGGGTGTTAGGAAATTCACTACCTCCTCAGGCCTTCCATTCCATTTTGGCCAGCTGCTAATTTTAGTGTCCCGTGTGTCTGTTAACACAGCCTGTCCTTTTGTGTTGTCCCAACAAGTCTATCTGAGGAGGCTGGTCAGGCTGGCTGGTCTCCAGCTGGAACAGGTGTGTACTTCCCCCAAAGAACAGCAGGGACTCGGCCAGCCATCCTTACACCCCAGGACAGACATTTCTCACCTCCATCATGGGCGGCAGTCGGCCTGCCTTGTCCTTCCACGTCGGAAAGATCTGATTATAGCACTCCTGTCTCGGGTTGCGCATTCCCCAGTTCTCTGATATCATCATGCATTTAAAGCACAGTGCTGGGGATGTTCCCTGCCACACCCACAGCTGGTTTTATTGCCCGATTAGGCTTCTGGTTGTTATTGTTTTGTTTTGGGTATTATGTGAGTCCAGCTCTTAAATCTCCCCTGAGTGTTATGTGTCACTTACGGTGGCATGCACATCCTGTGGTGTCACGTGGGACTATTCCTGCAAGAGACAAAAATGTAACCTCAGAATGGGAAGGATCCTGTGAGACCCAAGCCATTTGGTCCTTTCCTGCCACACTTATCATTAGGGGCTGGCATTAAATCAAGGGTCAGGCAGTGTGTCCAGAGTTGGTCTAGACCATGTGCTGGGAGGAGGGGGATGGGTGAGAGTAGGGCAGATATGGTAGGCATAATCAGGAGAGACTTCACGGAGGAGAAAGCCTTCAGGTGGGCTTTGAAGAACGGGCAGTGAAGTGGAGGGACGTGGTTCAGGATCATACCAAAGCTTGCTTGAACACCTTGTAGAGGCATTTTCCCACAGGTAGCATGGTTTTAGGGACCCAGGCTCCGTCTGTATTGTTGCTCTTCCATTCTTCCTCTCCCTCCCCGTGTGTGTGTGATGTATGTGTGTGATGTATACACACATATGTCTTTTTGTGTGGGACCTATGCATGTGTGTTCAGAAGCCAGACGAGGACATTGACTGTCCTGCTCCATCGCTTTCTACTTTATTCCTTTGAGACAGGATCTTTCACTGAACCTGGAGCTATGCTGATGATCAGCAAGCCCCAGCGATCCTTTCGTCTTCACCACTGCTCCCCCACCATACCACCAGGTTTACAGCTGTGCATGGCCATGCCTGGCTCTTCATTTTTATGTGAGTGCTTGGTATTCAGACTCAGTTCCTCAGTCTTATGCAGCAAATGCCCTTTACCCAAGAAGCCAACTCCCCAGCCTTACACTGCTGTCCTTGCATCTTTCGGTTGATGGGCCAGCGTAGCAGCTCCAGGGCTCTGCCAACATGCCCCCCCCCTTTAGGTGAAAGGAAAAAAAAAGAGGGGAGTTGAAGTGATGTCATTCTCATTAGGAAGAATGAACCTTGGTTGTTTGCAGCTCAGAGAATCCTCAGGTCAAAGGAAAAGTTATTTGTCCATTGATCTCTCCATGAAAGTCTGGCATCCGTGCACTGATTGATCTCACCATGTAAATCTCAAATCCTGTGTGCCTTTGAGAGTTACAAGTTAACTCACCTCTGTGGCGGCAGGAGCGTGTGCTGCAGGCACCTCTCATCCTCTCAGAAGCACTGTGAGACCAGCATTACAGCCCTCCCTGGCAGACAGAGACAGAAGCTAAGACTCAGGCATTGTCTGAGGTTACCACCAAGGCCACCAGTCCCTTTTTGTAATCTGGAGCTAACTAAGCCGTCTCTCTTCTCACTCTGCCTCCCAGGAAACAAGGGGCTAAGTGGGTGACCTTTCCCAATGGAGCAGAGGATGCTTGTATCTTCAGAGAGGATGCTTACATCTTTACACCGGTTCACAAGAGCAAAGACCAGTGGCCCACCTGAGCCAGCGGACTTCCCAGCCAGGGCAGGCATCCCAAATAATCCCTATGCCCACAATATCTGGGATATTGGAGCCATGAGACCCAGCCTCAGGTTCCTGATTTGTCAAAACTTCACAAAGTTACTCTCTGCCTCTCAGCTTGCTTATGGGAATGGCATAAAAAGTGATGGGGAAACAGCTTGGAAAAACTTAAAGTATCAGGTATTTTTCAAGTATCTAGCCTCAGATTCCTCATTCTATTGATGCTTAGTTCTCTACTTGTTCTTCCATCCATCCATCCATCCATCCATCCATCCATCCATCCATCCATCCATCCATCCACTGATTCGTTTGTCCATTCCATCATTCATACTACCAATGTCATTGGTCAGGCTGGGCCGGGAGAATAAACACGTGCTGAGCTCATGTGGCTACAACCCCTGCCTGCAGGTGAGGTTGCAGACGTCAGAACCATAGCAGGTTCTCCAAGAGCTGTGGCCTGGGGACTTGAGCCAGCACACCCATCTCACTCCAGCACCTAGGTCACGCCTATTTGATACCTTGAGAGTTCTCTCTCCCTTCCTCTATCTGCCCACATTAGTTCTACTGTCTGAGGCAGACTCTAGCCCACATTTCCTGCCAGATCCTTTTTTTATTTTGGTCAGTCTTCTCTTGTGCCTGCCAAGCCCTTGTTATTGGCAAGACTCATCTCAGCACTTGACTCTCTGATGATTCCTGGTGGCTTTATGAGGCTGTGTGTCATCTCCTTGCTCACTGATCACCACCCTCTGCTCACATCCAGGGCTCGAGGCTGGACATGCCAGAGGGGTCAGGGAGGGTCTGGAAACCACTGGGCTGCTGACAGATTTAGCCAGCCAGGGAAGGTGGCAGGGTGGCTGTGATCTCATTTCCCCCTTTTGCTGACATGTCCCTAACTGGGCTTTATGGGATTCTTTTCTGGGGTGTTGGCTGTGCTATTTGGAGCTGGGCTGCCAAGAACAAACCATTCAGAGGCTATTGGAGGGGCAGGTGGGAAGGGTTTGGCCCAGGGCACAAGTGTGTGCTGCTGTTCGAAGCCTCCAGCCGGGGCCTGGAATGTTCTGGTCCACTTTGAAGTCTTAGAGGGATACAGTCAAGGAAAAAAAAATATTCAAAGAGACTTGTAAATGTGCGCCATGGGGAAAACATGACAAAGGGCCACGAGTAAGGTCTCAGAGCAGCTTATGAAAGGACCTAAGGATGATGGGCGGGGCCTGGGAGTGTGAGGATGCCCTCAGGCAGGACATGGGCCACATGTCATTCTCACAGTAACTTAGCTACACCTAGAGTTCTGCAATGTGTGGGTTGTCACTGATGGGCTGGTCCCTGCGCCTCTGTTTATTTCTGTTTACAAAAGGGAATTGGATTCCATTAGAGGCCACAGATCAGTGTTGAGGGTTTTAAAGTCTGAGTTGACTCTACACTTGGAAATGGAGATGTTTTACACTTAAAACACCTGGGGCTGGGGAGAGGGCTCCACAAGTAAAAAGCATGAGGACCCAAGGTGGAGGCCCAGAGTCCATGCAAAAATAGCCACCATTGATGACACACACGTGTAATCCCAGCACTGGGGAAGGTGGGATTCCCTGGAGCTCATTGGTCAGTTTATCTGTATCAGTGAGCCTCATGGTCAATGAGAGACCCTGTTCCAAAGACGTAAGAAGGGTAATACAGGAAGGCATCAGATGTTAGATGTTAACCTCCGGCCTACACCACTACACACACACACACACACACACACACATCACACACATCACACACACACACACATACACATCGCACACACACACACACATCACACACACACACACATCACACACACACATCACACACACACACACATCACACACACACATCACACACACACACATCACACACACACACATCACACACACACATCACACATACACACACACATCACACATACACACATCACATACACACACACACACAAACACACACACATCACACACATCTCACACACACACACAAACACATACACATCACACATACACACACATCACACACACACACACACACACAAACACATACATGCACACAAACCACAACACAAACACATACACACACCATAACACACATACACACACCACAACAAACATATACACGCCACTACACACATATACACACACAAACCACAGCACACACACATACACACACATCACAACACACACAAACATACCACAACACACAGACACATACACACACACACATATACACACATCACACACACACACACACACACACACAAACACACACACATACACCACAACACACACATACACACAAACCACAACACACACACATACACACACATCACAACACACACAAACATACCACAACACACACACACACACATATACACCACAACACACACATACGCATGCACATATATGTTGTCTTTGCCACATGTACATATGCCTTTATATACATCTGCAAAGATGTGTATACATATATACACATGTACTCAAGCTAAAAAACAAAAATAAACAAAAAAACCCCTATTTTTTAGCTTTCAAAAAATATCAGAATGTAAAAAAACCCTGGGCCTATACTTCAGTCACTGAGTCCCCGACCCCCTCTACCTTAAATGACTTTATAATCAGAGCAAGCATCAGGCTCGTCACCAGCCTTTACTTTTTGGGACACTGGGTTTGTTTGTTTTTAAGACAGCATCTTATGTAGCCCAGGCTGGCCTCAAACTTGTCCTGGAACCAAGGACAACTTGAGTTTCTGATTCTTCTGCCTCTACCTCCCTGTGCTGGGATTACAGAGATGGACCGTCATAACTGGCTTATATAATGCTAGAAATTAAACCCAGAGCTCTGTGTGTGCTAAGCAAATACTCCAACAACTGAGCTATACCCCTGGGGTCAGGACACTGGATTTCTATGATCCAGAATGGCCTGTGGGAGAGACTATAGGGAGAGAGGCAGGATCTGAGAGGTCAGGCCACAGAGAGCTTGCCCAGGCCCTGTGCTGACTTGCTGTGACCCAGAGTGAGCCACCTCCTCCTGGCCTTCATTTTTCCTATCTATTAATTTTCCTCATCTATTAAAAGGGAGTTGTTGGCCGAAACCATCAATCAGATCCTTTCAAGTTCTCAGACTCTCTGACTCTCTGAAAACACCATTTGCCAGAATTCAATGGAACTGTGATTTTGAAGAACTTGGCTGCTTTTGACCCTTGTAAAAGCCATTTTAGGGTGGGCAGAGGGGTGGGGGAGGGAAGAGGGAAGAGAGGAAGGAAAGGAAGCATGGGAGGTGCAGAGTGGGGGTCCTCACTAGTGAGATGAGAACATGCCTGTGGCCCAGGTAGAGCAGCTCAAGGGTTGGGGTCGCAGCAGTGGGTAGCACAGCTTTTGGGATTTCTTCCAGGTCAACACTCTGGAGCCTCTCCAGCCCTGTCCTTCCTAGAAGCCCTGGTTGGGTGAGAGCTGAGGACAGACAAGCTTGGTATTCACAGGAGTGGAGGACCGGGGGTATGAATGATGTAGGGCTCCTGTGTGCTCCTGGAAACTCTGAATGAGGGTGTAGTCAGAATTGTGGGGGCATGCCACTCTGTGACACAGGCCATTTTGGGGGTCACTCTGACTCTTCCATGGCAGTTTATTTGGGCTTCTGTTCCTTCATTTGACTCTAAACAAGGTCCCAAACTGTCAACCTCTGGTGACTGCTTTTTCCTGTTTTTCCTCAGGATCTTCCTTTGTAGACCAGGTGGCTTTGAACTTCTGACGCACCTGCCTCTGCCTCCCGCCTACGACCTTCATGCAGCATATTCACTTCTGCTAAGACACCTTAGTAAATCACCCTGGTACAAATCACCCACAGGAACAATCTCCCTAGCCTAGTCACAATCACGGTCTTCCTGGCCCAGTCCCAGCAGAGAAGTGTTCTCACTGAACGTCCCAGTCAGAGAGACCTGCAGGTGAGGGCCCTGGCAGGTCTACAGAGTTTCACAAGGCTGGGAACAGAGCTCTTTTCCTCATCCAGTTCATAATGGGCAGGCATGATCAAGCACTAAGGACTTACAGGGACGCAGATGTGGAAGGCCACAGCCAGAGCTCTGGAGTGGCTTGGAAGGACTGTGGTTGTGAAGGTCTGAGCAGGGATGCCCGCCTTGTTCCTGCTGGCAAGGTTCATGTGGGATTCATCTTGGCCTTCTACCTCCAGGCTTGTAAGGTGGCTGCTGCCAACAGGGACCACGGACATGCAGGTGCTATTGGAACAAGGGTAAGATGGAGATGCCTTGGAAGCAAGTGGCTCAGGCCAGGAAGGAGGGAGACCTTAGCTAGAGGATGCTAGCCCTGTTGTTATTCCAAAAAGCTGGGTAAAGAATGGACTTGGGCCCTGGAACCAGGCTGGTGTCTTTGGATCTGGATCGATTTGTGCAGTGGCGGAGTGGCCCTTCTTTCAGCTTCCATGGTCTCTCTGTGAGGTGTGAATATTTATTCAGTCCTCAGTTGTCTGAAAGATTAAAAGGGAAACAGATCGTAAAACTTGTGACAGAACTAGTAAGGGTAGTGTTACCTTTCTGCTGAGCCTTTACTTCCTCAGCCAGCCTGCTCTGGACCATCCTCCTGGCTTAGAATGGCACTATTCTAGGAGTATATAGTACATATGGCTTCTTGGCAGAGTGCCATATCCCTCCTGTGATAGGGGCTTTGTGCTGCTATCCTGGCCACTTGCTTGGCCTGTGACACTCTGGGTCCCCTTTTCCTGACTTGAGTCCTATGTCTCAGTCATTCCTTTTCATCCTATTTTTTATTTTAATTAATTAGCTGATTTACAGACAAGTTCTCGTGTAGCCCAGACTAGCCTCAAGCTCACTATGTAGCCAAGGATAGCCTCAAGTTTCTGACTGTTCTGCCTCCACCTCCCCAGTGCTGGCGTTACAGGTACTCACATCTCACCTGTTTATTTAGTGCTGGAAATTGAACATTTGCAGCAAGGCAAGCCCTCTATTAACTGACTTTTAGCCTACGGGGACCCTAAGGTTAGATTCAAAACCTCCAAACCAAGAGAAATAAGCTACCACTGGTTTTAATAAGCCGATGTGGGACTCCATAACAATGGCCAGAGCAGCTAGGACAAAGGAGTAGGCCATCTTCTTATTTGCCACCTTACATTGCAGGGAAGGAAGCCCTGAGACCAGGAGCAGGCAGGGAATTGCCACGCTTGCAGCCAGTGGCACTTCATCCTGATTCTCTTGCTTCGGGGTCTGGGCGCCTTCTCTGGGGTGCCTGGCCCTGGGATCGTGCAGGAAGGGCTGTGTCTAGCCCTTTCAGGACTCAAAAACTGAATCATGGAATAGATTGTGTTAGGAGCCATACATACAGCCAATGGAGAGAGTTTTCTTTCCAAATCTGCTCTTCTCTGGGAGGCCACAATGTAACACACACACACACACACACACACACACACACACACACACACACACACACACACACACACATACACACCCCACAGGTAGACATAAAGAGAGACATGAAGAGACAGGATTTTCTTTTTTAAGCCTCATATACAATTCCTTTGGAGAAGAGGGTCAACAAGAACCCAATGGACAGAGAAGGCACAGGCAGGGTGGGTCCCAACGCCAATAACTATCGAGGATTTAAATATAGTTCTGGACTCTTCTTTATTATCAGAACCCCCCACCCCAGAGGAGACCATCATCTGGCCCTGCTACTCTTCATTGTAGAATCTTCTCCTTCAGGCCTCTCTTTCTCTCTGGCAGTGTCCTGACAATCCTGTGTGCTACCCCTGTGCAAGACTTGGTGGGTGTCCCTGTCCCTGGGGGAGATAGAATCAGGCCAGGCTCATATCTCCACAGACTTGGCACTATGAGATAACAGGGACAACAGGTCCCAGAGCATGTCAGGTTCTCTTACAGCAGAATCGCAGGTCCCTCTTCCCCAGCAGGAGTGAGGTGGGACGAGAAGAATCTAGAGAAGGTGGGCTGATCCTTGTGTCAAGTGAGCTTTCTTGAAAGAAAGAAGCAGAGGGTGAACTTCGGAGAATGTCGAGGTTGGGTGAGAAAGCAAGAAGAAGCTGAGAGCTACACAGACCCACTGCCCACTACCCGATGGTCCCTCAGGTTCAGCCACCCTGCAGCCCTTAAACAGCACTGAGTGCTTAGTTTTAACTGTCAACTTGACACAACCTAGAATCACCTGGACAGATTGTCTTAATGATGAAATACCCAGATCAGGTGAGCCTGCAGGCATCTTGACTGTCTATTGATGTAGAGAAACTCAGGCCTTTGTGGGTGGTATCATTCCCTAGGCAGGGGTCCCAAACAATATCAGAGCATATATAGCTAACTGAGAACAAGCATGTATCCTGTTTAATCTATCTCTGCCCTCGACTATGGATGTGATGCTTTAGGTTCCTGCCTTGATTTCCCCAAGATAGACTATAATGTGGAATTATAAAGCAAATAAGTCCCTTCTTCCCTAAGTTGCTTTTGTCAGGATATTCGTCACAGTATCAGTGGTCAGCATGCTGAGCCTGGCCATATCAGAATCCCTGTGAGTCCTGGGCTGGTGATTCCTGCTTGGGTGGTTGTCCTGATCAGGACATACTCTGCCGACCAAAACTATTTCTCTTCAGCAACAGGAAGTCCTTCTAGCCTTTGCAGGATGAAGAAGGCACCTACCTCTGCTGACCTCGCCTTCCTCTGCACTCTCTCAGCCCACCCAGCAGCTTCCCAGGGACCTCGTTTTCCAGCTCCTGTGTCCCTGTTTTACCCTATCACTCCACTTCCCAGCCCTCCCTGGGGGATCCATGGCAACAATGAAGTTGGAGCCTGCAGACTGCTGAGTCCAGAGGACTGGCAGCCAATGAAGCCCCCGGGAAGGTGAGCCAGACTGGAGAAAACAGAGACCCATGTCATCAACAGCTTCTCCAGCCACTCCTTCTCTTCCCAGAAACCCACTCCTCTCTGCCCTTGACTAGCCTCTCCAAGGCTGGCTCTGATCGGTCTCCAGCAATGCCCCATGATGTGTATCTCACCTTTCCCCCAGTAGCTGCCTCTTTCTCCTTTCTTTCTGTGCACACCCCAGGAGAACTGACCAAGTTTTTTTTTCCTTCTACTGTCTTGTTCATTTGTTTTTCTAGGTCATCAAGTCTATTTTTGGTTAAATACAAGGTGATTTTTAAGTCAAATATTATGTTTACAGTTGGCTTGTCATTCGTCCATCCCCCACCCTCTCCCTCTATACCGCCTCATTGTTTCATTCTGTAAAGAAATGAGCATGGCCCTTTAAATAGAGTGAATAGATAGCAGGCTGGGCATGGTGGTGCAGGCATATGGTCCTAGTATCTGGGAAACAGAAATTAAAGGATTGTAGCTAATTTGAGATCAACCTATGTAACATAGAAAGAAAGACCTACTCACAGCAAACAAACAAAAAGTAACGCATAATTAAAAAAAAAAAAAACTAAACTGACTGTTTCTTATCTATTGAGCTCATTAGGAAGGTGGGCAAATGTCTCCTCCTGCCTGCTTCTGGGGTAGGTTGAGGTGAGGGCTCACAGCTCGGTGCCCAGTTCCTGGTCAATCTTCAGTCTACCACAGACTCCTTACCTGTCACTTGCCCTGATGATTGCTATGGGGAAGGCCTTTCCCAGCATGCTCTAATAGTCATGGCTTCTCTTGGTGGGGACCAGTTCAGGTTGCCTATTGAGGGAAGCACTTCCCAGAATGCATTTCCCACTTACCTTGGACTTTCTGGCTTTTGTCCTGTGCTGTTTTGTGTCTGGTGGGGGGCACAGGCAGGTGAGCACCATGATAAGGAGACAGAATGATTCTGCTTCATAGACTAGCTCCTAAGAGGTCAGAGGCACAACTGCCTTGCTTCTGGTGGGTCAGCACCTGAGTCCTCCAGACAGGTTGGATGGCAGAAAATTTGTGGACTTCTGGTTGGCCAAGATCGTCCTGGGTCAGCATGTCAGAATCCTGGTGATTCCCACCTTAGGCTGTATTCTACAAGGGTCAACCAATGAGCCAGGCTCTTGAGAGCTGAGTGCTTCATTCCTCATTCACATCCATTTCTTCAGTGTCTAGGCATGGCCTGCTTGCTTAACTCGACACTTCTTTCTGTCTGTCTGTTTGGTTGTTGTTTTTGTTGTTGTTGTTGTTTTGTTTGTTTTATTTTTGTTTTGGTTTGCTTTCTTTTTTTTTTTTGTTTTTTTTTGTTTTTTTTTGTTTTGTTGGTTTTTCAAGACAGGGTTTCTCTCTGTATCAGAGCCTTTACTGTCCTGGACTTGCCTTGTAGTCCAGGCTGGCCTTGAACTCACAGAGATCCACCTTCCTCTACCTCCCAGGTACTGAGATTAAAGGTGTGTGCTACCATGCCCAGCGGCCTGTTTCTTTTTGTTTTAAATATTTGTCTACTTTTATTTTATGTATCTAAGTGTATACATGTACATATGTATATATATACATACTCCGTGCATGCCTGGTACCTGAAGAGGCCAGCAGAAGGAGTTGGATCCTCTAGCGCTGGAATTAGTTACAGGTGGTTGTGAGCTGCTAAGGATGCTGAGAAATGAACCTGGGGCTTCTGCAAGAGCAGCAAGTACTCTTAACTGCTGAGCCATCTCTCCAGCCCAGATGCTTCTCCCTTGAGTCCAGGCGGCTCAGGCCAGATCCTGGCAGTGGAGCATGTAGCCCTGACCTAAGCCACTGGGTGCTTCCCATTCCCTTCAGATGCAGTCACTGGTTCAGAGGAGGGCATGCAACAAGAGGCCAGACTAAACAGAGTGAACCTTGGGAAAGAGGTTCCTATTTCCTTGCTGGCCAGAGTCAGACTCATGAGCTGATTCTTTGGGATTCCTGGATGCTTTGGGAATTTGAAGAGAAGCTGATGACTGGAGAAAGGCCCTGGGCTAGCCTTGCCCTAAGTTACCTACTCATGCATTTTCACAGTGGAACTGGACATCCTTAATGTGAAAAATCAGGCTGGGTCAGATTCTAGGTCTCTGAAGTGAAAGACATCCTCATCAATATAAGGGAAAGAAAAAGATCAAAAATAACACATAAAATGTATTCCTAAATATTGACTATGTTAGCTTTAAGTGTTAGACCATACATTATTTTCATTTCCCTCTATATATTTTATCTAATTTCCCTGTGTTTGTGTAGCAAACATGTTTTGTGAAGAATAAAACAAAGCAAGCCCTCTGTCACAAATGGCTTCTTCAGAGAGGGGGAGAGCTCCTGACCTGCCTGAACTTGGGAGTCACAGCCATGCCCTCAGAGAAGCCAGGGTCAGATGTCTCCATGCAGTCTTCCTGTGTGAATCTGAAGAGATTCCCTCAGAGCCTAGTAAGGAAGTCCTTCTCCATGTAGTGGAAAGTATCTTTATGAAGCTGTGGTCTCCTGACTGCACAGGCCAGAATACGAATGCTTTTCAGGGGATCTGAAGGTGCCTGGAGGGGAGATTTCTAGTAATTGTTTTAAAGTCCGAATGTGTTCTCTAGCATAAACTCTACAGATGGCAATACTATGCCTCAGTGTCGAAGGGCAGACATATCTGGAAGGCTTTGGGTCGCCCCTTCAGACCATGCTAGTCCTCTGGCTCTCTCCCTCCCGTACCATCTACTCTTGCACAGCCCTCGTGGTATCTGTTACTGTCCCATCGCTGACAGTGCCTAGGAGCTCAATCCCTCCTGATACCTCAGGACTCTTTGCTGCTTCCTGTCTTCTCAGGAACCTCTCAAATAGGGATCAGAAGCTCCATTTAAAGATGATGAACTCGAGGCTCCAAGATGCTGACAGTGTGTCCAAAGCCACACAGCCAATGACTAAGAGAGGCCTGGAGCAAGTCTCTACCCTGTGCCTACAAGTGAATCTTGGGTAGTGAGCACACACTAAATATTTGTCAGGTGACAGAAGGAGAATTGCCTTAGGACATTCACGTTGCAAAGTTCTCTGGGAACTTGTCACTGTTTAATTTCATCTGAACACCTGCTTGTGAGCTCAGTGTGGACCTAGAGAAAGTGTGTCCCAGGCAAGCCAGGCTGTAACACACACACACACACACACACACACACACACACACACACACACACACACTCCTGTAATGACCCGCCTGCAATTGATATACTGCTAAGTAGCATTTCTTGTACTGGGGAGATTCTATTTCCACACTAGCAGCAAATATGACCTTTGAGTCAGCTGCCAGCTGCTCATAATTCTGACAGATGCAAGCGCATTTCTGGGAAGCTGTGGCCACTCAGGACCTTGCAGATCAGCGAGCAACGCTGGCGGCTTTGGTAAGATTGATCGGCCGTGAGAATCCCATTTACAGCC
Organism: Uromys caudimaculatus; assembly: GCA_028551405.1. Taxonomy (NCBI): domain Eukaryota; kingdom Metazoa; phylum Chordata; class Mammalia; order Rodentia; family Muridae; genus Uromys; species Uromys caudimaculatus. Next base: position 56,734,419 of record CM052706.1, read on the forward strand.
CTAACAGAGCCTCGGTTTACCACGGCCTGGGCACTAATGACTTCGACAGCTCCGATCTAAATCTGTCAGCCAGAGCTGGTGGCAATATTAAAGAGCACTCTATTTATATGAAGCGGCAATTAGGAGAAGGCTCGCCAGTGGGCCTCCTCTTCCAAGCAAATCCCCGGCTTTCCAAACGGTGTCATGCTCGTGGTTATTTTAATCCGCTTGGAATTTCGGGGATATTAATGTGATGGGCCATTGAGGAGGATCAGCCAGGTTTATTTCAGCTGACATTTCAGAGAGCACACTCAGGTTCCTGAGACGTGCCCAGTATCCCCTGCCCTGTCCACAGCTCATTGCTGGGGGAGGCGGTGAGAGGAAAGAAAGCAGCTACAGAGCAGGAGGAGGGGCTCTTTCTCCTCAGCCCCGCCCTCCTCTGCCTCCTGCCTGCTGTCCCCTGCCCTTTCTCTCCAGGCCTTGGTTCCTCTGGAATCCTCCATCCTCTCAGCCGTTGTTCAGTCTCCTTTTTGCTTTGTTCTAGAAAGGAAATAAACATGTAGATGAAATTACCAGACAAAATACAGCTTGCGGGCTGGGGACATTTATGTGCAAGGTACTAGGCCCTAAGTTCAAACCTCAGCACTGCCAACAAATACACACACACACACACACACACACACACACACAGCCTGCCTGAATTTAATGGTGAATTTCAGAAAAACAATAGAGAAAAATCTGTTTCAGCATGTAATGTTTGAGGATATACTTACATTATAAACTTTATTATTTCTTTAAAATTCACATGTGACTGAGCATAACCCAGCTTAGATTATAGTCCATTTAGAACCTGCTTAGAGGCTCAGCCTTACTTACTTAAGCTCATGCTTGCTACAGGCTTCCATTTCCAGCTCCTGGGGAAGGCCAGGAGGGGCCAGGTATGATAGGAGGAGGATAGGAGAAGCTGGCCCTTGCCAGATGGGATGAAAATGTTTGAATGGTGTGCTGGCTGGTTTTGTGTCAACTTGACATGAGCTAGATTCATCTGAAAGGAGGGAAACTCATTAAAGAAAATACCTCTATAAGATCTGACTGAAAGGTATTTTCTTAATTAGGGGTTGATGTGGGAAGGCCCAGCCCATTGCAGGTGGTGTCACCCCTGGACTGGTGGTCTTAGATTCTATAAGAAAGCAGGGTGAGCCAGTCATGGAGAGCAAGCCAGTAAGCAGCACCCCTCCATGGCCTCTGAATCAGTGCCTGCCTCCAGATTCCTGCCTTGTTTGAGTTCCTGTCTTGACTTCTTCCTTCAATGATAAACCATAAAGGGAAGTGTAAGCCAAATGAACCCTTTCCTCCCCAAGTTGCTTTGATCATAGTGTTTCATCACAGCGATAGTAACCCTAACAAAGACAAATATTATCAGCCATAATCGTGGTTACTTGGCTGCTGACAGCAACCGGAGTTTAATTCTGGAGACAAATCTGATTGTTCTCACCTCCCCAAGGATAAACAAAGAGTTGGGCACTTTTGCCACTAGACATACAGTAGTGGCAACAGTGGCAGTTGTAACTGCAGGCAGCCTGGCCTGATCTGTGCAGATTCCCTTCTGTAAGTACCACACCTGTGCTGCCATAGGTACAGGCCTCCCAGCATGGCTGTGAATGTGAGTGCCCAATCTGCCCATGATGCCGGTGAAGGGACATGGTCAACCCGAGACTCACACCCTTGTCTGAGATGTCACAGTTGGAAGCTGGAGGGTTAAGACTGACCTCTGCCTGCAGCATTCACACCCTTACCCATGGTGCTGTGCGGCACTGAATGAAGCCTACATCCCCTTTCTCCTCTGTTGCCTTAGAACTTACAGCTGGAAACTGTAGGTCCTGGAACAGTGTTCACTCACTCACCAGGTGGTGAACCTGTGGAACCCCGTGTGCCTTGCAGGGAACTGACTATGGCAGATACGGTAAGGGACAATGTCACTGGTGGACAACAGATTTGCCCTTAGGTCACTTGCAACCCAGCTCTTTGTCCTGACTCCAGAAGGTCCAGTATCACCCTCTCTGTTTCTCCACAGACCACACTCCAGCCTGGCTGGGGGCTCTCTGAGGACTACGTGATGTTCTCATAATGATCCTGTCCTTCAAACCAGGCTATGGGAAGCCTCTCCCGCTCTTGGGGTCCTTCTGTAGCCCCAGGAGCTTATCACCTTCAGGAAACCCTGCCCACAGCAAGAAAGACAGGTGGAACTGGGCAGGTTACTGCAAGGGATGGCTCCTCTAGCCCCTCCCGGATGGGAAGCCTAGGGCTCCGTAGCCTGGAGGACCTACTGAGAAGGCTTTCCATAACCCAGCCCCAAGTCCTCCGTGCTTGATTCTAAACGATGACACCACCTCCAGAAATCCCTGAATGCTGCTCCATGTCCCTCACGTCAGCCTGAAGAGGTTCCTGTTGAAAACGTGGGCTGGCATTAAAAGCCAGTTCTCACATGGCCGTCAGCAAGCTCCCAGCTTCTCTCTGAAGTGCCCTGCCAAGGTTAGGAGAGAGGGCAGGAGGCTTCGGAGGCTTTGGGAGCCCAAAGAGAAGGGCAGAAGTTGATACCAGAGCAACAGCTTTGGGGTGAGGAGAGAGGACACTACTGAGATGCAGACTATGCAGGACAATGAAAACAAAAGTAAGAGATTACACACACACACACACACACACACACACACAAGGTTGGCAATGCTGACAACTGGTACCCAGGAGGCAGGTGACCTGGGACCTGTGGGTCACCCTCTGCCCACTTGCTGGTGGGGAACTCTCTCAGGAGGAGGCCTTCAGTCTATCCTGTCCTCAAGCCCACTGTGGCCAGCCTGCCCTCTGTTGTCTGCAAAGTATGGGGAACCTCAGTGACAGTCTTCAGGCAGAAACTATGAGTCCTACTCAGTGCTGGAGAGAGAGAAGGTTAGGCAGGGCTGAGCACACCTGTATGCCTGCTGCACCCCCACCCCCACCCCACTCCCAGGCCACAGTCTGGTACCCTTGTCTTTTGGTCATAAACATGTGTGACAGTGGAAATAACCTGAAAACTCTGAGACAGATTAGGACTAGGTGGGAGGGACACAGCAAGATCTCTGAGATCCAGGGAAGCTGGGAGGGACACCAGGAGGTGGCAAGGTGGTAGAAGGGGTGCCAGGCCAAAGGTCAGAGAAGACTTGGGACAGGAATGGCAGGGGCTGAGAGGACACCAAGGATTTAGTGCAGACTGGGTGATAGGCTACATGGTGACCCTTCTACAGCACTGTGTGATTGACAGTTTCCTTGGACCAGACTGGTGCTGCCGAGTCGAGATGGGGGCGGGGTTAGGAAGTGTCAATCCTGCTGTGTGATAATAATTATATTACATTTAGCACGTGGTCATATTGAACACCAAGTCTGTGAAGCAGTGACCCCCCCCTCATTCTCTCTCCCCTCCCTGCTTTCCTTCTCTTCCTCTGAGACAGTTTCATAGAGAACAGTCTGGCCTTGAACCAAGAATAACATGTCATTTGTAATCCCAGTGCCCCTTACTGAGAGACAGGAGGGGGGACAGCTGAATCAATGGAAGGTCGTAGTTTAACTAACTTGACTGAGATGTCAGCCAAGGGACCCTGCCTCCAACAAGGTGGGAAGAGGACTGATGCCTGAAGGCCCTGACTCAAACAAGGTGGGAAGAGGACTGATGCCTGAAGGCTCTGTGGCACTTGTGCACCCAAAACCATACACAGGGACATGCACACACCCTTACACTCTCCCGGCATGCACATGCACACAACACAGAGGTGTACCTGTGTACACACACACAGACATGGATGTGGGCTCTGCTTTCAGGGGTATTGTGATTTGAATAAGAGGGGCTCCCATAGGTGCATATATTTGAATGGTTGGTCCTCAGAGAGTGTCAATACTGGAGAGGACTTAGGCAATGTGGCCTTTGCTAGAGGAAATATGTCCCTGGGGGTAGGCTTCGGAGTTTCAAAAGCTCAAGTCAGGCCCGGCATCTCTCTCTTCCTGCTGCCTGTGGATCCAGATATAAAGTTTTCAGCTTCTCTTCCAGCACCATGTCTACCTGCATGCTGCCCTGCTTCCCACCATGATGAGAATGGACTAAACCTCCGAAACTGTAAGCCAGCCCCAATTAAATGCTTTCTTGTATAAGAGCTGCCATGGTTGTGATGTTTCTTAACAGCAATAAAACACTGACCAAGACAGGTATACAGCTGTGTGTGGGAGAGCCCCTCTCTCAGGGGTCTCCCCGGCATACTTATGTGAGGATGGCACAGTCAGGGGTGCCTGGGGTAGAGCCCAGCCCAACAGCTATAGAAAGATTAGAGGCAGCAGAGGGCTTCTCAAGTGGAAGCCGGATGTGGAACGCAGGAGTGAACCAGGCTTCTCTGAGAGGGCCTGGGCAGTAGACAGGCTTTGGTGGCCAAGAGGAAACTATTTTCCATCCTTAAGACTTCCACTGGGACAGAAGACAGGGGGCTGGGGAGCAAGACTGGGGTCTCCATTTCACATTTGTCTACCTTCCCTACTGTGTGGACAAAAGGAAATGCATGCAGGGTGTGTCTCCCTGCTTCAATCCCTCGGCCTTGGTGTCACAGCCGAGCGACCCTCAGAGGCTTCCTGAGGTCTCTGAATGTTCGTGTTCCATCCACCAGAAGAGGCAGAGGCTTTGATGGATAGGCAGTCTGCTCCTCTCCAAGGTCCCAGCAGGCTTGGTTTAATTTCCTGTATGTGTGTTTCTAATCTGCTCCTGAGAGAGGCCTACTGCTATTCTTTCTGGAATGATGCTTCCATTTGGAAAAAGATAGGAATGTCCTCCTTTCTCTCCATGCCTAGCTTTTATAAAGAGCTGCGTGGCGGGGCGATTATAGAGACTGGCAAGCAGTATCCAGGCAAAGACAGCATGGCCGGTACAGGTTGCATGAGAGCCACAGCCCCGGGATTGCTATCTCAGGACATCGGTGTCCCACCTCCAGCAAAAGGCAGGCCATGTTCCTTGCTCTTTCTTCTTTTTATAGCCTTCCCTGCCCCTCAAATATCCATCCATTCCAGGAAGTACCCAGAGGAGGACCAGCCTATCCCTGAGTGCTAGCTTGGGAGAAGGTCCAGGGGACAGATACAAGGAGTCCCTGGCTGGCTTCCTTCTGAAATTCTTCTCCTTGAGAATGTCCCCAATAAAAGCAGGCTGATATTGGAGCATGAATGTTAAGCAGCACTTAGCTCATGGGTGGAAACCAGACAGCATGTAACACTGTTGGTTCCGTGTGGGGAGTCTGGGATTTGAATACATATGAAATTCTATTTGGAGGATTTCTTCTGGGCAGGGAGATGGGCTCCGCCTCTGAGAGAGGGAGGTGAGGTTGGCCAGCTTGGGCTGGGAGGGGCGATAATGACCGAAGCACCCAGCAAATCGGGAGAACAGACACAGGAATCAGGCTCCAGAAATCGCTTTAAAAGGCGGTAACATGCCAAGCTGGGTTAGACGCCCGGCATGAGCACTAGAAAGCCAGACATGTCCTACTTCCAAGCTTTCCCCTCCTCAGACAAGAGGTTGGGAGGGAAGGCTGGTTCTTAGTCTATTGGGGCTGCAGTAAAAAATATCACAAGTAGGGTAACTGGTAAACAACAGAAGTCTATTTTTCATGGTGCCAGAGGCCAAGGTTGACTTGATGTCTTAGAAGACAGCAAGTGGGACCTTTCACCTAGTGGGACCTTTCCACTGTGTCGTCAGTGGAGGACTGCAAGGCACTAATCACATTCATGAAGCTCCACCCACATGACGTCACCTCCCAAAGGCCCAACCTCTTGACATCATGACATTGGGGTTTAGAATTTCAACATTCAGACATGTAAGAAGAGAGGGGAAAAGAAACGGAGAGAAAGGGAAGAAGGAACATGAATCTTCAACAGATGTCTCTTTATAGTTATGCCATTGGCGTGGAGAAATGGCTCATGGGTAAAAACACTTGCCTCAGGAGCTTGATGTCCTAAATTTAGTGTCCCAGTAGAGAGAACCAACTTCTCAAAGACATCCTCTGACCTCCATCTGTGAGCTGTGGCACATGCTTGCCATGATACACCACATATACACAATAATAATAATGATAAATTCAAGTTGCATCATTAATTCCTGCAGTGGGGTATGGTGTGTGTTTACATCCGTGCTCAGCCATTGGTCATGCATTCTCTATCCACTATAAATGTTCATGTTAAATATCCTTGAAAACTTCGGAAGTGGCCTCTACCTGCCTGGCTTCCAGTTCACCACCTGTCAGAAACACAATGGCTCTTTCTCTTGAGTCAGGGTAGAAGGGAAGGAGAAGGGCCTCGGTCTCAGAACTGTAGGCCAACTCCAGTTCTGGCTTTCTGCTACACCAAGGGCTTTCCTTACTGTGTTCAACCTCCTTGACCTCCCTTGGGTCTCATTTTGACTTCCTGTTTGAAGGGTCTTCTATCCAGATCCCATACTCTGGTGAAGGGAATCACATACACCTGGTGATGGAAGGTGTGTGGGGATTCTTCTCCTGGATGGCCTAGAGCATCTCTCACAGTGGACAGTAAGAGCCAGGGCATATACAGGAGCCTCTTTAGTATACTCTGCTTAGATATCTGGACTTATCGATGAAGAAAATAGATTACAGACTACCTCAGGCAGGAGAGAGTGTCTGCTCCATTTGCTACCAATGATCCCCATACACAAGTCTCCCAATCTTCTGGACCTCAGTTTCCCCTTCTCTATGATAGTACTATGCCTGTCTATGCCGGGAGCTTTTAGAACACTGCCAGACATTGCAGAAAGCCCCAGAGAACCGTGGCTGCCATCACTGTTTGATTAGGCCCCAGTACCGCACTGAATCACATGTAACCAGAAACTCTCAGCTCAAGTGAGAGGACAAACACCCAGGTCTTTTGCTTGTTTTAGATCTGCGGGTGACTCACTAAAGCACATGACAGTCCCTCGGCGCTGTTTAGAGAACATGGAGAAACTTTAGATGAAGTTTGGCTAAAGGCAAAGTGATTAACGACTCTCACGCTGGTCCTTCCCTCTCTCCTGGAAAGCCACAGAAACTCAGCCAACGAGATTAAATTATCATTATGCAGCATTGATACCCAACACTGTGCCCATTAAGTGCATTCATTAGCTAGAGAAAATTTAGCAAAACCCACCTGCTAGCTACTTGAGTCCTGCCCCCTCCCATCAAAAGACACCCCCAAGTTTCTATGCATTTATCAAAGACTTCCCCAACTTTCTTCCCAAACTATTCCTTACTAGTCTGGAGTTTCTACCCAATGGAGAAACTGCCTTGTGAAAGATATAAATAGGGCCAATTTAGACATCTCTTTTGTCACGGCTCTACTGAGGGATGAAGGACAAAATAGAGAGATTCCTGAGACTTCTTTAAATGTTCCTTCAAGTCTTAGCTCTCTCCTATGTGAGAGCAAATGGATTTCAATTATGCCAGTCCTGCGAGCAGGAAACACAGAATTGAGGTCTTAAATTCGCCCCATTCACCGGTGATTCAGGTTTGTTTAGGCTGCCAATGAATCTCTGTGCTGGCAGTGCTAAGGCGCCTGGGAGTTTGGTTTGATTTCACATAGAGAAGCTTCTCCATTCTAACATCCCAGGTGTGCAAGGCACAAAGGCCTTGATAGCCCCGCGATTTCTCACTGAATCGGGAGTCAGTCCCACAGCTGTTGAGGTCCCTTCTGCACCATGTTGGCCCCGTTCTGCATGAATTCAGCATGGGGTAGAGGAAGCCCATGCAGGTCAACCCCAAGCCAGCTGAGCTTCTGGCTGGTTGAGGTTGCCTCTGGAAAAACACCTCACTTGCTCTTCTGGCTTGCTCTGGGGTGAAGCAGAAGGTGAAATTTCTCTGTGAACTCCAACTTGGTGGTTTGGCACAGAGGAAAGTGTTTCTGCTCCCTGGTGTGCCCTATCTGCTCCCATTTGCTTGTTTCTCTGATGTTTTAGTCTGTATCAGAGCTAATCCTCATATCGGGTCAGAACCGAGGACCTTCTAGAATATTCTTCCTGCTCAGTGAGCTAAATATTAGTTCCTGTCACCTCTAGCTAGACTTGCAGCTCTTGGAGATGGGGTCATGGGAAAGAGACTTCCTTTACCTTCCAAGGAAAATTGGGTCGATCACCAGGACGGCTTGAAAGGTGCTACCCTGCTCGGAACTGAGTCTGCCGGGTTAGCTTTAACTGCTAGCTTGACATAGACTAGGGTCATCTGAGAAAGGAATTGTCTAGATCACATTGACCTCTGGGAGATTGTCTTGATTTGCTCTTTGAGGTCTGAGGACGCACCTACCATCCTCAGGCAGGTGATCCTGGGCTGTATAAGGAAACTCTCTAAGCATGAATCTGAAAGCAAGCCAACAAGTTGTGCTCCATCATAGTTTCTGCTTCAAGCTCCTGCTTGACTTCCTGTCTTGACTTCCCTCATTGGTGCACTGTGACCTGCAAGTGTAAGCCAAATAAATCCTTTGCTTGCCTAAGTTGCTTTTGGTCATAACATTTATTCATCACAGCAACAGAAAGAAAACAAGAATGTGGTCAGATTGCATTGAGACACAAGATTCTGTTGGAGTTTGGGAAGGCCCGAAGAAAAGCCTGAGTTCTGTCCTGAGGCAGGCCTACAGAGTCCTGGGAAAATGGAAACGCCATTTTCCTGATAAGACATGGGCAGAGATGCCAGGAGGTGAGTTGTGTGTCTTTCTGGCTAAAAAACGTGAGGTGTAAAAATGGCTTGGCCCCTCCTAAGGTGTTCAGCTAGCAGACTACTATTGTGTGTCTGATTGACAGCTCAGAGCATTCAGGGGGAAAGGGGGGACCCCACAGTGGCCTTAGGATCTGGCTAGTTGTCTGGAGGCCAGTGTGGCTGTAATGCCAGTGTTAAGCTCCTCCTTGGGCTAAGATGTGGGGTAGCATATCATACCAAGACCCCACACCCACACCCCTCCCCCCCACACAGAAGGACTTATAGAAATGATACTTTCTGCTTTAACGGGACAAAGACAGACTCCAAGATGAGCAGGACTGAGCCCCAAGGAATACATTCTTTTATCAAAGGTCCAAAAGACAATCATCTCTGTGTGAAACTGATGCTAACTGTGGTCCAGGATAAGCCAGGAACTTTTCCTCTGCTCTGACACTGAGCAGTAACCTATCCTTGGCTGAAAGCAGACTCACCCAGCAGGAAGGAAGAAGAGAAGAAAGGAGATTGGGTTTGTAGTCACAAGACCAAAGAGAGGAACCCCAGGGTGGCCCTCCTACTTTAGGAGGAATTTCTCCTCTCAAACACTGCCAGTTGTTCCCAGATGCCAAGACAAAGCAGTACACACATCTCAACTGTTTTTGAACCATATTTGATGCTATCTTCCTGTGCATTTCTGTTTGTAGAAGAGAAGACTAAGGTCTGGAAAGAGAAGGCAATGTGCCAAGAGGTTATGGAACATGGCTCCAGAAGGGGTTCTCTGTCACCCAGCTCAGGGCATTTCATGCACTGTTTCATTTGCTCCTCAGCACTGGCCTTGAAGACCCTTATTGGCCAGTGAGATTCTACACTGTGAGCATCCTCAGGAGCAGCTGCTCATGGCTGCTCAGAATGGGAACAACACCTCATTCCAGGAGTGCTTTCCCTCAGGACAGAGGAAGATGGTTACCCAGTTGGGGAGAGATCTCTTCTCAGTAGAAACTCTAGAAATGAGCCTCTTTCTTGGGGCATGTCCAGGATGCAGCTCCCTTAGGAAGGGGCTGGTGGCTCCTTAGAAGTCACTGAGGAAAGTGGTCAGCAGAAGTAGCAGTGAAAAGAACCCTAGGACTTGCAAGCTGGTCTCCCCCTTAGACTTTAGGTTCCTTGAAGGTCGGGACAGCTCTTACCTCTCGTGGCCCCAGACTTAGGGCTCAAATGCAAGATGCTTCACAACCATCTTCGTTATGGAGTTGACAAAGGTCAGACTTCTAGGACTCTAGAGTCCTCGAAACTGTGTAGGTAGATTCTACAAAATCCCACAGAGGAAAGCACCTGAGCTTTTATGTGTGCCAGGTGGGCCCCAATTCAAATCATGCTTCTCCTATGTGTTGCTTGCTCAAGGCAATGGCTTAGGGTTTCTAAGCCTCGACTTCCTCATCTGTTCAGGAGACTCTGTAGGATCATGCAGATTTGGATGGAGTAGTACACAGACCCTTGAGATAACAGATCAGTTTGCATCCTTTTGGAGTAGAGGTCCTTTGGGAAGGTCCAAATACCCCCCAAATCCTTGAATCTTCCAGCAAAGATGGAAGCAAAGATGTGGATAGCTGTGCCTGACTACCAGCTTTTGTCTGCCCTGTTTCCTTGGCTTTGGTTCCAAATAGCTGAAGCACACTAGAAGAGACATGATCCAGAAGCATCTACAGAACTGAGGGGAAAATTATGTTGATAGAACTTAGGCTGTGCTGCCCCCAGTGTGTCTGGACTCCAAATAGCCACTAACCTCTCATTTTAATTTCAAATCCCCAGGTAAAAGACTGTGACTGGCCTATCCTGGGCTAGGTAGCTATCTCTGTGGGCCAGACAGCTTCGGGTAGATGCCCACTTATGCGTCTCGTGAGAGAAGGGTCGTGCTGCTTGGCTTTGTTGCTTGCTCTGTTTTGTTTTCGTCTTGACACAAGCTGGAGTCATGGACAGAGGAACCGCAAATGAGAAAATGGCACCATCAGATTAGCCTGTAAGCAAATCTATGGGGAAATTTTCTTGATGTGGGAGGGCCAGGTTCATTGTGGGCAGAGCTGTCTGTCCCTGGTCAGGTGGTCTTGAGTGCTATAAGAAAGCAAACTGAGCAAGCCATGGGGAGCAAGTCAGTCAACAATGTGTCTTCATGGTTTCTGCTTTGGTTCCTGCCTCCACATTCCTGTCTTGGCTTGCCTCAGTGATAAACTGTGAGTTAAATAAAGTAAGCTAACTAAACCCTTTGCTCTCCAAGTTGCTTTTGGTCATGGTGTTTTGTCACAGCAATAGGAAGCAAAGTAGGAGAAGGTGGGTGTCCAGTAAACTATGCCTCCCTGAGTCTGTTGTTCACTCCCAGAAGATATTAGTCATGACTGACATTTTTATGTCCATTTGTGCCTCCTCTAGAGCAAAGTGAATTTCTCTGTCCCCTAAATACGGACATTGGTATCCTAGAGATTGGGGACCTGAGAATAGACAGCTTTCTATTTCACTGGGCAGAAGCCCGCAACAGAAGACCCAAGAGTCAGGCAGTGCCACCACTCCGTACAGTCACTATGTTTGTGTCACCTGTCTTGGAAGTGAGCATGTAAACCCAAATGCTGGCTTTGAATGAAGGGGAAATGGTGTGGGAGGGACTTCTGCAGACGCCATAGACATCCAGTCAGGCATGTGGACACAGCGAACACTCTTATTGCTGGAACACATGCCACTTGGAAATGTTCTTTATTTATTAATAATAATTAATAAATAAATGGTTCAGAGAGTTCTAATTTTCTCTTGCTACCCAAATTAGCATACTCCCCCCCCCCTTTTTCCTAAATTGCTACCTTTTTTTTTTTTTTTTTTGATAATGTGTATATAATTACGACACGCTCTCTGATTCCACCCAAACTCACTCTTTGTTAGGTTGGCTGACTTTGCCTGCGTGCTGTCAGCCACTGGTAGGACTTCCTGAGGAACTGTTATGATGGAGTCAATCCAAGATGAGCCTTCCATTTTGCCTTTCCTGAGTGTTTCTTTTCTTTTTCCCTCCCTGTCACAAAGGGGAGAGGGAGGTGGGAAGAGGACGGAGATCCAGTTCTTGTGTTTCTGGTTTCTGGGATTGCTGTACCAGAAGATTCCATAGATGCATCTCTGACAGAATGGAAGCACCCACCGCAAGCTTCTACTTCCGGCTTTGTTCTTATCAATTACCGGAGCGGCCTCGGGTCTCTCCCTGGTAATTGCCGTGAGCAGGGAAGCTTTACTCAGTGCACAGTGTACCCAAGCATGTATGGAGTTTAATGAGTCATACTAACTCTGCACTCTAAGCAATTAGGTAAATCTAGCTGTTAGTTAGTGAGGCATAAAATAAATTTAATCTCTCTTCTAAAAAATCAATTATAGTGCTGTAATGTATAATTCAATTTGGGTCATGCTACATAAATTTTCTGTTTTTAGTATGTTTTTAAACTGGTTGTTATTAGATTTCACAAGCTCTCTCGTTCTCTCTCTCTCTCTCTCTCTCTCTCTCTCTCTCTCTCTCTCTCTCCCTGTGTGTGTGTGTGTGTGTGTGTGTGTGTGTGTGTGTATGTAGGGTGTGTAGACGTAGGCTGAGGGACAGGCACATCATTTGGCTGGATTAAGGAAACAGCGGGTCTTTGCTCCAGTGCTGCCCTAATCTTCCTGAAGTGCCTACTGTGCATATTATCTTCATAGAAGGTACAGAGAACTTTCAGTTAATAAGTATCTGTCCACAAGGGATGCAGTGTCATGGGTAGTATAAGACCAAAGCAAACAAATCAGAAAATGATCAGTGAAACGGGAAAGGGGTCAGATAAAAGTAGCGATGTTGAAGGAAGGATTCAAACCTGGACCTGAGTGAGCCATCTTGAAGTCTGGGAGACTGGCCTGTGGCTGAGGGTAGACAAAAATTTGTCTAAATCCTGCTTTCCTCATCTCTAAAATGGGACAAGAGCTTGTCTTAGTCACTGTCCCCTTACTGTGACAAGGTACCAAGGCAGCTTTTAAAAGAAAGTATTTAATTGGGTCTCGCTTACGGTTTCAGAGGGTTAGAATCCATGACCATGATGGTAGGGAACATGGCAGCAGGCAGGCATGGTGCTGACACAGTAACTGAGAGCTCACATCTGATCCACAAGCAGGAGGCAGGGAGAGACAGAGACTCTGAGAATGGGTGAGCTTTTGAAACTTCAAAGTCCAGCTCAAGTGACACCTCCTCCAACAAGGCCACACCTTCTAATCTTTCCCAAATAGTTCCACCAACAGGAGCCGATGTGATCAAACATAGTAACCTAGGGGCATTCTCATCCAAACCACCATGGAGTGCCTCTCCACAGAGTGTCTGTGATGAGCTGGGGTGACATGGGCTGGGTGTACCCTCTCCCACAAAATAGTGCCTTGAATCTGCCTCTGAACAATCAGCAGCTGGAGGGACAGCTGGAGCCTCCCTCCTTTCTTGTCACCCTTGGCACCTGGTCTGGCTTGGCATGCAGCAAACACCCTAGATGTAGAGAGACAGAAGAAGGGATCTGTGTGAGTCTGGGTGCCATTTGAAGAGGGAGCCAATGCAAGGCCAGTCTATACCAGCTATTGTGCTGAGCAATGGAACCCACCAAGTCTGCTCAGCTCGGTAAGACTATCCCCGCTTGCAGAAGAAGCTGTCCAAGACCATGTGATAAGGAAGATACAGGCTAGAGACTTGAACTCAGATCTTCCCATCTCCTGAACCACCTTACCTCCCCACTGCCATGGGAGAAGGAGAGAGGCCACAGGGACTTAGGATTCCCAGAAGAGCTTTTGTTGAGACTCAGAGGTTAGAAACTCCCTCCTGCTGAAGCCCCCAGAAAGCTGTTCATGCCCCTAACCCCTGCCTGCCCATTTGATTTTGTTAATGGAATTTTTAGAAAAAATTACACACTGTTCCATTTCCCTGCTAATCTCTTAGCAACAGCCATGGTCCCGGACATTATTAAAAATGTTAAGACTTCATCCCAGCTGTCTCTTTCCAATTTTCTTGCTTCCAGGGGGTGCTGAGCACTGCCGTGAGCAGGCCCACCTCCCCAGGGCTTTAACACTAGCCCAGCAAGTGCATTTGCAGCTCTCTCCCAAGGCAACTAGGGTCATGAGGCTAGACAGAAACTGGAGGTTCTCAAGCTGGGTTCTGATAGTACAGTAGGAAGCCCCAGGTCTTAGCCATTCCCACAAAACCTGCTCGTTCCCCCCTTGTGACTTCGAGAACGCACTTGCTACTGGCTGCATTGGAGCATGAGGGCTCTGGGGGTACAGTAGTGTTCCTGCGTGAGTCTCACTGTGCCAATGGCTGATTTCCTTTTCCAAGCCAGTGGGTCATTGAAAAGTACATATCTAAAGTAGGCTGGGTGCAGTAGCTTCCACAAAACGATCCCCATCACAAAATAAGCCTTTAATTAGTTGAACAACTCGCCCGGATGAAACCCAACTTTCACAGACGTATGCCCAGTGATGTTAATTATGAAATGAATCTGCACATGCATGATTTATGGGCCTTTGACTTTAAAGAGAGGAGATGAAAAAAAACCAAAAAACCCAGCCGCCTTTTTTATTTATGCTTGCTGCCCTCTGAAGGAATTCACAAGAGAGAGATACCACAGAAGGTTCCAGAGCTTCTTAGAAGTTTAACGTCCCTCTCAGTGACTTTTATGCCTTTGCTTACATCAATCAGCTAAATATTTATTGAATTCTCAATTGACCGGCCCAGAGCAGGGGATGGAGGGTGGGGTTGGGAGCAGGGGCTCAAGATGAGTCACAGCGATAAGTTATGTGGCTTGAAGGGACCTTAGAGAACACAGGGCTTCGTTTGCAAAAAAGGGAAGTGAGGCCAGAAAATAAATTAACTTGTCAGAATTCAGAACTGCATGGTGAGTCAGGTTTGGCTTGACTGCTCAGCTGGATGCTTTTCTTATACCTAGGCCATCGATGGCAAACTTTGCTGGCTGTTAGAGCAGTAAGGAAAGTGTGTTTGCAGTGTAGGAGCAGCTAAGCCAAGCATCTTTGTGCATCCTGGGGATCCATCCAGGAAGCTGTTGGCTCCTGATGCATGCTGGGGGAGGGGAGACATTGTCTTCTATCATGTAGCCACCTGGTTCCAACTGATAATTTCACACCCATGTTCACGTAGGTGGATAGCCCTGTTTCAGTTCAACTGGTCACAAGACAAAGCAAAATGACTAGAAGGAAGATGAGGAAGGTTGGGCAGGGGTGGGGAGGGATAGGGAGGGGTGGAGAAGGGTAGGGAGGGGTGGGGAGGGGATCAGAGTCCTTTAGAAGTGAGAGTCATCAGAACACATTATATCCAGGTATGCAATTATCGAAGGATACATTGCATTTAAAGTAAATACCTAAAGCTGAATCCCCATTTGAAATCAAGGTCAGTGCCTTGATCATCTCTAAGCCATTGCTTCTCAAGCTTCAGAGTACCTGATGGTCATGAAGAATTTGGTAAAAGTGCAAGGCCTGACCCTCAGAGATTTGAGCTTCAGGGTGTAGGCGATCTAGAGAACACCTTGTTTCCAAGAGTTGTCACAATGACCATTTTGTTAGAGGTCAAAGTGGGTCCTGAACATTGTGCTTTTTCTTGGGGCTCACATTCTTGCTGTAGCGCTGTGCATGTCACACGCTGGCTGGATTCCTCCATCTATCCATGTTAGTTACTATTCTTGTTGCTACAACAAAATACCCAACAAAAGCCATTTAAAGGTTTATTTTTGGCTCAATCTGAGGATCTGGTCCATCACTGCAGGAAGGCACTGCAACAGGAGGTGAGGCAGGTGGGTGGTCACACTGCATTTGCAGTCAGCAAGCGGGATGAACCCTAGGGGTCAGCTCACGGTGTGGGTCTGCGTTCTGCCTTACCGGTGCAATGTAGGAACTCGGCCTGGCAGACAAAAAATGCACAGATGCTGTCTACTTGGGCTTAGGGTGTGGGAAAACGCAGTTTAAAATGTGGGGGGCTGAAGCTGGGGTTCCCAGATTATTGGACATCCAGACACTGCTGGGTTGCAGGGAGTTGGGAACGGAATTAGGTCCTTGGTGTTGTGGGCTGAGGAGCCCAAGGCTTGGGAGATAGGAGCTCCCGTTTATCTCATAGGAGATTGTCCATAGCTTAGTGGTGACTGTCTAAGAGCACAGAGAGGCTTTCTGTGGGAGACTTAGATGGTGCAGCTCTGTAGGCAAAGGCTTCCTCCATGCTCACCTAGGTGGTTCTTGATGAGAGAGACAGTCCTTGGTTCCAAACCGTTTATTGATTGTTCATCATGGAAAATGAGTACATACTACCTGCTCAGGGTGGATCATAGATTAAATATCTTTTGCAGGAAGGAATGTCCAGGAAGGGAAACTTATTGGCTAAACCCTCAGGGCCTCTAGATACCTCATTAGCATGGAGAACTCTGATCTAAGTGACCATAGGTCACATTCCTATGTAGGGAGTGTGGCCATGTAACAGAGGCCTGATCAGAAGCAGGTGAAGCTCCTACGGTCCTCTCTGGTATGAGGTCCTCAGGTTTCCAACCCACTCAACCTTATCAAGTTTCCTGGCACGGTCCACCCCCCCATCATGATCTCCTTTTTATGGCATCTTAGCCACATCTCATGCAATGGTGCTAGCCACAGGGCCCATCGATCTGGAATCCCTCACAGACATGTCTCCTGAGGGATTCTAGAACCTGTCAGGTTGAGCAGAGGATGCTGGGGACATCCTTTCTGGTTTCCATCCTCCTCTGTGTAGATTCCTCCTCTTCTGACACCCACCTCTCTCCCATGCATCCCTTAGCAGGACAGAGCCCTGGGGGCTTATGCAGCTGTGTGGCACGGTCTCCGTGTTCTGTCCCCCACTACCCAAGCCCTCCCCACCACCCACAGATCGGGGTTTCCAGGCAGAACTTCCCCAGCCTCCTCCTGCTATGTGCCTTTCCTCTGTTTCTGGATCCCACAGCCTACCCTGTTCCTTTCCTTTCCCTTTTTAAAAGTCCATGATTTATTCATCATCTACATTTTTCATCTGCTTTCAAATATTAAGAAGGCATAGTAAAAATAATTCTAGCATGGCAGTGGAGAAAGCCATGAGCCCCTGGGTCTGTGACCCTCCCCCAAGGTAGCAGATGCTCATAACTTGCTGGATGAAGTTTAGTTTGGAAATCATCACACAAAGAAGAAACAAATACGTATTTTGAAGCAAAGGTATAGTAAAATTATAGACACTATTTGTGGCACTGCCTCCAAGGAACAGGATATCCTAGTTTTTCTATTGATGTTACAGGGAGACAAGCCATAGTCTTTTCTAAAACTCAGCAGTATCCCATTGGGTGAATTTAGCAGATTTTTTTTTTTTAATCAGCCCACACTTAGATATTATTTGCTTTTCATTTTTTTGTAATACATTTATTTATTTGTTTGGGGGTGAGGTGAGTAGGTGCATGCTTGCTGCATGTCAGAGGACAACTTGAAGTCGGTCCTTATCTTCTACCATGTGGGGCTGGGGGACTGAACTCAGGTCATCAGACTTGGCAGAAGGCTCCTTACACAATAAGCCATCTCATCAGCCTAGGAACTGTTTCATTTCAACAGTTACAAACCAGCACTGTCACAAACATGCTGGCACAGATATCCGGGTATGCTGGAATGGAACTGAACACACACAGATAGAATTTTTGGACGGAAACGTGCATTTTACAGTTCACCTATATTACCAATTTGACTCTCAAAATTGATTTTTACCAATGTTTTTGAGTGGCTGTCAGTGACATAGCCCATCCCCATCCCAGATGTGTTACCTCTCCTAAGGCAAATGGAGGAAAACACCTGTTTGTCATTTCCTCTTTCTTCTCCTAGTTCTCAGCTCGGTGGGGACTGGCTTTGGTTGTTCTCTGAGGTCTCATGAAATGAACTTAGTTGTTCTTTCTTCTTTGGTAATTAATGAAGCACACAGGTGTCATTCTCATGGTATCTTAATCTGCTTTATCTGGCTAGAACCTCTTCCCTTGGGTCACTTGTAAAGGCAAGAGGGTGTGGGACTTCATAGTGTGAGAGGCTAGGAGGTTTCAGATTAAGGGGTACATCTGGGGAGGACCCCAAGGTGGGAGGTAGAAGACAAGTAGGTATCAGTGGGGAACACCCACGGTCTCACTCCATAACAGCTGTGCTCATGTGACTGCAGCAGGCTCTGAAATGGAGAACTCACTGAAGCAGGCAAGGTTGAATCTTCTCCTGAGGGCTCTGTCCCATGACCCAACCACTTCCCAATTGCACCTCCTGGGGAACCAGGCCTCGACACCAGTTTGGGTGTCAAATCACACTCAGACCACAAAAGGCAGCTCACAAATCCCCACAGTACTGAAGGTATGTGAAATAAACCCAAAACTCAGGAGCCCCCATCTCAGCTGAGATCGAACCTCACACAGAGTGCTCGCACGTGCCCCAGAGTACCCGGCACAGCCCTGCCTACTCCCTGGGTTCTCACTGCAGAGGCACGCTAGTAATCAGTAAGATGGCAGGGCTGGAGAGACAGTTCCAGTGTCAAACCCCTGCCCTGGGTTGAGGACACACAGAGACAGAGCCCAGACGCTGGAGGTCTGGGTCACAAGCAGATGCTTGGGTAGCAATGGGTGGCTGGGAGTCAAGTCCCAACCACAGCCAGTTTCTTCCTTGTTTAAGGAGCCTTGGCTCTTGGTTTCCTCACATAGGAAAAGGAAACGGTGATACCACACTCAAGAACCTCTCATGAGACACAAATGAAGCTGTATACAATAAAAGTAGAACCTTCTGTAAGTGTAGGTGGTAAGCACTGGATACTGATGTCTGAGAGTCCATCTGTGACCATCCGATCACAGTGCTAGTATAGATTCCCCTGTAGGGGACACACTTCTGTCAGTTATTTTGTCTGTAGCTGGGTTTTTGCCACTATAAAATTCCAGGCCCTGGAGTCAGGAGGAGCTGAGTCTTTATTATGTGACTCTGAACGGGTTACCAAACTCCTCTGAGCTCCAAAATCCCCCTTCAAAAAGTGGCTATAACCACTCAGTTTATTCTGAGAAGTTAATGGGCTGTGTTAAAAACCTAGCTCCATAAATGTCAACTGTGCTATTATCATCTTTAATAATTATTGGCCTTGAACACAACTGGTGATTGTTGAGAACAAGTCCCATGTAGTCCAGGCTAGCCTCATACTCATTATGTGACATGAATGATCTGAACTCCTGATCCTCCTGTCTCTACTTTCTAAGTACTGGGACACTATGCATCAGCCACCATACACTGGGGATCGAACCCAGGACTTCATGCGTGCTAGGCACGTGCTCTCCTAACTGAGCTACATGGCTGAGAAAGGCTAAGGTTCAGCTTTCTGCAGTCAGTCCCGTAGTCCCACAAGTTCTCAGTCATGGGCTCCTTCTGTGGATCGTCTGCTGCCTTCCCTGCTGACAAACATCCCACATACTCAGAGAGACTTCTATTGGGGTAGAAACCTGGCCTTAAATCTTGCGGCTGTGAGATAAGATGCCCGTGGCTGCCTTGCTGCTGGAAGACCTTGGGCAAGGTTTGTGTGTTCCCTCTGCCTCAGTTCCTCATTTGAAGAGGACTCAGGGCTAAGGGAAGGAAGCAGTTAGTAAGTGCCATCCAATGGCTCCTCCTCTGCTTGTCTTGCAAAAGTCCTGTGCTTATCCTTTGGTGGGGCCCAGCCTATAGAATGGGACAGTTAGGATCCTAGAGAGAGAAGAATTCTCACACCAAAGACCACATGACACAACCACTGAGGAGGGAGGCCTGCCTTGGGCAGCCAGCCAGTCCTCCATCTGATGAGCCCCTTGCTCTCCTGCGTCAGGGTGAAGGCCCTGACCTGGGTAGGGAATGTGCCTCGCTGGTCCTTATAGTCCCTACTCAGGGCCTTCGCCCTGGATGACTTCCTGCCTGGAGCATTTGTCTTCCACACAGGAACACTGGTTTCCTTAGGTGTTTGCTCAGATATCATCCCTCTGTGAATGTGTCCTGAATTCGCGCACGCACGCGCGCGCGCACGCGCGTGCACACACACACACACACACACTTACATACACACTTACACAAACATTTCTTGTTCTCCCCACTTTACTCTCCTTATGCTCTATCTTCACCAAGCTTCTGATTGCTTTTGCACATTTGATTTTGTCTGTCCATCTGTCCGTCCTCATCCATTGCAGAATTATCTATTGCTGTGGCACATTCTCTAGAAATCAGTAGCTCAAAACAACAAACAGGCTATCCCATCTCCCAGTCTGTGAGGAGAGTCAGACAGAGCGTAGCTGGTGGCTCTTCCACCTCAGGAGCTAACACTGGAGACGGCTGCTGGCAGAGCTGGCATGTCCAAGATGGCTTCCCTAGTCTGTCTGCACCTTGGGAGCAGCATGGGAAAACTGGGACTCACTGTACTGGAGCGCCTACACACGCCTTCATGGATGTGTCTGGGCTACTTTGGCCATGGAGCCCAAGGCTCTTGGAGTGGCACGGGGAAGGCACAAGGGTCTTTCTTCACAGCAAAGCTTCCTCCTTGTTCTCCTCGATCACCACCGAGGCCAACCTGAACTCAGGGGTCGGGGTAGGCCACACTTTTCAGGAGCAAGAAGCTAAGGATTCCAGCCCTGTCTTAACATGCCTCCCCAGGACTGGGTCTTCAGAGTGTTCTGTGTACTGAGTCTAGCACACAGCAGCTCCTTAGTGGATACGAGCTGGAGGGCTGAGGGGGAACTGCATCTATGTTTTACTTATTTACTTACTTGTTTAGTATGTGCAATGCATGCACATGTGTGTCCATGCATGTGGTCAGAGTCGGATGTCAGGTACCCTCCTCCAGCACCTTTTGCTTATTTCCTTGAGATGGGGACTCTAGCTGAACCTGGAAGTAGGTTGGCAGCCAGCGTGACCTCGCCTTCTCCTCCTCCAAAATGGGGATTGCAGGTGCCAACGCCACCACACGGGACTTGTTACCGGAGTGCTGAGGGATGTGCAGGCCCTGATACTTAAATAGCAAACACTCTTTCCTACTGAGCCAACTCCCCAGCCCCCAGCATCATCTATAGAGCCCATCCAGGCCACCTCAGCTAGAAACCCCTCATACCTGCCCCGGAACCGAACAGGGGTTCTTTCCTAGCTCAGCCTCTCCCGCCCTTCTGCCTGTTCTGCTTCTGAGCCCAGGGCTCTTTCCTCCTGTGCACATGATCCTGGATCCAGATCACCAGCTGTCTCTGGGGGCTTAAAACAGTGGGGAGGATACACACACACACACACACACACATATATACATACATATATATATATTTCACACGCACACACACACGCACACACACATATATACATACATATATATATATTTCACACACTCACACACACACACGCACGCACATGCACATATATACATACATATATATATTTCACACACTCATATGCACACATGGGCTCATGAATCACAACCACAGACATGACAGAGGCTACTATGCCATTTTACAGATGAGGTCATCAGGCCCAGAGAAATCACATCATTTCCCTTAGGTCACACAGCCAATCAAACCCAGCCTGGAGGTTCTACAGAGCCACTGAGCACCTGTCTCCATTTTTAGGCTATGCAGGTGAGAAGCTTCCCCACCAAGCTTCTCCCCACCCCACCCACCCCACCCTGAGAGTGATATGTGTAGCCCTCCGAAACAGGGCTCCTGGCGTCTAATTTTTCTTCCCCCTTCCTTGGAGACCACTGTTTCCCACCCCTGAGATGCTCTGCCAAGGGAGTTAGGTTTAATATTCAGGAACCAGCCAGGCATGAGTGATTAGCTGACTGGTGTTGGAGGAGGCCTAATTGAATAAGTTATTTACATAACAAGTTAATGCTGTCGCCTGCGGTGCTCCTTTGCCTACCCCCACCCCCAGGCCCCCAACTTGTTCATCTTGTGCTTCTCCTCCCCCTGGATGGCCAAGGACACAGAGGCGCCACTGGTGTTGATGTTCACAGCATACATAATGCCATGAAGAGGAGAGGAAAACTGAGTAAGGATGGCGACACCCTGGGCTCCTTGGTAGCCCGCAAGAGCAGGGGAGTTCCAGACTCCCCTAAAAGCAAACCCCCTCCCAAGGAGCAGAGCTTGTAAGTTTAGACTGGCCTTTGACCTAGTTGTATTCACCCCAAACCCTAAAGACCACAAACTGATCCCACCCCACTTCTGAGCCTGCCTCCTTTTCTGTAATGTGCTGAACCTCAGTGCTGGAGTCTAGAACTATAAACCACCTGCCTGTAGTAACATAGGAAGTGAGAGGACTTAGCAGGTGTCTTTCCTAGCCCAGGGAGATGGCCCAGTGGGTAGCATACTTGCCATGTAAGTGGGAGGACTTGAGTTTGAATCCCCAGAACCCATGGAAAAGCCAGAAAATAGTAGCACATGTCTGTAATCCTATTGTCCCTACAGTGAAACGGGAGGGGGAGAAGAGAATCTCCAGAAGCTTGTGAGCCAGTTAGCCTGGTGTACATGGCAGAACAAAGCCAAACAAAGAGACCTTGTTTCAAACGAGGTAGGAGGCAAGGGGTGGGGGTGGGGGACAAACACCCGAGATTGTCCTTAAACCAAGCCATGGCCTGTGCTGAAAAAAAATCCTGTGATTGCAAAGGAAAGACATGAGTCACTATCTTCCCAAAGATCTGCCTTCAGGGTTAGGCCTGGACAGCACTCCCTTGGAGTTCTGGAACTCAGGGTTACAAGCTCATAAAGTCCTTGTTCACCACAGGCTGGGAGGTGTGTGATGCATCTGACCTCAGACAGAGGAACAGCAAGCCAAGTCCCTGGGCTGCAGTTGAAAGGGCTCAGCGGCCTCTCCCTGCAGGCAAACTACAAAGATAGGCTGGGCATGTCTGAGTAGAGTAGAAAGTACTAGCTGCTGAGCCACCAACTCCAATGAGCTGCCCGAGCATTCAAGTCCTGGAACAGTGGATGGTGTCCTGTGAGGGTCACAATAGTCTGGTTCTTCTTGCCAGGCATGAGAGGGGTAGAACTAGAAAGCTGTGTGTCTGACCATGTGAGTGTAACTTCTGGGAGCTGCTGGTCCCTCATTTAGAGAATGAACAAGATGACAGAGTGAGGAGAAAAAGAACTGTCTCATGTTAGGTGTTCAAAACAACAGATATTCCAAACAGGAACCTCAGTAGGTAGAATCTTCTAGTAGACTAGAAAGAAACAGTGTGTGTGTGTGTGTGTGTGTGTGTGTGTGTGTGTGTGTGTGTGTGTGTGTGTGTGTGTGTTGTATGTAGGAGTGCAATATCATGTCTTGAACTTCAATCTTTTTGGTAGCTAATGATGGATGAAGTTTAGGTAACTTTCATGACTCTGAGCTGTATTGTGGGGGTCATGAATCTGATCTGTCAGTTAAAACGGCAGACACTGAAAGACAATGACTGTCACACAGTAGACTGAGCCAGTGTGCACATGAGGACGGAGAATCTGGCCTTCATGAACTTCCATAGGGACAGGCACTATCGATCCTTGTGAGCGCAAGGCCAGGGGGTCTGGACTGTTGGCTCCAGTGCACCGGAGGCAAGGCTGGGCAGTTGTGCATTTCAGAAGTGCACAGCTGCTGAACTGTTGATTAAATGTTCTGAACAGAAGTACTTCAGAACTAGCTGATAGGAGAGAAGTCCTGCCACAGGGTGGTTCTGAGACTGGTGGCTGTTTGGTTTTTGTTTTTCTGTTTTTGTTTTTTTAAGATCTTGCACGTGATGGTGATCAGGAGGTAGAAGGAAGCTGTTTGGTTAGCTTCTTGCCCTCCCCAGTAGCTGTATGGTGACACCTGCTCCTGACTCCTGCCACCACCTCATCCCCACTCTTGCCTAGTCTCCTCCCTGCCGCGAGCTAGCAGCAGCTTTCTGACACCAGGATAGCGCGGGGCTTTGCTCTGTTCCTAGCTTTGCCCACCAGGAAGCCAAACCACTAAGCTTGGTAAGGGGGACCCACACAAGAACCGGCAGTTAAACCAACATCATAGATGTTGCCAAGGGTTTTTGGTTTTGTTCCTTGCCCACTATGACGCATTCCCCAGAAACTGTGGTGTAATTCCTGCTCCAGCGTCACTCACACATGCTAAGCAGCCAGTGGGAGGTGGGAAGACACAGCTACTGGCCCTGAGAGTGCTCTTGGTGTCTGCTCCTGGTGGGGGAGAACATCAAGGCCAATGGTAAGGACCAGAGCTAGATGTGGGTGAGGTCAGGCAGGCAGGTGAAGATGGTTAAACACTTAATGATCAAGACAAATCAGTATTTTAAAATACGGACAAAGCAGTATTTTTTAAAGGCCAGGTTCACTGAAAAGAATCTAGACATTGCTTTTTATTTTTTAAATGCATTGTTTTTGAAATGCTTATCATGGCTGGTGCACTCTGGGGGTGCTGCTTAAATATCTCATGCGGTAGGGGTGCCTCTCTGCTGTGCCCCAATCTTGGCCCAGGAGCATTGTGTCTTGGGTATCTGCAGCAGCAGAGCAGGTTTACTTTGCCTTCTGGGTTTAGCCAAAGTAGCAGCAGGCAAAGGGGAGGAGGGGTTCCCTAGGAACCCTGCTGGGGAGTGTGTGGTATAGCCTGGGAGATTCCTCTGACTTGGAGTATCAGAGAGAGGTCAGGGAAGCAAGACAGCTATTGTCAGACCATGAAGCACAGACAAAGAGGAGCTGTCCCTAGACTCTTGGTCCCAACCCCCAAAGCCTGGACTGACTGAAGAACGCCTAGACGGGTCCTCGGGAAGTTGAGGCCCAGAATTCCCTGCACTTTCCCATCATGCCCTGCTCTGCTCTAGAGGACGCTGGGGGACCCCAGCTGTGAAAACAAGCAAGTGGAAGGTAGAAGGTAAATCAAGGAAAGGTGGGAGCTGGAGGCAACACCTCTTGAGCCAAGCCAGAGGGCATGCTTCTGCCTCATCACTCCTGTGGTACTGATGAGGAAACCGAAGCTTAGAGAAGAGCTGGCCCCAGACACTAGGCAGAGCTGGGTAACCCTGACAGCAGCTCTTCAGACCCCTTGCTTCTACTCTCTGCTGCCTTCCAGTTAAAACACCCCTCCTTGCTCCAGGCTGCTCAGCCCCAAACTGTCACTTCCACCTTTTCCTCCCCTCTTAACTTTTTCCAAAGTGAATATCATTATTAATATTATTTGCCTAATTAACACATTGGTGAATGACAGAAAACATGCAAACAGGTTTTGCCAGAGAAACTCTGTCTGATTAAAACTGCAGCCCATCTAATTAGATGGAGATTTCTTCATTACCTTCCCCATTTTTAGATGAGCCAACTCCCTCCCCTGCTCCTGTCCCCACTTCCCTGGAAGTTGGTTCAGCAGATGCAAACACTTGCTGTGCAAGGGTGAGGACAGGAGTTCGAATCCCAGCACTCATGAAAGGGTTCAGTGGGCACGGCGGGCACTCCTGCAATCCGAGCAGGGGGGAGGCAGAGCAGGCTATCCCTGGAGCAAGCTAACTCGATAGAGTAACTGAATTTGTGAGCTCTGGGTTCAAGAGAGAGAAACACCTTAATAGAAGGTGGCGAGAGCCCGGGGAAGATGCCTGACACCAACCTCAGGCCTTTACATGCATGTGCACATACATGCTAACATGCATACCTACGTCCATGCACCTTGCCTTGAGCACACACACAAAGAACAGTGGTTAGGAGCCTGTACTGGAAACCTGTGCTGGTAAGAGCTTTCCCACACTCTCACATGGGAGTCTTCCAGAGGGGGTGTTGCCGCCATTTTACAGATGAGAACACTGAGGCTTCCAGGGAACAGGCCCGGGGTAGACTTTTCAGACCCTGCTCATTCCAGCTGCCACACCAGTTTCCCCTCAGCCTTTCCTCATTCCTCTGCCATCCCTCTTCCCACAGTTGTTAGGAAGCACAGCACAAAGAGAAGATCCATGACCAAACCCAGGGTGAGGCCAGGGCTGTCCAGAGATGTCCTAAGTTGAGGTCAGCCAGAGCTGTGTGAGTGGCATTTGCAAGAGCCTCAAGAATGTGAGAGCCCAAATGGGGAGGGTGCCAGGGCACACTGAGGCCAAACACAGTTGGGGTGGGGCTGCTGGGTGACCTGAGTCAAGGAGGCCAGAGTGGGATTACTGGAAGGAAATGGGCTAGTACTTTTGCCTCTGAAGTCTGTCCCGTGATTGTGTGAGCTTCTTTACATGTGTGTATGTGTCTCTTTCCTAGAGCCAGACATGAGATCTCCACACATTGCAGAAGAGGAAACAGGCTCAGAGAGGTTGAGAAACAGGGGCAAGGTTACACAGCTTAGAACTGGCTGCTGGTTTCCTGTGGGAACAGGAATGGCTCGTTCTGGTGACTCCCAAGGCACCCAGGGCCCAGTGGGCGGTAGCTGCAAAGCTGGGGCCTGGCTCTCTCTGCAGTGGTTTGAAGCCTGTGGGCCAATTTTACCAGGAAGCCCAAGCCCCACAGGGAGCATGGTCAGAGGCAGGCAGACAAGCCTCATTAGCTGGATCCAGCGTGCGGTGCCGTCACCATGGCAGCCAGCCTGGTGCGACCAGGTGGTTTTTATTACCAAACTTGGAAAACTTTACGGTGGCGCCAACAATGGATCTTTATTCTGCTGTTAATAGTGTGTCTCTTATTAGCATGCATCTCCCCCCTCCTTAACAACCTTTACATTTCAAGCTGCATTTATAATTAAGCCATTAATCCCTTACTGGAATTTCTTGTTTTTTCATAAGCGGCAAACCAGAAGCCCCGTCTGCCTGT
The DNA here is from genome assembly GCA_028551405.1 of Uromys caudimaculatus. Taxonomy (NCBI): domain Eukaryota; kingdom Metazoa; phylum Chordata; class Mammalia; order Rodentia; family Muridae; genus Uromys; species Uromys caudimaculatus. The sequence continues at coordinate 56,760,919 of CM052706.1, forward strand.
TGAGAATGAAGGCAGAGCGCTCCGAACTGCTCTGGGAATGTCATCCCATGATGGGATCCCAGTAATGTGCTGAGACGCTCAGGTTTGAGGATGACCTGTCTCTGAGGGGCTCAGAGCCAGGCCAGGGCTAACTCTTACCCTCAATGGCTTCCCTGCCAAGAGTTGATCTGGTACCTGAGAGCTGTTGACTCAGGAGAACGGTTACTGCCAGGGGAGTGGTGGGGAGGGTCAAAGGTCAGCAATAGCACAGTGAGTTGTAACTGGATTACAGGTGCTGAGATCCAGGCTGTCTCAGAGGAGCAAGAAGTATATTTGTTGACCCCTGGGCCTCTGGAATGGACTGATCTATGTCCCATCCAAATTCATACGCCAGAGACTCCTTAGACCTCAGAACTTGTATCTGGGCTCAGACTATGGAGGTGAGGTAAAAAGAGGGTGTTCAGGTAAGCCCTAACCCAGTAAGATTGTGTCCTTAGAAGAGGAGGAATTTGGGACACAATATTTACAGTGGGGAGGAGGAGGGGACAGCGGGAAGACACAGGAAGGAGATAGCCATCTCCACGCCCAGGAAGAAGGCCTCAGAAGACACCAGCCTGCCCACTCTTTGATCGTGGATGGCAGCCTCCAGACCTGGAGGAAACTGATTTCTTCTGTCATTGACAGCCCATGGTCCTCTGCTTCAGTCAAATAGCCTTCTTTCTTTCCCAGTGCATTCTGGGCCCTCCATGGATCTGTTCTCAGGATCCTGGAGGGTCCAGAGGAGGAAAGCCTGCTGTCTCAGCTCTGCCCCAGACCTAGCTTAGGGAAGGCTCTTCCATGGACACTAGAGTAGGGGTAAGGGGTTGCTCTGTGTGGTTCCTACCAGCTCCTGACTGCCAGGGTTGGTTGAGGTGGAGCTCAGGTAGGCTATCTACATGGAAGGTAGACTTCCCTCTAGGGCAGCAGTTCTCAACCTGCGGGTCTCAACCCCTTTGGCAAACCTCTAGCTTCAAAGTATTTGCATTATGATTACAGGAGCAGAACTGTAGGTATAAGGAGGCAATGGAAATGATTTTTTGGTTCAGGGGTCACCACCAAACGAGGAACTGTAGCAAAGGTTTGTAGTGTTTGGAGGACTGAGCGTCGCTGCTCTAGGTGGAGGCTCAGACTTGTGGCCAGCTTCCCGGAAGTAGTGAGCCCCACGTAGCATCAAGAGCTGAGGACCAGCGTAGCTGCGAGTGGGGTTAAAGAAGGGTCTGGCAGCCTTAGGACACACTGACATTAGCCACAAATGAGCTGGTATGGGAAAGTGTTGTCAACTGGCAGTTCCAGAGGGGCTCAAATGGAGGCTTGCAGCCTACGCCTTCCTGCCATCCCCGACTTGAGGTTTTCTCACCTCCCAACCATAGGCTGATCTTTTCAAGACTGCCTGAGAGTCATTAGTGGCCACCAGCCACTGTTCAGGCTGCCTCTTGCTTACCCTGTGGGGGTGGCTCCAGATGCTCTTTTCTGCTGTCCACCCATCTTCTCGCTGCGAACTGTCAGAACATATTCTCCTGTGTGTTCTTTCCCTGCCCATCCGTCCACTCACCCAACACACCCATTTACACAGTATCTGCCATGGGATTTTTTGTCCTTAGTAGTCATGGGATTTGAACGCGGTGCTGAGGGCTCACAGCTTCTCCCCTCACAAAATCTAGAAGGAGCAAGACATTAAATTCTCTGACTGGAAATGGCATAAAGGGAAAGTTGGAGAGGCCTGAGTGATGAGGGTGGGACCAGAGGGCTTGGAGGTAGAGGAGTGACATCATCAAGATGTCACCTGAGCCTGGAGTCAAAGCTAGACAGGAAGGGGAAGGAGAATGTCATAGACAGACAGGACCGTGCAGGCAAATACCCCAAGGTTCTAGAAGAAACCTGAAGCACCAGAGCAGAATGACTAGCAAGGACTGGTCAGGGAGAGGGAAAGCAGGAAGATTGCCTGGGAGACATGGCAGAGGTGATGTCTTGTTTCTGAGACTGTCTATGGCTTGTACAGGGGAGTTAGTAGGTCCCTAGAGAAGGAAGGACATTACAACTTGTCACCATATATATGGGGATGGCAGTTTGCTCAAAGGTTTTGCAGCCTTCTGGGACCGTCTGTAAGTGTAATCCTAGTACCCAGAATCCTTTGCCCCTATACCCCTGGCTAGTTTCCAACTCCCCATACTGCTAAAGATGACAGTCAGCTTCTAATTCTAAGTCTACGGCTCTAATTTCTAAGTCTCCTACGTCTAACATTTAAGTGCTGGGATCAAATACCTGTGCTGAGAGTGGGACCCGATTCTTCAAGCAGGCTTGAAAAGCACCTGGACTAACCAAATCACATCCCCAGATGCCACTGCTACAGTCTTTTACTATGTATATCCTTCCCCTAGATGTCTTGAGTGAGAGTTACTCAGACATCTGTAGGCCACTCTAGTGTGAACAGCCACTTTGTTTCTCTATTTTTATCCTCCCTGTAGCCCCCACCCCCAACTCACTTCCTGAAGTCCTGTAAGTCTTGCATATATTCACAAAGGCCACTTTGCTACTCTGTGGTTGCTGCGGTGTTTTGAGGCTATCCTCTGTGATGTCACCTCTAAGGCCTCTCTCAGCTCATCAACCCTCTGCTGAGAGCCACCATATGTCAAGGCATCAAAGGAATGTGCAGTCAGCCAGCACTGAAGCCACCACGTGGAACTCTGCCCTGAAGGCAGAGAAAGCGCCTAGCCTACATTATAAGTAAGAGTTGAATGTCGGGACAGCTGTCTGACTGTCACTTGAAATCAATTCCCAGTGTACCTGCAGGCCTTGCTCTTTGAGGCTCAGGCTAGGGAACTGGACTCAGGAGCCAGGAGCTGGAGGCAGATAATGCTGGTTCCCCAGAACCCTGCCTTTCTGGGTGTGCCTACTCACAGAGACTCATGCAAGCCACTATGCAGAAAATGGACCACCCCAAGAAGACCCTGCTTGCTTAAAAACATCTGAGCTGGTTTAAAATATAGAGCTATAAATATTTTACAGATTGCTATCAGCCTGCTTTCCAATTGGGGGCCACTTGTTAACTTGATGACATCTGGAATCATCTAGGAGATGGGCTTCTGGGCACCCTTGATTAGGTTAATTAAGATGAGAAGACCCTGTGGCTGGGATCCTAGACTGCATAAAGAAGGAGAAAGTGAGCTAAGCACCAGGGTCCATTGCTCCCCGACTCCTGACTGCAGATGTAGTGTGACCAGTTGTCTCAAGCTCCTGCCACTGTGACTCCCGGGCCATGATGGACCGTACACCTCGAATTGTGAGCCAAAATAAACTCTCCCTTCAAGTTTTTGCCCTAGAATATTTTATCATGGCCAAAACACCATGCTGTTGTGGTCTTCAATAGGTGTATGTCCTGTGGAGTATGCTAAGTGGTTGATTGTCTTTTACCTCAGCACTCCCTGTTGTTGGGCACTTAGCTTGGGTCTGGATTGTTATGATGATAAATGAGAAGCTTTGAATATCCTCAAATATTGGACTACCAGTTGGTATCTTTAGAGGTGTGTCCAAGTTAACATAAGACTCTTATCTGTGACGTTCACCTGCCCTCTAACTGGCTTGAAGCAATTGACACATAGATCCTTGACTTTAACTGCTATAGGAACTGCCTAGCCAGGCTACCTCTTTTTCATAAAGCCAGAGTGCAGGCCAGGGTTAGGGAGATGGCCTAGGTGTTTAGAGCACTTGTTACTCTTCCGGAGTACCCAAGGTCCATTCTCAACATCCATATTGTGGCTTACAAGCAGCTGTAACTCTAGTCCCAAGGGACCCCGTGTCTTCTTCTGGCCTCTGTGGGCACTGCACATATGTGGTGTGCAGACATACAGGCAGGCAAAACACCCATACATGTAATGATGATGATGATGGTGATGATGATAATAATATTAAACATTAAAGTAAGGGCTTTAGAAAGATCAATGGGAATTGGCCAAAGATGGAAAGTAAACCATAAAATCGACCAAAGAAGACTTTGAACCAAATATCTAAGCCCAAATAGGGAGTTACCACAGTCACCCGTGTATGTCTCTATCTACTATGGGGATCTTTTCCAGTGCGATGCTCCCTCCTTATCTGTAGATGCTTGAGTAAGGAAGAATTCCCCGACTCACTATGGTAAGATGGGGCCCTGGCATACCTGTCCTCCTGCCCACCTGCCCGTGCTAGCTGATCCATGCTGTGGCAGATACTCACCTACTAAGTGGGTCTCAGGGATCAAACCCAGGTCACCAGGCTTGGCAGCAGGTACCTTTTATACCAAGCCATCTTGCCTGTGCCTTGCTTGTTTTGATCCTGTCAGTTAGTTCCTGCTCGGCCCTGCAGGAAAAGCACAGGGAGCCCCTCCTCCCACTTGGCAGCTATGCCTTCTTCAGGGGCCAGGGGACACCATCCTTCTTTCTCTCTTCACACTTGGGTGTTTGCTGTTATTTGTAGATCCTCAGATTATTCTGATAAGTCAGCTTAGGAACTTTGGAACATTTGGGTATCCCTCTCCTCCTGGAAAAAACAGGTTAGGGAGCATGTGGGCTAGAAGGGAGGGGCTGAGTAAGTCCCTGCTACCTCATTCCCTAAAGACCAATCAGTTTAAAAGTCACACTGTTCTGCCAATCACATTGTGCCTAATGGCTGCTGCTCTAAAAACTGTATAAAAACTTGGTGAATGAACTGTGCATGGCTGTTCTCTCTTGCTTTGGTGTGTAGGACGACCCCAGCATGCTGGATCAATAAATTCCTCTTGCATTTTGCATTGATCCCTGATGCCATGTGTTCACTGGGGGGGGTGTCTTCTGGTAAGTTAAGGCTCCCCAGAGTCTTACAATTCCTCTCCCCACTCCTCCTCCTCTTCCTCCCCTCCTCTTTCTCCTTTTCTTTCCTTTTTTTTTTTTTTTTTTTAAATACAGGTAGCTCAGGCTGGCCTCCAACCTACTGTAATCCTCTCCCTTCGGCCTCTTGAATCTTGAATGTTTGGAATACAGGCACATGCCAGTGTGCCCTGCTTGGTTTTCATTTGTTTCAGGTAGGGTCTCACATAGCCCAGGCTGGCCCTTAATTCCATATGTAACCTTGGACTCCTGATTTTGCTTTGCTCACCTCCCAATTGCTGAGATTACATCGCACAGCTCCAGGAAGAGAGTCCATACTTCACTGCCTGATGCCCATTGAAGTGGAAATTTCCTGTTTTCTTTGGAAACTCAGCTGTGTCATGTGATGTTTTTCTGGAAACTGTCTTGTGAGAGGATGTTTTGCTGAAGCAGACACATGAGAGGGCATGTGATGTTTTGCTGGAGAGGGTGCATGATGTTTGAAAAGAGTATAAATGGAACCCCACAGGCAGTGAAAGGCTGTTCTTACTTTGTGACACTGTGCAATGCTTCGCTGGTCTTTAATGGTGTTCAGTGGTCTTCTCTAGTCCTTGCTGGTCTTCGATGGTCTTTGATGGTCTTTATTTCATGAAGAGAAACTCACAAAAGAACTTCTCAGTGGCATTCCAGCTGATTCTTGCCGATTCATTTGACTCATGCCAATTTGGCAGAGCCTTGTGGTTTCTGCTGGATAGAGCTGCTGCTACTGATACATGTTTGTGATTGCTATCAGACTGGACTGCTGGTGTCCTGACAAAGAATAGTTGAATCACCCCAAAGAACTATGTGTAAACAGGTCCACAAACCTCTTTTCCTATAAACCTTCTTTTCTCTACCTCTGGCCAGTAGGCTAGAAGGGAGGTTAGAGCGGTTAAGAATCCTAAATAAAGTAGGCTTTGAAAAATCTAAGCCTACAGCCTCTGCTTGCAGCTTTGCAGTTTTAGCTTTTTCTAGGGTTCATGAACAACAGCGTTGCTTACCCTATGAAGCAGGCTTTTTAGATGTCTGGGGACGGGGTGTTGAACTCATTTGACACCTTCTTGTCATAATGTGTTAGCTAAAGTGAGAGCTGGGAGCCCACAGAGCAGGTTAATGAAGGTCTCTTCCCAGGAGGCCCCTTGTGTGCAAATGAAGCAGTTCTTACCACTAACCATCACTGGCCATAAAAGCAAAGCTGTAATGAAAGAGTGACAGGTGGAGAGGCAGGCACAAAAGCACTCCGAATGTAGGTCTCTTTTATTTTGGTCTCCGTTGGAGATGATGTTTGTAGAACTTCCCAGATAATTCCCCTCCTCTTCCCTTCCTTTTCCTCCAATCTCCCATCTTCTTCCTCTCTTCCTTCTCTTCCTACTCCTTTCCCTTCTCCTTCCTCTCTTCCGCCTCCTCCTCACCCTCATCCTCTTCTGGTCAAGATTCCAGCCATCTGTCAGAGACTTGAGAGGAGTCGATCAGTTTAACATAGGGACAAGTCAGACTGGAGTCAGCACTGCCTGAACTCGGCCTCTCTGCATATCACTTTAGTAGGGCTCCTTTACCTCTAGGCTGCTTCTGTTTCTTGTGAAATCTAGACTGATGGCATTAACAAGTCAATAATATAATTAATGTACAGTGCTTAAGCCTTATTTGACATGTAGTCGGGGTCTAATAATTGCCAAATGTTATAATTATGAGCATCTTGTTCCCTCCCCAGCTAGGGATGTAGTTCAGTTGGTGGCGTGTTTGCTTAGCATGAATGAAGCACTGGGCTTGGTTCCTAGCACCACTAAAGGGGCATAGTGGCACATGCATGTAATCCCAGCATCCCAGGGCTAGAGGCAGGATAATCAGGAGTTTGAATTTGAGGCTACTCTGGGATACATGAGGTACTGTCTTAAAACACAACATAAAAAATCTCCTCCAGTACTCCAGCAGAAACTGAGCACTATGCATAGAGACCAACAGGTGACCTTCACTCTATTAATCCTTTGGCTTTCTGCTGTAATGGGAGGAGAATCGTTCTGATTCTCCTGCATTTAATCTACATCTCTAAAATGCGAGACTCCTCCTCATACCCACCGTACAAGTCTGCAGTGAGGATCCCACAAGAAGACCAGTGTTAATTCCCAGCTCCAAAACACCTCGTAAAGGGCAGACGGATGAGCATGGGTAGCTGCCATTGTGCCCACATGCTCACAGAGCCAGTCTTTTATCTAACCAGATGTCACTTTCACAGACCCTGGCTGCCTCTCTGTCTTTATCCATGGTCTTGGACTTGAAGACTATAGGTCAGCCAGGAATTTAAAATACAAAATGAACCTTTCAAAGTGACGTTTAGTGCATTTCCAGCACTATACAACCATGAACCACATGAAGTTCTGAAACACTCCATCGCCCTTGAAGAAAACCCCCTAAGAAATCTTTCCCAGAAGAAGAGCCATTGAGAGTCACCAACCATATCCAGTTGTGAAATCACTCTTTAGCCAGTCACTCACGAGGGGCGTGGACTTGTCATAAATAGCCCATCAAGATTCTCCTGCCCCAAAGTTCCTAACACCCGATCCCTGAGGCTCCTGTGTGAAGGTGTGGCAGAATGAATGAGTAGAGTGCCAGTGCAGGGTGGAGCACATAAAAGATGCCCAATAAGTGTGCCTGTGATGGTTCATATGCACTGCCATCTTAACAGGATCCAGGAGACAAAGCTCAAGGCACGAGTTTCTAGAATGGATTAAGTGAGGTCAGAAGACTCATTAAATGTGAATGAAATTCATGGGCTAGGGGGTCCTGAACTGAATCAGAAAGAGAAATGGAACTGAGTACCGGCCATCTCTGTCTTTCTGTGCTTCATGGCAGAGGATACTCAGAGACCTGCTGCACATGCTTGCACAGTGACTTCTCGGCTACAGTGTATCCTCAGATGATGGGCCTTCCCTCCTTAAACTGTTTTGTCAGGTATTTTGTTACAACATTGGGAAGAGCAGCTAATACAGTATCTTCCTGTGTTAATGTCAGAACAGTGGGTAGAGCACACACACTCCAGCCATTCTGACTTGCTAAAATGACAAAGCAGAAGGATTGGAACCCACCCAGGCCTTCAAGGCCATGGGCAATTCGATTCTCATGTCGGGGGGGGGGGGGGGAGGAGGGGGTCTTGCCATCAAAGCATCACTTACCCTGGTTCCAAGGCTGCAGCGAAATTAGTTCTCTGTAACCTACTCCCTTGCCAGGCTTGTGTGAGTTACCAGGTTCCTCACTCTCCTTAGCTTTTCCCATCACTCCAAACTGGCTACTCTTCTCCTTTTTTCAATGTTACTCAGAAACAGGAGAGCATATTATGTAATTGTGAGCCACCTGTTTGCAATCACGTTTCCTTTTGTGGAAGAGTTTTGAAGTTGCTTCCAGGAACTACCTAGAAATCAAATGGCAGGGCTCACACCTGCACAAGATGCTTCCTTCCCACGACGAGAGCAGCCCTCTCCTCCTCCCCTCATGGGGACTGCTGAAATTAGGCATCGTCCTTACCTTTCAGACAGCATCTTGGCCACAGGGGACAGTGTCATGTGGGCCAACTTTATGAGTGTGTGTGTGTGTGTGTGTTTCTTGTGTGTACGGGAACACTTGCATGTATGTGCACAAATGTGTGGCGGTTAGACACTGGGTACCATCCCTAATTGCTCCTCACCTTATATTTTTGTTTTGAGACATGTGTGTCACTGAACCTAGGGCTCACCAATAGCTAGGCTGACGGCCAGTGAGCTCCAGCAATCTTCCTGTCTCTGCCTCTGTAGTGGAAGGGGTCCAGATGGATGTATGCTGCCATGCCTGGCTTTTCACATGGATGCTAGATATTCAAACTCAGGTCTTCGTGATTACTTTTATCCCCTAAGCCATCTCCCTATTCCCAACCTTTTGACACTGTCATCGACAACGTCAAGTTATAAAAAATAATGCTGAAAAAAATCATGTTTAATGTTTTAACTACGTATATGATTGTGTCTTGGGCTGCACTCATAGCTATCCTGGGGTACATGCAGGCTTCAAGTTAGACATGGCTAGATCACCGCAGTGGCTCCACAAGGGTTAGTGCCTAGTTACAGTAGCACCTCTCCTCCAGTATCTTCTGTGTCTCTGCTGGCATCTCAAGGGTTTCTAACTCAGGTCCCATTTCAGAGATTCATATCTGTATCCACTTGATAGACATATGGAGATCACAGATGTGCCCAGCCCTGTGCTTCAGAGACCTGCCCCGCAAGGGCTTCGAAAGATTTATACCAGCACGGAGGAGATGGCTCAGTGGGCAAGAGCATGTGTTGGTTAATTTTTTGCCAACATGACCCAAGCTGGAGTCTTTTGGGAAGAGGGTACTTCAAATGAGAAATGTCTTTATCAGATTGGCTGGTAGGCAAGTCTTTGAGACTTTTTTGAATTAATGATTGATGTTGGAAGCTCCATCTAACTGTGTGTGGTGCCATCCCTTGGCCTGTGGTCCTGGGTTGTATAAGAAAGTAGGCTGAGCATCAGTTCCTGATGAGTTTCTGCCTTGGCTTTCCTTCCTGGTGGGCTATAAGCTCTAAGACAAATAAGCGCTCCCCCCCCCCCAAGCCTCTTTCTTCATCTTGTTTATCACAGCAATAGAAAGAACAGAACAGAGCACTCGCTGAGCAAGCTGAACCAGAGTTCAGACCCTCCGCACTCACAATAAAAAAGCCAGGTAGAGCAGTGCATGCATGTAATCCAGGCACTGGACTAGCAGAAACAGCTTGTCAGAGACAGGACAAGCAGATCCTTAGAGCTCACAGACCAGCCAGTCTAGCCAATCCTGAAGCTAAAGGCTCAGTGAGAAACCTTGCCTCAAAACATAAAAGGAGAGAATAAGGAAGACACCTGACTTTTGGCCACATGCATATGTGAACACACACACATGCCATGGTTGTACCAGCCACATGACTTCCAGGCAGCTAATCCCACACTGTAGACCTTCTTCATGTCCACAGTGTCTGCCTGGCCCAGTCCGTTACCAGGAACAGCAGAAAGAGCAATGGCATTTACTATCAAACAACTCCAAGCTCAGATGAAAGGCCAAACTGGCTGGAGTCTGGTCCTTTTCTCCACCGTCCTTCCAGGGATTCTCCCTTGCAAGGCCGGTCTTCTTCCTGGCTAACCCTGGGTAGTAGCTCCTCCTGCTTTCTGGTTTGTATTTCTTTTCCTATCTGGATGCATCTTGAACATGTGATAAATCAAATGTAACACAATACTAATTCTAAGGGGTCAGCAGTCTTCTTAAAGGAACAGATGGGAAATGCTATCTACATTTTGAAGGCTGAATGGTTTCTCTTTTTTGGAGTGTGTGTGTGTGTGTGTGTGTGTGTGTGTGTGTGTGTGTGTGTGTGTGTTAGCATGTGTGCACCTGTGAGTGAGGGCAGAGGCCAGAAGAGGACTTGAAGATGTCCTGCCCTATTGCTCTCTGCCTTGTGTCTGAGACAGGGACTTTCACATTGAACCTGGAGCTAGGCTGACATTGAGCAATGGGCAAACTGGCCATGCCCGGCCTCCCATGCTGATGCTGGGGATTCAGACTCAGGTTCCCCTGCTTATACAGAGAGTGTCATGGCCACTGAGCCACTTCCCCAGCTTGCAGTCCGACCATGTAGTTTCTTTTCCAGCTAAGCCTCTCTGCCAAGGAGCCATGAAAGCAGCCACAAACAATCAGGAAACAAACAGGCCTGACATTTTCCAATAAAATTTTACCTACAGACACTCCAATTTGAATTTTATAGAATTTTCACATGTCACAGAACATTATTCTTCTGTGATATTTTTTTCTTAAACCATTTAAAAGCCATTTAATGGTGATTCTTAGCTTCTAGGCCACACACAAATAAGGGGGAGGAAGAATCCATTCATCCCTGGCCTGGAGACAGGAACTAAATTGTTGTTTGGACTTCTTAGTATATCTTAAAATTTCCATCTGAAATTATCTTTTCTCAGTCAACTACCTATGTTTATACTTTGTTTTAATGTTTTGTTATTAAAAAACAAAGCTCTGGGCTGTGAACACTCAGTCATCCTATGCCCTGGGTGACTGCTCTGTCCTTGCCCGCTGGTGGGTAAGTTCCTCTTAGTGGCTTGTGGAACTCCTGCAGGGGTGAGGTCTGACTCTGGACCCTACTCTTCCTTCCTTCCCCAGCTCTCCCTAGCTCTCTGGTGTTCATTCTAGACTACTGACAGACTTCTTGACTGGTTATAGTCCTCCTGGCCTGAGAGGATCTCACATTCATTTCTAGGAAGACTCTGGGCTACACCGTTTGAGTTCTTGTCACTGCAGACAGGTAGTAATGATAAAGATCTAGAGACCCAGCACTATGGTCTTGTACCATCAAGGACCAATTCACCATCCTTCTGTCCTCTCAGATCTGCCTGCAGTTCAGGGAAGATGTAAGATAAAGGTCCTAAGTTCACTGCTGGGAGGGGGAGGAGTGGGTTGATACCCAAACTGACTGGTAAGATGTCCTGCCACCCTGGGTTGGGGCAACCACGAGATCAGATTTAAGGTGATCGAAGTGGGGCAGTGCAATGCCTTTATAGCCAGCGTGGAGGGTCTTGGCTCATCTTAGCCTGGGCGACTGAGTTCGTTGGAGCCCAGAGCAAGCCCGCTTTCAGCAGCACACAGGAGCTGTCCCATTCCCACACTGAGACATTTCTTACTGCTTTCCAAGTGACGGGAGCTTCTGTGTAGCCGATACAGACATCACACAGCAGAAGTGTTATGGCCACTAATTGTTTGATCCAGGTTGACTTTCTCCTGTCCAGGCAAGGGCCATAAACCCGCAGAGGTTAAACAAAGTCACCGTCTCTGCCACTGCACACCAACCGTGCCACTGATCCAGACTGCTTCAGGGAATGGTATCAGCTATCAGCGGAGAATCAACAAACATCTTTAGGTAGCCGTGTAAGTGTCTGAGGGGGGGAAAAACTTAAGCAGAACTCAGGATTGTTTAAATCAGTAGTTCTCAACCTTCCTGATGCTGTGACTCTTTAACACAGTTCCTCATGTCACCGTGACCCCCTACCATAAAATTGCTTCATTGCTACTTCGTAACTGTAATTTTACTACTGCTGTGACTAGTAATGTAAATATCTGATATGCAGGATGGTCTCAGGCAACCCCTCTGCAAGGGTCATTCAACCCCCAAGGGGTCACAACTCAAAGACTGAGAACCGATGATTTAAATGGATTGAACCTATCTGCCAAGATGGCCTTGGCATGCTTTCTTGGTGTGTGGAAGGAGATCCCTTTGCCATAGGGTCCCGTCTGTTAGAACAAAGGGTACTATGTGTCAGCACCAGCCAGAGTGAGACCTGGGATGACAAGGTGCCCCTGGAGTTGAGCCAGGGACTCACGGGCAGGTGTGCAAAGATGCTAAGAAGTCCAGAAAGGTACTGGTTGCACTGGTACAACCTGAGAGGGGCACCTTGCACTACTGCCATCATAGCAGCTTGGAGTCTGGAGGAACAGGTGTGAGAAGCAAGCTGTGAGCAGGTGGGATGGACACCGGGCCAGGACTGTGGGGAAACTCCAGGCAGACAGCCATGGGGGGGGGGACCAGCCTGGCTAGCCCTGGGCAGACATCTTTCTCTTCTCTCTCAGCTTTGTGCTCTGGGTTCCCCAAGGTTTAGCTGACCCAGCCAAACCCATGTCTCTTCCCCAAAGTCAAGTCTTACCCCAACCCCTCCTATACAAAAGCACGTCCGTGGACTCATCCTCTCAGTGATGACACCGCCCACTGGGATTCCATATGTGGGTCGTTCAGTGAGAATATGACAGGAGGTCAGCACAAGGGCCCACTGCTTCCCTTTGTCAAGGAAGGTTGTTTTAAAAACCCACGAATTCCACCTTCTTATATAAATACAGGGCTTTCCTCTTTAACCATGCAAACATAAAAATGGCATGATTCACAGGGGACCTCTGTGAGTTTGAGGACAGCCTGGTCTACAGAGTGGGTTCCAGGACAGCCAGAGCTACACAGAGAAACCCTGTCTTGAAAAAAAAAAAAAAAAAAACATGACTCTGGGGCCTCTTTGACCAGAGTTCTTTCACATTGATACCTAATGTCTGTTACAAAACTGGGCATAACAATTGTTTATACAGAGAAAGCAGCCAGTCACAAAGCTATCGAAACTCCAGATGGCCTGAAGAGACAGCTCACTCACTGGAAGCACTTGTCTCTCAATACTGAGAAGCTAAGTTCAATTGCCAGAACCAACAGGAAAAAAGTAGGGTGTACTGGTGTATGCTTGCAACCCCAGATATGCAGCTTCCTGTGACTGGCTGTGGGTACAACCATGTATGCTTACAACCCCAGATATGCAGCTTCCTGTGACTGGCTGCAGGTACAACCATGTATGCTTTCAACTCCACACATGCAGCTTCCTGTGGCTGGCTGTGGGTACAACCATGTATGCTTTCAACTCCACACATGCAGCTTCCTGTGACTGGCTGCGGGTACAACCGTGTATGCTTGCAACCCCACACATGCAGCTTCCTGTGACTGGCTGCGGGTACAACCGTGTATGCTTGCAACCCCACACATGCAGCTTCCTGTGACTGGCTGCCTGACCAGCCAGCTCACCCTATTGGGTTAGTGAGTGTCGGCTCCTTGCCGGCAGGTCCAGGTGAAAGGAAAGAACCTGGTCCAGCTGGGTCTGTCCGGGGCTGAGTGGGATGGTGAGTGTCAAAGGCCCAAAAGAAACACACCAGGCTGGGAGTCTTGTCAAAGCAGGAACTCAACTTTAGTGGATCAGCCCCTCGCTTATATAGAGAAGGCAAAGGGGGTGGGCACTTAGGTATGCGGAGAGATGATGTAGGAGGCGGGGAAGGGTAAGAGGTAACTGACAGGGCCAATAGCAAAGCTCCACATCAGCAACGGCAGGGCAGAGGGAGGGCCAAACAGGTCTTGCTGAGTCACTGAGTCACTTCCCTTATATGGAAGTGACTGAGACAGGTCTCAGAAGTCAAGCCTGGCTTGGGTTTGTCCTTAAGGCCCAAACCAGGGTCAAAATGGGGCCCAGCACTACCACTGCCCAGGACCCCACCCTCTCACCCTTGGGACAGCAGGAGGGGGAGAACACCCCCAGTGCCAAGCCATGAGGTCGGGTTCAGGCTGCCCCCCAGGACTTAGCCCCGTTCCAGAGCAGAGCTGCCGCAGCCCCAACTTGGCTAGGCAACAACGAAAGTCAGTGAGGGATCAGGGCTGCTCCGCTCTCACTGCTGCGGTCACCACCACAAGCCCAGGGCCCCTGCACACCCTGGCTGACCTAGGCACTCACATTCCTGCCCCTATGGCCAGGGTTGCCCCAGGCCGTGCGCAGCGCTCCCTGTCCATGTGCCAGGGAGGCGTGCCCTGTGACTGTCAGCGTCCCCCTCTGACTGAGACAGAGAGTGGAGAGAGTTTCCCTGGGCGAGGGAGGGGGCAGCGGCGCCTCATCCAGCTGGCGCCCCCTCCTACTTGCCTGCCTGTGGAGCGTCAGTCAGTCGCCTGGGAGCCAGGGTGCAGGCCGCCAGCCAATCACTGCTGGGGGAGGAGGTGCAGGATAGGTCCAATAAGTGAGAGACTCTGCCTCAAATAAAAAGTGGACAGCACCTGAGAATGATTCCCGAGGTTGATCTCTGAACATCTACATACACATGCACACCTGTGTGACCACACTCAAACATGCAGGCATGCATGTACATGCACATATAATAAAATGGGAGTAACCAGAAAAGAGCAGGCTGTGTTTAATTGTGCTCACCGCCTGCCAGGCCCTTTAGATACCTCCCCCCCTCCCCGAGTTTTTGACTTTATATTCTCTGGCTCTCCTCTGCCCAGTCAACAGTTCTGTGGTATTTTTATGGGCAGAACAGAAAAGGCAATCTGGTTTTCCATTTGGCATTGTCCACTGCCTTTGGTTTTCATTTATGAATGTATAGAAAAGTTTCTTTCCACTTCAGGGCCCATTGCTGTTGGGTCAGGAGTGTCAAAACCCTTACAGAATCCAGAAAATCTTCCCTCCGACCCGTCTGCACCGAGCTGTCAGTGTGCCGTGTCTTGGTAATTGCATATGGAAGTGCATCATGTCTCTTCCAGCAGGAAGGAACTTCCGTTTGGGCCAGACGCCGCTTCAAGCCAGGTCCCCCATGTAGAAGCACGCACAGCTGATGACAGGAATTTCCTTACACAGGCTTCTGGCTCAAATACATTCTTGTTTCTCCTCATGATCCACAGGCAGAATCTGATTTTATTAAAAACTAAGCCAGGCCTGATGGTACGGGCCTATTATCCCAGCTATGTAGGGAGCTGAGGCAGGAGGATAACATGTTTAAAGGCTGTGTGAAATCCAATTGTAGTTTGAGACCAAATGGAGCAACTTAAAAATGCAAAGCAGAGGGCTGGGAGGATGGTTCAGAGGACAATGTGCTTGTCCCAAGGTATGAGAACGCACACATACATAGGCACACACATGCACACACATACACAGATGCGTGCACACACACATACACATATACACATATGCATGTATGTGCATACACATGCACACACACTGACTTCTGCGGCCTGGAGGCTGCAGTTCAAAAATCTTCAATGACCTCTTGAGGGAATTGGGTGCCAAGTGGTGACCGTGGGACCTGCTGGCTAATCCGAACACACTGTGCCTTCTCTCTGATGCAACTGCCTTTTAACAAGAGATGAAAAAGAAACCCCATGGGACACTGAGCACGAGAAAGGGATGGGCAGAGTACTTGGAGGAGAGACCACCCAAGGGCATGCATGCCCTCCTGTCCTGGCCACCTACACCAGCCAGCTTTGCCCACCCAGCCTTGCAGAGGATGACAGTTGTAATTCACCAGCAGTCACACAGTACCTGGGTAAGGAGCCTCAAAGGTTCCCCAAGGAGGTAGCCATGGATACCCAAGCCTGAGGCCCCCCCACCCTACCACCATCCTCCCCAAATTTTAGAGACAGGTTTCTGGGCTCATCTTTTCCTCTAAAACAGTAATGATAAGATGTTCTCACTTGGGAGAAAGATGATTAAATTTCAAATTACTCAGCTTGCCAGATAAGATTGACACCTCCAGATCCAGGCAGGCCAGAGACCTGTTTCTGCACACAGGAAGCTTCACCAACCACCTATTCGCCACGTTGCTGGGCGACTGAAATGGAGAAGCACATTTAAAACTACATTAAGGGGCGGCAAACACAGTAATGAGGGCATTTGTTATACTGTAAGGAGGTTTCCAGAACATGAAAATTACCGACACGGCGATTATGATTGTGAACCGGGTGAGGGAAATCCAATCCGTCCACCCTCCCGTCGCCCATCCTCCATCAGAGACAATGGGGTGAAGGAGAGAGGAACAAGGGGCCCTGGTGGGTGGGGCTTTGTGAGGGAGGAGCTGTGGAGAGTTATTAAACACTTTAATAACACACAGAGTTGTGGTATCAGCTTGGGTTTGTGGGGGTTTTGATCAGGGCTGGTTCTATAGCAGGATTGCCTTCCCCAGGGCGATCAGGGGGTGACCACAGGAGGCAAAGGCCGATCCAGCCTGAATCTTATTTCAAAGCTGCGCCAGGATGTATTCTGGTTCTCATTTTCTTCATAATGGCTTAAAGGCAGTGAGCCGACTTCTCTGTCATCTGGTCTTGTCACCAGACTGAACTCAGAATGGAAGCAGGTGTGTGTGTGTGTGTGTGTGTGTGTGTGTGTGTGT